>CM047499.1:16111670-16711670 GCA_026122505.1 Aldabrachelys gigantea
AGAGATTCTTCCTGAGAGGGATTTTTATTCCATTCCCCAGAGCTCAAGCTGATGGGGGCAAGTGTTTGTGCAGGTCTCTGCCTCCTCGTGGCTGTGTGAGGGGGAGCAACCAACCAAGTCTTTTGTCCACGGATGATCCACAGTGGCTTGTCTGATGTCTCAGTCAGGGCCTTCTCTTGCTGGAAAGGAGATGACGCTTCTTCTGGTAAAGCAGCGTTTCACATTTGGTAATGCTTCTCTCCTGACGGGTGGCGGGGTGGCGGCAAGGGGCTTTACAGCTTTCGTGCCAACGCTTATATAGCACCTTACATCGTGGGCTACGGCTATTATAGGTGAGAAAAATGCATGCAGCAACTCACGAGCTTGTCATAAACTCTAAACACATTTTTTATAACTCTAATGCCTCTTTTAACAACACTAACAAACAGGTGAGCAAGACAAGTTTCCAGCCATGCGTTTGTCACGTTTCAGTAAGGCCTAGGGGCCTTGGCATGAGCTGGCACCTGGTCTGCCGGTGTCAGAAGAGGATCTTCCCTCTCTTGTCCCCAGCTGTCTGTCCTGGGAGCAGTACTGTTCAACTTATTCCTAAACGATCTGGGGAAAGGGGTAAACAGTGAGGTGGCAAAATTTGCAGATGAGACAAAATTGCTCGAGATAGTTAAGCCCCAGGCAGACTGCGAAGAGCCACAAAGAGATCTCACAAAACTGGGTGACGGGACAACCAAATGGCAGATGAACGTCAGTGCTGTTAAGTGCAAAGTAATGCACATTGGAAAACATAATCCCAACTCTCCCCATAAAACGATGGGGTCTAAATTAGCTCTTACCACTGGAGAAAGAGAGCTGGGAGTCGTTGTGGATAGTTCTCTGAAAACATCCACTCAGTGTGCAGCGGAGTGTTGGGAATCATTACGAAAGGGATAGGTAAGAAGACAGAAACTATCCTAGCGCCTCAATATCAATCCATGGTACGCCCACATCTTGAACACTGCGCGCTGATGCGGTCGCCCCAATCTTAAAAAAGCTACATTGGAATGGGAAAGATTCAGAAAAGGACAACAAAGACGATGAGGGGATCTGGACCAGCTTCTGTCTAAGAAGAGATTAATAAGATTGGGACTTTTCATCTTGGAAAAGAGCCGACTAAAGGGGAATACGACGGCGGTCTATAAAACCGTGACCGGTGTGGCGAAAGTAAATAAGGAAGAGTTATTTACTCCTTCTCATAACGCACGAACTAGGGGGTCACCACATGACATTAATAGGCAGCAGCTTTAAAATAAACAGAAGGAAGTATTTCTTCACGCACCACACAGTCAACCTGTGGAACTCTTAGCCAGAGGATGTCGCGAAGGCCAAGACTATAACAGGGTTCAAAAACGCACTAGATAAATTCATGGAGGCTAGGTCCATCTATGGTGCTTCACCAGCGGTATCTCTCACTAACCCCTGTTTGCCAGAAGCTGGGCATGGGCGACAGGGGACAGAGCACTTGATGATTCCCTGTTCTGGTCATTCCCTCTGGGGCACCTGGCGTTGGCCGCTGTCAGAAGACAGGGTGCTGGGCTAGGTCTTAAACTTTGACGGGTAGCTGGGAAGATGGTAAATCAGACAGAACCCGTTGGACAAACCTCTTCATTTCCTTGCCATTGCCTGACTGCTTTATTCATTTCCTTTTCCTTATTTCCCAGCAGAGTGACTAGACACCAGATCTGGGTGCTAGCGGAGGGACCTGACGAGCTCCTATTTTTCGGAAGCGTTGAACATGCCAGGGCACAGTCAGATTCTCAGCTGTGGGCCAAGTGACCTCTGGTTTCTCATCCGGACTTCATCGTTCATAAGCCTTGCCATCAGCAGGGCTTACCATTGCTGTTCTCTCAGAGCTGGGCCCACTTGCCATGCCCCTTTCATTGTTAGTATAGTGGTGAGTATCCCTGCCTGTCACGTGAGAGACAAAGGTTTGATTCCCCGATGGGGAGGGTGAGATCTTTTGAAGGGGGGACTAAGAAATCCCCGGCCTGACCACCACATGCCCTGGGGGCATTCTCCTTCTACGGCCACTTCCCTTCGCTGCCGGCGCTCCTGACTTTCACTTCCAGAGAGACAATTACCTCGCAAGGACATGCTCACCCTAGCGAAAGCCTCTGCCTGGCCTTCCGCCACGGGGGCCTGCACGTGGGGGCAGGTTTCAGAGTAGCAAAGGGAAATAGGCTGGCCAGGGGCATGAAGACAATGGGCCAGACAAACGGGGAGGGACTTGGTCAAGGGGTGGAGGAAGACAGGCATGGGATTGGCTTCCTGTCTTTTCCCCTTTGCTCGGGATTTTACCTGTGCCTGTAATGGGGAGACTTGAGAAATACCTGTGGACGCCAGCAAGGTAGGGGGCCGCCCCGAGAGCGCAGAGCTGAGCATTTTCCGGTGGGGTCTTGCCTGCCCAACTTCCTGGCCGTGATCGTATAGTGATTAGTACTCTGCGCTGTGGCCGCAGCAACCTCGGTTGAAATCTGGGTCACGGCATTGCTTTTTGGGGGGGAGGGGCTATCCTGCGGCACGCCTCGTGGCTCAGCCTGATTGGGTCCATTTGGCAAGAGAGGCGTGGGCCGGTCCTTAGTTTCTACTTGGGAAAGGAAAGTCAGTGGGGTCCATCAGTCTGAAAAAGAGTCCCAGGCCTTCTTGCTGGGCGGCAGGGTCCAGAAGCAGTGCCTTCCCTCGTGGAAAGGGCTGCGTTTCGAACGTCCGTCCAGTGCGCGTTTAATGGAAGTCTCTGCGTGCCTGGGAAGCTGCGTCCCTCCAGAGGCACTGGAAAAGCCAAAGGGTCCGTGGGTGAGGGGATTCATTGTTATTCAAAGCAGGGGAAACTCCCTCTACTTGACTGCCAGTGTATCTCGGTGTTTTCCCCTTAACTGTAAGGGTCCATCATTCATCTTTTCCTGGGTTGTACAACACTAGGTGCTTTGACTCAGTCTCATTTGGGGGAGGGGAACCCCTCTCTACCAGACTGGCCACTGCAAGGTGGAGCTGAAATTGTAATAACCTGTGCTCATAACCTATATCCATACGTATAACCATAGTCTGCATACATATCTCAATGATTATGTTTAGAGCATTACAAGATTTCATCAACAACCTTACTCAACTATTTTTATATACAACTCCACAATCTGCAATCGCTTGGTTTAACTGCTTATTTTAAACTTGCTTTTCTCCCCTTGAGGTGTCTGGACTCTGATTGCGACAATCGGGAATTAACTTTTGAATTTCTCTGCCAACAGATATTGTTGATTGAAACTGCTCAGTGAGCTTCTGAAACTGCATGATAAAAATATCCATTTAAATCTCCACTAGCAAAGTCATACCTTTACAATGGATAGAAGCTCAAAGGAGTCAGAAAACATGCCAACTATCGTGTCTAAAGTTTGTTCACAATTCCTTGTTCTTCCACCTTCACCAAACATCTATCATTTTTCCTTTTATCTCTCTGTAACTCTTTCAAAATTAAAGCTTGTTGGTAATTTTTCAAAGTTAGAGGAAGTTTTGGAAAGTTTCCAAGTGCCAGAAAGAAAAAGGAATAAAAGAAGGAAAGAGCAGGGGGAAGGGACACTATTTATTATATTGCACACAGCAGTTTAAAAACAAAATCACCAAAAATTTAAAAAAAATGCAAACTGCTTCCTGATTAATGGAAATAACTTTCAAATGTCAACATTTTGAATGAAACTGGTTTTCCATTTTCCAGTCAAGTCTAGTGACCATTAAGCAGAGAGAGAGACAGAGAGAGAGAGAGAGAGAAAGACTTGATTGCCTAGGTAGCTTCTTACCAGTCTGTTGCTGAAGCAAAAGAGACTCCTCTGACAGTCCTTCAGTCTCACCATCAGCTAACATACCAGTCTGCTCTGCAGCTCTTTTATCTCTGCCGCTGTTGGGAGGCCAGTGATCAGTTTCAGCTGAGCAGGCAGGCAGTATTCTTATTAATCCTTTAGTGGTATCCCCTGACAGAGGAGTCTCAGTGCATAGCAACAGCAGCATGAGGAATAACGCTCACAGGAGACCACAGGGTATTCAGCCTCCTGTAGATCATCTTGGATCTCTCAGGGTTGGTGACCAGGAGCCAGGTTCTTCTCTCTCAATTCTCTCCAGAAATTGGGTTCTCTCGGTAAAGAGACCCACGTGTTCCTGAAGAGACAAGCAGGTGTCGAGATCTCCCCTGGAGAATGTTCTCCTCTCTCTATAGACAGAGCGTACTCACCTCCTCAGATTTGTATCCTCTGAGGGAGAAGGTTGTGTCTCCCTTGATGCTACTTCTGAGGGGCATATCCCTCCACTGAGTCTAGGGAGCTGCAGCGGGATTTGCTACATAGATGACACAAACACAAGTCCTGGTGAAATCAGCCTGCTTGGCCCAAAGTTCTCTCCTCTAGGGGAGAGTCTTCTAGCCCAAATGGTAATTACAGCCTGGGCCTCCCAGTGCATTCACGCCCAGTAAAGCCCAGTCATCCAGTCCACTTATTGGTACCCACTAGCAATTTCCTGGGACAAGACAAGGTGCATGGAGCAAGGATCTTCCATCATAAGCTAGCTTCAACTGGGGACACTACAGGCTTGTCTACGCAGGGAATAATGCTACTACAAATACACCACTATAGCAATACTGGCAAAACTCCCCACGTGAGAACACTTATTCTGGACTGAGAGCGCCATTTTCTGCTTCTGCTTATATTGCTTTGAAAGTGATGCCAGCGACACTGGGAAAAAGCCAGCTTCACCCAGAATAAGAGTGTACATATGGGGGGTTACTCTGGTGTAACTGTTGCTGTATAAGTATGCTGGTAACATTCCTCATGTAGATGAGCCCAACAGCATCAACTTGGGTCACAAAAGGGCTGCGTTTTGGTCAGGCTTAGCTAAATCTGATCACTTTCCCCATCTCCACCATCATTTCTGAATGAGACCTGAGCAGGCAGGGCTGGGCTCTCCTTAGTCATTGTGAGACGGCCCCTCTCTGAGTGTCTTTTTTCACCTCCATCACTGCTGCATTCCCTCACTCTTATTTCTGCTCCACTTCCACAGAGTGGTCAGTTCAGTAATAGCCTATTACAGGAGTCCAGCATCAGACACCAGCTGTGTCGTGTGGGTAATCTCACCTCCTCTGGGTGTGTTCAGACTCTCATTCATGAGACAGCCCTGCCTCTCCCAAAGGTACTTATCTGCCCCCCTTTGCTGTAGTAGCTGGGTGACCCACAGGCTATAATGTATTGATCCTCACAACACACCTGTGAGGTTTGGAGTGCCTGTTTTCTCTATTGTACACCTGGGGAACAGAGGCACAGACATTTCCATAGTCAAACAGGGAATCTCCTGTGGAGCAGGGACTGGAACACAGGTATCCCAAGTAAAACTGAACAAACAGCTGATTTTTTGATTCTGTGGCAGTTTCAAAAAATCAGAAAAGACAATTGCTGGAGGTTGAACCAAATCTGGAATTTTCAACAAACTAAAATGCAACAGAAAATCCACTTTTTGTCAAAAATACTATGCTACTCAACTGGAAACATTTGGCTTCCAGGAATCTTTGAAAGGGTCGATTCACAAGGATGCTTAGGTGCCATTCATAAAATGGGCAGTGGAGAATGGGGCCATTTGCCTCTATGACCTTTGGTCCAGTGGTTAAGGTACTAGCCTGTGATGTGGGAGACCCAGATACAAGTGTCAGTCCTAGAACCCTGCTGGTGAGCACCCTGACTGGAGCAATAGGCTGCTCAGAGAGGGGTGGGAGTCTAACAGACTCTTCTGTTGAAACTGTCTCACTTTGTATCAATAACTACATGTTCATTGCTGCAGAGACTTGAGTCAAGGTCTTCTATCTCCCAGCTGCATGCTCCAACCACTAGGCTGTAGAGTCATTCTCACGCTTGCTCCCTGAGCCAATGACTACTGAGGTATTTTATATAAGTGGAAAAGCTTCAACAGCAAGGCTGGAAGAGATCCACCATTGAACACTCTGTGGCCTGGGGTTATGGCACTCCCTTCAGAGACAGGAAGCTTGCATTGAAATTTCTGCTCCAGCACAGGGACTTGAAGCTGGGTCTCCAACACTGCAGGTGGGTGTTGAATCCTTTGCTAAAACGCAGACCTCTGCTGTTTTTTTCTCCTCCTGCCATTTTGTGAACAAGCCCTAAGTTTCTTTGTGAATCCAGCCCCCTCGCCCCCATTGTTTTGGGCCGAAAGTATTAGGCAAATTCACATCAAATAATTTCAGTCAATGAAATAAACTGTTCAAATGAAAAATTTCATCCAGTTCTAATCCCAAATGCTAGAATGATGCCCTGACTACTGGAACGTCCTTCATATCTTCCTCCTTCACGGCTTCCACCTTTTCCCCTTCTCTGTGCCCCCCATTGCTCGCCTCAGCATATCTGCCCTCACGTCTTTTTATTTAGCCAAATCCTTCCTAACTAAACCCCACCCCAAACCAGTAATTGGAATAAAAACAGAAAGGCAAGGCTCCTCTGTGACATTGCGAGGCTCTGACTCTCCTTCTGTTTGTGCGTTGTCTCTAGGCTTGGCGGAAATCAGGTTTTATTTTTTTATCATTTCAATGGATAATATTGAGGTTTCTTTTTAAACATTTTTTATTATTCGTATTGATTTACATTTTCACAGTTGTGGGAAATTATGAAGGGGTCAGACAGTTATTTACTGATAGTAGCTGATGAGATTCAAAATGTTAAAGCTTTGTAACCGCTAAAACACAAAGTCAACATCACGACACAATGCAGAGAGTAAATATCCCTCAATCAAACTCTAATTGGTTCTCAAACAGCATTTTCTTACTTCCCCTAACTGTCATTTTTTCACACCCTGCCTGACTGACAAATTTTACCTACAAAAATGTCAATGTAGCCAAAGCCTGAGACTCTCTTACTCTGTGGTTGCACATTGCACAGCAAAATGGGGCCAGGGCCAGGTTTCTGAGTGGTTCTATTACAGCAGGACATAATACAAAGGAATAATGATAATATCACTTTGCCAATGTTCATAAAAGCTGCATTCTAGAGGGCATTTTAGAGAATTACTGCTGCCCTGTAGTACAATAGAGTTGCCCCTTTCCCATTCCACACCCTCTACTAGGATAGCAGCTTGTCAGTGAATAAATGCCTGTTTCTCAATCCTCACCTTCTTCTTGTGGAGTCAGTAGTTTATGGCCTGTAGAAAGCACAGGAGATTAACTAATGAGAACGGGGAGGCATTACCCTCTCGGGTGCCGAAGCACGTTGTAGTGATAGGATCCTGAAGCATGATGCGGGACATCTGCATTCAATTCCCTGCTCAGCCACAGACTTTCTGTGTGCATTTGGGCATGTTCCGTAATCTGCCCTGTGCCTCTGTAATATGGGGATTTGAATTCGCTACCTCCTGGCAGTGATTGTGAGGGGTTTCATTTTATATTTGTGATTCATTTTTTATTAATTTTCATAGAGAAACAAACAAGAAAAATTGTTACAGCTTGTACGTCACCCAACACTGCACATTTTACAGGCTAGCTAAAAAATATAGGCAATTATGCAACTTGTCTAGGCAATACAAAATCAGACAAACCTTGCATGTGAGGGAGGGGTAACAACAATTTGAAAAAAGGCACAAATTGGCAAAAAAAGGAAGTTGGGGAATGGGAGCAGGAAGCGGGTGGGAGAAAGCAAAGAGGTCCAGTGGAATGGAAGTAGGGCATTATTTCAGCATTTTTTGTCCAAAAGTATCTGGAAACAGGCTCCACATTTCTTAAAATTCATATAATTTCTGCCCATATCGACAAGCTCTTCTTTCTTGAGGTGTCCCTTTGTTAATGTTGGAGACAGCCATGTCATATACCTAGATAGGATGAGGTGAACTGATCATTTCCCACCATTGAACACACAACAAGTTATCAAAATTCTATGTGCTCTGAAAAATTTTGGTGTCTCAAGTGGGGGTCCCCAATGGCTGAGGCACCCAAAATCAATGTATACTTTCAAATATCATATCATTCAGCCAGGATTGTCAAGGGACCTAAGGGAGTTAGGTAACACAACCCCATTGAAATTCGGACCCCTAAACCCCTTAGGATCCTTTGATAATCCCGGTGTAAATTGTTCTTGTATCCTGTATTCTTACTTGGGCTTAGTTTATGGAATTTCCTACGTGTAATACAGTTCAATTTTATTCTGAATATAAAGATCCTAGCATTGATTGAGCTCACATTTTGGATATTTGCACATCCTGAAATATTATAGCAGCACATTCCCAAACACCAAGTCAGAACTAGGGACCACCCAGAATCTGTTTCTATAAAGCAATAAATCAGCTCTGCATCTCACCATTTTCCCTCAATACAGTAAGAAACAAAATCTTTGTGATTTCTAAGATCTTGTAAAATTTACACATTTACCCGCAATTTTTCTCAGGGCCTCTTTCACCTCTTTGTTTTTCAGGCTGTATATGAAGGGATTGGCCATAGCTGTCAGAATTGTGTAGCAGTCAGAGAACACTTTGTTTAGGTCTCTTAGTGTGTTGGTTTTTGGTAGCAGATACACAACGATCAGGGTCCCACAGAAAATGGTCACCACAATGAGGTGAGAGGAGCACGTGGAAAAGGCCTTTTGCCTCCCGGTGGAGGAAGGGATTCTCACGATGGTGATGATGATACACACACAGGACATCATGGTTAATACGAATGGAGGCAGAGTGAATATAGCAGCCAGGATGGTAATGACAAGCTCTAGCTGGTTGATGCCATTGCAGTACAGATTTAACATTTCTGTGGCTTCACAGTAGAAATGATCAATTTCATTGGGGCCACAGAAAGTTAATTGTAACATGAGAAATAATACTATGATAACAACCAGAGATCCATTTATCCAAGATCCAGCTGCTAACTGCAGGCAGAACCTGGCATTCATGAGGGCTGCATAATGCAGTGGTTTTCATATAGCCAAATACCGATCATTTGACATTGCTGCTAGCAGATAGCATTCTGCACCAGCAAAGAAACTAACCAAATAAAATTGTGTTATACAACCACTAACAGAAATGCTCTTGTCCCCTGTCAAGAAACTGACCAGAACCCTGGGCAGGAGGGTGGAAGTGTAGCACGTCTCCAAGAAGGACAAGTTCCCCAGAAAGAAGTACATGGGAGTGTGAAGGTACCGATTAGCCACAACTAGAGCAACAATGAGGATGATCCCAGACAAGGTCAGAATGTAGATCACTAGAAACAGCAGGAAGAGTAGGGTCAGCAGTTCAGGAAGGTCCCCGAATACCAGGAAGATGAATTCTATGATGGATGTTTGATTTCCCCCTTCTGTGTTTGCCATGGGGTGGATCTAGGAAGGGTAAAAACTGAAGAAGAGAAAAATACCTCTTGCGGCTGATTGGCAAAAACATACTTCAGCTTTAACCCAGCCAAGAAGAAGTTTGGGAGGAAAGAAGCCCCCTGGTTCAATAATTGAGTTGCAGAAACAGAGCTGGCTGGATGTTGACTCTTTGGATATATTATTGTAAGTTTTATGCCGCAGATTTAACAAAATATCAACCTCTCTCAAACCGGACCAGGAACTCAGTGGCCATATTGAAGGGTCTGAGAGCCCACAGTAATGGGCAGCCATTTAGACACACACAGTTTGATTCACGTCGTCTCATATCTCTTCTCATGACAAGGTTTATCCAAATGTGGGATACCATAACTGAGAAAGTCTTCATATTTTTGAATAAGCCAAATCAATCATTGACTCAATCAATAAATCTAGTGTTAGAGGTCAGACTAGAGGATCTAATGGTCATTTGTGGCTTTCCAATCTATAAATCTATGTGTAAACAGAGTCAGGATGAGCTCTACCCTGACATCTAGTGGAAAGAATTTCAAAGAGTGTATTTGCATAGGCACGCCTACCCCATCCCAGACTGCCGAGCTGTGGGACTGCTTTGTGACAGAAATGACTCAACCTCAGTTGGGTGGTACTTGCTAGACAAGGGACATGGGTTCCAAAACCCAGTAATTTGAGAGAGAGGCTGGAGACAGGTATTTGTGCTTGGTGGTGTAGTTTTCTTGTGGAGCCAGAAGCATCAGTTTCTTCTTCTTTTCCTTTCTCTACTGTGGAATGTCAGAATTGATTTTTTTTTTCCCTTAAGAATCTCTCTACAGGTTACTGAGCTGAACTCACTTTAGGCTAATGGTGCACTAGCATGGGGGCTCCCCTACTAAGAGTTGAAATCACTAAAGAGCTGAAATTACTGAGCTGAGAGCATTGAGTATTGTGCTAACTAGTGGGGGAGCCTGAAGCTATACTGTGGAACAGAGCAACTGGTGGAGTGGACGGCTGGAGCAGATCATGGGACAGCTGGTGGAGCGGAACGGCTGGCAGAGCGGAGTAGCTGTGGGACAGGTGGAGCGGCCGACAGAGCGAGCAGAACTGAGCAGTTTGCTGGGACAACTGGAGCAGCTCACAGGACAGCTGGTGGAGCGGAGCAGTTTGTGAGGATGGCTGGAGGAGCAGAGTGGAGTGGCTGGTAAAGCAAAGCAGTTCGTGGAGAAGGCAGAAGCAGAACCCATGGAGAGGCAGGGCAGTTGGCCCCGGACCACTTAAGGTGCCTCTTTCTATCCAGACTGGGGGGTAGGGACCTCTGCAGATAGACTCTTGAACTTTGGGGCTGCACTGACCCAGGACAGAGACTTTTGGACTGTGGGACTTTAGGGACTGTG
Source organism: Aldabrachelys gigantea (assembly GCA_026122505.1). Classification (NCBI taxonomy): domain Eukaryota; kingdom Metazoa; phylum Chordata; order Testudines; family Testudinidae; genus Aldabrachelys; species Aldabrachelys gigantea. The sequence goes on from CM047499.1 coordinate 16,122,403, forward strand.
GGTGATTTGGGGGGGGGGGGTTGCTGGACTCAAGAGACCAGGGGAAAAGGCATGCTCCAATTTCCTGTGGTGGGTCTTTGCGCGCGGTTTGGTCTAGGAACTCTAGTTGAGGTGTTTTCCCAATGTAGTGCTTGTTGTTTATCTCGTAATTAAACTTTTTCTGCTACACCGAGACTCTGTGCTTGTGAGAGGGGAAACATTGCCTCTTTGAGGCACCAAGGGGTGTGTGTAAGATTTTCCCAGGTCACTGGGTGGGGGCTCGAGCTGGTTTGGCATTGTGTTATTGAAACAGAACCCCTGGATACTGAACCCGGCCCTTGTTGCTGCCAAATTCAGAGGGGCAGAAGGGTTACATATCAATGTACCTCTGTGATTCTTTCACACTGTTACAAGGTTTCAAAAAATAAAAAATTCCCAACAGGTAGAGCCAGTTTTACCACCTTTAGCAAATATTAATAAGTGTTGAAAACCGTTTCCATTATATAAGTTGTAGAACCTGAAAATGTTGTTAAATTGTGCTGGGAATTCTCTCCCTGTAACATGAATTCTTGAACCTTTAAGGCTGAGACTTCAATAGCGTTCTAAAGGAGTTAGGCACACACTTCTCTTGACGAGTCAGGCACCTAAATCCATTTAGGCACTTAGAAAATTCCAACCAATATTGGTAGGAAAGTTAAAACTTTTATTTCACTGATTTGTCTATTCTTTTTGGATCTCTCTCTCTCGATCTCTTTCCTTAAGTAATCAGCTGTCTATCCAGCTATCTCCCATGTATATAGAATGGGTGCTGTGTGTCTGCAGGCTACAACATCCCTGTTTCACCAGCCGTATTTATCTCCAGCAACTACAACTGGCTTTGTCCCTTCCTATGGAATCTTCTCTGGGACACTGTGACCAATGTGAACCTCTAGTGGCTCAAGATGGACTCTTCAAAAACAGGTGTGATCGATTAGTTCATAGAAACAAAACTATCAGAGGGAAACAGGGTTAAAACAATAAAATCCTATACACATGTTGTCTATCTATACACAGCCTTTCCTTGACAGTTTAAGCAGGTTCTACTTAACCCAGGTACCCCCCAAAGAACAATGAGGCAGGTTGCCGCCTGCAACCCTGGCATCTTGGACAGTCTGACACCCCAATCAGAATCTCTCTCCACTTATTCATAGATGCCAAGGCCAGAAGGGTCCCTGGGATCATCTAGTCTGAACTGCTGTGAAACACAGGCCGTAAGACTTCTCTGAATTAATTCCCGTTTGAACTAGAGCAGATCCTTTAGAAAAAAATATCCAATCCTGGTTTAAAAATTTCCACTGATGGGAAATCCACCACGACTCTTTGGTAAATTGTTCCAATGGTTAATTACCCTCACTGATAAAAAAAACCTGTGCCTTATTTCCAGTATGAATTTGTCTAGCTTCAACATCCAGCTGTTAACCCTTGTTATACCTTTCTCTGCTAGATTGATGAGCCCACCATTATCACATTTTTGTTCCCCACATGGTTACTTACAGACCGTGATCAGTTCACCCCTTAACCTGCTCCTTGTTAAACTGAACTGATTGAACTCTTTGAGTCTTTCCAACCCTTTAATCGCCCTCATGGCTATTCACTGAACCCTTCATGAATTGTGAATTGTAGGTACCACAGCTGGACTCAGGATTCCAGCAGTTGTCTCACCAGTGCCAAATACAGAGGGAACATAGCCTCTCTGCTCCAGATTACCCTGTTTATATATCCAAGCATCACATTAACATTTGAGCCACAGGCTGTCTTTTTATCCACTCCAAAGTCCCTTAGTTCAGGGTTCCTGCCGAAAGGTCGCCTGGGGGGTTGAGAAGGGCACCTGAAGCTCGGGTGACCAGACAGCAAGTGTGAAAAATCGGAATGGGGTGGGGGGTCATAGGAGCCTATACAAGAAAAAGACCCCAATATCAGGACTGTCCCTATAAAATCAGGACATCTGATCACCCTACCTGAACTGACTACACTGGTTCATGCAGTTTAGTAGCTGAAAGCTTGTCTCTCTCACTAACAAAAGTTGGTCCAATAAGAGATATTACCTTTTCCACCCTGTATCTCTAATACTCTGCTTCATGAATTTCTCTCAAGGGGCTTTTCCTTTTGAGCATCAGACCATTAAGAAATCTCTACAGCTACCATGAGGGGATCCTTGCAGAATTTAACCCTCAGCTACTCATATCACAGCAACCCAAAGCAACTGTAAGTATCAGTGGGACTTGGATCTGGACCTGTAAGGTTAACAGGTAATACCCCCATACTGCCACCTGACCGTACAGTGCCTGTAGCTGACTCATTCCCTGTGGCCCATAATCTACAATGGTTGTATGCCACGGTAAGTTCCACCCGGCATGATCAAACTGACAGCAGTCTTGGCTAGTTGACCCTATATTCGCCAGTGGAGCGCACCAAGAAGTGTGCAGGCAACAATGCGGATCCCAGCCAGCTGTCTTGACCACCCCGCTTCTGTGTGTCTGAAGTCCTAGTGTGACCTTGGCTCTGGCTTGGGTTCTGACTCCTGGTTGATCCCTGGAACCCAGCTGGGTGCCGAAACCTGGTTTTGACCTTCAACCCAATTCCTGATTATGTCTCTGGGTCTGACCCTCAGCTTGACTCTTGACCCTGATACTGACTCTGACCCCGACCCCTGGCTTCAGTTCTGGGATCTCAAGTTCCCACCATTTGTCCTACCTACCTTTGCCCAGCATCCTGACACAGACCATGTATCGTAAAAATGAATACATATACTTCCCACATTCATCACAGAAAGTGAATCTTATATTGCTAATGCTTAATTACTCAAGCACTTTAATACCCTGGTTTGGAAGGTGATGTGGAAATGCAAAGCAGCAGCAGTTTGGAAATGGGTGCTTACCTCTAGTCATAGGACATCTCACACTTGAGTTGATAAGCTCATTTCTCAAGGTTTGAGACAAGGTTGGTAAGGCAATACCTTCTATTGGACCAACTTCTGTTGGTGAAAGACAAGTTTTTGACTACACAGAGCTCTTCAGGATTTGGCAGACAGGACTCCGGTTCCACTGAGGTTCTTGACTTTCGCCATTCTGCAGAAACAGGACTTTCTCAGTAAAGAGACCTGCAGTTACCTGAAGGGATGAGCTGATCCATGTTATATACCTTTGGAAAATGGGATTCCCCTTCGATTTAATAATCTTTTCTCTTGGTAGACAGAATGGATTTTGGAGCTCTCCTTCAGTATTAGAACTGAAAGAAAAATAGACCACTCACCTTAGTCTTTTCCCTGTAATGTTGAAACTTGTTGCAAGATAGAGATCTCTTTCTTGAACTCAAATGGATTGTGTAATGGGAGGTGGGGTTTATTTGTTCAGCCAACATGAATTCATAGAATATTAGGGTTGGAAGGGACCTCAAGAGGTCGTCTGGTCCTAGCAGGACCAATCCCCAGACAGAATTTTTCCCCAAACAGTCCCCTCAAAGATTGAGCTCACAACGCGGGGTTTAACAGACTAATGTTTGAACCACTAAGCTATCCCAGTTGCATCTCCCAGCAGCAGGAGGTAGTTAGACACCACTATATGGTCTTCAAATATTGTTCAAGTTCTTAGACATGTTGATGCTTCTCTCTGTCTTTCCCTCTGTTTCATGCAGTTCATCTATCTGAAAATCCCCCCTAGCAAGAAGCACGTCCAATCACAAATACACTTAGAGAAGCACGGCAAGATTTTAATCACTATCTGCCAGGATTAGAGCTGTGAAGACGGTTTCTTTCAGAGCAGCAGGACTAGACGTCTGTGTGTCACACAGCCAAAGGGCAAGGAGCATTCTGCTGCTCAGGGCTCAGCGAGAAGGAACATTTACAGCAGCAGCATGAGAGAGTCCAGGAGTCCAGTAAAAAGTCAAGAAATGCACCTGCACGTGCCCATCCGATTCAAATCTCGATTGGGCGCTGTCAAGGGCCCTCAGCAAAGAGCCTGTCATGTCACATGCCATTTAGCTGAGCCCTGGCGGGATCCTTATCAGGCAGGATAACGAGGGTGATGCTGCAGCTGGGAATAGGGAAGATCGTGCCAATGTCCCTAAAGGCCAGGATGTGACCTCACATTAGATCAGGAGGACCAGTTTGGAGACGATAGCAGTGAAAACTCTGAGGAGGGAGATGTGCCTGCCCAGAGACTGGAAGTCCAGGTGGTTACTGCAACTCTCTTACCCCTCTTTCCTATTGTTTTCTAGAGAAATTGTACTTCCAACACTGAGGATTTTGAAGGTTATGACCAAATAATTTACTGTCCTGGATATTAGGCTCTGCATTGCTGTGCGTGTGTTTGGGAGGTAGTGCAGATACCACAACATTTGCATGGCCTCCTCTCCCTTCCCCTCCCCTCCGTCAGCCTCTGCTGGGTGAAATCCCACGTGGATGCAGAGCACTGGGGGGAAAGGTTTTGGAAAAGCCAGCTTTGCTTTTTATCCAAGAGTTCAGAGTATGGGCTGTATGGCTTGTGCTGAAGCCCATGGTCTGTAGCAAGTTCCCAACTAGAAATCAGTGCCTCTCTGGCCGTTTCACCGCAGACAGGCAGGTGGGGGTGGAGGGGTTCAAACACGGCTTGGATCAATGCTCTCCATCCTAGCTCAGGCTTTGGTTGGTTCCCTTCATTTCCCCCTAGTCCTGGTAGCTTATTCTGGGAAGTTTCTCAGGCAGCAGGAATTCTCCATGGCCTTTCAGGAGAACGGGGAGAGCAAACCTGCTCGGGCCTCCATAACAACCAGGTCCCTACCACATCCAGGGCTCACTTTGACTAATTTACAAACCCTCTGGCCTTGAAATTGTCCAACGTCACCATTTCAATGTTTCCATCTGACATTTCCTGATATTGTAACCACGGAGGTCCCGACCAAACTGGGAGAATGGGGGAGTTCAGAGGTTGTTGTGGGGGGGTCACAGCATTGTCACCCTCACTTCTGTGCTGCCTTCAGATCTGGGCTCCAAGGGCAGAAGCCAGCAACCTTTCTGAAGCTAGAGGAGGTTCCCAGATGTGTAGGTGGGTCCCTGCTGTTGGAAGCACCTCAGCTCGTACCTACTACTTGGGAGCACCTCAGCTCCTACCATTTTCGGGGCATCCAGAGAAATGGACCCCTGAGCCCCAGAAGGAATTGCAAGGGAAGCCTCAAGCCCTCATGGCAGAGTCCGGGCAGACGCCCTGAGCTCAGGCACACAGTGCCAACAAGAGTGGGGAGGGGCATGAAAGTCCTAAGCCCGGTGCCCCAGCACTGACTGACCCCACGGGGGGCCAGAAGCTCTGAGTCCAGGCACACAGAGATGTGACTGGAGCAGAAGCTGCCAAGACCAAAGCCCTGAGCCCAATTCCAGTCTGATGCAGCGTGCTCACTTCTGCATTGCCTCTTCAGGTGCCTCTGATATCCCCACAGAGAGGAAGCCCTGTCCCCAGCCGGGCAGACAAACAGATAGGAGGCCCCTAATGGGTTCTCCTGGCTGGGGGGTCCCAGCAAGATTGGGAGATCGGATTTCACAGGGCAGGGCTAATTCGATCTAGCCAAAAAAGGCACAACAAGAACCAACAGCTGCCAGCTGAAGCCAGAGAAGTTCAAATGAGATGTAGGAACACATTTCTGACAGTGAGCTGACTAGCCACTGGAACAAAGTACCCAAGGGAGAGGTGGAGTCTCTGTTTCCTGGTTGTGATGGAGTAGGTGCTGTCGATGTGGGGAATGGGAGAGCAGGGGATGTCTTTAGGTGAGGGACAGGATCTTTAAGCCTGTAACCTGAGCCAGGCAGGGGGCAGGGGGGTAAGCACCTTTGCCCAGGAAGCTGGACAAAGGAATCAGCCGGCGGGAGGAGGGGCAGGTCAGTTTGGGTTTGGGGCTGTGAGGGCGGAATTCAGGGTATCCTAGCTGGGATCCAAGCACCCTGAAAGCCCAGAAGGACTCGATGGAGGGGTCCTGACTGTGCCTGCAAGCTCTGCTGCAACCTGCGTTCCTGTTGTCCAATAAACCTTCTGTTTTACTGGCTGGCTAAAAGTCACTGTGGCATCCAGGAAGAGGGGTGCAGGGCTGGATTTCCCCAGACTCAGTGACATTGGTGTCTTCACGTCACAACTGCCTGTCATTCTGGAAGGTGCCTTTGAGTGAATTACAAGCAATTGGGCTTCATATGGTGCAAAGTGTGTGAAATTTCATAGCCTGAGAAATAGAGGCCAGATTAGGAGATCAAATTGTTTCATAACCTCTATGAAAAGCTCAGTGTGGGGTGAGGAACAGACTCTGCTGTTTTACTGCGTAGCCTGCTTGCTCCCCAGAATCGATAATGAGCAAGTGGGGTGATCCAGGGTGCAGCTCAAACATCCAGCCGGGCTGGCCAGGGGCAGACATCGGGCCAGCCAGGGAAAGGTGGGTGCGGCAGTGACTTCACAAAGGCCTTTGGCAGGAACTCAGCCTATTGGGCAAAGATGATGAGGCGGCTGTGACCTCACAGAGCTCCCTTGACAACAGCCAGGTAGGACAGGGATGCGGGGCAGGGGGAAACTCGGAGAGCCCTGTAGCCTTGCTGCAGCAAGCCTCCATCTCATGGTCTCTCGCTGAGGACCAAGAGACTTTGGTGTGCAGGAGATTCAGTGCGTGTGTTTGTCATTTCCGTGTGGATTTTTTTCAAAGACATTGTCATCTGTGTAGAAGGTAAGAAAAAATATAGGCTCTAGATAGAGATACAAGATAGGGGACTCTATCCTAGCAGAGACAAAGGCATCACCATCTTCCTAGTGAAAAAGTTTTTCTTAATATCCAAGCCTTCCACACTGCAACTTGAGATCATTGCTCCTTGTTCTGTCATCTGCCATGAGAATCAATCTTTCATTAGGAAAATAATTCAAAAATGCAAATACAAAAAACTTTGAGTGAAATCAACCCATCCTGATCTTTAGTGTCTGGGAGTGTGGGCCTTGGGGGTCAGACTGAGACCCTCATGGGCTAGTAACACCCAGGAAACCAGTAAAATAATTCCAGTTCTCTTAGCATCCAAGCCTCGCTAATCCACCTGAGGGCTGCGGGAGACAGAGGGGTGCTGAGAATGTCTAACTCATGACTGAAAATACAGAGATGTGTTATTGGCTTTGGATGGGGGACAAGTAACAAATCCGTTGGGATTCTTGACCCAAACAACAATCGCCCATTGTCCTTTGGAGCACGAGGGCCCTAACATGCCTAACTTGCTTAAATCTCTGTCCTGGTACGACTGAGGGAATTTTCTCCATCCCCCGTGATGCCGAGGGAAAGAGAAAAGAATGACCTCTCTTTGGTCACACAGCAAGGTCATGCCAGAGCTAGAAAGCGAAGCATAAGAATGAAGTTGTATCAAAATGTTTTGCATTTCAAACTAACTGATTTCTTAAACAAAGGCAATTTGGTGTGTGGTTAGTGAAGTGAAATGATCCATTCTTGTCTCCACGTGTTTCTAGATTGATGAACCAGTAGATCTATCCCCTAGTTTTTATCCATAGATTGAGGGAGGAAAACAAGTTTGCCTGTTTTGTGAATTCCCAATGGCTTTCTTGAATTTCAACAAACTAGTCGACTGAACTGAATGATTTGAATAAACTGAAAGGAAGACATATTTTTCTGCACCTTTCAAGGAAGCTACTGCTGCCCAAAGCTGGGTTAGCATTTCAGCTAACTTTGCTTCCAGGGCCTTAGCTATCACATCAGTGGTGCGACTATCTGAAAAACTTGGCAGTGAACATTTTCTACTGAATGTTATTTTTTCTCTTCTATTTAAATTATTTAAAAGATTGTCATAAATTTAGCCCTTCTCAGACATTGTCAATTTCAAATGTAATTCTGACAGTGAGGGAGACTAGCCACAGGAACAAATTACCCAAGGGAGAGGTGGAGTTTCTGGTTCCTGGTGTCCTATCATCATAACTGGTTGGGAAGGTGCCTTTTAGTGAATTACAAGCATTTGGGCTTAATAGGGTGCTAAGAGTGTGAAATTTCATAGCCTGTGAAATAGAGGCCACATTAGGAGACTGAATTGTTTCACAACCGATGCCTCTTTGAAAAACTCAGTGTCAGGTGTGGAACAGACTCTGCTGTTTTACTGGGTAGCCTGCTTGCTCCCCAGAATCAATAATAAGGAAGTGGGGTGATCTGGGGTGTAGCTCAACATCCAGCTGGACTGGCCAGGGGCAGAGGTCAGGCTTTCCAGGGAAAAGTGGGTGTGGCAATGACTTCTCAAAAGCTTTTGGCAAGAACTCAGCCCATTGAGCAAAGACAATTAGTTGGGAATTGGTCCTTCTTTGAGCAGGGGGTTGTGCTAGATACCTCCTGAGGTCCCTTCCAACCCTTATAGTCTGTGATTCTATTAATGAGGCGTCTGTGACCTCTCAGAACTCCCTTCACAACAGCCAGGCAGGACAGGGATGCAGGGCAGGGGGAACCTCGGAGAGCTCTGTAGCCTTGCTGCAGCAAGCCTCCATCTTCACTTTACCAGATAAAGGTTATGAGCAGACAATGGCTGGAAGTTGAAGTTAAACCAATACACACTGAAAATAAGGCGATGAGCATTTTTATCAGAGTTTGGAGCAATTCACTGAGGGTTGTGCTGGATTTTCCACAACTGGTCTATTTTAAAATCAAGCTTGGGTGTTTTACTAAAAACACTGCTCTAAGTCCTATGGGAATTATTCTGAGGCACATTCTATGGCCAAAGTGAAACAGAAAGTCAGACGACAGTGGTTTCCTGTGGGCTTGGAATTAATCTGTGACTCGCTGGGAGCATTTGGAATTTGACCATTTTGCTTCCCTCTTCCTCCTGCCCTCTTGTCCCTTCTTCTCAACTGGAAAACAGGCTACCAGAACAGCCTGATTTCCACTCTATGACCAGTAAATGAACCTGCAGGTTTCTGTGTGAGTGATGCCCAAGGCAGGGCTCAGGCTTTGGGTTTAACCTCAAGGTTAGTGGAGTCAGGGAGCGACAGATGGCTGAGTTACCTCTGGTGTCACAATGTTACTGCTCAGGTTCCTCTGCCTGCTGCACCACGTGGGCAGTGACTGGCAACGGGAAGGTTTTGTGGATTTGAAACGTAGAAACCAGGAAGTGCAGAAGAGGAATGGCTTGGACAGTTTGGCAGTAAAATATAGGTTTTGTGGCAATATCCTGTGCAACTGCTACTGGATCTGGGACGCAGACAGCATTCCTGCCCGTCCTACCACCTCTTAGCTCAGCCTACATAAAAGAGACCAGGTAGAGTTTTGCACACTTGTTTGTCTAAGACTCTGCACCCACAGAAGAGGCTAGTGCTGCCAAAATCTGGCTGAGTGTTTCAATAACTTCTGGACCCTCAGGTGCTTAGGCAATGACTTCCAACAGTTCAGTGCTTTGACTTCCTCTGACACTTGGCAGCAAACATGGACTTCTTCATATAGGGATTTATTTAAATTAATTTAATAGGCTGGAGCAGCTAGAGGCCTTAACATCACTTGTCATCATTTCAAATTTTATACTAGAAAAAATTACTGCTAGGATGAATTTTGCTGCCTCCTCTCCTTGACTAGAATACAAGCAGTTTCTGATTCTCTCAGATGAAGTGGTTCTTCTAAAATCAAGGGCAAGACCAATCAATGGCTTTTTCACAACCCAACCTCCCCAAAGAGATTTTTTTTTTATTTAAACTGGGTAGGTGATCGCCTAGGGCCCGAGGAGGATTTGGGAGGGCAGCATTTTGCTGCCCTTGGTGGCAATTCAGCTACTGGGGGTCCTTCTGTGCTCCGGGTCGTTGTCAGCAATTCTGCGGCGGGTCCTTCATTCACTCCAGGACCCACTGCCAATGTGCCCAGAAGACCAGGAGCACAGAAGGACCCCCCCACACCACAGAATTGCCGCCAACGACCAGGAGCGTGGAAGGACCCCTGCCTAGGGTGCCAAAAACCCTGACACCGTTCCTGGGTGTCCGCTTAAATACCGCTCCTTGGGCGGCAGCCCAACCCACCCACCTCTAAGGACAGTCCTGCCTCTACTCTCCCCAGCTCTGTGGCTAGGAGTGGGGCAGGAGGGTGGAAAGCAGAGAGGCAGAATCTGCAGCAAAAACTGCAGCTGTGACAGCACCTCTAGTGCCTGGGAGGTGGGAGCCGCAGTGAAATCCCTGCTCCGCCCCAGCAGAGGCAGCTTGCTGCAATCCGGGACAGAGAAGCAGGAAATCAGGGAGGGTCCCAGCCAGGATGGGGCTGCTGGGGAGTGTGAGAAATGGTCCCAGCCACTACCAAGGCTGAGCTCTGCCCCTTACACTCTGATTCTCTCTTGGTCCCCCCCAGCGGATGTGACTCTGGATCCAGATATGGCTCATCCTTGCCTCGTCCTGTCTCAGGATGGAAAAAGCATGAGATGGGAAGACACGCACCAGCACATTCCCAACAATCCCAAGAGATTTGATTCTTCTTGCTGCATACTGGGCCTGGAGGGCTTCTCCTCGAGGAGGCATTACTGGGAGGTGGAGGTGGCGGATGGGGGATCCTGGGCTGTACGGGTGGCCAGAGAGTCTGTGAGGAGAAAGGGACGGGTCAGTGTTAACCAGGAGGAAGGCATCTGGGTGGTGGGTCAATGTGGGACTCAGTACCTGGCTCTCACCTCCCCCAAGATCCCCCTGTCCCTTGCTGAGCAGCCCAGAACGATTGGGATTTATCTGGACTGCGAAGAGGGGCAGGTGGCATTTTTTGACGCTGATAATGAAGCCCCAGTATTGACTTTCCCACCAGCCTCTGTCCCTGGAGAAAAAAATCCTCCCTTTACTGTATTTGAGGAGAGCATCCCAGTTCAGACTGTGTCCCTGCATCACAGGATATAATGTAGAGCCTTAGAAATACACATGGTTAGCCTCACAGAGCCCAGTTTGTCCTGAAGGCCAAACGGTATTTGTGCACGTCAAACCCAAGAGAAAGGGGAAAAGGCATTGACTTGTCTGTGTGTCCCAACACTGATTCTGCAGGATTCTAGCAGTTTGCAGGGGCAACCGGAACCAGAAATGGGGCATTGGAGAAGGGTAATTGGGTAGGGGGGAACGGGGAGGAGGTGGATACTGGAGAAGTGAATCTGAAAGGGTGGGAGCTAATTAATAATCTTCAGTTTTGAATGGGATTTTACAGGTGCATTTTTTAAAAAAGTGAATGGATTCTACATTCTTATGATCCATGGAATAAATGTATTAAAGTGAATTGTAAAGTCCCCAAGGGTCCTTTTTAATCTCCTAGTGGATTTAAAAAGAAAAAACATGGATTAAGTGAAACTGCAATAAGGGAGGCAGTGTGTCCTAGTGGATAGAGCACTGGATTCAGGAGAGCTGGGTTCTCTTTCCTGCATAGCCACTAGCCTATTGGACAGTTTGGGCATGGCTCTGTACCGCTCTCTCCCCATCTGTGAAATGGGGCTGATACTCTTCTCCTTTGTAAAGTGAGCTGAGATCCTTGCTTGGAAAGTGCTGTCCGAGAACTACACAGAGGCTTGCATCAGTGTGACTGAATCTGTTTCAAGCAACACCCCTTTAGCTGAGCCTGCGAAATGCTGTGTGTAGACAAGGCCATGTGCAGCTCACGCTTGTTGGAAGAGACTTATACTGGGCCTTTGCTCAAACACAGCACTATCTTCACTGGGGGACAGGAGCTGGTTGTGTCTGATGTATTAAAGTGGAGCTCCAGACCTGTCCCCCTCCCCTCCCAAGGTCTTTTCCATTGGATGCAAAACACAGACTCCCAAACAAGTGAAAGCTTGTGTCGCAGGGGAAATCAAGAACCTCCACGATGAGGAAGCAGGAGATTGGAGATGGATGGCATGGGAGAAAAAATATCCCTTGGATTTCAATGTACTGCTATTCCAGCTCTGACAAAGAAAGGAAGAATGGCGATGTAGTTCAGATGTTAGCTTTGGACTCAGGAGATGCAGGCTGCTTTCTTGGCACTGCCTCAGGATTCCTGTGTAACTTGAAGTACCTCATTATACCTCTCCATGCCTCAGATTCTCCATCAGGAGTGTGAAGATTGCACACTTTCCAGAAGTCACAGAGGTTGTGGGAGGTTAAATTAGTTCGTGAATGTGAGCTACCAACACACTCCAAGATGAGAGAGCAAAATGGTCTAACACATGGTTAGAAAGTGTGAGTTCTCCACCTCGTCTCAGCGATGTGGGGGTTATTGGAACAGGAAAAATGTACAAAACTTCCAAACAGAGTGACAGAAAAAGACAGAAATTAGAAAAATTCCCATCTACATGATGGGGAAATGTAATTCACCTACAACATGCATGCGGGTATTTAGCATGTATGTATGGTGTCTATGGCTACATTGGATATGGGATTGTGCTTGCACATTTGCGTCAGAGTCTCACATGCCCACTATGTTGATATCTCACGCATATCTCTTAAATATACAGTTATGTTCACAGGTGCGAACTTTCCCATTTCCCCGGGGGGTGCTTTACTCCTGCTTTGCCCTAGGACTGATCCCTACTCCACACTGTCCCTCAAGGCCCCACCCACCTCTGGACACAGAGAGACAAAAGATTCCTGCCTTTTGCCAAAGCTATAAAAGTGGGTGAAGTAGGACAAAGTGGCTGCCACTCATGAGAAACCCCCTGCATACCACCTAAGATGTCTGCTGGAAGAAAGAAGGACCGTAGCAGTGGAAACAATTGAGCTCAGAAGAGGAAGGAGACTAGTCTCTGGAAAAAAATGTGAAAAGTGGAAAAAAAAATCTTGAGTCAAACTGCAATGCTGTTATAATTTTGGTTAGGCTAGGTAACAAGGAAAAATAAGACAGGTGCTCAGTTGTTTTTAGTTTAAAGTCGGCAGCTTTGGGAGTGTGGCTCAGAGCCTGGGTCTGTGTTGCGCAGGCTTGAGTGTCAGAATCACAAAAGCAAGACAAAGCAATCTCAAGAGGAAGAGTCCTCCGCTTTCATTTACCCCATCGCAAGCCTCTTGACTTCTTCTTCTGCCTACCTAGAGGCTCCTCCAGGAAAATCCCTCAGCTGATTAGAATTTGGGCAGAGAAACCCAGGGAGGGCTTGTGCTCCCCCTCCATGTGAGCGGATAGCATTCTGACTTCGTCGACGGGGGTCTCTCAGCTTTGGCTTCCCCAGTTTGTCAACTCGGTGCAGGCAGGAAGCAGGCTCTCCTTGGCTTTCGCAAGCCACTTTCTGTCCAAATTGGGAAAGCGGTCCAGTCTCCATTCCCCTGTGAGAACAAGAGCGGAGAGTCAAGGAACCCCTCTGCTCACTTTCACCAACTGAACCCAATCCGAGGCCTTGAAAAAAATGGAATTATGCTTCCCGTTCCTCCGTCAGGGTCACCAGAGAAACAGACAAGAATCCCGAGGAACAATTCTTCTCTGCTTTATTGACCCCCAACGCAATCCTCTCCGCTTCTTCTGCCTCCCTCGAGGCTCTTGCAGGGAGAAAAATGGTTGAGCTGATAGAATTTGGGGGATAGAAACCGAGAGAGGGGGGTTGATAGCTCCTGAGAGGATGTTGACACGATAGAAGAGCTCTCTCGGTTTTAGGAGCCTCCTATCCTGGCTCCTTCGTTGTCAATTCTGTGCCGTCAGGAAGCAGCAAAAGCAGGCTAGGGAGGGCCCCCGGTGCCGTTGCACTCCATACATTTTATGGAAACGTGCTTACAGGTGTGAGTATGATGTAACTGGAATATGCTTTATGCAAAAGGTCCCTCGTAAGGTATCGTAACAAAGGTTCTAACCTACTGAAGACATGCCTCCTATTTGTATGCATGGCTCATTCTTGTATCTGAAGCCAGAAACATGAAGTCTAACTCTGAGGTCCTATTGTAATTATGCAAAACGTGGGCCGCTAATGGTGGTTTAAAACCTTGACGGCTCCCATTGACCCGGACAATAGGTTGTAAACGGTTTTTTGACCTGAAAACCTTCCTGTGTACATGTGGGCCAAGCCAGGAAGAATGGAGACTAGGGCTCTTACAGAGACCACGATACTGGAATCCATCTTACATCTGGTCTTTTTCCATTTAAAATGTTCCCGCATGGCCCCACCATTTGCCAATGTTTTTATGATGTACTTAGAACAATGCTTCCTTGAGTCTTGTCCCATAGCGGCCCTACTCTACTTGTACTATGTTGATGACATCTTCATCATCTGGACCCACAGCAAGGAGGCCCTTTAGTAATTCCAGAAAGATTTCAAATATTTCCTTCCACCATCAGCCTCAGCCTGGACCAGTCCACACAGAAGATCCACTTCCTGGACACTACACTTCAAATAAGCGATGATCTCATGAACACCACCCTATACCGCTAACCTACTGAACGCTGTACTTACCTACATGCCTCCAGCTTTCATCCAGACAATATCACAAATTCCATTGTCTATAGGAAAGCCCTAAGATACAACCATATTTGCTGCAATCCCTCAGAGAGAGACACATACCTACAGGATCAAGCAATATCCACAAGGGTTAATCAAGAAAGAGACTGACAGAGACAAAACGGTACCCAGATGTCACCTACTACAAGACAAGCCCAACAAATAAATTAATCGAACGCCACTAACCATCTCCTACAGCCTCCAAAAAAACCTCTCCAGCACATGATGAAGGATCTACAACCATCCTTAAGGACGATCTCACTCTCATAGACCTTGGGGGACAGGCCAGTCCTCACTTACAGAAAGCCCCCCAACCTGAAGGAAAAACTCACCAGCAACTACTCATCATACAACAAAAACACTAACCCAGGAACCAATCCCTGCAACAAACCCCATTGCCAACTCTGTCGGCATATCTATTCATTCGACAACATCATAAGAAATAACTACATCTGCCATGCCATCAGGGGCTTGTCCACCTGCACTTCTACCAATGTGATATATGCCATCATGTGCCAGCAATTCTCCTCTGCCATATACGTTGACCAAACTGGACAGTCTCTATGCAAAAGAATAAATGGACACAAATCTGACATCAAGAATTGTAACTTTCAAAAAGCAGTAGGAAAGCATTTCAGTCTCCCTGGACACTCAAAAACAGACTTAAAGTGGTGATTCTTCAACAAAAAAACTTCATAAAGAGACTCGAATTAATTTGAAAATTTTACTCTATCAGATTAGGCCTGAATAAAGACTGGGAGTGGCGAAGCCACTACAAAAAATAACTTTCCCTATGTTGATACGCACACCTTCTTGGCAACTGTTGGGAATGATCCACATCTACCATGATTGAACTTGCTTTGTTAGCAGTGACCCCCCTACTTGGTAAGGCAACCCCCATCTTTTCATGTGCTGTATATTTATTCCTGTTTACTGTATTTTTCACTGCATGCATCTGATGAAATGGGTTATAGCCCACAAAAGCTTATGCCCAAATAAATTTGTTAGTCTCTAAGGTGCCACAAGAACTTCCTCATTGGTTAAATCTGGACACATAATTGCCGATATAACTCTTGTGAATATGTTTACAGTAAATGAGGGACGCAGAAGTATGTTAATAGTAAATAAAGTAGGCAGAAACTTCCTGAACTGTAAGATTGTCTTAGACAATCTGAAAAATGATTGGTGTGTACAAAATTTGCAAAGCTATTAGTCCTTACATACAAGACGCATAGATGTTGGTAGCTAGGAAAGATGTCTATTACGTGTGTAGCGTTTGATATGAATTGGAACTGTGGTATCACCTTGCACCTAAGCCCCCAGATCTGAGCCTGGCCAGCATGGGAAAAAGCTATTACATGCCTAATAAAAGAGCCTTACTGTTGAGCCGGAGTTGAAATGAGATTGGTTTTTTTGGGTCCCAGAGAACTGGGTAAACCGTTCCAGAACTGGATGAGGTGTTCTGGGTAAGCCAAGTGGAAGGGTCTTGGAGAGAATCCCAACTATGGTATCAAAGTTTCCCAACATAATGAAGTCTTCTGAAAGTCATCACCACGTCAGATACATATTAGAATCTTCCTCAACTCCTCCAACACGGCTTTGATAGTTTGGGATTAACAGATTAGCAGGTTGAATAGGAAAATCTTGAAAAAAAGTCCAGTTAACTTCAGTGAGGGTGTAACAAAGGCCATTTTTCCACTTTTCATCTGAAAAATTTCCATCACACTCTCAGTCATGTTTGTAGGGAGTGAAGTCTTCCAGGTACAAGTCATTACCAAAACATGGTAGACTGGGGATATTTGCTCACTTCCTTGTCACATTGATGCTCTGAGTTGCTTTGGTTCTGTTCATAAATACTAAACCTCCTGCAAAATTGCATCTAATTTGCTATATCTGTTTTAACCCTTCACAGACTAATGGAACAATTAATCACAGTGAACCAAATTCAAAATCATGGTGGACCAGTTCAGTGGATTTAGTAAAAATAAAATAAATAAATAAACAGACCCAACAACAATATCTGCTAACCAGGGTTTCATTTTTTTAGGCTGGGATATTCAAATATATTGAATGGAAGTTGAGTGCCTAACTCCCTTAGGATTTTTGCTTTATTTATTTATTTATTTTCCTAGCAGCTCCTGCCTGCTTGACTTTGCTCTCTGTAGGGAATTCTTGGCTTGTTATGCACATACCAATGACCCTCATGTGGTTCAGAGATTCTGCCCCAGAAGAGCCATCTATAGAATGGAAATTGGTTCCCCCCTGTGATTCAGACTGTGAATATGATAAAAAGGTTCATTTGTTCCACAGATTCAGCACATCATCCAGAAGTTCATTCAATAGGAGCTTGCATCTCTCTTCTATTCTGAACAGACAGATACTCCTGCTATTTCTCTTCAGCACCATTTGACACCAGTCATTGTTATTGTTTCCATTACAAGGACAACCAAAGTGGCCCCTGTCTGAGCTTTGAGGGAACAGCATGAGAAAGTCACCAAGGGTAGGAGTTTCAAATTGCCTCAGACTCCTTTTGAAAAGCTCTTGATTTTGGAAATGCAAATAGTCCTAACAGCCAATGCTTAGGAAACTTGTGTATTACCCCCAAAATTAAGGTAGCCTTCTAGACAAGAGTTTCAAACACAGGACATTTAGAAGGTGGCAGAGGTTTCCTAGGTTCATGCATTTCAAGGCCAGAAGGGACCATTATTATGATCTAGTCTGACATCCTGTATAACTAGGCTTGGAAAAATTCAAATTTTGCTTTTTTTAAAAATATATTTTTGTTGGATAATATCAATCTTTATTTGTAAACATTTTTATCAATTTAAATTTTCACAGCTGTGGGAAATTTAGGCAGGGCGGAAGGTCAGACAATAATTATGGAATGACAGTGGACATTGAGATTCAAAAAGTTTAAGCTTTATAACCCTTACAACGCAAATTGTCTATGTCACATGTCCAAATATAAGAAGTAAATAGACTTAAATTAAACTCAAATGAGTTCTCAAGCAACATTTTTCTTATGTTGCCGAGCTATACATTTCTATTATCAACAGAAATATTTTTTTCATTATTTTATGTGTGTGCATGGTGAAATTGACGTTTAATGACATTTACTGATAAAAAGCTGATACCTCCGAGCCCGCTTATGCAGCATTCATTACAGCTCATTTTACACACATTAAGGTTTGACTCTAATAAATGCTCCAGTAGCATTTTTCTACCTTTGCCTATATCTAAATTTCAATGATCAATGGCAATATTTTTCCATTGGTTTGCTTGTGTACTTTGAAATCAATGTTCACTGACATTTACTGATAAAAAACAAATGCTTCCAAGCATATGTATAACATATGCCAAAGAATCCCACCAAATGATTCCTATGTAATGTGTATGTGAGATATAGCAGATAGCAATGTAGGTTTTTTTTTAAAAAAAAACAGCCTAGTCTAGTGGCTAGAATGACCAGCTAGGACTCAAGAGACCTACACTTTACCCCAGCTCAGCCAATCACCTGCTGTGTAACCTTGGGTAGATGGCTTCCTCCCTTTGTTTCACCACACACCCTTTATTTAGCTTGTGAGCTCACTGGACTGGGGCAGGGCTATCTCTCACTATGTGTCTGTACAGTGTAAACAGGGCTCTAATCTCAGTTGTCACCTTTAATTGCTACGGTATTACAAATCATAGTGGACATGATGGGAAATGCACAGTTGAATTGTTATTAGGCATATTGATCCCTAGATGTAGCTTCCTGTTAATGTCCTAGGATTCTAAGCAGATAACCTCCAGTCTAAGCTCCATTATGAGTGTGCCAGACATGGCAATTTCCTGCAATATCCTTGGGATACCTTACTGGATTAAGTTTAAGTATTTTGGAGGTCCATTGTATTGAATGAATGGTTTCTGCATTATTGTGGGTCAGAATTGTACGTAACCTCTCAATGAGAGAGATGACAGGTGTGAGATGTATGGGGTTCAACAGACGATATTCAAAAATGTACCAGACAAGAACAGATTTTTGAGACAAAAGTGAGGGATATCCGTGAGGACTATGTAGGGGGAAGTCAATGCAAATTCCCCACCTAGTTTTATGCAAAATCCCAGCCATTTGTAGCTACACTCTGAGCAGTGAGCCATTGTCTGCTGATGACCTGTTACATGTGTCATAAATAGATAGCTAAGGGTTAATGTTTCTTTTACCTGTAAAGGGTTAACAAAGGGAACCAAACACCTGACCAGAGGACCAATCAGGAAACTGGATTTTTCAAAGTCAGGGAGGGAATTTTTGGGGTCTGAGTCTTTTGTCTGTCTCTCAGCTATGAGAAGGTTCTTTCTATCTTCTAATCTTCTGTTTCCAAATTGTAAGTACAGGTAGAAAAACAATATAGGCTTTTATGTTGTTTTAGTTGTATTTACATGTGTGTAGCTTGCTGGAATGTTTCAAATTGGATATCTTTTTGAATCAGACTGTTTATTCATATTTATCTTATAAGCAATAGCCCTGTATTGTCACTTGATGCAGAGATTATATTCTTATGTCTTTTTTCTTTCTTTTTATATAAAGTTTTCTTTTTAAGACTTGTTTGAGTTTTTTCTCTCTGTGTAGGCTAAGGAATGAAGGGGAGGGAATTCTGTTTGTGTTAGATCTACGGAGGGTAAGCTCTGCAGCACCAGGGAATTTGTGGGAGGGGGAGGAGAGATAGAATCTTTTCTGTTTCCTTGTATTTGAGGTTTGTCTCTTTGTGGAATAGAGGAGACATGCTTTTTGGTATTGTGACGTAAAGAGATTGCATCAGTACTCCTCGGTTAGCCCAGAGAGGAAAGTCTGGGTGGGAGAGAGAGGGGGAAGGGAAGTGGGTTATTTCCCTTTGAGGTAAGACTCAGGGCTTCTGAGTCTTGGGGTCCCTCCAGGGAAGGTTTTGGGGAGACCAGAGGGGGCCAAAACCCTGGAATTTTTGGATGGTGGCAGTGAGATCAAAGCTAAGCTGGTAATTAAGCTTAGAAGGGTTCATGCTAGGCACCCAGATTTCTAGACGCTAAGGTCCAGATTTGGGAGTTAGGCTTATGATAACATGATGATAAGATCAAAGGCCCAAAATATCTGAAGGAAAGATGGAACTTTTCATGGTTGTTCTGTTTCTGAATCAGTTATGAACTTGTAACCACAGGGAAAACCCAGTTGTAGATCTGATGGACTGACACCTTCCCGAGCCTGAAGCTGGAGTTAGGTGACCTCTGTTAGTCTTTTAATATGTTTTCTCTATAATGCTTTCACCCTACAATAAATGTCCTTGCTTCTAAAGAACTGCATGGTAACATAACTGTGAGCCAGTAAGCTGTTCATAGCCTTGGAAGAGAAAACCAAGCACTGGTGCTGGCATGTGTAGGCAGTCTGGCTAAACAGTAAAGGCATAGAACTGTGCAGCCTGGAGAAAGCCTGGTCAGGACGGGGTGGTATGTGTCTTCCTCTATCAGAGGCCTGGGAGTTTGAGGGTTCTGCGCAGTATCTTAGCTGTTCCTAGCACTGCACTCTTCTGGACAGAGAGCTCTGATGTTGTTCCTGGGATCTGTTGGAGCCACTCACCCAGCTTAGGAGTCACAGCCCCGAGTGCTCCAACCACCACTGGGACCACTTTGGCCTTCACTTTCCACATCCTCTCTAGTTCCTCTTTCAGGCCCTGGTACTTCTCCAGCTTCCCATATTCCTTCTTCCTAATGTTGCTGTCACTTGGCACTGCTATATCTATCTCCATCGCGGTCTCCTGGTCCTTGTCTATTACCACGATATCTGGTTGATTGGCCAGTAGCTGCCTGTCCATCTGGATCTGGAAGTCCCACAGAATCTTAGCCCTGCTATTCTCCACAACCTTCTCTGGAATCTCCCATCTGGTCTTGGGAGGGTCTAGCCCATACGCTGTGCAGATGTTCCTGTACACAATGCCAGCCACTTGGTTGTGCCGTTCAGTGTATGCTGTTCCTGCCTGCATCTTACATCCTGCCACTATGTGTTGGACTGTCTCTGAGGCCTCTCTGCACAGTCTGCACCTTGGGTCCTCTCTAGTGTGGTAGACCCCTGCTTCAATGGATCTGGTGCTCAGTGCCTGTTCCTGTGCTGCTATGATCAGTGCCTCAGTGCTGTCTTTTAGTCCAGCCCTTTCCAGCCACTGGTAGGATTTTCCAATGTCAGCCACCTCAGCCCTCTGTCGATGGTACATCCCATGCAGGGTCTTGTCTTGCCATGGCACTTCTTCTGCTTGGTCTTCCTCCCATGTCTACTGCTGCCTCAGGCATTCTCTCAGCAGCTTATCTTTGGGGGCCATCTTACTGATGTACTCCTGGATGTTCCGGGTTTTGTCCAGGACAGTGGCTTTGATGCTCACCAAGCCCCGCCCGTCTTCTTTCCGGCTGGTATACAGTCTCTAGGTGTTGGACTTGGGGTGGAAACCTCCGTGCATTGTGAGGAGCTTCCGGGTCTTCACATCGGCAGCTTCCATGTCCTCCTGTGGCCAGCTCACTATACCGGCAGGGTATCTGATGACTGGCAGGCCGTATCTGTTGATGGCATGGGTCTTGTTCTTCCCACTGAGCTGGCTCTTCAGGACGTGTCTTATCCTTTGGTGATACTTGGATGTTGCTGTCTTCCTTGCCTCCTCATCGTGGTTTCCATGTGACTCTGGGACGCCAAGGTAATTGTAGCTGGTCTGTATGTCTGCTATGTGGCCCGCTGGTAGTTCCACCCCATGAGTCTTGACTACCTTCCCTCTCTTCACTACCATCCGGGCACACTTCTCCAATCCAAATGACATCACGATATCCTCACAGTAGATCCGCGTCAGGTGGATTAGCGAGTCGATGTCTCGTTCATTCTTAGCATACAGCTTGATGTCATCCATGCAGAGGAGGTGGCTGATGGTAGTTCCACTCCTGAACTTGTACCCGTATCCAGTCCTTGTGATTATCTGGCTGAGGGGGTTTAAGCCTATGCAGAACAGCAGCGGGGACAGTGCATCACCTTGGTATATGCCGCACTTGATGGCCACTTGTGCAAGCTGCCTTGAGTTGACTTCCAGTGTTGTCTTCCATAGTCCCATTGAGTTCTTGAGGAAGGTCCTTAGTGTCCTGTTGACTTTGTATAGCACCAGACATTCACAGATCCACGTGTGCGGCATTGAGTCATAGGCTTTCCTGTAGTCAATCCAGGCTGTGTTCAGATTGGTCTGTCTAGACCTTGAGTCTTGGGCGACTGCTCTATCTATGAGCAACTGGTGTTTTGAGCCTCTGGTGTTGTTCCCAATGCCCTTCTGAGCTGTGCTCATGTACTGGCCTATATGGTCCTGTAGCTTGGGGGCTATCATGCCTGATAGGACTTTCCATGTTGTGGGGAGGCAGGTTATTGGTTGGTAGTTGGACAGTTCTGTTCCCTTGCAGGAGTCTTTCATGATCAGCACTGTCCTTTCTTGTGGGAGCCTGCTGCTAGCAGCTGGTTCATTTGTGCTGCTAGGCGTTCATGCACTGTTGTTAGTTTCTTTAGCCAGTAGATGTGTATCATGTCTGGTCCAGGTGCTGTCCAGCTCTTCATGTTCTTGACCCGCTGCTGGATGTCTTCTAGTGTGATGGTGATTGGTTTCTGTTCTGGGAGATTGCTGTGCTCTGTTCTCAGGTCCTGCAGCCACTTTGTGCTGGTGTTATGAGTCTTCTCTTTCTCCCATATGTTCTTCCAGTACTGTTCAGTTTCTGCTGCTGGTGGCTCTGCTGTTATTGTGTTGTTGCACTGCAGTTGGGAGTACACCTTGGATGGTTCTTTGGAGAACAGGGCATTTACTTTTTTGGCCTCTGCTTCTCTAGTGTATCTCCTTAGCCTGGTAGCCAGTGCTGTGAGCCTTTGTTTAGCAGTCTCTAGGGCTTCAGATGGAGTCAGGCCCTTGTATTTTTTCAGTAGCCGAGTCTTATCCTTAATCTCTACACCCTTCTGTAGTTCCACCAGCTGACTAACTTCTCTCCGAGTCGCCTTGCTCTTATCCTCCAACCTCATTTTCCAGGGTGGGTACATAATGTTGTTCTTCTTGATCGTGTAGCCAAGCATCTCCAGGATTACAGAGGCTGTAGCGTATACCAGTTCATTGGTTTGAGTTATGGTGGTAGTAGGGATTGTCATGAGGGCTCTATTGGCATCTTCTAACATACTGTCTGATGGTACTTCTCCACTGAGCCTTGGTAATGGGTCTTGAGGATTGACTGTAGCTAGTTTCTCCATGACCTTATGCCTCATATCAGCTGCTGTGCTCTGCAATGGAGGGGGTGGCAGTGAAGTTTCAGCTTCTGGTGTGGGCTGCACATCCACTTGTTTTTCCAGGTCTTCTTGAGTCTGGGATGTAATGTGGAGTTGGTCTATCTCAAGCTGTGAGAGCAGCTTCCTCTTTACTATATTGAAGCGTTGGGTAACCAGCAGTTTCTCAGTAAGTGTGGATGCAGGTCTTTTGTCCATCCACAGTCCCCTCATATGTTTCATATATCCCCTCTCATTAGGTCTACTGTTGTAGTAGCATTCCATCAATATATATATGAAGAGACCATGAAAAAATGGGTGTTGCCATACACAATATAATGAGAGTGATCAGTTAAGGTGAGTGTGATGAACTAGAAATGTTCCTTATGTTTTCTCTGAATACTGAATTGGTGCCTCAGTGTCCCCTAGGCAGTTCTTAAGTATCTGGCTGAGCAAAGGGCCAGTGCACCTAAATGCCTGACACTCTGTCTCCTAGCAACTGATGGCCTGGGCCCCTCCTCTGCAAAGGTGCCAACTTAAGGTGTTGGAGACACAGAGATCAGGTGACCTCCTGGCCCAGGAAAGGAGCTGAGCAGAGAAGGAGGGGCTGGAGAGGGTTGTTAGTCTGCAGCTGGCTGGGGATGAGGAGTGAAGTGCAGACGTGGGGGTCTGGCTCACTGTCCCCCAGAATGGAACCGGCTGAGGGGTCTCGTTCGCTGTACCTACAAGCTCTGTTTTAGACCCTGTTCCTGTCATCGAATAAACCTCTGTTTTACTGGCTGGCTGAGAGTCACATCTGACTGCAAAGTGGGAGTGCAGGACCCTCTGGCTTCCCCAGGAGCCCGCTGGGTGGACTCGCTGTGGGAAGTGCACGGAGGGGCAGAGGATGCTGAATGCTCCAAGGAGAGACCCAGGAGGTGAAGATGTGTGAGCTTCTTGCCCTGAACAAGTCTGTTCCGAGGGAGAGGAGGCTCCCCAAAGTCCTGACTGGCTTTGTGGGGAGCAGTTCCAAAGCATCACCCAGTGACTCCGTGACAGTGAGTTATTATCAGCAGGAGAAAAGAAATGTTTTGTAGTGATAGGATGGCCCATTTCCAGCAGTTGACAGGAAGATGTGAGTAACAGTAGGGGCAAATAAACATGGGGAAATAGTTTGACTTTGTGTAATGACCCATCCACTCCCAATCTTTATTCAAGCCTAATTTAATGGTGTCCAGTTTGCAAATTAATTCCAATTCAGCAGTCTCTTGTTGGAGTCTGTTTTTGAAGTTTTTTTTGTTGTAATATTGCGACTTTTAGGTTTGTAATCGAGTGACCAGAGAGATTGAAGTGTCCTCCAACCGGCTTTTGAATGTTATAATTTTTGACATCTGATTTGTGTCCATTTATTCTTTTACGTAGATACTGTGTGGTTTGGCCAATGAAGGAAGGGGCTGGATTCAATGGTTCCTTCCAGTTCTAGGAGATAGGATACATCCATTATCTTTCTTTTTTTTTCTACTGCACATCAGACCCAGGACTTGCACCCAGCAGTTCTTGGGGCCGTGAGACAGAACTGAGCTTCACTGGCAGCAGTGAGGGAGAACGGTTGGGACTGAGCTGTCTGGGGAATATTTCAATCCTTATCTAATTTTCAGAGGATAATATAATACAGCTTCCACTTCTCCGTCTTTCCCAAGGAAATAACGTTTCTGTGCGAAGTACCCAAACCTTTTAACAATACGAAGTGAAATGAAATGGCCACATGATGGCAACAGAATCTAAGAAATTTGTTAGTCTCTAGGGTGCCACACGTACTCCTGGTTTTTTTTTGTGGATACAGACTAACACAGCTGCTCCTCTAAAACCTAATAGATAAGATGCCATGTTCTTATGCAATGAGCATTGAATCTGAAAAGGGAGATGTTTTCTCTTTGATTTCTAGGCCCCCACCTCTAATCCACTAGACACCCCTTTCCTCCCACAGCCAGGAATAGAACCCCACAGTCATGCTAGTAGCACCCCCTGACCCTGCTCCCTGTGACAAAGGAGAAGCTCTGAGACCCCTGTGCTGTCCCATCACCTCCTTGCCTGAACTGCCCTTGAAACCCAATGGGGTTTCCTTGGGCAGTTTTGACACTCCCAGGAAAGGTGTAATTTTAGGAGCAGGTTCCAAATAGTGGAATTAACCAGTCAGAAGGGGCAGCAGGTGTCAGTGTAGGAGCCATTGAAATAACTCTGCACTCACTTAGATGCAGACATAACGAGCTCTGTGCTCGGTAAACTTACAGAGACTCTGCTCCTGCTCCTGAACTAGCAGCCCATGACCTGTAAACAGCTGCCGTTTGAATGTATCTGAAAGTTACAAGGAACAATGATCTGTGTTAGAGGAAGATTGCCATTTATTAGAGCCCCAATTGATACTGTGTGCACAAAGAGAGGATTGAATGTGTAACAGGGAGTTTGGTAAATCTTGGTTATTTTATTTTTGTAACAGGCTCCCGTCCATCTCCAGTGGAGTTTTCAGTCTCAATGGCAACTTACTTACCTAATGTAATCCAGACTAGTCCATTCCTCCCAAGTGGATGTGGTTCTTGTTCTTCTGCATATTGTAGCCCATGGAGACCAAGGACCTGCAAATGTGTCTTCATATGCCTTTGGTTAATTGATGAAAACAAACCTAGACACTTGGATGATTGGAAGTGATTTCAGCAGAGGGCCGTGTTTGCTAGGTTTTTATGCATTTGCACAGGAAAACACTGTCTGTGTCCATTCATTTCAGGGACCCCCATTTAGTGAAACTCCTGAACATACGGGAAACAGAATTATTTTTACTGAAGGAACAGGTTTGCAAGGGAGCACTTTGATTTGAACCAACGACCACTTGATCTGTAGTCAAACGCTCTACCACTGAAATATACCGCCATGATATTTGCATAGGCATGTCAGTGATCTTAAGGACGGGCTCTGCCTTAGAGAGTTCCTTTTCTATTCCCAGACCACAGGGGGTTTAAAAATGGGGTTTGATTAAACTTTATATATACACGTAGAAACCACAGCTTGCACACACACCAGCATAGCTTCCCCCAGTGACATAGCTACCTCCTCTCGGGGAGATGGGTTAACTGCACGGACAGGACAGCTCTCCCCCCTCCTCTTAGAGCATCTTCATTATTTATAAATAGGTGGGAAATAACCTCCTGAATGGACAGGAACCAATTTATCAAATATTGCTGTGTCCGCATTTAATACGGGTAACTGGTCATATTGGGCTGGATTAGTAGGAGCATTGCAAGCAGATGGAGGGAAGTGATTATTCCCCTCTATTCAGCACTGGTGAGGCCGCATCTGGAGCATTGCGTCCAGTTTTCGTGCCCCCCCACCCCAATACAGAAACAAATTGGAGAGGGTCTAGGGGAGGGCAACAAAAATAATTAGGGGGCAGAGGACCTACGAGAAGAGGTTGAGGGCAGGGCCGCCCAGAGGGGTGGGAGGTGGGGCAATTTGCCCCAGGCCCTACAGGGGCCCCCATGAGAATATAGTATTCTAGAGTATTGCAACTTTTTTTTAATGGAAGGGGCCCCAAAATTGTTTTCCGCCAGGCCTCCTGAATCCTGTTGGCAGCCCTGCCCAGACCGTGGTGTTGTTCCCCCACTCCACCCCCTTCCCTCGTTCTCCTCTCTCTGAGGCCCCACTCGTGCTCTGTCCTCACTCTCATTTGACCACTTTCCACCCCTGCTCTTTGGCTGAGGCCTGCTGGTCTACCTTTCGCTCGCTCCTCTCCTCCCCCAAGGCCTCCTCACACCTCTCCACCCCCTACCCCAAAGTCTGCCTGCTGCCCACACCTCTCTGCCCCCTTCCCTGAGACTCACCCTGCCCATCACCCACACCTCTCTGCCCCCTCCCTTGAGACCTCCCCTGTCCACACCTCTCTGCCCCCTCCCCTGAGACCCACACTGCCCACACCTCTCTGCCCCCTCCCCTGAGACCTGCCCTGCCCACACCTCTCTGAGCCCTCCCATGAGACCCACCCTGCCCATCACCCACACCTCTCTGCCTCCTCCCCCAAGACTCACCCTGCCCATCGCCCACACATCTCTGCCCCTCCCTTGAGATCTGCCCTGCCCACTGCTCACACCTCTCTGCCCCCTCCCCCAAGACATGCCCTCCCCACCACTTGCACCTCTCTGACCCTCCCCTGAGACCCATCCTGTCCACCTCTTTCTTTGGTCATCTGTTGTTATGCCATGAAACGTGAAGGATAGAATAAAAAGCTGAGTTTACTCCAGGGTGAGGAAAGAAAGGAGCCACCAACCCCCTGGCAAAGCTCAGTGTCCCAGAGAAAACCTGCCCCCTGCTATCGCAATCACTAATGTGCTGGGGATATGACGGGAAAGGGACTGTCTGAATGATCAAGGCAGGAAATGGACAACAATCTACAGCAATGTCATTAACCACAAACACACTCTCCTCATGCTCCAGCCAGAAGGGAAATAGCAGGCATTCTTGCAGTTCAGCCATGGACACACTTACACAAAGACACAGCAGTGTGTGTGTTGTGGAAGCTGGTCTGAGGAAACAACTGGAACTGATCAGTCAGTGAGAACAGAACTAGAGTGCAGTGAGAGCCCCCCTATCAAGCAAGTAGTTGTGGTTGAGTGGTTAAGGTGATGGATGCAAAATACTTCGGGGTCTCTCTGTGCAGGTTCAAATCCTTCCACCTATAGAGGAAGTTGTGGTTCTTCACTTTCAATGGAGCTGGGTCTTGCCTCACTCTCAACTTATGTCTTCATGAAAGAGTAATGTGGCTTGAGTTAAAGTGTTTTAATTGAACAGCTGTTGCATGTCCACCCTATGCCCCTGTGTCAACAGAACACATCCATGCTGGCATCTCTTGGATTGCCATACAGAGCAGTGCACTGTGGTTAGCTATCCCACTGTGCAACTGGCTGCAGGGTGCTTTGGGAAGGGTTTGCAATGCCTTATGGGCTGGTACAGCATCACATGATGCAGGTTTCTATCCCATTGTTCCATGGGCATCCTACTAGATTGCCAGCTGCTTTTCAACTGCAATGTGTGTGGTGGGGTAGAAAGCATGTGGAGGGGAGGAGAGACAGTGTGTGCGTTGTGGAAGAGTGAGTGTGTTGGCACACTGTCTCTAAGTTCAGACAGCTGCTAGAAGCAATCAGTCCTGAGGCAGGGGACAGCCCTGACATCAGCCCCCCTTCTCTCACTGGCTCAGCACAGCACTCTCTGTCACATACACACACACACACTGCTGCCTGCTTAGCTCTGTGTCAGGGGTGCTGGAACAGGGGGGTTAGAGGGCCATGGCCTCACCACCCTTTACTGGCTGTTAGGACAAATGATGGAGGTGGGGAGAAGGGGGCAGTCTTGCGGAAGAGGCGTTCTGTGAGTGTGGCCTTGGGGGGGAGACGTGGAGTGAGTGTGGGTCCTTAGGGAAGGGGTGTCATGGGGGTGCCACAGTTTGGATAATGGTGCCCTCCCCACTGCAAGGAAGCATGTGTCCCATGTTTAAGAAGGATGAATTCAAACTGGAACGGGTTCAGAGACGGGCTACTAGGATGATCCGAGGAATGGAAAACCTGCCTTATGAGAGGAGACTCAAAGAGCTTGGCTTGTTTAGCCTGGCCAAAAGAAGGCTCCGGGGGGATATGTTTGTTCTATATAAATATATCAGGGGGATTAACGTTAGGGAGGGAGAGGAATTATTTAAGCTTAGTACCAATGTAGGCACGAGGACGAATGGGTACAAACTGGATATTAGGAAGTTTAGACTTGAAATTAGACGAAGGTTTTTAACCGTTAGGGGAGTGAAGTTCTGGAACAGTCTTCCGAGGGAAGTGGTGGGGGCAAAAGACTTATCGGGCTTTAAGACTAAGCTTGATAAGTATATGGAGGGGATGATATGATGGGTTAGTTTAATTTGGGCGATTGATCTTGGCTCATCGGCAGATAAGTCTGCTCGATGGTTTGTGAGGGGATGATGGATGGGATGAGAACTGGGTTACTGCAGAGAATTCTTTTTGGGTGCTGGCTGGTGAGTCTTGCCCACATGCTCAGGGTTTAGCTGATCGCCATATTTGGGGTCGGGAAGGAATTTTCCTCCAGGGCTGATTGGCAGAGGCCCTGGAGGTTTTTCGCCTTCCTCTGTAGCGTGGGGCGTGGGTCGCTTGCTGGTAGATTCTCTGCAGCTTGAGGTCTTCAAACCACAATTTTGAGGACTTCAATAACTCAGTCATGGGTTAGGGGTTGTTATAAAAGTGGATGGGTGGGGTTCTGTGGCCTGCCTTGTGCAGGAGGTCAGACTAGATGATCATGTTGGTCCCTTCTGACCTATGATTCTATGATTCTAAGCTTCTGCCACCCCTGCTCTGTGTTGACAGAGCGGGAGAAAGCCGCATCCACGGCAGTGATTCGCTTCCCAGGGCTCCGGCAGGGGGGCTCGGGAGGTGATTTAAAGGGCCCAGGGCTCCGGGCATGGCAGGGAGCCCTGGGCCCTTTAAATCACCAGCATGAGGAAGCTGGGCCGGGCTGCCACAGCGTACTGGCTCTTGCCAGTACCCCATACCAGAACATACCGGCTTACTTTCATCTCCGGACGGTCCTCACATGGATCAATAACTGGTTAAAAGATAGGAAACAAAGGGTAGGACTAAATTGTCAGTTTTCAGGATGGAAACAGGTAACTAGTGGTGTCTGTTCTGGGACCAGGAATCATCAAAATATTCATAAATGATCTGCTAAACAGTGAGCTGACAAAATTTGCTGCTGATCCAAAACTACTGGCTTGCTTCCTAGAACGAACGCTCCTTGAGTGGGGTGATCCACAGGGAGTAGTTCAAACCTCCAGAGTGCCTGGCCTGGGGCAGGACATTAGCACAACAAGGGAGGGGTGTGGCAGTGACATCACAAAGGCCTTTTGCAGGACCTCAGACTATTGGTCAAAGGTGGTAGGGAGGTGGTGACCTCACAGAGAGATGCTGACATCAGCCAGGCATGACGGGGCGAGGGGCCGGGGAAAACTCAGAGACCCCTGTGGCTTTGCTTCAGCAAGTCTCCTTCTCCAGGTCTCTCTTTGAGGACTGAGGGAGCATTCGGGTTCAGGTAAGTGTATGCCAGGAGGAACCTCTTTCGAGTTTTTTCCTTCCCTTTTCCTGATTTTACTAGAAAACAGCCATCCCTGTTTAGAAGGTAAGAGCCTCCTTGAGGTTTGAAACCTGTTCAGTCTGATCCATCTGGTGACAGTTGAATTCTAGGCATGGAAAACATGAGCTTAAGAGTCAGAATTTTATTCCACACCTGGGATTTTGTCCCATAGAATCACTGGGGACATTAGGGTTTGTCCTTTTTGTTTCAGCTTTTCCTCCATCCTTCCATCCCTCCTTTCTCTTTGTCTCTTGCTTCTTTTGTTCTTTCACCTGTTCCCCTCCCAACACCAGGAGTAAGGGGTGTGTGTGTGTGTGTGTCTGTCTGTCTGTTGCAGGGGACTGCTCTGCAGCTCCCACTCTGGGACGTCCACCCAAAAATGTGGGGCTGAAATAGTGCTCGGGCAGTGATCCCCACCGGTGACCTGGGCCATCCTTTGGGCTCTGTAATGAGAACCCTCAGCCTCCCATCCTAAGTCTCTACCCTGATTGGCTGAGCAGGGGGTTATTGACAGGGAGGAGACTCAGGTCCTTGTTGTTCTCTTTTAAGACCAAGGAAATAAGTCAGAACCAGCTCTATGTTTGCTGAGTTTTGTTGCTTCTCTGCATTAATGGTCTCTGAGCAGTTCATGATTCTCTCTAACGTTGCAGTTCTCCTCAAATACTTGCTGAATAATTACTGTGCACTGTTGTTGATCTGCAGCTCATGCGAGAGCACTTTATTCAGGTCATTCAATGTCTGAAATTCATGAACTGATGGTTAGTTTGAAAATCAGGGCTCTTGGGTCCTATTCCCAACTCTGCCACTGACTGGCTGTGTGACCTAAGACAATTCAATTCTCCTTTCTCAGCCTTAGCTTCTCCCTCTTCAGGTAGGGATAATAATGATCTGCTCCTACCTACCTCAACACACACACTGTCTCTCCCCACACACAAACAGTCTCCATGCTGCAGTTGAAAGGCAGCTGGCAATCTAGTAGGATGCCCATGGAACAATGGGATACAGAAACCTGCATCACTGAAAGTACAGCCATGAAAACACCACACACCAGCCTGTCCTAGCTGGTAAGAATCAAACCTCCACAGAAAGACCCCTATGGTGTCATACCCCAGCTCCCTAAGCCCTCAGCCACAACCACTTAACACAGAGGCCTTTCTACACTCTGGTTCTGTTCTCACTGAAGGGGCATTTCCAATTGTTTGCTCAGACCAGCTCCCCCAGCACACTCACTGCTGTGCAGCTCTGTACGTGTGGCCCTGGCTGAACAGCAAGAATTCCTGCCCATTTCCCTACTGGCTGGAGCATGGTTAGAGTGTGTTTGTGGTTAATGATGTTGCTGTAGATTGTTCATTCCCTGCCTTGAGAATTCAGACAGTCCCTTTCCCAACATATTTCCAGCACATCAGTCCCTGGCTGGGTCTCCTGGGCAGTGGAAAATATCCCTTGTTTGGTGCTGCCAAGGGGAA
Source organism: Aldabrachelys gigantea (assembly GCA_026122505.1). NCBI lineage: Eukaryota > Metazoa > Chordata > Testudines > Testudinidae > Aldabrachelys > Aldabrachelys gigantea. The sequence goes on from CM047499.1 coordinate 16,153,673, forward strand.
CGTGCAGAGCTGAGACGTCCCTTGGCTTAGATCAAAAGGTGATGTTGGATGGAATTTATCACAGAACTCTCCCTGCTCCCCAGAGCCCCACGGGGAGAATCTAGAGAATGGGGAGTCATTCCTCCCCTGTGATCCCAGAAGAGCTGCTAGGACTCCTTCCTGCCAGCTACTCACCCCTGGATTCATCCTCAGCTCCTGGGATCTTTCTGCTCCCAAGGCTCCAGAGGCCTGGGGTGGGGAGGGTGTCACTGCACAGTCTGAAACACAAGGGAGGTTTCTGGAATTGAAGGAAGGAGCAGAAAATGGAGAGCAAAGAAACAGAGAGAAAACACCTCATATCTCTCCCCTCCCCCTCCCAGCAAGATATGTTACCAAGAACCAGCGTTAGGGGAAATGGTGCCTGGGGCAAAGCTTGTACTTTGGCACTTCCCCATCACCACTGGACAATCCCTTTCCCCGTTTCCCCCAGCTCCTGCACTCCCAACACTTGCACCTCCTTGACCCAACTCCTTCCCCCTCCTGTGCCCTAACCCTTACACTGTGTCCCCTTTGCCCTTAACTCCCACACTCCTGTCCTGTGCCGCCAGCCACTGCCCCTCTGCTGTACCCCCTTCACCCCTAACCCCTTCACCCCCTCCTGCACCCATGTGGGGACAGTGACCTGTGTGCATGGAGCAGCTGGCATTGCTGCCCGCTCCTCCCTGGAACGCTGCTCCTCTGGGCACCCCTAGGGGCTGTGGGGGTGAGAAGTGACATCATCCAACCTCCCTGCATCCAGGTCTCTTTCCTCAGCCAGGCTGCATCAAGAAGGGCAGAGAGCAGCAGCTTCTGATGCTCCCCTCACAGCACAACCCAGGTGGATAAAGTGACCAGGACACATGGAGCACATAGTGTTGCTCCTCGCTCCCCACAACACTCTATCAGGCCACGGAGGACCACTGGGGCAGGGGAGAGCAGTGAGCACCTTTGCACTGGAACAAGGTGCCCTTTGACCCCTGGAGCCCTCGGCGGCTGCTGGGGGGCCCCACCTCTAAGGCCTGCTAGGCTCCCCAACATGAACAGAAGAGAACACAGGGAGACTGGCCACACACTGAACAGTGGTAGCATGGGCGGCTTGTAATGGAGGCTCGGGGGGGCTCAGCCTCCCCAAACCTTGTGTCACTAAGGGGACAGTGGAGCCCATGACTAGGGACCCTGGCCAAATTTGGCCCCCCTGGAAAAGTCTCCCCCATATCAGCCCCAGTGCTGGAGGAGCTCCCACTCCCTGCTATGGCCTGGGGGCTGCAGCAGGGGCACAGAGCTTCTCTGGTGTCAGGGCCGCAGTGGTGCAGGGGTGAAGGAGTGACAGGGTGGGGCCAGTGGGGGAAGGGGTGAACAGAGGTGACAGTGGATGGGGCCGTGGGTGGAAGATGTGGAAGGGGGCGGAGCCACAGACAGAAGGGGGTGGGGGCTGGTTCCGGTTCTGGGGCCTCCGCACCTGTTCTCCCTTTCCCTGGGCTTTGGCATCACTAGCCCCTGCTTAGCGAGTAGGGTTCAGTGGTCCCCATAATTTGCAGAAAGTTTCATGGGGGCACCTCTGGGACTGAGCCAGCCCCCATGAAGGGCAGGGAGGGAGCAACACTCAGCCTCATTTTATCCCAGTTCTTCCCCAACCCCATCCTCAGCCTGGGCCTCTGTCTCCCACTGCGGCCTTGACCCCCTTACCACTGTCTGCACCCCTCTCCCCAGCAAGCAACAGCCCCACTCCCAGCCCCATTTCTCAACCGTGGCTTCCGAGGGTCCACAGCCATGAATAAGAGAGCACAGTGTGAAATGTTTGGGGACCACTGGTTTAGGGTGACATTCTCAATCACTTCTAGGCAGTCCAGTAAAAGCTATTCCTCACCCACCTACCCCTCTGTCAGGACCGACTAGGTATGTTCTGCTGCCCTTCACTCATGCAGGAAGAATAAGAACATTTCAATCCACTCAATCCTAAAGTGATTTGTAACCCACCACCAGCCAAAACTGGTCATTTTGGGAAAGTGGCCCCCTCACACTGCATATCTAGGCAGGGTAGGTGTGCCTATGCAAACACGGTCTGTTCCTGAAGTCTTTCCCCCAGCTCCTCACTAGATGTGAGTGGGGGAGCTCATTCAGCACCTGCTTTCCATTAGTTTTTAAAAACACTTTAGTGTCCCTATCTGTGCTGGCCTTTCATTTCCCTTCCTGTCCCTTTCCTAGCAACTGAGATGAGGTGGCCAAGTGGTTAAGGTGATGGACTGCTAATCCATTGTGTTCTGCATGCATGGGTTCAAATCCCCTTATCATTGGATGCATTTGGTCTTCACCCATCTCCCCCTTTGGTGCAATGACAGATCGAACAAAGTTGCTTCCTGCAAATAATAAGTAGCTCAGAAACCCTTGTTTTAAATAAAAGTCTAAATCCCAGATTTCTAAAAAAAAAAAAAATATTCTCTAGTTCTTTTTATCTGAAAAGGTAACAGCCTCATAATCTCCCCCAAACACCCTGGGACCTCCCCAAATTATTAAAATACCCCAATTCTCAGCAAGACCACGACAGTGACCCACAGCTACAGTGTCTAGGCCAAGCCGTTCTGAAGGAGGCAACTCAAACATTTTCTCCCTGCTTCCCTTGGCACGGTCTGACTGGGAAAACAAAATTCCCCAAACTGAAAATTTTCTGCTGAGAAACCAATACTAGTCTGGTTGGGGAATTTGGATTAAATGTATTATTATTATTCTCTTCTGATTTCTGAACCAGTTTTGTCCTCCAGGTATGTTTCCAGCTGTTGAGTTGTGGGGGAGAGAGGCCAAGTCATGATGTCTCTACCCCTCTTTCATAGTTTCTTCCAACTTTCTAGAAAGCTCCTTTGCTGTGATGTGAGTCCAGCACTGTCCATTGTTGCTGTGTTATCTTGGCAAAGTTTGCATTGTACATGGTTCCTGGGATAGTCCTTGGGAGTGTAGATCCCTTTAATGGACCAGCAGCGAGGCTGGCTCCTCCATTTTTGCCCCTGAAAGGCTGGTGGGAGGCATTTTCCAACCTCATAACATATCTCAGTAACGCACACAGAGCAAACTTCATAACTTCCCAACCAATGTGAGCACACAGAATTCAAGAAGACATTAAAGTTCAACAGATGAACATTTCAAGATTTTTAAAATGACACCTCACCAGGCAGACTTTGTTCAAAACGCATCATCACTATATGACAGTGGTGAATATGGTGTTTCCAAGGTGATGCTACATGGGCTCATGGAGCTAAAGCTGAGGGACTAAAAACTGTGGTGCAGATATTTGTGTTCACACTGAAGCCTGGGTTCAGAAACTCTCACCCCTCATGGGGCCTCAGAGATTGAGTTCAAGTCCATATGGTTGCACTGTAATTTTATAGTCTTGCAGCCCAAGCCCCATAACCCTGAGTCAGCTGAGCCGGGCTTTGAGACAGGTGCCCTGGGTGTTTTAATCACACTGTAGACATAACATTAGAGTAAGTCTACAGTGCAATGAAACACCCAGGTCGGATTAATCAGGGTCATGTGGCTTGGGCTGTAAAGTTGCAGTGTACGTGTCTGGGTTCAGGCTCAGTATCCTGCTCTAGGAACCCAGAAGGTTGGGAGGGATTTTAGCAAGTGGAAATGGTGAAACCACAGGGAAGTATTATCCTGGACTCATGGCAGTTCTCCATTGGTCTGTCTGCTTTTGGGGCAGTGATAATAACTCCCAGTGGTGCCCTGTTGAGTGGCTTTTGGGGAACCTGCTCTTGGCTGTTGTCACAAGGACCTTTGGTCTAGCCCAGTGTGGTTTTTCTTATGGTTTAAATTACACTCCAGGCACTGATAATAGAGTTACTGAATGTTTAGGAGTTAGGAGCTGGTAGGTCAGTGGTCCAGTCCCCACGCAGATGACCCCCTCCCTCTGGGACAGGGAGAGATCTGAGCTCTCACCCAAATGGCTCATTGTGGCTGCCAGAATCTGTGAGCAGCTCATTTAGTTTCCACTGAGGATTGAGTCCTGTTTCGTGCACCGTGTGTGAGAATGAAAATCCTAACCCGCCCATTGAAATAACAAATCCAGCAGGACGTGTTATTGTCCCTGCCCCAAAGCAGAGAGACCAATGGAGAAATGCCATTGAGTCCAGGGTAATACTCCACTGCCATTTTACCTTTTTTGCTTGCTAAACTCCCTCGCAACCTTCAGGGGTCCAGAGCCCAGTATTGAGCCTGAGCTGAAACATCTACACACTGCAAATTTACCAACCCACGGCCAAAGCCTCGAGAGCCTGAGCTGGCATGGGGCAGCCCTGGGTGTTTCATTGCAGTCTGGACATAGCCTAGCATTATGTCTAGACTGTCATAAACACACCCAAGTCACTATTCTCAAACCCTGGGTCAGTTGATTGAGGCTCGTCGGGCTTGTGCTGCAGGGTTATAAAATTACAGTGTAGACACTTGGGCTTGAGATCAGCCTCCAAGACCCCACAAGGGGTGAGGGTCTCCAAGCCTGGGCTCCAGGTTGAGCCCAATTGTCTAAACTTCAGTTTTTAGCCTCACAACCTGAGCCCTAGGAGTCCAAGTCAGACGATCCAGGCCAGCCAGGCCACACTGCTTTTATCAGAGTATAGATGCCCTCTCAGGGTATGTCTACATTGCATGTAAGCCCAGGGTTAGGAGAAGTCATGTCAGCAGCCTCAATGCATAAACATAAACTCACCCCCAAATAAGCTGGGCAGTGTCCTTCCCCCTACAATTCATAAGTCCAGGAACCAAAAATCCTTTAACATGAGCCATCCCCTCTATGCACCCCACTCACAGCTGTTGTCCTTAGTCAGTGCAAACCCAGAGGTGCCTCTGTAGAGTTCACCTGCCATCCTGGGTGGAAAAAAGGGAAAATAAGAAGACACCATACTCACTATGTTGTCTAGGTACTCACTAATCCCTCCACAGCCACCCTGTCCTAAAGTTGGTCTAACCCCTAAATTTTAGTATTAGCACCCAGTCCCCAGCCCACTTGCCTTTGGAAACCATGTCCCCTGCCTACCAAGTGCTATTGAATTGAGGGTGAGTCCCTCAATCGGGGTCTGCCAAGCACAGTTGTGCCGCCTTCGATTCACACAACAAGGATAACAACCCTTTATTTCTCCTGCCCCTATAACATGGAGACTGGGAATCCAACACCAGCCAAAAGTGATCATTTTGGCAAGCAACGCAACACATTTCCAACATACTGTAAAATCCACATGCAGACTCATACATGAAAACTTGCAAGAAAATCTTCCTGAGGGGGGTCTGAAGCACCTGCTTCTGGAGGGAAGGAGGGAGCTGTGGTTTGGGATTGAGGAGCAGCATGAGGAGGAGGGAGCCGTGGATTGGGATTGAGAAGCAGTGTAAAAAGGAGGGGACTGTGTGTTGGGACAGAGGAGAAGGGTGAAGAGGAGTAGGCTCTGGTCGGGAGTGAGGAGCAGTGTGCATAGGAGGGACTGAGGGTTGGGATTAAGGGGCACTGGGAAAAGAGGGGACATGGATTTAGGCTGAAGAGCATCGTCATTTGGGCATCCAGCAGGAAAGGAGAAGGGAGCAGGTGATTCTAATTCTTTAGGGATATTCTCAGTGTGTGTGTGTGTGTGCGCAGGGAAGGAACATGCTATATGCCCAGAGGCCTTTATTCCTCCAGGCTGCAAGGAAAAAGGGACTGTCAGGAAGTTGCCCCTTCAAACCCACACACAAAAAGGCGTCTCTGAGGAAAGGGAAAATCCTGAAAAGGAAAAAGAACATCAAAGAGGACTCCAGAGAGACAGTTTAAGATCTTGGGGGATAGTTTATCGCCTGACCAGGGACTTGAACCCTAGACCCTCAGATTAAAAGTCTGAAGCTCTTCCCACTGAGCTAGACAGGCTCACAAAAGAAAAAAGCAAGTTGGTACAGAGGAGAAACTAGTCAAGAAAACAAGAGCAGGAAACAATAGGGGAAACCTGCTGCTCTCTCTGGCCTGGTCAACATTACGAGTTTATGTCGAATTTAGCAGCATTAAATCACATTAACCCTGCACCTGTCCACACAACGAAGCCCTTTATATCGATATAAAGGGCTCTTAATACCGATATCTGTAATCCTACCCGACGAGGGAGTAGTGCTGAAATTGGTATTGGCATGTTGGATTAGGGTTAGTGTGGCTGCAATTCTGTGGTATTGGTCTACGGGTGTTATCGCACAGTGCACCACTGTGACTGCTCTGGACAGTAATCTGAACATGGATGCACTGGCCAGGTAGACAGGAAAACACCCATGAACTTTTGAATTTAATTTCCTGTTTGCCCAGCGTGGAGCGCTGATCAGCATAGGTGACCATGCAGTCCCAGAATCCAAAAAGAGCTCCAGCATGGACTGTATGGGAGATACTGAAGCTGATCTCTGTATGGAGAGATGAATCTGTTCTATCAGAACTCCGTTCCAATAGACGAAATGCCAAAACATTTGAAAATATCTCCAAGTCTATGATGGACTGAAGCCACAGCAGGGACTCAACACAGGGCTGAAACTTAAGAAGCTGAGACAAGAATACCGGAAAGCCAAAGAATGAAATGGACGCTCATGGAGGGAGGGGCAACTGATGACTGTAGCTATCCCACAGTTCCCACACTCTCCAAAAACCATTTGAATTCTTAGCTGAGTTCCCAAAGCCTGAAGGGTCAAAAACATTGTTGTGGGTGGTTCAGGGTAAATGTCGTCCCTCCCCCCAGGAAAGCAAAGGGAAAAAAATCTTTTATCGCCTTTTTTCAATGTCATTGTATGTCTACTGGATGCTGCTGTCAGACGTGGTGCTGCAGCACTACACAGCAGCATCCCCTTCCCTTCCCTTCCCTTGCGGAAGGCAGATGGTACAGTAGGACTGGTATCCGTCATCGTCATCCCTTGAGTGCTCTTGGCTGGCCTCGGTGAGGTCGGCCGGGTGTGCCTGGCCAAAAATGGGAATGACTCCCTGGTCATTCTTTTCTTTAATCTTTGTCTAATGGAGATTGATTCCTGCCTGGAATATCATAGCAGCTGGAGGCTGCCCTCCCCTCCCACCTTTGAGCTCTACTTGCAGAGGCAATAAAGTCAGTGTTGTTTCAAATTCCTACATTCTTTATTACTTCCTCACACAAATGAGGGGATAACTGCCATGGTAGCCCAGGAGGGGTGGGGAAGGAGGGAAGGAATGGGTGGGGTTGTTGCAGAGGCACCCCCTAGAATGGCATGCAGCTCAGCATTTCTGCAGAATGTCTGGGGCTCTGACCCGGAGCGGCCATTTGCCTCTCTGGTTCTTTAATAGACTTGCCTGATAGTCTAGATAGGACTGACTCTCCCTTTAGACAAAACTTAAAGAAGGGAATGACCTGGGGAGTCGTTCCCATTTTTGTCCATGCGCCCCCGGCCGACCTCACCGAGGCCGGCCAGGAGCAGCCATGACAGCAGCAGACAGTGCAGTGTAACTGGTAACTGTTATTGTCAACTTGCAAAGCAGCAGATGGTACGGTATGGCTGGTAACCATCTTTGCTAACTTGCAAAAGGCAAGGGGGTGCTGCTGTGTAGCGCTGCAGCACCGCGTCTGTCAGCACCATCCAGTAGACATAAGGTGACAGTGAAAAAAGGCTGAATGGGCTCTGTGGTTGCCATGCTATGGAGTCTGCCTTGGCAATCCAGGGAAAAAGGTGTGAAATAATTGTCTGCCATTGCTTTCATGGAGGGAGGACTGAGTGACGGCATTTACCCAGAATCACCTACGACACTGGTTTTGCCCCATCAGACATTGGGATCTCAACCCAGAATTCCAATAGGTGGGAGAGACTGTGGAAATTATGGGATAGCTATGGGATAGCTACCCACAGTGCAACGCTCCGGAAATCGATGCTAGCCTCAATACATGGAGGAACACCGCCGAATGAATGTGCTTAGTGTGGCCTCATGAACTCATAAACTCATAGACTCATAGGTCAGAAGGGACCAATATGATCATCTAGTCTGACCTCCTTCACAAAGCAGGCCACAGAATCTCACCCATTCACTTCTATAACAAACCCCTAACCTATGTCCGAGTTATTGAAGTCTTCAAATTGTGGTTTGAAGACCTCAAGCTGCAGAGAATACACCAGCAAGTGACCCATGCCCCACGCTGCAGAGGAAGGCGAAAAACCTCCAGGGCCCATGCCAATCTGCCCTGGAGGAAAATTCCTTCCCGACCCCAAATATGGCGATCAGCTAAACCCTGAGCATGTGGGCAAGACTCACCAGCCAGCACTCAGGAAAGAATTCTCTGCAGCATCTCAGATCCCATCCCATCCAACATCCCATCACCGACCGTTGGGCAGACTTATCTGCTGATAATCAAAGATCAATTCCCAAAATTAAACTATCCTATCATACCATCCCTTCCATAAACTTATCAAGCTTAGTTTTAAAGCCAGATATGTCTTTTGCCCCCACTACTCCCCTCGGAAGGCTGTTCCAGAACTTCACTCCCCTAATGGTTAGAATCCTTCATCTAATTTCAAGTCTAAACTTCCTAATGTCCAGTTTGTACCCATTTGTCCTTGTGTCTACATTAGTACTAAGCTTAAATAATTCCTCTCCTTCCCTAATGTTAATCCCCCTGATATATTTATAAAAATCAAGCATATACCCCCGGAGTCTTCTTTTGGTTAGGCTAAACAAGCGAAGCTCTTTGAGTCTCCTTTCATAAGGCAGGTTTTCCATTCCTCGGATCATCCTAGTAGCCCGTCTCTGAACCTGTTCCAGTTTGAATTCATCCTTCTTAAACATGGGAGACCGGAAATGCACACAGTATTCCAGATGAGGTCTCACCAGTGCCTTATATAACGGTACTAACACCTCCTTATCTTTGCTGGAAATACCTCGCCTGATGCATCCTAAAACTGCATTTGCTTTTTTAACGGCCATATCTCATTGGTGGCTCATAGTCATCCTGTGATCAACCAATAATCCAAGGTCCTTCTCCTCCTCTGTTGCTTCCAACTGATGTGTCCCAAATGTATATCTAAAATTCTTATCATTAATCCCTAAGTGCATGACCTTGCACTTTTCACTATTAAATTTCATCCTATTTCTATTACTCCAGTTAACAAGGTCATCCAGATCTTCCTGTATGATATCCCAGTCCTTCTCTGTGTTAGCAATACCTCCCAGCTTTGTGTCATCTGCAAACTTCATTAGCACATTCCCGCTCTTTGTGCCAAGGTCAGTAATAAAAAGGTTAAATAAGATTGGGCCCAGAACTGATCCTTGAGGAACTCCACTAGTAACCTCCTTCCAGCCTGACAGTTCACCCTTCAGTACGACCCGTTGGAGTCTCCCCTTTAACCAGTTCCTTATCCACCTTATAATTTTCATATTGATCCCCATCTTTTCCAATTTAACTAATAATTCCCCATGTAGAACTGTGTCAAATGCCTTACTGAAATAGAGGTAAATTAGATCTACTGCATTTCCTTTGTCTAAATAATCTGTCACCTTCTCAAAGAAGGAGATCAGGTTGGTTTGGCATAATCTTCCTTTTGTAAAACCATGTTGTAATTTGTCCCAATTGCCATTGTCCTCAATGTCCTTAACTACTTTCTCCTTCAAAATTTTTTCCAAGACCTGACATACTACAGAAGTCAAACTAACAGGCCTGTAGTTACTCGGATCACTTTTTTTCCCTTTCTTGAAGATTGGAACTATGTTAGCAATTCTCCAGTCATACGGTACAACCCCTGAGTTTACCGATTCATTAAAAATTCTTGCTAATGGGCTTACAATTTCATGCGCCAGGTCCTTTAATATTCTTGGATGAAGCTTGTCTGGGCCCTCCGATTTTGTCCCATTAAGCTGTTCAAGTTTGGCTTCTACCTCAGATGTGGTGATATCCACCTCCATACCCTCATTCCTGTTTGTCATCCTTCCATCATCCCTAAGCTCCTCATTTGCCTTATTAAAGACTGAGGCAAAGTACTTTTTTAGATATTGGGCCATGCCTAGGTTATCCTTAACCTCCATTCCAACCTCAGTGTTTAGCGGTCCCACTTCTTCTTTCTTTGTTTTCTTCTTATTTATGTGGCTATAGAACCTTTTACTATTGGTTTTAATTCCCTTTGCAAGGTCCAAATCTACATGGCTTTTAGCCTTCCTCACTTTATCCCTACATGTTCTGACCTCACTAAGGTAGCTTCCCTTGCTAATCCCACCTTTCTTCCACTCCTTGTAGGCTTTCTGCTTTTTCCTAATCCCCTCTCTGAGATGCGTGCTCATCCAGCTTGGTATACAACTCTTGCCTATGTTTTTTTCCCGCTTTCTCGGGATGCAGGCTTCTGATAGTTTCTGCAGCTGCGACTTAAAGTAATTCCAGGCCTCCTCTGCATTTAGATCCACAAGTTCTTCAGTCCAATCCACTTCCCTAACTAATTTCCTTAATTCATTAAAGTTAGCCCTTTTGAAGTCAAAAACCCTAGTCCCAGATCTATTTTTGTTTATCCTTCCATCTAGTTTGAACTGAATTAGCTAATGATCACTCGAATCAAGGTTGTCCCCTACGACCATTTCTTCTATGAGGTCCTCACTGCTCACCAAAACCTAAAATGACATCCCCTCTTGTTCATTCTTCAACTATTTGGTGAAGAAATCCATCTGCTATCACATCCAGAAAAATCTGAGCCGTATTAGTTTTGCTAGCACTTGTCCTCCAGTCTATATCTGGGAAGTTAAAGTCTCCCATGATCATACATTTCCCCTTAGTGTTTACTTCATTAAAACATTAAAAGGTCTCTATCCATATCCAAATCAGATCCCGGCGGTCTGTAACACACCCCAAGCACTATCTCAGGGGAGGCTCTAGTAGCTTTCTTTCCCAGTGTGATTTTTGCCCAGACAGACTCTGTCTTGTCCATTCCATCACTTCTTATTTCTTTACAGTTCACTTCATCATTGATATACAATGCTACTCCACCACCTTTGCCTTTATTTCTGTCTTTCCTAAACAGCACATAGCCTTCAATACCTGTACTCCAGTCATGACTACTATTCCACCATGTTTCTGTTATCCCTTTAATATCCGGTTTCACTTCCTGCACCAGTAGCTCCAGTTCCTCCATTTTGTTACCTAGGCTCTTCGTATTAGTGTACAGACATTTTAATTTTTGCCGTTTGGCTTCACTGACATTCTTTACCCAGTTAGGCACAGACATTCTACCACCAGCATCACCTGTTAGACTGGTATCTGCACTACCTTTCCTCCTTATGTCAATTCTTCTGTCCACGGCTGTATCCCCTCTTACTTTGTTTACTTCCCTCTCAAGGTTAAATTCCGGCGTGGAGATCACCTGAACATCTCCCAACCATCTCCCCCAAATTCCTAGTTTAAAGCTCTCTTAAGCAGTTGGGTGAGCCTTCATCCTAGAAGTCTATTTCCCTCCTTACTCAGGTGAAGTCCATCCCGAGAGAACAGTCTTCTGTCCATAAATGCTTCCCAATGACTGTACATCCCAAAGTCCTACTTATAGCACCACTACCTGAGCCATCTGTTGATCGCCATAATCTTGTCACACCTTTGTCGCCCTTCTCTAGGAACTGGCAGAATCCCACTGAAGATCACCTGAGCCTCGATTTCCTTAAGCATCTTCCCCAATCTGACATAGTCTCCCTTGATATATTCCAGCGAGTATCTAGCCGTATCATTCGTTCCCAGATGAAGAACAATCAACAGATTCTTTCCCGCTCCCACTAGGATCCTTTTCAGCCTCAGGTCCACATCCTGTATCTTAGCACCCGGCAGACAGCACACCCTTCTGTTCTCCCGATCAGCTCTAGTTACAGGCCTGTCTATTCTTCTCAGTAGGAGTCTCCAATCACGTAGACCTGCCTTTTCCTGGTGACAGTGTGATTCTCCGGTCTATCCCTTGCACCCACTGGCTGCAAGTCCTCTCGATTCCTATTTGCCCTTGCAATCCTCCTGGGGCTTATATTTGGTGTTGCCTCCATTGACTCCTCCCCTCCTTCTGCAGGACTAATGGCTCTTCTCTTTTTCCTTGCCCTCTCTCCTTCAGTCACCACCTGCTGTGCCCCTTCTTCATTTTCCATCTCTGCAAACCTGTTCCTGAGTTCTATTTCTCCTTCACTGGCCCGTCTTCTCCTCTGCCTGGTTCTCTTAGTCACATGCTTCCACTGTCCACTTTCCCCACCCAGCAGTGTCTCCTCAGAATTCTTTGGTCCTGCTTCCATCTGCACATCTGAGCTTATCCCTTCAGCCCCCTTGTGTCTGTGTTCCATCATCTGCTCAAACCCCCTTCTAAACTCAACCAGAGTTTCCACCTGCATCTCCAGTCCTCGGATCTTTTCTTCCATCAGCTCTATCAGGCCACACTTCATGCAGATGAAACCTTTTTCAGGTACCCCCTCCAGGATCATGTACATGCCGCAGCTTCCACATCCAGTCATCCTCATTGTATCTTTCATTGCTACCTCTATATCAGTCATAACCTTCCCACCTAATGCCTGGTAGTCCAAGACACACAACACACCACAAACCCACAACAGGCACCGGAATGCTAGAAGGGCACCACCCACTCCCTTACCTAGCCTGTCGGTTCCTCTGTCTTCATCTCCCCCGCAACCTCCCCCTGTAAACTCCCTCTGAAACTCCCCGGTTTCCAGCTCTGTTTGCTGGCTGCTGTGCCGCTGCAGCTGTCTGACTCGACTTTATATAATCTGTTTCCAAAAACCAGTTTCTGTAAAATTGGAATAATCCCGTAGTGTAGATACACCCTGTGATTAACAACTTTGGTGGCTAATTGAAAGGCTGATGGCTAAGCCTCAAGTGAAGATGGAGGTGGTTTTTTTTAGTGATGAGAATCCAGTACATTTTAACAGGCCAAAAATCTCCTCAAAGCTGCTGTAGCCTCATTGGGCAAGCATAAGTGGCACTTTTGCCAGATTCATTGGTGGTATAGTGGTGAACATAGCTGCCTTCCAAGCAGACCTGGGTTCGATTGCCAGCCAATGCAGGGATGTGATGTTTTCTCCCCTGGGAATTGGTTTAATTTCAGTCACATTGTATCAGTTTATGAATGGAATGAGAGAATCAATGTCCTGCAGGTCATTCAACACACAATGGAGGAAGAAAGGGGCGGGACTATACAATGAGCTGTTGGAGTTATCCTGGTATTACAACGTTTGGTTTATTTTCTTAAAAAAAATTTCCTTTACTTCCCTATCCCTTTTAGACTCGGAGCCTTTAAGGTCAGAAGGGACCAATGTGATCATCTAGTCTGACCTGCTGCACCTTGCAGGCCAAAAGACCCCACGCACCCATTCCTGTAATAGATCCGGGAGGGGAGGCAGCTCTGTGCACAGACCCTACCCCAGGCAGCACATGGATGACCTCTGCTCCCCTCCCCCAATGGGTGTGCAGAGATGTGCCAGTAGCACTAAGGTGGCTCCCAGCCCACTCTGCCCCCGTCCCTCCATGTCACTCCCAGAAATGGTTAGCATGTCCCGGCATCTCCTGGGGCGGGGGGAGTGTCTCCATTCACTGCCCCTGCCCCGAGTACCAATGCCACAGCCCCCATTGGCCAGGAACTGCAGACAATGGGAGCTCTGGGGGCAGTGCCTGCAGGCAGCAGCGCATGGAGACACCCTGGCACAGTCCACCTAGGAGCTGCTGACACAGGATTGTGTGTATCGGTCACTTTGGGAGCTGCACTGCCCAGGGTAAGCACCATCCCTCCTGCACCCCAACCCCCTCCCCCAGCGCAGAGCCAGCACCCCACACGCAAATTTCCTCCCATAGCTTTGCTTGTGTAACCCTTCTGTCCCTCTGAGTTGGCAGCAACAAGGGCCGGCTTCAGTATCCAGGGGTTCCGTTTCAGTAACACAATGCATAACCAGCTCAAGCCCCCACCCAGTGACCTGGGACACTTACATACCACACCTCACTGGGCGCCTCTAGGAGGCAATACTTCCCCTCTCACAAGCATGGAGTCTGAGTGTAACAAAGTCTTTTTAATAAAGGAAGGAATCAATGTGGCATCCCATTGGAGAAACACCACAAACAGGGTTATAACACAAACCATAAACAAAAGCCCACCTCCAAGTATGTTTGGCAATGTCCTTTTCCCCTTGTGGAAGAAGCGAAAGATTGACAAGGATTTGTAGGGGATCTTAATGCATGTCAGTCTGTTAGCAAGAGTTAGGCCAGCTGTAACCCTAATGACATGAGACTTGTAGAAGCGAGGATAGTGTGAGGCGAGTAGGAAAGAACTGTGTGAGAAGTTATCACGACCTTGCACTGATAATTAAATACGTAGACTGGCGCCCAGAAGTGAGGAAAATATGATAGCAGGATGGCATATGTATGAACAAAATGCAGCTGCTGCTCATTATTGTCTGTAAGATTGCTTGCTATTGTCTGTAACAAAGGTATAAATGCTGCTGTAATTGTTTACCTGTTGAGAGACGTGTCTGGGACTGGGGCGACCCCGTGTTCTAGGACACTCCCTCCCTCTATAGCAATTGCTGGAGAAATAATAAAGTATTTGATTTTGCTGCACCCAAACAAAAAGCGAGAACTGAGTTTTTCTCTGATAATTTGGGGGCTCGTCCAGGATGGCAACGCCTACTGAGACACAGGTAGCTGCTACGGATCGTTCCCCTTCGAGCCTCATGGCACCACAAGAGAGGTATGAGACCTTTTGAAATCTCTATTGGGGTGTCGTCGGAGGACTGTCTGTGGGGCCTTCTGTCTCTGTTGGGCTCACGTCATCTGAACTTATTGACTGTGCAGCAAGATCAGATGCAAAGTGGTATTGGGGAAAGGCCCCAATAAGGTCAGTTTATAGCAGTACTGGGAAGCTCCTGGGTTGGACAACAAGGTAATGCGTAGTGAAATGTATTAGGTAATGCATAGTGAAATACATTAGGTATGCACCGGTGCTGAGAGGCTTTTACCGCCTCAAGAGGGGTTGTTATACCGCCTGATGGTATTGGGTCCGGACATAAGGTACAGATGCATCGTGGTATTTGGAAATAAAGGCCTTGGTGTGTGTGTATATGCACTGATGTGAGTGACTGTTACCGGAAGACGCCCAGAGTATCCTGTGAAGCGAAAGCTAGTGACCAGGACTACTCTAACGCAAGCCCGATAACTAGTGGATCTTTAGGAGATCCAACCCATGGTGAGCTGACTCGGCCTGGCATCGTCCGGTGAGGAAGCTACCTGGGTCTAGGAGTGTGTGCACCCATCTTCCCTCCCCCTTTCTTTTCTGTGTGGGATACTGACAGTCTGATCATCTCACTGGATGCAATCAGAGTAAGCGGCGCCGTCTCCCTGAGACTAGCCGACACTCTTTGCTGAACGGAGATGTAGGAGGGTCGTGGCCATCCTCGTTAGCCTCTCCTGTGTGAGTACCCTGTAGGGAGAGACTCTTAGTTTATGTGCTGCTAGCGCGGACAGGGCATCCCCCCTGAGTATGTGTGATTGGAAAATGGGTAGGGGACAGTCTAAGCATTCCAGCTCACCCCCTAAGGGTACCCCATCTTATTTCATGTATGTACATTATGGTCCCACAACCTGCAGGTGTTTAGACAATTGGAATCTTTACACGTGTGAAAATCCATCTAAACAATGCCCACTAGAAGGTACCTTCAATCTAGATAAGATCATACATCTAAGAGGAGCTTTTAATCACCAAAAAGCCTCTGACAGTGTGAGCAATTTGTCTATTGAGGAAAGGAGCAGGTTAATTTGAAATTCAGCTTGGCCCAGAGATAAAGAGAAAGTTGCTCTGCGTTCAAGGTCAAGAATCAACGCAGACTATGCTAAGTACAAAGAAAGCCTGCTTTCGACCCCAGTTGGTTGTGAAAAAAAATATAGACAGAGGCAAACCAAAGGCAATACAAGTTACAGAACTGAGATTACATTTGCAAAGCTTAACTGTCCAGTGAGATCCAACAGTGTGCCTTTGTGACCCCGGAGCCGGTGTGGCTTGGTGACACTGAAGAAGCCACAGGCAGTCGACCTGGACTGGAATCTCTGAAAGAGACACCGCAAGAGATTCCAGGGTGTAAAAGAACAGCCCTCCCAAGAGTGAAAGCATGTTGGAAATTCTGGACAAGCTGTATACAGGATAATCTCCCGTCCGCCTCTCTCCCTTCTCTGAATGTTATACACAGACGTGGCCAGTCTGGACATGTGTGAGTATGAAAATGTCTTGGGGCATTAATGTTTTTCCTGAGTCATGTGGGAGCGTTCCTAGACTCATAGACTCATAGGTCATAAGGGACCAACATGATCATCTAGTCTGACCTCCTGCACAAAGCAGGCCACAGAACCCTACCCATCCACTTCTATAAAAACCCCTAACCTATGTCCGAGTTATTGAAGTCTTCAGATTGTGGTTTGAAGACCTCAAGCTGCAGAGAATACACCAGCAAGTGACCCATGCCCCACGCTACAGAAGAAGGTGAAAAACCTCCAGGGCCCCTGCCAATCTGCCCTGGAGGAAAATTCCTTCCCGACCCCAAATATGGCGATCAGCTAAACCCTGAGCATGTGGGCAAGACTCATCAGCCAGCACTCAGGAAAGAGTTCTCTGCACTAACTCTGATCCCATCCCATCCAACATACCATTGCAGACCATTGAGCAAACCTATCTGCTGATAATCCAAGGACAATTGCCAAAATTAAACTATCCTATCATATCATCCCTTCCATAAACTTATCAAGCTTAGTTTTAAAGCCAGATATGTCTTTTGCCCCCACTACTCCCCTCGGAAGGCTGTTCCAGAACTTCACTCCTCTAATGGTTAGAATCCTTCATCTAATTTCAAGTCTAAACTTCCTAATGTCCAGTTTGTACCCATTTGTTCTTGTGTCTACATTGGTACTAAGCTTAAATAATTCCTCTCCTTCCCTAATGTTAATCCCCCTGATATATTTATAAAAATCAAGCATATGACCCCGCAGCCTTCTTTTGGCTAGGCTAAACAAGCCAAGCTCTTTGAGTCTCCTTTCATAAGGCAGGTTTTCCATTCCTCGGATCATCCTAGTAGCCCGTCTCTGAACCTGTTCCAGTTTGAATTTATCCTTCTTAAACATGGGACACCAGAACTGCACACAGTATTCCAGATGAGGTCTCACCAACGCCTTATACAACGGTACTAATACCTCCTTATCTTTGCTGGAAATACCTCGCCTGATGCTCTGTAAAACCACATTTGCTTTTTTAACGGCCATATCTCATTGGTGGCTCATAGTCATCCTGCGATCAACCAATACCCCAAGGTCCTTCTCCTCCTCTGTTGTTTCTAACTGATGCGTCCCCAATGTATATTGAAAATTCTTATTATTGTTCCCAACACTCTCCATTGTTGTTTTATTATTTTATTAATGAAGCTTTAAAATTTAGTCATATGGTGTGTTTTCTTTATCTTTCCCAGCATCCTGCAGTGTCAGCCTGATCACCTGACACGAGGGATAGATTGGTAACAGAAATTTGTCACAGTTTGGTGAGCAATTGAGAAGGGGGAAGCCCTGCAGAATTTACACCATCTATTTGTTTTACCCTTGTTATTTTTATGTTTGCTTTGCTTGGTATTGTTGCTGTTATATGTTGAGGATTGCATGATTAAAGGAGTGCCCACTCTCAGCCGCTGTAAGTCTGAGAACTGGAGATGGGTTTAGCATTCCTCTCTCCACTCTGGTTGACCGGGAAGAGTGGCAGGTGGATCTACCCCAGTTGTAGCAGGACTGGGCAATAGAGAAGTTGGAGAAAAGGGAAGAGATGTGTACTTGATAACTAGAATTGAGCAATTAAGAGCATAGATCATGAACCAGGCAGCTACTCAAACCTATGCCCAGGGAAAGTTGCAGGCCTTGAGACAGGACTTCCAGGTAGAAAAGGAAGCCTTGGCTAAGCAAGTACTGGTCCTTCAGGGACTTGTCAAAGTGTAACCATTTGTGCTCAGCATACGCCATAACAGCAGTGTGTTTGCCACAAAAAGAAATTGAATAGCTAAATGCCAATGGGCCATGTGTTTTTGCCCAGGTGGCAAGCCTCATGAGGGAGGACTTGGGTAGTCTTGTGAATAGTAATGTTTAAAGGAAGAGACCAGGAAGGATGGGGGCTAGTTGAGAAGTCCACCCTCCTAGTTAAACTGGTAGTGGAACAAGTTGGTGCCCATGGAAGGGACAGTTCAGCGAGGAAAGAAGGATCGGGCCCAAGTGGGCAGGCAACAGACAGAGAGATTGGAAAACAGGTTGGAAAATTTTGAGGGTGTAGTGGAAGGAAGGAGTAAGTAAGTATAAACATGGGGATTTCAAATACCCAGGACGATACTTGAAATCGTGATTTGAGTTGATAAAAGTGGCTGTTGGGAGACAAGCAAGTGATTTAAGGAAGAGTGAGAAGTTAACTCTGTAGGTGCTGGAGGGAACAGCAGTTGAACTTTGTAAAAATGTGGTGGGAGGAAAGTTCTTGGTGTCTTTGAAATATTTGTAAATAAATTCAGGCAAAGAAATTATTAGATTGCAATTATTTGGCTATGAACAATTTAGTCGAAT
Source organism: Aldabrachelys gigantea (assembly GCA_026122505.1). Taxonomy (NCBI): domain Eukaryota; kingdom Metazoa; phylum Chordata; order Testudines; family Testudinidae; genus Aldabrachelys; species Aldabrachelys gigantea. The sequence continues at coordinate 16,172,263 of CM047499.1, forward strand.
TAGCTAAAGAATGTATACCGTGCTATGTAATTGAAATCCTATTAGGCTCTAAGGGGCACTATAAGAAGTGCTTTTCTTTCAGTGTTTGAAAGGAGTTAGTAGTAAAAAGCCATTAAAATTCTGGTAAAGTTAATTATGTCCCTTTTAAGGTAAGAATCTTTAAGCTGTGAATAGCTTTGGATCCAGAAACAAGCCAGAAAGCATCTGTATTAATGCAAATTATCTAACTGATAAGGCAGAAGCCACTGAAACCTGGGCTGCCTATGAAACAAATACGAGAAAATATGGGGCAATTCCTCTGTTTTGCCTGAAATCAACAAGGGTATTTGTCTATTTTAAGTGATGATTGACTGCCCAGAAGGGGTAGATCTCTGGTTTTTGTCTTTCAGATAATCAGAGAAAACTGATGCCAGCTGAACAGCATTCAACGTATCATGCATTTACTGGCACAATAGGAATTATGTTTTTTGTTCTATGTCCTGTCTTGTGGTGTTTGTCTCGTGGCCAAAATTGTTGTGTTTAATATTTTCATAGGATAGTCTAGTTAAAATCAAACAGAAGGGTTAAATGCAGATACTTGTTTTATTCAACTTTGGAATACAAAGTGTTTGGATAAATCAGGACAATGTGATATATTAAAGTCTAAGACATTTGCTTAAGTAAGAAAAAGAAACTTCATTGGCCAGATTGTTAATTAAAAAAATTGTTGTTAAAATTTGCCTACAAATAGTCTTTGTAAGCAAGGACATGAAAAGTTAACCCACTCCCCATATTATACATAGGATCCTTCTGTCTACCTCAGATTTCTAGCCAGAGGGCTGGGGATGGTGGGAAGCTATTGGACACCAGAGGTTGTACTGAGTGGACTCCTCGAAGTGGGTGTGCTTGTCCTGGCTTGTTGCTCCAAAGCTCTGTAATAAGGTTATTTTAATGGAAGGGTATATGTGGCATACATGGAATAATAAGACTAACGTACAGTATAATGGCAATGTTTATGTGTTCAGGGTTGGGAAAAAGGTGTATGAGTGAAGAGTGGAAGTTTCCTTTGTAGGTTAAAAGAAGTCAAGAAGGGAAGAAGGTAAAAGAACAGAATGAATTAAGTGAAAAAAATAGCTAGCATCTTCAGTCTGAAGATAAGACACTGGCCCCATTCAAGGACACTGCTCACAGCTAAGACTTGGCTGACAACCAAGAAAAGGAGCGGGGCTTGAATGTGCCCAAGCAGCTATGAGATTTGCAAAACACTGCCAGGCACTAATGAAATGCGTTAGGCTTCTTTTCTCACAGGTAAAGAAGCGCTACCCGAAGACCCTAGCAGCCCTGCCACTCGTTGGAACCAGGAAACTGGATCTATGTAAAGGTCCACCAATGAAAGACTGCTTTGGCTCCATGCTTTAAAGGCCCTTATTAAGTCCTGCTGACTACCAACACCGCTGTGAAGTGCCAAAGACTGACTGCCTGGACCCATGATTCTAACTGCAAAAAGACCCCTCCACCTCGGGAGAATTCTCCTACTGATGATTAGCCTATTTCTCCTTCTGTGCCTTCTGGACAGCAGGGAAAAAGGACAAGGTGAAGTGCTAGTAACCTCTCCCTTGTGCACTGACAGACCTACTGAGCCTTTGGATTTTTCTAGAAGAATCAAAACCATTACAGGGTGATGTGCTGGTAACCTCTCCCCTGTAGGATGCTGAACCACAACTGTTTTGGGAAAGAAGAAGAAACACTCATTCCACTGAAATTGCCAAAGTCCAGGAATTCCTGACTAGAAAGGACATTAAGAACTGATCCTGGTGAAGAAACAAAGAATTACACACTGGCAGGAAGAAATTTGTGGGACCCTGCTTGGGAATGTGGTATTGATTGGATTTTGGGGTTTATTCTTCAGGCTGCGCCTTGTGTTTTGGATAAATCCTTCAGCATGTGTTGCTCTCTCTAATTGGATTTCTAAATGACAAGTACCAAAGGCATTTTATTGCCACTGCCTCTGCCACCTCCTCCATTACACTATTACCCCTGTAATACATCCAAATACAGACAATGCCATATATTTGATAAAATCAATGGCCAAGGCCTTCACAGTTTAGTGATTTATTTAAAGATTGTTTGGGGAAAAAAAGGAAAAATATGTTTAAAGTTCAGGATGTCCCATATAAGTGAACAATTGAGTGAAGAATAAATGGATCAGTGGAAATAGAAATCTACAATATCACTACAAATAAGCCCCAAGAATCTGTAAATGAAATTTATGGGTTCCATAGGGAAGTAGATATGATGGCTATTCCTGGAATTTGTACTGTGTTACATGAAAGAAGCCCTTATTGTTATTTGGTTACCCAATTAGTGAATAATCAAATGAATACACAAAGAGTTTGTTCTGCCACTGGAAATTTTACTTGTATTGAAACCATTCCAGTGACAAATAATGTAACCTGTACCTTATTGCAATACACCCCCTCCTATGCTATTAATGTCAATGCCTCTTGAAAGTATCTGAGATTAGTTAAAGGTATACAACCAACAGATGTGATATAGCACTACACCAAAGAGATATGTATTAGGATATCAATGGACTGTGATTAATACAACACTAGGGGCTGCCATTAGATTAGCACAACAGAAGACCTGGGTTATTTCCTCTGGAAGAAGAGGGACCTGACCAGATTCCTATGGAATGGGGCAAATAGCGCAGCAGCCATTTGGAATATTATTAAAAGCCAAGAACATGATAAGAAACCAGGCCAACTAGAAAAGGCCACTAGCCTTATTTCTGGAGCTCAGCTAACCCAAGTACAGGCTAGAGTTGGTGAGTTACATGTTATTTCCACCCTTAGTTCTATGACCCAGAAGTTACTGACAGAGATGGTATTGAATATCACTGAGGCTGGGAAGGCATTGCAGTGGGATCTAGTCTGTTTAGAAATTCAGAATTTCCTGAATGACCAGCTGATGGCCATTCGGAGTGATCTTGAGCACCAGACTTGGCCCACTGCCCTTACAGACACATCAGGAGTACCATCTGATCTGTGGTCATGGAGACATACTGGAGACTTTCTGGGTGGAAGTGTGGACATTCACAGTGCTCCTTCCAAGCATCTGGACTGGTTAGGGGGGGTGTGGGCTCCCACATACCGAATCCTGATGGGTCCATGGGGAGGATGCTTATGGGACTGGATTATTCACTGAGACATCTGGGAAATTAAACCACCTGGAATAGCTAACTGATTTATAGTTAGTGCCCCTAGAATAACACCTGATATTTTGGATAGAAATAGGGAGTCAATGGACATTGTGGCTGTATCCATAAACTGAAGCCAGGGGGAGTTCTCACTGTTCATGATAACGTTTTCTGAGAGGGTAGAGGACAAGGAACTATCCTGACAGGACACTTACTTTTCAAGCTAATGATAGCTGTATGTATGTTAAAATCACCACATTGCAAGATATAACATTTTAATCTCATTACCACTGCAGGCAATCATATTGTTTATTGGCCTGGAGACAGAATTTTGCAAGTAGCCCTTAGTTTCCAGATACCCTTTAACTGGACCAGCTTAGTACCTGATCGATTTTAAAATTTGCTTTCATTGTTACCAGAGATTCAAAGAATCTCTGAATTGCAAGGGCAAATTCACACACTTTAAGATATATATCAAGCTGAACAGAATGCCTTTCATACAGCTTGTAGAGTGTCTGCTTTGTGTACTAAGTATGATATATTATGCTTTGTAACCAAAACTGTACAATAACCTCTCATATTATTGCTGTGGGGATATTATTGCTTGCATTGTGGTTAGTTAGTTTAGGAATATGTTATTGTTGTTGTAAAAGGCATAATAAGAGTAATAACTTTCATGTCCCTGCCAGTCATGTATTGTCATTACATCCAGTGAAAATCCCTAAGGTTGAAACATCTGATGTAGAGTCAGAAATCCATGGCTTAATGCAAATAGAGATTTGAGAATATCTGTTGTACTAGGAGTACAAAAGGGGGGAGTGTGGAAGAAGGGAAAGAATTGACAAGGATTTGTAGGAGATCTTAATGCATGTCAGTCTGTTAGCAAGAGAAATAATAAAGTATTTGATTTTGCTGCACCCAAACAAAAAGCGAGAACTGAGTTTTTCTCCGACACCGTTAGGGTCTAAAGTCCAATCACCCCAAAGTCCAACAAGCCAAAAGTCTCTGGTCAGTGCAACCCCAGAATTCAAGAGTTTATCTGTAGAGTTTTAACCCCCCCCCAGCCTGGGTGGAACTGTGGGGTGGAAGTCCACACAGGATGTTAAGGGTCACCTTATGTGGGCCAGGGCCAACTGCTCCGTCTCTCCATGAAGTTCTGCTGCAGCCTTCACCACGACCAGCTCCACCACACCAGCTGTGCTGCTCCTTCAGGCACCCCAGCAAACTGCTTCACTCTGTTCACTGTTCCATGGGCTGCTCCAACATGCTGCAACTGCTCTGCTCTGCCAGCCACTTAACAATAGGTCTTCAGGCTCCCCCACTAGTTAACACAGCACTCAGTGATCTCAGTTCAGCTCTTTGTAGGGGAGCTCTGGTGCTAAGGCACTATTGGTCCAACATGAAGTCAGCTCAGTAGTCCCTAAACAGACTCCTAATGAAATCAAAATTAGCTCTACTCTTTAACAGGGAAGAGAGAAGACTATGCAATTGGTGTCCCATGCCCCCAAAATGTGCCTATACACCCACCCACCCACGCACGCACGCACGCACGCACGCACGCACGCACGCACGCACGCACGCACGCACGCACGCACGCACGCACGCACGCACGCACGCACCAGCCCCCAATCTCTCTCATTTCATAGGGTTTTGGAACCCATGTCCCATGTTTAGCAAGTACCACCCAACTGAGGTTGAGTCATTTCTGTCACAAAGCAGCCCCACAGCTCCCCATTCACGCAATCAAGATGACAAACTTTTTTTTCCCTCCTGCCCCAATAACAAAGAAATTGGGGATCCCAGAGCTGTTAAAATCACCATCCCAAGCTGCTGTGGGGTTATGCTAAGTGGGGGGTGGATGCCAATGGAAATTCTTAAAATTCTTTCCACATTCTCTACAATTCACCACCAGATATCAGGGTAGCTCTCATCCTGACTCTGCTTACACTTCTCTTCCTTGCACCCAGAACCGTCCTCCTTCTCCTGGGCTGCACGTAGCCATCCCTGGGAAGGCAAGGGGCAGGCACAGGATTCTACCTCCTAGCAGCCAACCCCACCTCCCCAGGCTTTGCAGAACGAATGGTGGTGCTCTACTAACCGCACTAAGGTGCTTAGCTTCTGCCCTGCCTTCTTCAGCTCGACTTTCCTCTTTTGCCCCATTCCTGCCTCACTCCCTCCTTTGGCAAGTCACACAAAGGAGGCCAGCAGGAAGAGCCGGCGGCCATAGGCCAACCTCCAAGGGCAGAGGAGGCCAAGTCACAAGGCTTCAAAAGGTGCCTGGCCAAGATCCTCCAGCTTTCCCCTGCTAGTGCCAAGGCTTTTTCCTCAGCTCATTTTGCCACCCTCTGCCATGCAGGGGTTGGGCTTATCACAGGTGTTACCCAAAACTGGGCCAGCTAGTAAACGTAAGGAGCACTAATGACCCACCAGTGTTTCGCAGAAAGCAGCACATTTATTATACTGACAGCTAAGCTCAAAATAAGCGGGATGGGGGTCACACTCGCACTCGCATACTCATGCTCCAGGACTGGCAGGGCACTGGAGATGTCAGGATTCTGCAAGGTAAGTGTCCCACAGCGCAGCTATGAACGGTGCAATGAAATACAACACAGAGAACCACTGGCCAGGCGGTCGGGCAAAGGGCATTCACTGGAGGTACAAGCTTGTGAGTGCTCTCCTGAGCACATGGCCTCTTCCCCTTTTAAGGACCTGCACCTCATGGCCTGTGACTAGAGGTTAAAGGGGAGACTCCAGCGGGTCGTACTGAAGGGTGAACTGTCAGGATGGAAGGAGGTTACTAGTGGAGTCCCTCAAGGATCGGTTTTGGGACCGATCTTATTTAACCTTTTTATTACTGACCTTGGCACAAAGAGCGGGAATGTGCTAATAAAGTTTGCGGATGACACGAAGCTGGGGGGTATTGCTAACACGGAGAAGGATCGGGATACTATTCAGGAAGATCTGGACCACCTTGTAAACTGGAGTAATAGGAATAGGATGAAATATAATAGTGAAAAGTGCAAGGTCATGCACTTAGGGATTAATAATAAGAAATTTAGATATACATTGGGGACTTATCAGTTGGAAGTGACGGAGGAGGAGAAGGACCTTGGGGTATTGGTGGATAGCAGGATGACTATGAGCCGCCAGTGTGATATGGCCGTTAAAAAAGCAAATGCGGTTTTAGGATGCATCTGACGAGGTATTGCCAACAAGGATAAAGAGGTGTTAGTGCCGTTATATAAGGCGCTGGTGAGACCCCACCTGGAATATTGTGTGTAGTTCTGGTGTCCCATGTTTAAGAAGGATGAATTCAAACTGGAACAGGTTCAGAGACAGGCTACTAGGATGATCCGAGGAATGGAAAACCTGCCTTATGAGAGGAGACTCAAAGAGCTTGGCTTGTTTAGTCTGGCCAAGAGAAGGCTCCGGGGGGATATGTTTGTTCTATATAAATATATCAGGGGGATTAACGTTAGGGAGGGAGAGGAATTATTTACGTTTAGTACTAATGTAGGCACGAGGACGAATGGGTACAAACTGGATATTAGGAAGTTTAGACTTGAAATTAGACGAAGGTTTTTAACCATTAGGGGAGTGAAGTTCTGGAACAGTCTTCTGAGGGAAGTGGTGGGGGCAAAAGACTTATCGGGCTTTAAGACTAAGCTTGATAAGTATATGGAGGGGATGATATGATGGGATAGTTTAATTTGGGCAATTGATCTTGGATTATCGGCAGATAAGTCTGCTCAATGGTTTGTGAGGGGATGATGGATGGGATGAGAACTGAGTTACTGCAGAGAATTTTTTTTTGGGTGCTGGCTGGTGAGTCTTGCCCACATGCTCAGAGTTTAGCTGATCGCCATATTTGGGGTCGGGAAGGAATTTTCCTCCAGGGCGGATTGGCAGAGGCCCTGGAGGTTTTTCGCCTTCCTCTGCAGCGTGGGGCATGGGTCGCTTGCTGGTGGATTCTCTGCAGCTTGAGGTCTTCAAACCACAATTTTGAGGACTTCAATAACTCAGTCATGGGTTAGGGGTTGTTATAAAAGTGGATGGGTGGGGTTCTGTGGCCTGCCTTGTGCAGGAGGTCAGACTTGATGATCATGTTGGTCCCTTCTGACCTATGAGTCTATGATTCTATGATTCTATGATTCTAGAGATGACTTGGCTGCATCTGGTTGGTCACACTCCACTTTGGGTACTGTCCGTGCTCTGAGTGATCGTTGCCTAATTAGAGTCCCAGACACCTTGTCTACCTGGGAGCTCTTCTGCTCTTCAACCAGAACATTCATCCCACAAGCAGTCCAGGAGGGAGTGGGAGGGGAAAAGCCACTTCACAGGCATTCAGAGAGAGAGAGTAGACAAAAGTGAGAGCAGGGGAAGTATAACAAAACTTTTGAGCGTACAAATCACTGCTTCTCCAACAACAGCAGGGACAGACCAGTAGGAGCTGGGAAAATTAAGCCCTCATCTTCCTGCCTGGCTTCCAACCAGTGACCTTTTGTGTGTTAGGCAAACGTGCTAATCGCTACACTACAGAAACTCTGTCATGTGTGTCTGCCCCTCCCTTCATAAGAATGGCCATACTGGGTCAGACCAAAGGTCCATCCAACCCCGCATCATATCTGCCAACAGTGGCCTATGCCAGGTGCCCCAGAGGGACTGAACCTAACAGGTAATGATCACCTGATCTCTCTCCTACCATCCATCTCCACCCTCTGACAAACAGAGGCTAGGAACACCATTCCTTACCCATCCTGGCTAATAGCCATTCATGGACTTAACCTCCATTAATTTATCTGCAAAAAGAAAGAGGAGTACTTGTGGCACCTTAGAGACTAACAAATTTATTTGAGCATAAGCTTTTGTGGGCTAAAACCCACTTCATTGGATGCATGTAGTGGAAAATACAGCAGGAAGATAGATAGATATATATACACAGAGAACATTAAAAAATGGGTGTTTCCATACACACTATAACGAGAGTGAGCAGTTAAGGTGAGCTATTATCAGCAGGAGAAAAAACCTTTTGTAGTGATAAACAGGATGGCCTATATCCAACAGTTGACAGGAAGTGTGAGTAACAGTAGGGGGACAAATAAACATGGGGAAATAATTTGACTTTGTGTAATGACCCATCCACTCCCAGTCTTTATTCAAGCCTAATTTAATGGTGTCCAGTTTGCAAATTAAAAATTATTACAGTCCATGATGCGGTGTGCATACCCCGCACTAGGCAAGAAAGGGTTAATTCCACACTATGGCTGGAGGAAGTCCCACCCCTCAGACCCTGCTGGGCTTGCTCCAGCTGCTGTGTCAGTATAAAGGAGAACAGCTCAGCTCAGTCTGGGCTGGCCATTGAGGAAGACGCATGCTTGGTGGAGGCTCCAGACCAGGAGCCGCTACAGCCCCTGAGTGCGGAACCAGAGATCCCAGGTACCAGACTGGAGACTTGCTACCTACAGTCAGTTGGTGGGAGTCAAAGTTCGATGGAGCTGCCAGTGCCAGGGAACCCGGAGACCCTGACGATAGATGGACGACAGCTTCAGGAAACAAGGTAGGAAGTGGCCCAGGGAGGCAGAGTGAGTGGTATCTCGTACCCGTGTAAGGTCAGCATGTTGGGGTAGGATCCTGGCTGGCTGGGTAATGACCGCATTCAACTTGAGAGGGCCTTGGGCTGGGACTCGGTGGAGTCAAGTGGGCCAAGTTCCCCTTAATCCAGCCACTATCCCCGTTTTGAAGCGGCACCCTGATCTGGCCATTAGGCCTTGCAGCCCTGAACCAAACGGTGGCCATATTGACTCACTGACGCAATCCTGAACTCAAGGACAGCCATGTTGACTCTGGACTTAGTGCTCCTAATTCTTGAGTTCAAGGACAGTCCAACCTTTCCAGTGATATCTCACATGGCCCATCTTGCATAAAACACATCTTAGCTGTGCCATATGCATATCATAACAATATTCTCTATGAAGAATATGGGGTGTAGGGTCACAGTTCCTCTGGCAGGGCAGCGGCTGGCAGGGACCAGGGGAAGCTAGAGAGAGCTCCTGGATGGTTGCTGGGACTTGCAAGCTTGAGGCCCTGAGAAGAGGGTGAAGAACGTGCTAGGGCTGTGGGGAAGCGGCCACGGGAATTGAAGTGGCAGAGGTGGAGGAAGTTAAGGAGAGGCAGCAGAAGCTGTTATCTACAGGATCCCTGGGCTGAGACCCAGAGTAGTTTGGGCCTAGTTCCCAGGCACTCACCACTGGGAAAATGGCTGGATTGGGAGACACTTCACTGCACACCCGTCTACGTCACCCTGGTAGGGAGGAGCACAGATCACGGCACGGCTGGATGGCCGAGTCATAAAGAGGATGCTGCAGTACTTGGACTGAGGTAGGTCTGCAAGCAGTGACAGTGATGGACAAGGCACCACCAGGAGAGGGAACACTGGCTGAGCAAGCTAATCCCTGAGACAAACAGCAGGAGGTGCCACCCTGGCATCACCCGTTACAGGGCCTGAGTGCATGTCCTCCCCTTCCTGGGGGTCTGGCCAGGCTCTGCCAAGCGAGGCTCAGCTCTTCTGTGAGCCCATCCAGGGAGCTGATACCACCCACACATATGAGTGTCCTCAGGGCAACACAGTTGCAAAAGTGAGTAGGGGCAGGCTGCTGTGCTCACCACACTTGCTGGCTCAGCCTTGTGCATGCTGGTGTGGCCAGCTCCTCGTTCATGAGACCTGGTCCCACCATCTTCCTGGAGCTCCAGTCTGTCCTGCTGCCATCCCTGTCTGTGTTGCTGTTGTCTGCTCTAGCAGCTGACTGGAAGGGGTGTGTTGGCTCCAGGCCATGTAGCCATGAGGTCTGGAAGGCTGAAAGCAGGAAGAATGGTGCCTTCCTAGCCCACCCAATATTCCATAATATAATTAAGGAAAATATTTCTCAATGAATTCTCAGTAAAAGATCAGAAACAGCCAGTGTCTGCATCATGCTAAGGGCATTGGGATTTTCTTGAAATTTGGCAGACCAACCTAACACACATTTGAACCTCTTCTTTGTCTCTAGACAGATCCATTTTCTTTCAGAACAGCCTTGCTCTTCCTGTCTGTTTCACTCACTGAGGTGTCGGAGTAAACACTCCCCTTCACTCTATTCTCAGGCAAGCACTGGTATTAACTTGCTACTGAGGGGTTTAGAAGCATTTATTGTGTGAAAGATGCCATTTCTGGGAGAGTGTTCCTAAGATCCAGCACTTTAAGTTCAAACATCTCCCAGCGTCCTTAGTGAAAGTAAGACCAAGGTTTCTTTGCACTGTACAAGGATAAAGGAGGATTTTACCCCAGGGGGGATTTGAACCCACAATTTCTGGCTTAGGAGGCCAATGCCTTAACCACTAGGCCACAAATTTCCTCTCACAAATGCACATTCCTCACATTCGCTTGGAAGCCAAATACCCTCTTTCTGCACCTTACAGAAATGTCTGCATCCCCTGGCAGCGAGGCAGCTAGGCAGGTGACTGACAGAGCTAAGCACCACCTTTCTACCAGCCATCTTTAGAGAAGAACCCCACCCTAGGGTCACCCCTCCCTTCTTCAGCACCTCCACGTCTGTGGCTCTGAGTGGCAGACGGATGATTAGGGGGCGAATCCAGGCTGGAAGGGGGGTAAGTCAGCCTGTAAGGAGCAACCAGGTGGAGCAGACCCAGGGGGAGGCTGTGGGCTGCTGGTCGGTTGTTGGGATCTGAGCTCTAGATCAAAGCTGCACTGTGACCTGACACCCAGGTTTATAAGGCCGACATAGTGACCCCCTTACTGGCCTCAATGAACCCCAAACCCTTGTTACTAAGGGCATTGAGGAGTCTCTGTCCCTTAATAACTTCTGGGAGCTCCCCAGCAGGCTGCGGGCATCAGCCACCTCCTGCCTCACAGGTTAGACTCTTGGCGCTGTGCCAGCCGCCCCCTTGCTTGCAGGCCCAGTGTAGGAAGAAGGAGGCCTGGTGCTGGCAGAAGAGGGTTTTGATTAATCCACCTCTGTGTTATGGGCACAGGACACAGATGCAGTGTCCCTCTGCTGGCTTTTCTTCAGCAGCACCTAGCGGCCCTGGCTCCAGGCTAGCGCCTTGCGAGCTCTGGCACTGGCAGGAAGCGCTGCAGGGTGCCGGCAGCGGCCCTGGTAAACCAACTGCTGGTAGGTGTCTCTGTGGTATCATGGGTCAGTGAGTTGAGCTGTTAATGGAAAGGAGGGCGGTTTATGCTCCCCCAGGCAGGGCCGGCTTTAGGAAGTGCGGGGCCCAATTCAAACATTTTCGGCGGGGCCCTGGCAGGGATGAGTTAAAAAAAAACACCTTTCATTTCTTCCACGTATCATTTACTTTCCATAACTTTATAAATAATACAATTACATATTATGTACATTGCATCATATATGCTATAGATTGCTTATTAAAGACCGTCATTTCACATGTGTGGGTCCCAGCTGCTCCCTGCCCCCCTCATTGAAGCAGGTGTGAAGGGTTACTGCCCTGGGAACTGCAGGGCAGCAGTGGACATGGGGCTGGCTGGAGGCAGGGCAGGGGCTGACTGGAGGTAGGGTCTAGCTGCAGGCAGGGCAAGGGATACAGGGCTGGCTGGAGACAGTGCGGTGTGGGGTGGGCTGGCTTCAGGCAGGGCCGCAGGGGGGTGGAGCAGGTGTTGGGAGGGCTGGAGACAGAAGAGTGCGGAACTGGCTGGCTTCAGGCAGGGAGAGCAGCGGGGTTGGTGGGGGTTTGGGGCTGGGTGTGGGCAGGGTGTGCAGGGCTGGTGCGGACAGGGCTGTGTGGGGCGCTGGCTGGCTTTGGGTAGGGCCACAGGGGTGTGTGGCAGGGGGTGGCTGGAGACAGGGCAGGGGGTTTGGCAGGGGCTGGCTGTGGGCACGGGGTGCAGAGCTGGCTGCGGGCAGGGGGGCAGGGCTGGTGCGGGCAGGGTAGGGGATGCAGCAGAGGCAGCTGGAGCCCCCGCCCTTTAAATAGCCCCCAAGCCTCCTGCTATCCCAAGGCTCCGGGGGTTACTTAAAGGGCCCAGAGCGCCCCTGCTTCTACCCTGCCTTGGACCTTTTAGATAGCCGCGGGAGCCCTGGAGAATACATGGGCACTGCGGGGGTCTGGCGGCTATTTAAAGGATGGGGTGGCAGATACAGCTGGATCCCTGGCCCTTTAAATAGCCCCCAGAGCCCCCTGCTATCCCAGGACTTTGGGGGCTATTTAAAGGGCCCAGAGCTCCAGCCGGGAGAGCGGGGCTGTGGGGCAGCTTGCTGCGCTCTGGCCGGAGCTCCAGCCAGGGCTGCGGGGCAGCTTGTCGCTCTCCGGTGCGGGGCTCCAACCAGGAGAGTGGGGCTGTGGGGCAGCCAAGCTCCTGGCCGCGCTTTGGTCAGGGGAACAGGGCCATAGAAGACCCCGGAGCAGACCTCAGCTGGCAGTAAGTAAAAAAAATTTCAAAGGGGCCTAAGGTGTGGGGCCCTCTTAGGCACGGGGCCCAATTCTAGAGAATCGGCTGAATCGGCCTAAAGCCCGCCCTGCCCCCAGGGATCCAGTGAAGGCTCCTCATGGGCTCCTCAAGGTCTGCTGGGAGCTGTGATGTTCCCCTTTTGCCGCCTCGAAGGCTCCCTCCTGGACTCAGTGGGCTCAAATGCTGGCTGGAAGAGTGTGGGGCCTGTACTGCAAAAGCTCATCTCCCGGCAGCTGTGCTGGCGGCTCGGGCTTAATCCTCAAAGCCGAGCGCAAAACCTTCAGCCGGGAATGTTTCGCTCCCTCCTGCCTCCGCCCAAGTGGCAAAGACGCCTCCCTCCCACTTCCCTGTAGGCTGTGCAAAGCCCTTGGCCTGCCTCATGCCTCGTCAGGAAAGCGCGGCCATGCTGCCCAAGCCTAAGTCACAGCTGCAGCCTGGCCCGCCCCGGATGACGGCGCACAGAGCCACGCGAGTCAATGGCAGGTCGAGTCGGGAGCCTCAGCTCTTTCCCCTGACAGCCACACACACAGCAATCCCTGGTGTCCTGAGAGCCTCTCTCATGTTCTCCCGCAGCAACCGCCTCCCGGTATGGGTGGGAAAAAGGGGACTAGGAAGCAGTGCAGCCTCATTCAGGGACAGGAGGCCCTCATCACGCCCAGGACTGCCTCTTGCCTTCAGCCCAGGCAGCCAGCGGTGCCGGGGAGCTCCATGGCAGGCTGCCACCTCAGCCTCCTTGCCCAGGCTCTTGGTGCTTTGCTGGTCACTGCCTTGCTGGAAGGCCCAGAGGGAAAAGAAGCAAGCACACATATCAGAGGATGGTTTCAATCCATTGACCTGTGGGTTATTGGCCCAGCATGCTTTTGCTGTGCTACTCTGCTGGCTCTTCAGCCCCCTTCCACCCAGCCACCACTATCTGGATTAGTGCCTTACGAGCTCTCACGCTGGCAGGCAGATGCACAGGCTGCTAGGCAGCTACCCCATTCGCAGGATTTTACAGCTTCTACAGGGTAAAAGGGATCTATTTGGGGTTTGGACCCCACTGGGAGTTGGGTAGCTGAGTGCCGGAGACGGGAGCACTTCTTAAACTCTTTTCAGTAAACCCTTCAGCTTGTGGGGGACGAGGTTCAGCCTTGGATCCGTGTCTGCAGCAGGCAAGTGCCTCTGACTCAATCGCACCCCCCAGCTGTCTTAGCAGACTAAAAGCTGGAGCAAACGCACACGCCTTGCAAAGGAACAGGAGCCGGGATCTCGAACAAATGTCAACATTTTACTAAGATGACATTCAAAGAAAAAAGTGTACGGTACAGCATTTAGGCGCAGAAGTTTTTGGTGATTAGGGAACAACGTCCAGATTACCCAGGGGGTGTGAAGTTCGGTTTAAGATCGGGTGGCATAAGGAATACAGAATCTGCAATAGCTCCGATTGGTGGTAAAAGGTTAACGTACAGACACTGAGTTAGGAGGGTATGTTGTCCATGTGAGGGCTACGTTCAGGTGTGGAGTATAATGAGTGGATACGACGATGAGGATGGATTGACCTACGTTTGGTGAGTTTTAACGTTCAGTGTTTTTTAATCTTTGCCACAATCTAGTTTAAGCAGGGTCGCTATGAACTCTCCTCTGCCACCTGTTGTAAAGGCCTTTTGAGGCTGATGTCATTTGCATGGTTACACCCACCCCGGATTGTGTGATGGGAGTGCTTGTCCAAACAGTCATTTCAGCTGCTGTGGGATCCCCAGTCTCTTTGTTATTGGGGCAGGAGTAATGCAGTGTATTTTCCTGTTTATTTTGGATCAAGGACATAGTAACTGTACCTGGCATTTGAGGCCTGAGAGTTTCACCCTGTCTTGAAAAATATTCACCATTAAGGGATATGGGTTCCAAAGGCTAAAACCTTGAGTGAGAGAGGTGTGTGTGTGTGTGTGTGTGTGTGTGTGTGTGTGTGGTTTCTTGTTTCATTCTTGCTTGTTGATTCCCTTTCTGTTGTTCCTAGTATGTAAAGGCAGAGGTGATTTTGAATCTCTTAAAATTGTTGTTAGTGCTGTGATGCTCAAGTCACTTGCTTTAAGTTTATGTCATTAGATCTCTTTCATGGTATGTTTTGGTCCTGAGAGGTAAAAGGCTGCTCTGTGTGGGGTGTTATGGGAGGTAGCATATGTTGGTTGCAGAGGTGGTGCATGTGCCACTAAAGTCATATTCCTCATCTGCATTTGCATCCCTAAGTCCACTCTGCAAAATTTCCTTGTAGTGAGTGGAAAAGAGCATTTTATCCAACTATGAAGTTGTTTACAACTTCCAATGTGTAAGTGAGATTAGAGCCCAGCAGCCTAAGTGTGTCTAAAATTTACACTTAAGCATCAGAAGATTCAGATCTGTGACATAAACCAGTATTTATAATAAAATTATTAATAATTCAATTTCCAAACCAGAGAGGAAAAAAAACCATAAAATCCACATTTAGAGACTCAAAAAGAAACCCACACTACTAAACACAAATATTCATTTCCAGTTTATCTTAATTTGCTATGCTTTGGAACCCATGTCCCTTGCCTAACGAGATTCATGCAGGTTCAAGTGAGTCCCAAAATAATGAACTGCTAAGTACCGTCCTACTGTCCTTGTTATCCTGGTGATATGAATCTACACTTTATTAGTCCTGCCCTAATTACAAAGAGACTAGGGATCCCACAGCAGCCAAAATGACCATTTGAACAAGTACCCCCATCCTGCAATGCGGGGTGGGTGTGACCATGCACAACAGCAACAAAAGGCCTTTACAACACATCACCAACAGATGTCAGGGTAGAGTTCATTCTGACCCTGCTTACATCCTGCCCCAGCCAAGAATTGGTGGTCCTGGTAAATCACACACTCTATTACACCAATTCATTGGTATTGAATGCTGAAGTTATGGCTAGCAAAAATAGCCACCTATCTCTGCCCTGTAGCATCCAGCTTAGCCCTTGTTAACACATAAGTCAGTGGATTGTTCTCTGTCCATACCTGAAACTGAGCACCAGACAAGTAGTCTCGAAATTTCTCAGTCATGGCCCATTTCAAGGCCAAGAACTGCAGCTGATGGATGGGATAGCGAGTTTCGCTATCAGACAGTCCTCAGCTGGCAAAGGCTACAGATTTACATTTGCTGTCCACTTCCTGGTATGGGACTTCTCCCAGACCGTCCAAACTGGCATCAGCATGGAGGATAAATGGTTTGTTTGGGTCAGCAAGGACTAGGACTGGCACATGAATCAGGCAAATAATGATTTCCCGTAAAGCCCTGTCACATCTCTCATCCCGTCATGTCCCAAATGGAGAAAAGAGGAGCCCCTTCCCTGTCCCAGGTGAGGTACACCAGATCTGTGGGGGTGAGGTGTCCATGGCCTGGTCCAGCCCAGGCCTGCCAGAGCTGCTGGGGAGAAAAGTTCCTCCCTCAGCCCAAGCCCACCAGAGTTGCTGTTACAGTGGGGGAGAGATGTCTTTCATCTGGTTCTTAGATGATCTGGTGAGAGGAGGCAGGAGGGAGTTTTTTTTCTCCCCTGGAGCTCAAACTTCTCACCCATCCCCACCACTTTCTGATCTCTATCTCACACCTCAATTCTCTTTTTCCTGGCCTAGTTCCAGAGCCCTCACAGCCCAATTCTCTGCCCTAACCCTGAGCCCACTACTGCACCCTGAACCTCTCATTTCAACCCCACCCCAGAGTCTGCACCCCCAGAGCCAGTGCCCTCATCCCCCTGCACTCCAACTCTCTGTCCCATGTAGCCTGATTTAGGGTGAACTAATAATATTAATTTGGATAATATGATGAAAAATTAATTTATTAGCTTAAATTTTATTTAGTTGAGTTACAAAGTTACAGTTGCACTACTGCTATTCAAAAGATACATATGGCATTATATGCAACAAAGTTTTGGTTAATATACTCACAGCCTTCCTTGATAACCTGGTGGTAAGAGACACAGGACCAGCCTTGCAGTTCAGGTTTCTCAATTCTTGAGTGAAAGATGCAGTGCTTAGAAAAAGCTAGTGTTACTTAGGGTTTACTTCATTAAGTTAAACTTAAAATCAAAACCTAATAAAGAAAGAATAAAAACTTAGGGAAACCGAGCTTAGCCTAGTTCCCTTGAAACTTAAAGTTTAAGAAGAAGTACAGAGACATTAACCCTTAACCATCTGTTTATGACACTGGAGCAGGGAGATATTGGGGGAGGGGATGGGAGGAGAATGGGGGAGAGAGAAACCCAGCCCCATAGACCCGTAGGGGGAGGGGATATTGGGGTCAGGAGGAGAGAAGAGGGGGTTGGCAGAGACCCAGACTGGGGTGCAGGGGAAATGGGGTGGGGTGGAGGGAGCTGGGGGACAGAAGAGACACGTGTGGAGTGGTGAAATGTTGGTCCAGGGAAACTGAGTCACTCCCAGGACATGCTGTGCAGGGAGGAACACAGGGCAGGGAGAGAGCCCCAGCCCCACAGAGCCCAAGAGGGATATTAGGGGCAGGGTAGGGGATGGAGGAAAGAGAGACCCAGGTCCATAGACCTCCCCTGGCTCCCAAGTTTGGGGGGAGGAGGGAACCGCCCCACAGCACTCGCCGGTGGCGTGGCTGGGAACCAGGGGAGTGGACCAGGCTGGGGCTGGGTCACTCCACTTACCATGCAGTGAGTGCAGGGGCGGGGGCCTTGGGAAGAGCTGGGCAGCCCCCCCTGCATCAGCTCCCCACCCCAGCTCACCTCCACTCCGCCTTCTTCCCTGATCACGCCGGCGCCGCTCCACTTCTCCCACCTCCCAGATTTATGGTGCCAATCAGCTGTTTAATGCAGCAAGCCTGGGAGGGGAGGAGAATTAGAGTGGGGGCGATGTGCTAAGGGGAGAAGATGGAGCAGGGGTGAGCTGGGACAGGGAGACTTTCCCCTGCACGCCCTTGCCCATGTTACTTGCTGCGGGCAGCCCTCCCCTTGCACCCCCCCCCCCAGCTCCCTGCCCCAGCTCACCTCCACTCCACTGCCTCCCCTGATTTCGCTTTTTGGTTCCCCCAACCACTTGGCACCCGAGGCAGCTGAATACTTCGCCTAGTGGTTGCACCGGGCCTGGCCACTGACTATCAGCAGGATTCCTCCTCCTCCTCCTCAGTGAGACTAAATCTCCGCACTTAGACAGCCGGTCTGTCCGCTGCACCACAATCCCCCATGCCTGAGCCTCCCTGCCAAAGTCTTGCACCTGGCTCCTGTGAATTAAGTCTCACATCTCACTGGGAACTCGACTTCTTGTGCCCAGAGAGTCTCGGCCCCCCTCAGTAGCTGACCTGAGAAACACAGTGTCTGCAAAAGCAGCAAAGAATCATATGGCACCTTATAGACTAACAGACGTATTGGAGCATGAGCTTTTGTGGGTGAATTCCCACTTTGTTGGATGCATCAGTGTCTGCCTTTTCCAAAGAAGTGCCTGGAGGGCGTTTTCCTATGTGACCATGTGGCCTAATGGGTAAGGCATATGACTTTGGGTCAGGCAATTGAGGGGTCGAGTCCCTTCATGGCTGTGTTTGTGCAGTTTTACCATTGTGCTGAAAGTCCTGCTCCCTTCAGGGCGGGAACCTCTTCTTGGCTGCTCAGGCCAATGCTCTGGCTTCAGCTAGAGCCCTGGGAAGGAGCTGGGGGTTGGGTGTCACAAAGGCTGGGACATGAGATCAGGTGCTTCCAGTCTAGCCTTTGCCCTTCCTGACTTGCCAAAGAAACTGGGAGGCTGTCCAGGCTAGCGTGTGCGCCTGTCACTGTGCTGGAGGGTACTTGCTACATAGCGTCTTCGGAGCCTGGGTGTTTCTCTGCTTCTCACCAGCTGGAGAAAAGTCTCTTGGGGTAAAATCTCCTGCCCCATGGCAAAAGTGAGCACTGTGAGTGGGAACAGTAAGAGTCCCCACCAGGGGGGCTGGCCCTGCTTTCCTACCATCTTCGATAATGGCCACAGAGCGTCAGCAGCCTCCCTGCATGCTGGTTTGTGGGTGGCCTTCAGTGAGTGTTTGCCATGGCAGGGAGCAGGCTGGCTGAGTGTTTTTGTGCCTGTCTGAAGGCCACACATAGGCATGGTCCTGCCCTCCTATTGCCCTAATCTCGTTGTTGTGTGGCTTTTAAGCCTTCCCTTGGAGCTGTCAGAACCTGCTGCCTCTGCTCTAGGTGCCCAGAGGAGGAGAGGTGAGCTGGGCTCCAGCCTGGGAACCTGGCCCTGGCTCTCCTGCCTTTAAATGCCATGTGGGCAAGAAGAAGAGCTGCAGCTACAGGGACCAAAGTTGTGGGCATCAGGTGAAGCAGCAAGAAACCTAACAATCAGGTCAACCTGCAGGAATCTCTAGCCAGACAGTTAAGTTCTAGGACCCCACCCTATAGCTGCCAGCTGGACCAAAGACCTATCTGCAATGGGCATCAGTGACCCAGGATGTGGAGGAAAAAAACCTCACTGAAGTTCACCCAGGTAGAGGGTAACCATACACATTGAGCTCCAAGGCTTTGCAGCAAACCACATCATTGCCAGGAGGTCCCACTGAGATTTGAACTCAGATTCCAGGATTCAAAAACCTGAATGCTGCTCATTACACCAGGAAACCTGCTACTAGCTTACTTTCTAGACCCCTGTGTCTCTCGGCTGTCTGGTTTGCACTCTGCACTTATTGCTGCCCACCAGCGGCTTCCTCTCACAGGACTCTCTCTCTCCTCCTGCAGCGACTGTGGTCCTGCACTATGGGATCCGCGGGTCCTGCCCTGAGTCCCCACATCCCCCTGCTTGGTCTCCATTCCCTGCAGGCTGCAAAAATGTCAGGGGAGGCTGCCCCTCCCTTCACTCGGTGCTCACGCTCATATCGGCCAGCTGCACCCTCATCTCCTGGAACTCGGGCAGCTGTCACTTCATCCAGTCATACACTCACAGGCTGACTGGCTTCCCAGCGTGGATGGGCTTGTGGAAATCCCACAAGCGACACTGCAGGACTTGGCACCATTGGTTTCTTTGATGTTGCGGTGTTTGCCTGATTGCTGGAACAAAGCCGCCAACTCCTCCCTCACCGACTTCCGTCAATCCCCTGGTTGCCATAGAACCCTCTGATGCTTTCCTGTTTGCCAACACCGCCAGGCCTCACCCCCCTGCTCCTTTATCTTGCAAGCTCTGGATGTTCAGCTTCCAACGTCCTCTGCCCTGGGTCAGGGACAGGGGCGGCTCCAGGCACCAGCGCAGCAAGCGCTTGCCTGGGACGGCAAGCTGCGGGGGACGGCCTGCCAGTCACTGTGAGGGTGGCAGTCAGGCTGCCTTCGGCAGCATTCCTGCGGGAGGTCCTCTGGTAATGTGGATTAGGTGGCATGCCTGCAGGAGGGCCTCTGGTAACGCGGACTCAGCAGCATTCCTGCGGGAGGTCCTCTGGTAATGCGGATTAGGTGGCATGCCTGCGGGACCTCGGCCAGTCCCGTGGCTTCAGTGGCGATTCAGCAGCGGGTACACCAAAGGCGCGGGACCGGCAGATCTCCCGCAGGGCATGCCGCCAAATCTGTGTTACCAGAGGACCTCCCGCAGGCATGCCACTGAGTCCGCGTTACCAGAGGACCTCCCGCAGGCATGCCGCTGAGTCCGCGTTACCAGAGGACCTCCCGCAGGCATGCCACCGAATCCGCATTACCAGAGGACCTCCTGCAGGCATGCCGCGGAAGGCTGCCTGACTGCCATGCTTGGGGCGGCAAAATACATAGAGTCGCCCCTGGTCAGGGAATTGCCCACACTGAGCACATGGTGAGAGTGGCGTGATCCAAAGAGTCCAAAGGCACAACCCTGCACTGGGCTGGCGACGTGCTCTCCTTCACGTAAATCCGGTCAGTGCGACTCCTGGCCTGTCCCCGCAGAAAGGTGAACCCCCTCTGGGGCTGATGTGAGCTCCTCTAAGCCGACCTCACTACAGACCTGCGACCGGTAGTGCTCATTGTAAAGACGTTTCCTCTGACAGTCAGGAAAACAGGACCAGCAGTCCACAGCTGGCTGACACAATTAAAATCCCCCCAACACCAAACAGAGGAAGGGAGCCAGTTCCTTCCATTCATGTCTTAATTGGGGACCATACACACTAATATAGCTGTAACCAGTGCCACAGAGCACAAAACCCACAAGTAATATCCTCCCTGGTGGGAGCTCCAGCACCTTCTGTACTTGCACCGCTAATGTGAAGAACAAGACTCCAACTCCATCATTCTTCCCTGGCCTGGAGGACCAGAGAGATGGGCCCTTCTTCCAGTCATCCTCTGCCTATCAATCTACCCTAAACTCATGAATGCGCATTTTCTCAACACCCACCATCCCCAACTCCAGCTTCCCTAAGGCACTGAACATCAAGCACCTTCACCTGGGCCCCCAAATCCCTTCCACCTTCCACACAGCTGTTTTCACAGATGCCCCTTCCAGGGTACTGCCCTTGCTCAGAGGAGTTTTCATCCCCACTCCCTGCCTGTCACTGCCCAGCAGCCCTCTGGCACCATTCCTGAGGGCAGCCCTGTCTCGCTCTCTTCCTGCCATATTGGGTGCACCAGTAACTCATGTAGGAGAGACAGCTCCTGTCCCTCATTGTTGAAGGTCAGGCCAGGCAACTAGGGGCAGAAGCCCACAGTATCTTTTCCTACTGCAGAGCCCAAGCTCAGGGACTCACCTTGGGTACAGGCACCACTGTGCTCCCAGAAAACAAGCCACCACTGTACAAAGAGAGCTGAAAGTACCTGCCAAAGCCTGGGATTGAACCAGGGACCTTTACATCTTCAGTATGATGCTTTCCCAACTGAGCTACTTTAGCAGCTGTACAGGACTATTTTGACCTGTTCCTTCTCTGTTTGGGATGTTTTTGCAGCAGTTGCACACAAAAAGGACGTTTGTGAGCGGCCCATGAAGATAAGGCTCGCTTTGGCCTGCTTTGATCAGCTTGACTTGCTGCCTCATCCTGTTCCTGCCCTAGTGCCTGGGTTGACCTGGTGGTGGAACGGGACTGAGGGCCACTGGCGCGGGCGGGGGAGATGTTGAGCTGGACCCTGAGCTAGACTAGACCCTGGCAGTGAGAGTCTCATCACCATTTGCTGCCCCACCCTATTGCCCTGGCTTCCTCCACTGGACGTCATTTAGGGAGGGAAGTGGGGTTTCTGCCTCCCCTCCCCGATTTTCACACGGCAGAGAAGTGTGAACAGGAAAATGAATGGTTGCTCCACACCCCCACCGGAGGAACCCGACGCCCTTAGCTGTGGTGAGTAAGAAGTGTCTGTTGGCTGATAGGGCCTGTCCCCGGGGAGCTGGAACAGCAGCTGCTGCCTCCCCCGCGGCTCCAGGCTGTGGGAAATGCTCATTGCCTGGCTGCATGGGCGGATGCTGCACCATGCTCCGGAGAGAGTCTGTATTGCTCTGTTAACCTGCCCCGGGTTGGGTAAGAAAGGGGCAGAACAGGACTCTGGGCTGTGTCTCCCCAGCCCCTCGCTCCCACACGCTGGCAAGTTGGGTAACTGCCGAGGGATTGCACAAAAGAGAGTCAGAGACAGGGAGAGAACCCAGGAGTCCTGGCTCCCCCCGACACACACGCTACCCACTGGACCCCACTGCCCTCCCAGGGCTGGAGATAGAACCCAGGAATTCTGACCACCAACCCACCCCCCCGCTGTGACCACTAGACCCCACACTCCCCTTTTAGATTTTAGGCTCGCTGCCTCTTCTATCCACCCACCCCACCTGTCCATCCCTTTGCTGCAGGTTTCTGGGGTGTCACCCTTGCTCTGCACTCCCCCAGTTCAGCCTAAGGCTTTTCCTCCCACCAACCACACAGCCTCTCCCCTCTCATGTTGGATCATCTGCTTGGCCCCTTGCCCCATCTTGGGGCGTGCGGTGTGGCGTGGCTGGGGATTGTGCAACGGCCCAGCACCAGGCAATGCAGAACGGACACCACATGCCCTGCCCTGCCTCACCTGAGCTGCTCTCCAGGTGCATCGGATCCCAGCACCCCACACCTTGGTACTCCTGCCCCACAGGGGGTGAACTGCAGCCCCCATCATGCTCCGCAGAGAGGAGAAGGCTCAGGCCAGCCAGCCTTTGTAAGATGGGGAAATCATCACTGGGGTTGATGGTATGGGGGCTGTGACATACAGAGAAACAGTTGTTGCGCCAGCAGAGGGCAGCAGAGCATGCACGCACACACACACACACACACACACACACAATTGCAAACATACACAAACACATGCATTAATCCAGCCACACACAAACACAATTGCTAATATACACAAACATCCACACAAATCCAGCCAACATCAACACAACTGCTAACAGATGCAAACACATGCACAAATCCAGCCACATGAACACATACACTTGCACAGCCACAAACACAACCCCCACAGCTGAAATAATACCCCCCCACAAAACCCATACAGAAAACCACACATACACAAACACATGCAGAAATCCATTCATCCATCCCCCCGCCCCCCCACTCATCCCCATTATGTGCACACACCTTGGGTCACTGCGACACTGAATACTTCAATTGGATGGGGGGCCAAGCACCATAGTAATTCCCTGCCCCCCAGGACTCTCAGGGGGTGGATTGGGGACACAGGCAGCACAATCCAGTGCCAGCCAAGGGGGGGGTTAGAGGTGGAGAGGAGGGCTGTGGTTTCTGCACCACCTGGTTCCTGGCACAGGCTCCTTCGAGGATTTGCATTTCTTGGTAGTTTTCATCCCGTCACCACTTCCTGCCCAGCCCCCTCCTGCTGTGATAGATGGTTTGGGGGGGATGGGAAGAAGCCAGGAGTCCTGGCTCCCAGCCCCACCTGTGCTAATGTACGAAACTCCATTCTAACCCCAGCGCTGGGAATGGAACCCAGGAGTCCTAGCTCCCAGCTTCCCTTCCTCTAACCACTAGACCCCACTCCCGCCCTTTTGGGAAGCCAGGGCTCCTGGGTTCTGTCCCCAACTCTGGGAGCAGAGTGGGCTCTAGTGATTAGAGCAGGAGGACCCAGGACTCCTGGGTTTTATTCTCAGTGCTGCTGTGTGACACTGGGCCTCTGTTTCTCCTCCCACTTTTTGGATATGGAGCCTGTAAACTCTCTGGGGCATGGCCTGTCTCTCACTGTGTCTGGGCAGTGCCTGAGCTGGGGCAGGGACTGTCTCTGTGTTTGTGCAGTCCCCGGCACAACGGGAGCCTTGATTCTGCCCCGGTCACTGTAGGTGCTGCTGTTGTGCAGATAAATAGTCGTGATACTAAAAGGCGTGGCAGTGTGTGAGTGCACCACCATTGCCATGCAAGGGCTAAATATGATTCTTATCCCTGTGACCTCCCGTGCACCCTCCCCCCTCAACTCCCCGATTCTGTCCCCGGAGCCCCCTGTGCTGCTGCCCTTGTCAACGGCAGTGCTGAAAGCCACCCAGCCCTAGCGCCAAAAGAAGAAGATGAGGGGGGAGGAGCTTTGCAATAATCGGTCACACCAATAGGAAACCAGCCCCAACAGTTTGTGACTTCACTTCCCCAAATGAAATGTGCAGACACACACACACACAGCCCCCTGTGCCAATGCACCACCTCACCTCGTCCAGGGAGGTCTAGGCGGAGAGCTTTGTGTGGGAGCGGGGACGGACGGCACCATCAAGATAGGTTCTGGAGATGGTCCTCCAGGTGTGGGCATCTCAGCTGCAACTGGCACTGGGCTTATGCTGGGCTGCGTACAATTCTTCTCTCTGGTGTGCACTCCGGCTCCACAAACGCCCCCACTCCCTGCTCTTGCCTTCTGGTACAAAAAATATCCTCTCCCTTCACCCCAGAGAGACACCCATGGTGCTGCTCAGCACACGCCTTCCCCCCACCTTCGTGCCATTCCCAGGAGCGTGCTGGAAGGGGGTAGGGATTGGGGACAGCCCGCATCCCGAGGGGAGTGTATGCAGGGTCGACGAGGGGTGGGAGGGGAAGCCAGTGCAAATTACCGGGGCCCGGCAGTCCAGAAGGGGGCCTGGGGCCTGGCTTTCATGGCTTCATTGGCCCTGTTTAGCTGCTCCGCCCTTGCTAGGGGGCCCCAAAATTTTTTTTCACCAGGGCCTGAACCTGCTCGCCGAGGCCTGAGGGTATGGGGGGGCTTGCTCCCTCCACAGAGCATGGGGCTGCCAATAGGCACCTATGCATGGTCCCCCGCAAGCAGGGCCAGGATAGAAATGGGGGGCCTGTGCCCCCAACATGGAGATTCTGGGGCATAACCTTGCTTAACAGGTCAGTCTGTCCTTTCTCTGACTGTCCCATTCCAGCTTCAACTAGCGCTTGTGGTTCATTTGTTCTTTTTCATTCCTTTCCTTCTCTAGCTTGTATGTTCTTGCTTTCTTTTTTCCCCTCTACCTTTCATGCTCTTCCTTTCCTTCCTTCTTTTTCTATTTTTTCTCTCCCTTTATTTCTCTCTCTCCCTTTCATATTTTTTCGCTTGCTCTCTCACAAGTTATTTTTTTCACTTGCTCTTTTCCTCGTTCCTTCCTAGCCAAGCAGGTTTTCCTCACACACAGATTTTGACAGGTTTTCCTCCTGATCAGCAAGTGGATTAAGCATGTCTTCAGTGGGGGGTTGGCATGCCAGGGAGCAGGCTGGCTGGGTGTCTTTGTGGCTCTCTGCTGGCTACGCATAGGCATGGTCCTCCCCTTCTCTGGCCGTGACCTTGGTTGCTCTGTAGCTTCTTTTAAGCTTCCCTTGGAGTTGTCAGCACCAGTCGCCTCTGCTCTAGGTGCCCTGAGGAGGAGAGGTGTGCTGGGCTCCAGCCTGGGGCTCTTCCTCCATCCTGCCTAGCCCTGACTATCAAGCCTGGCCCTGGCACTCCTTCCTTCAAGCACCATGTGGGCAAGAGGAAAAGTGTGGCAGAAAGCACAAAGGCCAAACTTTTGGGCCCCATGTAAAGCAGCAAGAATCCCAACCACCTGGTCAAACCACAGGACTGCAGGCATCAGCAACCAGTGTAGCAAGTTCTAGAACCCCAACCAGTTTTGGCCATCATGACCCAAAACCTGGCCCTAGTGGGCAAGTCACCCAGCAGGAGGGGAAAGATCTGCTCTTGTACAGCTGGAAACAAGGAAATTGAGCACCAGGGCTTTACTACAAGCCAGTATAAGGTCCCATAGAGATTTGAACTCAGATTGAAGGACTCAAAATCCTGAGTGCTGACCGTTACACCATGGGATCAACTTGTGTTGCTTTCTCTGCACAGTGGTGACCCTCACAGGGCTGGCTCATGTAAGGAACTGTTGGCCCCTTACTAAAACTTGGTGGGGGTTTTGGTTGGCTAGTTCCCAGTCCCAATAGAAGGGGGAAGGGCCAATGGGAAATCAGGACCCTGAGACTGACAGTCCCCAGGGACAATGGGGAGAGGCCAAAGCTCCAAGTTAGCCACACTGACAGGCCAGGGGTTCCCATCCTCCATGTGAGCTGGAACTGCCAGGGCCAGAGTGGGGCAGAGCTAAGGAGAGAGGAGGAGACACAGAAGAGCCGGGGAGTAGAGCTGTGCAGGTGAAGTGCCAGAAACTGCTCCCTGTAGGACTTTGCTACCTGTATCAGTTACTGATACCTGAGGTTGTTCTTATTTGATGACTTGTCCTAATTGGCTAAAACTTGACAGTGGTTTCTCTAGCAAAGGCCAGTCCCTGGCCCCTTTGTCCAGACATCCTCATTCGCATCAGGCTAGGGTGACCAGATGTTAAAGATGAAATATCGGGAAGCGGGGGGCAGAGCAAAAGAAAAAGCCGAAGGGCGCCCCCGCCACCGCCAAGCGGCAGTGGCACAGCTCCATCTCCAGACAATTCTCGGCTCCAACCCCAGATACACCCCCAGCTCCCCCATACCCTCGCTCCTGGGCCCAGCCTGGGCTCCAAGCTCTGCAGCTGAGCTGCGCTCCGGGCCCCTCCTGCAGCTCCTGGGCGAGGGGCGAACCAGGCAGCCAGGCCCAGCCCCTCCCGACAGGAGCATGTCTGCCCCACGTGTGTATCCGCCCCCCGCCCACCTGGGCCCTGCTTGCTCTGCGCTGCCCCCAGCCCCACTGCGCTGCCCCACAGGCTGCAGGGCTGCACCGCTGCTGTGCTCTCGGCCATGGCCATGGCCCGTGTGCAAACCTGGGAGGGAGGAGGAATGCCGTGTGCTTGGGGAAGAGGCGGGGCCAGGGCGAGGATTTGGGGAGGGATCCAATGGGGCAGTGAGGGGGTGGGGCCGGGGGCAGGGCCAGGGTGAGGATTTGGGGAGGGATCCAATGGGGGAAGGAGGGGGCGGAGTCGGGAGGGAGAATGTCCCTCCGGAATCTGCCTGTGTGCCAGAGCAGCAGGCAAAATTATTTGTTTGTCCAGTGTCCCGACCAAACATCAGTCGGGATGTGGGACAAACAAGCAAATATCAGGACAGTCCCAATAAAATTGGGACGTCAGGTCACCCTACAACAGGCTTCAAGTTGAGAATCATTTCCCATTCCCGCTCTGTGGGAGGGGAGACTTTTAAACGCACTCTCTGTGTGACTGCACATGGCTAAGCAAAGAGAACAAACCCCAAATCCCCCTGTGCTTTGGGAGCCAGGTTTGCAGTGGGAATTCTGTAGTTCAGATGACTTCATGCCTGGATATTGTGATTCTTTACCAGTTTCTCTGGGATTGGGGCAGTTTTGTGCTGATGGCTGGGTGGTTAAGGTGTTGGAGTCAAAATCCATTAGGGTTTTCCCTGTGCAGGTTCAAATCCTGCTCACAGCGAGGCCTGTGTTTTAGCCAGTCTCTCACCCAGGCAATATCTCTGTACATCCCCCTGAGACACTCTCAGTTCTCTCCCCACCCCAAGGAAATCCTGTTCTGATCCTTTCATAGAGATGCCTGGGACACCACTTCACACTGTGTCCCTGAGGTGTCAGGCAAACTCTCAGCACCTGAAGCCTCTGCCACTCACCTGGTGCCCCATAGATCAGCCATAGCCCTGCTTCTGCTCCCCTCTCTAGAGTGTGAAAGAAGCCAAGTCAGCGATTCCATGGGAGCTATGGGGCTGCAGAACCAACAGAGAAAAAATAGGTGCTCAGCACCCACTGGCAGCTAGTACCCTCCGCCCCTCTACAGGCCTTGCTGACAAGCTCCTCCTCTTCCTCTTCAAGAGCCCCCTTACACGAGCCAGCCCCATGAAGGTCACTGATGTGCAGAGAAAACAGTGTGAGCTGGTCCCATGGTGTAATGGGCAGCACTCAGGACTCTGAGTCCTGCAATCTGAGTTCAAATCTCAGGGGGACCTTGTGGTAAAACCCCAGAGCTCACAGTGCTCAACTTCCTTGTCTCCAGCTGTGTAAGAGTGAGTTTTTCCCCTACTGCTGGGTGACTCACACCTCCTACAGCCAGGTGTCTAGCTGGAATGGCCACAACGGGTTTTGGGGCTCTAGAACTTGCTACCCTGATAGTTGGGATTCTTGCTGCTTTACCTCATGGTCACAAGCTTGGCCCTTGTGCTTCCTCCCACACTTTTCCTCTGGCCCACATGACGCTTGAAGAAAGGAGTGCCAGGGCTGGGATTAATACTCAGGGCTTGGCAGGAGGGAGGAAAAGTCCCAGGCTGGAACCCCACACACCTTCCCTCCTCCGGGCACCTAGAGCAGAGGCAGCACAGCTCTGTCGGCTGGATACCTTGGCACAGTAGGTGAGTTCATGTAAATACAGTTTGGTCCCAAAGCCTCCCCCAACCCTGGTCATCACTAGCTGTCAGGGCAGAGCTCATTCACACCTCGCTTACAAATCAT
This sequence comes from Aldabrachelys gigantea, assembly GCA_026122505.1. Lineage (NCBI taxonomy): Eukaryota > Metazoa > Chordata > Testudines > Testudinidae > Aldabrachelys > Aldabrachelys gigantea. Next base: position 16,200,671 of record CM047499.1, read on the forward strand.
CATTTGAAATTCTGAGGTTGGCCAACATTGCCGAAGCCAACGCACCAACATTGTCAGCAAACACAACAGCTGGGTGAGGAAACCCGGCTTTGTCCAGACTTTCCAAACCTATTTTACTTTCTTAGGTACAAGTACTTTTCATACGTTGTATCTGCTTTTAAAGTGTGTGTTAACGTTTCAATTTCTATTCAAATTTGCAACCAATGACAATATTGGCAGTGCTGCATGTAACTACCTGACCACTGGGGGGTGTTGGGGAAATTCAGGGAAGGGGGTGCACAGCTCCCTGGCTGGGGGGCATATAGGGAATGCCCAGTTTCACTGAATTGAGTCTCCTACTGCAGCACCTCAGTAGGTTACATCAGAGAGGAGCTGCAGTGTCTAGGCAGTGGGATGCCTGTGCCTTTAAGAGCCCAGCCCTGGGAAGCCCATGCTGAGAGGTGTTGCCTGTGGGAGGGGAAATAAAAAAGCCCCTCTGCCTTCCCCCTCATGTTTGAAAACACTGGAGTCTCAACCCCCTGGGGTAACTGTTACCCCTCTGCCCCTGCCTGTGCCGGGGTTTAACCCTCTGGCAGCACCTCGCACTTGTGCTTAACTCCTGCTCCTTCCCCCCTCCCTGACTTTGCCCTTCAGTCTCTCTCCTAACTCTGCCTCCAGCTGCTTGGTCCCCTGACCAGTCAATTTCCGCCCCCTGCTCAGACCCTGGCCACCTCCTCCTCTGATTTGTCCCCCTTTGCTTCTCTTTAATCCCTGTAAAAAGTAGGGGTTGCTGGGTCCCAATCTCTGGAGGGAGGGCTGGGCACCTGGCCCCTGCCTGCCAGTGCTGAAAGCGCCCCCCACAATCTTGCGGATGTTTGCCGAGTGCTGCAGGGTCACCTCCAGGGAGAGAGAGACACGGTTAGGAGGTGATGCAGCCAAGGGTGCCTCACCCAACACTGAGATGCAGACACCTCTGGGGTGAGTTACACAAGTCAGCAAATGAATTTGGAACAAGAAACGCACTGAAAGGACTGAGGCTGCTGCAGGAGGTGGAGAAAACCAGAAAAAGCAGGAGCCATGGATCCCAGCCCTGCCTCTCCCCCACTCTAGCCCCTAACCCCCACTCACCTCCCACATTTGAGGGGAGAACCCAGGAGTCCTTGTCCCCAGCTTTGCCCACCCCTATATTTCGATATAGCTGCATCCAACAGCTGCCCCCACAATTGCAGGGCAGTGCTATGGGGCACACCAGGGCCTGCCTGTTTGCACTGGACGGGCGATGCCAGTAACCCAGGGTGGGGAGAGACAATGCTAAGGGAGAAGCAGGCAACAGACAGCTCCCATGACAGAGAAAGAAATGCTACGGGGTGCTGTGCTGCAAGGAGTGAAGGGGGTTGGCACCGAATGTGAGGATCTTCCCTCAGAGCAGGTGCATCTGTCTCCCTTCCAAGCTCTACCTCAGCCCAGGCTAATCCCGGCCCAGCTACCAGGGTTAAATTTGGGCTGGATGCCTCAGCTGCTGGGGGAGGGGCATAGGGCTGGGGAGCATGAGCCTCGACTCCCCCTTCCCCAGATACAGTTGCATGGGCTCTGACCAAAGGAGCCTGCAGCACTGCTGCCTAGAGGAAACTGAGTCTCCAGCCAGTGACAGACACATCATGGCTCTCCTCATCCTCATCTTCTTTTCCATATACAACCTGGGGGGAGTGGGGTAAACTCAGGGCACTTGCATAGTTAACTCGTTGCCAGAGGATGTTGTGAAGGCCAAGACTATAACAGGGTTCAAAAAAGAACTAGATAATTTTATGGTGGATAGATCCATCAAGGGCTATTAGCCGGGGGGGGAGGGATGGTGCCTGTAGCCTCTGCTTGCCAGAAGCTGGGAATGGGCAGCAGGGGATGGATCACTTGATGATTCCCTGCTCTGTTCATTCCCTCTGGCGCACCTGGCACTGGCCACTGTCAGAAGACAGGAGGATACTGGGCTAGATGGACTTTTATCAGAGGGGTAGCCATGTTAGTATGAATCTGTAAAAGCAGCAGAGAATCCTGTGGCACCTCATAGATTAATAGACGATTTGGATCATGAGCTTTCGTGGGTGAATACCCACTTCATCAGATGAATGTAGTGGAAATTTCCAGGGGCAGGTATATATATGCAAGCAAGAATCAGGTTAGAGATAACGAGGTTAGTTCAGTCAGGGAGGATGAGGCCCTGTTCTAGCAGTTGAGGTGTGAAAACCAAGGGAGGAGAAACTGGTTCTGTAGTTGGCAAGCCATTCACAGTATTTGTTCAACCCTGAGCTGATGGTGTCAAATTTCCAGATGAATTGAAGCTCAGCAGTTTCTCTTTGAAGTCTGGTCCTGAAGTTTTTTTGCTGCAGGATGGCCACCTTAAGATCTGCTATAGTGTGGCCAGGGAGGTTGAAGTGCTCTCCTACGGGTTTTTGTATATTGCCATTCCTCATATCTGATTTGTGTCCATTTATCCTTTTCGATAGAGACTGTCCAGTTTGGCCGATGTACATAGCAGAGGGGCATTGCTGGCATATGATGGCATATGTTACATTGGTGGACGTGCAGGTGAAAGAACCGGTGATGGTATGGCTGATCTGGTTAGGTCCTGTGATGGTGTCGCTGGTGTAGATATGTGGGCAGAGTTGGCATCGAGGTTTGTTGCATGGATTGGTTCCTGAGCTAGAGTTACTATGGTACGGTGTGCAGTTGCTGGTGAGAATACGTTTCAGCTTGGCAGGTTGTCTGTGGGCAAGGATTGGCCTGCCACCCAAGACCTGTGAAAGTGTGGGATCATTGTCCAGGATGGGTTGTAGATCCCTGATGATGCGTTGGAGGGGTTTTAGCTGGGGGCTTATGTGATGGCCAGTGGAGTCCTGTTGGTTTCTTTCTTGGGTTTGTCTTGCAGTAGGAGGCTTCTGGGTACACGTCTGGCTCTGTTGATCTGTTTCCTTATTTCCTCGTGTGGGTATTGTAGTTTTGAGAATGCTTGGTGGAGATTTTGTAGGTGTTGGTCTCTGTCTGAGGCGTTAGAACAGATGCGGTTGTACCTCAGTGGTTGGCTGTAAACAATGGATCGTGTGATGTGCCCGGGATGGAAGCTGGAGGCATGAAGGTAGGCATAGCGGTCGGTAGGTTTTCGATATAGGGTGGTGTTAATGTGATCATCACTTATTTGCACCGTGGTGTCTAGAAAGTGGACCTCCCGTTAGATTGGTCCAGGCTGAGGTTGATGGTGGGGTGGAAGCTGTTGAAATTGTAGTGGAATTTTTCCAGAATCTCCTTCCCATGGGTCCAGATGATGAAGATGTTATCAATGTAGCATAGGTAGAGAAGGGGCTTGAGTGGACGAGAGCTGAGGAAGCGTTGTTCCAGGTCATCCATAAAAATATTGGGATATTGTGGGGGCATGCCGGAGCCCATAGCAGTGCCACTGATCTGGAGATCTATATTGTCATCAAATTTGAAATAGTTGTGTGTGAGTATAAAGGCACAGAGCTCAGCAGCCAGTTGTGCTGTGGCATCATCAGGGATACTGCTCCTGACAGCTTGTATTCCATCTGTGTGTGGGATGTTTGTGTAGAGAGCCTCTACATTCATGGTGGCTAGGATGATGTTTTCTGGGAGGTGACCAATGCATTGTAGTTTCCTCAGGAAATCAGTGGTGTCACGGAGATAGCTGGGAGTGCTGGTGGCATAGGGTCTGAGTAGAGAGTCCACATATCCAGACAATCCTTCAGTGAGAGTGCCAATGCCCGAGATGATGGGGCGTCCAGGATTTCCGGGTTTGTGGATCTTGGGTAGTAGATAGAATAAGCCTGGTCGGGGCTCTAAGGGTATGTTGATTTGTTCCAGTGTTAGTGTAGGGAGTGTCCTGAGTAGATGGTGCAGTTTCTTAGTGTATTCCTCGGTGGGATCTGAGGGAAGTGGCCTGTAGAATTTGGTATTGGAGAGCTGTCTGGCAGCCTCCTTTTGGTTGTCAGACCTGTTCATGATGACAACAGCACCTCCTTTATCAGCCTTTTTGATGATGATGTCAGGGTGGTTTCTGAGGCTGTGGATGGCATTGCGTTCTGCATGACTTAGGTTATGAGGCAAGCGATGTTGTTTTTCCACGATCTCTGCCTGTGCACGTCGGCGGAAGCATTCAATGTATAGGTCCAGACTGTCATTTCGACTCTCAGGAGGAGTCCATGTGGAGTTCTTCTTCTTGTGCTGTTGGTGAGAGGGTACCTGTGTATCAGTGCGCTGTTCAGTGTTGTCCTGGAAGTATTCTTTGAGTCAGAGACGGCGAAAGTAGGCTTCCAGATCACCACAGAACTGTATCATGTTGGTGGGGATGGCAGGGCAGAAAGAGAGTCCCCGAGCTAGGACAGACTTTTCTTCCTGGCTGAGTGTGTAGTTGGATAGATTGACGATATTTCTGGGTGGGTTAGGGGTACCACGGTTGTAGCCCCATGTGTCAGGTAGGAGTTTAGATAGCTTACAGTCCTTTTTCCTTTTTAGAGAGGTGAAGTGAGTAATGTAGATCTCCTGTCTTATATTAGTGAAGTCCGTTTTTATGGAAGTTTGGTTATTAATGAAAGTCTCCAGGATGGAGAGCTCTTTTTTGATGTTTTCCTGTTTGCTGTATAGGATGCTGATCAGGTGGTTCCCCAGTTTCTTTGATAGAATATGGCATAATCTCTCACTGTGGTCTGTGTAGTATGTAGATAGCAGTGGATTTTTTACCTTTAGTCCACCCCCACCAACATGATACAGTTCTCTGGCAATCTGCCTAGCGCCCCGAGAGCCTCCCTCGTGCTCTTCCACAGCAGTTGCCTGCCAGTATGGGTGGGAAAAGGGGACCAGGAAGCACTGCAGCCTCTGGCCAGGACAAGAGGCCCTTGCCACTCCCAGGCCTGCCTCTTGCCTTCATCCCAGGCAGCCAGAAGTGCCGGGGAGCTCCCTGGCAGGCCACCGCCTCAGCCACCTCTTGCCCCATGGCCTAGTCTCTTGGTCTGGCTTGAAGGCCCAGAAGGAAAAGAAACAAGCGCACGCGTAACAAAGGATGATTTTGATTCATTAACCTCTGTGTTATGGGCCTAACACACTTCTGCTGTGCCACTCTGCTGGCTCTTCACTCCTCTACCACCCAGCCGCCACTATCCAGATTAGAAAAGAAAAGGAAGTATTCCTTCACACAACCCACAGCCAACCTGTGGAACTCTTTGCCACAGAAAGTTGTGAAGGCCCAGACTGTAACAGGGCTCAAACAACAACAACAAAAACAACCCACCACCACCACAAAAAACGAATTTCTTTCCTGTGTTGGACCAACTGCCAGCGAAAAGAGCAAACGCAGCAAGAGCTACAAACAGAGAACAGTTGAGTCAGGCAGCTCCCCTCAAGGCCAGACAGGGCACAGAGACTAAACCATGCTAGAGCAGCCTGCAGAAGAGAGCAGTCCTAAAAAAGGGGAGTTGGGTGGAGAGGGAAAATAACTACAGCTGCAGAGAAAAAGGAAACTTCAGCAGGGAGGAAGGAAAAACCATAGAGCTCTTTAAAGCCCAAACCCCCTTAAACGTTTCTTTCCTTTACCATGTACCAGGGGAAAGCGTGAACACAGTCCCCCACTACCACAGATTATGCAGTTGAGTTTCCCACATTTGGGGAAATCACAGAGGTCAACACACCCGCAGTGCAATGGATGAGCCTCACCTTGGGAAAACCACCTTGGTGATCATGGTATCTCCCCTGCCAGGTAAGTATAAGCTCTTAGTGCCCAGCCGTCATCCGCCCTCACTCGCCCCACACTCTCAACCCAGAGTGGGGGACACCACGCCCATGCCTGCCGGCCCCACCCACACCAGCCCCCACTGCTACGAGCTGCCCCACATGGCCCCGGGGCCCCATTCTTCTCCACACTGAGCCCCAGGTGCCAAACTCAGGCCCTGCTTGACAGCCCACTTCCTCTCCCACGATGCTCTGTTCGCACACATGCTCACGTGGCTCCGGCCCTCCAGTCGGGCCCCTCCCCATGCCTGCCTGGCCCAGCGCACTCCCCTGGCCAGCCCGGGGTTTTCAGTGCTAAGAGCCCGGCCGCCAGCCTCACCAGGGGGCTGTTGCCGAAGTGCTGCCCAGTCCCTGCCGGGGCCTCTGCTGGGCCCGCTCTCCACGGCGGGGGGGGGGAGGCGGCTGCATCAGGGGCTGCAGCCTAGCTCAGAAAAGGAGGGGGCCAGACAAAGCTGGAACCTGATTTCAAGAACACTTCAGTGATGCCTGAGAGTCCTAGCCGGGTCCAGTCCCAGGAATCCAGGCCATCCGAGAGACAAGGGAATAGCTTGTCTTGTGGACCAACTCCTGCTGGGGAAAGAGAGATGCTGCATTTTGCTTCTCTCTCCCCACCAGAACCTGGTCCAATACAAGAAGAGATTTAGGGCTTGCCTCAAGCATGGGATTGCATCACTGACCAACTTCACTAATAACTCTTGAGGAACCTAGTCTCTATTAACTTCTCTCCTTCTCTGGGAAGCCAGTTATACCTTTCGCTCTCACAACATAACACGGCAAGGAGTTCTGCACTTTCATTTCCTCAGGTGGGTCCCCCCACCCGCCACCTTTTCTGTATTATGGGAAAGGTTAAATAAAGCCAGGAATGAATGTCCTGAAGTGAAGAGCAAAGTGTTATAGACCTCTCTTATAGTGTTTCTCAACCTTTCTTTAGCAGGAGTCCCTGAAATTAAATACACAGCCCTGCAGATCCCCAACCAGGGATGAAGTGCGGGGAGGGGCATACGGGGTGACTTGATCATTACCTGTTAGGTTCACTCCCTCTGGGGCACCTGGTGTTGGCCACTGTCGGTAGGCAGGATACTGGGCTGGATGGATCTTTGGTCTGACCCAATGTGGCCATTTTTATGTTCTTACACAGTCAGACAGAGACTGAGGGTTCCCCCCGCCACCCTTAGCAACTACTGAAACCCCCTCTCCATGCGGACATGTCCTGATTTTATTTGCCCCCATGTTAATCTGGCATCATTCCATGTTCTTCCTTGAAGTGTCTCTTGATTAAAACTGGTCTCAGTGAGACCAGAAACATGTCTCAGGAGGGATGAGGCCAGAGTCCTTTCCTCCTCCCTCATTCCCTCCCCTTCTTCTGAGAAGGATTTACAGCAACAGTTTGTCCTACAAAACCTGAAGTTCTTCCAGTTTCGAAAACAGAGACAGAAGCACAGTCTGTCATGATTTCATATCAATAATTCTCATACGGCTCCATCCAACAGCCTCCGCCTCCGAGTGGGGCAGTGGCCGGAGGCTGGGAGAGATGAAGCCAGGGGAGAAGCAGGCACCCAGCAGCCCCCACCACACAGAGGAAGGGGGGCGGGCTGAGGCCCCGGGACATGAGAGTTCACGTCAGGAGCTGGAACGCGGCCTCAGGGGCAGCCGGCGGGCGGGGCGGGGCGAGGTGCGGGGGGCAGGGCCAATCCAAGGAGCACTGAGGCGGAACAGGGAGTGGTGGCTCCGCAAAGGGGGGCCAGGGGCTCAGACACCCAGTTCCAGGCGCCAGTCTCAGCCCCTGCCCCGCCCCTGCCCCGGGAGCAGCCCCGGGTCCATGGGAGCCAGGTTGGGGGGGGGCACAGGGCAGAGGCAGCGTGGAGTGAAAGGGCTTCACCCCCCCCCAGCTGGGCATGGGGGGCAGCAGGTGTGGGGGACTGAGTTGCCTGGGAGCAGCCCCACAAGCGGCAGCCTGAGGATGCAGGGCCTTCAATCTCCCCAACCTGCCCCCCAGTGTCCCCCCCATCTGCTGTGACTCTGCTGCCAGCACCGCCCCCTCCTCTCCCACTGTAGGGCTCCAGCAGCCCCTTTAAGGCCCCTCAACCTGCTTCCCAGTGTCCCCCCACCAGTTGTGACTCTCTCGCCAGCCCCACCTCCATCTGTGGGGATCCCTCAGCCCCCAGTGTCCCCTCCCCCATCCTGTACACTCTACCTGGCCTTTCCCTTCATCCCCAACCTCTTCCTCCCACCCTGTCCTCAGTGCTCTGACGCCGACCTCCTCCCCTCGCTCCACCCCCGACAAACTCCTCTCCATCCTCAGCACCCCACCCCCCCTTCCTCCTCCTCCCCCACATCCTCAGAGCCCCACCCCTAATTGATTCCAACCCATTTCTCCATTGCTGGGCCCCACTTGCCCATCCCCCCACTCCCCCTGTCCATCCCCAGGGTGTGAGGTCCCTCATCTTCAATCTCTGATACCCCTAAACCTGCCAGGTTCCCCTTTTCAGCCACTGTGGAGTCATCCAACCCGCCGACACCCATCCACCCGGGCCTCTCTAAATCCCACATTCCCACAATGCACCTTGGTAACCCCACCCTCCTCTATCCCTAATCCACCTATTCCCTTCCCTTGGGTCCTCCTGGATACCCCAACCCACAGTCCGGCCCCCACATACATCCCAGTCACTCATTCACATGCTGAGCTAGTTTTTCAGGGGCCCCCACAGCCTACCAAACTTCTCCATCCATGAGCCCCATGGACCTGTGGCCGGCTGGGCTGGGTGTGGGTGTTAATCTTTTCCTGTCTTGTGTTTGCTGTGCTCACAAAAACTTTTTGCTCCGTCGGGGTGGGGTGTGGTTTTGGCCAAAGATGAGGTGTTTTGGTAGCCCTGTGGATGGTGTGTGGTGTCTGGAATGGGGCGTGTGTGTTCCCATCATGCCCCTTCCCCTCTGCCTGCAGAGCTGAGGACAAACAGGTCTGAGGAGCTGAGCAGGAGCTCTGGAAAGGAGAAGAGCAATACGAAGATGGAGTCTAAGACGAGGCCAGGTAACTTCTGTGGAGGGAGACATGCTGGACAGCCCCAAGGATTGGGGATACTAGGTGTGAGCCCTGAGCTCAGATTTCTAATTGTAGCTGTGATGGCAGAATGGGAGGAGGGTTGAAGCCGGACCCCTGGGGTGCGAGAATAGCAAGAAGAGGAGCCTCACCACCATTGATTTTCTTTTCCTCTTGTGTTGTGTTTCATACCACGGGAAAAGAAGTCGAGGGGATGGAGTCCAGCCCTGAGGTGAGATGAAAGTGATTGAGAGCAGTGACAGCGTGAATCCTGTTGATGCCAGGCAGGACCTGCCCAACTGGGACGAGAGGAACCATCTCTGTCGGTGAGGTGTGTGTCTGGTTTGGGAAGGACTCTGGTCACAGGGCTCCAGGCAGAGATTTCCCGTTACCTGGGTGTGGGTTTCCAGACTAGCTGTGGATTCAAGGGAGATGATGTTGCCATTTGCGAGGGCCGAACATCTCTCTGGCCAGGAGAGGTGTGTGCTCCCTAGCAGAACGTTGGATCCATGAGGGTGACTCCCTGTTCTGAGTTTCTTTCTTCCTTCTAGGTTTCTCTCTCTATGTTGGCCAACTTACACTCAGACTCTCTCTCTCTCTCCTTTTGTGGACACCTGTCATGTTCAGTTGCCTGCATTCTCTTCCTCTGCTCCCCCTCCCCCAGTCTCCTTTGGGCTCAGCTGTGTCTATCTGCCCACGGGCAGGGTCTCTGCCATACTGGGAAGGAAGTGTCCTGCCTGCCAGGATAAGGGGGTTGCTCCTCCCACCCCCTATCTTCGGGAAGACCTCATTTCTGTCACTGGGTCACACTGTGAGTGGCCAGTCATGTCTTTGGGGCTGTGAGGTCTGAGACTGAGAGGGGTGGGCTCGCAGTCATGGCTTTGGGCACAGAAGAAGTGGGGCTGGGATTAGAGATGCCCCTTATCACCTGCTAACTGCATTACTGCATCACCCAAAAGCCTTGCTGAGGGTCCACTATGCCTCCTTGTGCTGGGCACTGCAGGGACAATAAGAGGGAGAGCAGGATGCATGAGGAAATAGATGAGCGTGTAAGGCACATGGGTGAAGGGGGGTGGCATGCATTGGGGATGGATGAGGGGTTGAGGGTTGGATGGACAGAGGGACAGATGGAGAGCTGCAGGGATGGATGGTGATGTCACAGGCTGGACTTGTGATGGGTTCAGCTCCTGGCCGCTGGCTATGTCATCTCCTGCCCTCATCTGCCTGTCTGACTCTGCCCTGTCTCTCGCAGGCAGCACTCAGCAGAGTCTAGCCCTGTTGTTACACTGGTGCCTACATCCAGCGCACACCTGTGCATAGTGTTCTCCTGGAGAGCTCAGGCAGGGACAAGTGTGTGGCTCACGGCTGCTGAACCAGCTACTCCAAAGGCTGCCACAGATCTCACCCTCCTTGGGCAGCAAGACCCTGGCCGGGGGCTTCCCTGTCCCTCCTCGCTGCCAAAGCAGCCTGCTCAGCACAGAAAGTGAGGTCACCTGTCTCCGCCCAGCCTCTAGCTGTAGCTGCTCCAGCCCTGAATTGCTGGTACCCAGCCTGGCCGGATGGTGGGATGTCCTAGCGGAGTCCGTTCTTTCTCCCCGGTAGATTATGATTTTCCCCACTGCAGTTAGTTGCTCTTTCTCTGCTTCCCCATAGCCCCTCCCCAGCCATAGTGACCCCTGCTGGCCAGGCACGGGAGTGTCCTGTAGGTGCTTTCTTGTAGGAGCAGTGACTCCTGGTGGTGAGGGGCAGCAATGCCTGGCATGTATCCCCCCCAGCATTGCTGCAGCGACCCCTGGTGGCAACTGAGGGCAGTTGCCTATGTGACCCCACTACTTCCATTGCGCCTGTGAGCGCTGGTGGGTAGGTGAGGCAGGGCCCTATATGTATATCAGCCATTGGAGCAGGGCCCTTTGCATATCCCACCCTCATCTCAGTGACTCGTGTTGCCCAGTGGGGCAGTCCCCTGTGTGTATTTACTCCCCCTACCCCCTGCATTGGGCCTGTGACCACTGGTAGGCAGAGGAGTCAGTGCCCAAGGTGTATTCTTCACCTCCCCCAAGGTGGCAGGGTGCCTGGGTGGCTGTGTCAGGCAGTGCCCTGGGTATCTTCCAAGCCCTTTGTGTCGGTGAGCCCTGCTTCTGGTGTGTATCACTCCCCCACTAGGGATGTGCAGGGGTGGCCAAGTATGGCAGTGCCCTTTGTGTAGCCCCCCCTCCCCCCCCCCCAGGGTGACCAGATAGAAAGTGTGAAGAATCGGGATGGGGTGGAGGATAATAGACACCTACATAAGAAAAAGCCCCAAATTTCGGGACTGTCCCTATAAAATCAGGACATCTGGTCACCCTATCCCCTCTACCCCTGTGCCAGGTATGGCAGGCACTGATCCCTGGCACCCCTGTGGGGCAATACCCTCTGTATATCCCCCAATTGGGGCAGTGACCCCTGCTGGTCAGGTGGGGCAGTGCCCTGTGTGTGTGTGTGTCCCCTATTTAGGTGGTGACCCCGACGGCTAAGTGAGGCAGTGGCCTTTGATTTCCTCTTCTCTCCCCAGCCCCCTCTCTCTCTGGGGTAGGGCCCCCAGTTGGGGCACTACTCAATGTGTATCTCTGCTAATTGGAGCAGTGACCTCCCCGTGGTGCCCTGGTGTGGCAGTGCCCTATTGGTATCTCCCTCCCCCTCTCCCCAGGCCATTGTGGTAGTGGCCACTTCAGGCCGTGGCCTGTTTATCATCCCCCCACCACCAGCACCATTGCAGCAGTGCCACCTGGTGGCCATGTGCGGCAGTGCCCTGCATGTATCCCCCCCCAACCACTGCTGCAGTGACCCCAGGTGCCCAGTTTGAGTAGCTGCCTGTGTGTACCTCACCTCTTGGGGCAGTGACGTGTGGGGCCAGCTAAGCCAGTGCACAGTCTGTGACGTCTGGTGGCCACGTAGGGCAGTGGCCTGTATGTACCATCTCCTCTGGAGCAGTGACCACTGGTATCTTGGTGCTAAGATGCAGCCACCTCTGGGTTACATGGTGGGCCTGTTTACAGGACAGTGGGGACAGCCGCCCCGTTCCAGGATGTAGGGGAAAGTCTGGTGTTCGGGGCAGAGCGTTCCACCTTCTATTGAACTGTGATGCTCTGAGCACCTTTCCCCTGCATGAAGAAGACCTTGTGTGGCTCCAAAGCTGGTCAAGTAACAGGTATCACCTCACTTGCCTTGTCTCTCTGGTATTCTGGCCAGTGTCCAACTTCCCCTTCACTGTTGGTCTTCAAACCTCCTCCAAGCCCCACCGCCTTCCAGTCCCTTAAGATGCCAAACCTCCCCTGGAGCCCAGCCCGGCGGGGGCACCCCACCTGAAAACCCTACGGCACCATGGGAGTGGTAGTGTCCACTGCCTCCATCTCCCACCAGCCAGGACGGACCCCACAGCACCATGGGAGTGGTCGTGTCTCCTGCTTCCATTTCCTGACAGCAGCACAGCTGCCAGGCCCGGCCCAGACTTCCCATTTCTGGTGCGAGTCCAGAAGCAGATGCTGCTGGGAAGGGTGGTGCTGATGTCAGGAAAAAGCAGGAGTAGGTCGGGTCTGTGCTACTGCGGGGAGGTGCTGCTCTTGCTGTGAAAGGGCCTCACTATTAGAAGAGATGTCATCTCCCTCTCCAGGACCCTTCTCCGGGAACAGTGCCCTTCCGTTTGTGGAGATCATGCTGCTTCAAAAAAGAGAAATAGTTTAACTGGGTTTCTCTGTGACAAGGCTGACTTTCTCTTGCTTCCCTCGTGGCTCCTTATAGCAGTTGTGTTCTGAAATCTTTAGGGTTCGACTTCATTTCGGATGAAATCTTGCTGTAACTGTATTCTAATTTTGAATGAGTAACTGGACCTGAGCTTTTTGGTCTGTTATTGGAGGATTCTTTAAAAACCTGGGATTCCACTTTCTGCTGCCTTTCCATTACATTTCCTCTGAAAGCCCACTCAAAGCCTCCACTTCCCACATAACTCTCTCAAACATGCAGTCCTCAGGCATACAGAAGATGGTTACACTTTCACTCCATACCAGTCCAGTTCCTTGCTGTTTCCTGTCTAACCGCTGCACACATATGGCATCCCCTCCCTACCCGAAGCTGCTTCCCGGCTTTTGCACTCAGGACAGGAAAACGAGAATGGAGAGGTAAGCTGTGCAGGGAACGCTTCCTCAGCTTGCACTCCACTCCCCAAGGGCCTTTCGGGGTCTTCTACGGACTTCAGGGTTCATTTGATTTCCAAGGTTTATGGTTTCATTGAGTGGCCATCTCTCCTAATGCAGGGATCCTACGTGTCAGACCAAAGATCGATGGCCCAAAAGAGCTAAGAAACAGAAATAAAGCTGAGCGCTAGGCGTTACGTTCAGATGAGTGTCCAGAATCTGACTGTGCCCTGGCATGTTCAACGCTGCCGAAAAGAAGGAGCTCGTCAGGTCCCTCTGCTAGCACCCAGATCTGGTGTCTAGTCACTCTGCTGGGAAATAAGGAAAAGGAAATGAATAAAGCAGTCAGGCAATGGCAAGGAAATGAAGAGGTTTGTCCAACGGGTTCTGTCTGATTTACCATCTTCCCAGCTACCCGTCAAAGTTAAAGACCTAGCCCAGCACCCTGTCTTCTGACAGCGGCCAACGCCAGGTGCCCCAGAGGGAATGACCAGAACAGGGAATCATCAAGTGCTCCATCCCCTGTCGCTCATGCCAAGCTTCTGGCAAACAGGGGTTAGCGAGAGATACCGCTGGCGAAGCGCCATAGATGGACCTAGCCTCCATGAATTTATCTAGTGCGTTTTTGAACCCTGTTATAGTCTTGGCCTTCGCGACATCCTCTGGCTAAGAGTTCCACAGGTTGACTGTGTGGTGCGTGAAGAAATACTTCCTTCTGTTTGTTTTAAAGCTGCTGCCTATTAATGTCATGTGGTGACCCCCTAGTTCGTGCGTTATGAGAAGGAGTAAATAACTCTTCCTTATTTACTTTTGCCACACCGGTCACGGTTTTATAGACCGCCGTCGTATCCCCCTTTAGTCGGCTCTTTTCCAAGATGAAAAGTCCCAATCTTATTAATCTCTTCTTAGACGGAAGCTGGTCCAGATCCCCTCATCGTCTTTGTTGTCCTTTTCTGAATCTTTCCCATTCCAATGTAGCTTTTTTGAGATTGGGGCGACCGCATCAGCGCGCAGTGTTCAAGATGTGGGCGTACCATGGATTGATATTGAGGCGCTAGGATAGTTTCTGTCTTCTTACCTATCCCTTTCGTAATGATTCCCAACACTCCGCTGCACACTGAGTGGATGTTTTCAGAGAACTATCCACAACGACTCCCAGCTCTCTTTCTCCAGTGGTAACAGCTAATTTAGACCCCATCGTTTTATGGGGAGAGTTGGGATTATGTTTTCCAATGTGCATTACTTTGCACTTAACAGCACTGATGTTCATCTGCCATTTGGTTGTCCCGTCACCCAGTTTTGTGAGATCTCTTTGTGGCTCTTCGCAGTCTGCCTGGGGCTTAACTATCTTGAGCAATTTTGTCTCATCTGCAAATTTTGCCACCTCACTGTTTACCCCTTTCCCCAGATCGTTTAGGAATAAGTTGAACAGTACTGCTCCCAGGACAGACAGCTGGGGACAAGAGAGGGAAGATCCTCTTCTGACACCGGCAGACCAGGTGCCAGCTCATGCCAAGGCCCCTAGGCCTTACTGAAACATGACAAACGCATGGCTGGAAACTTGTCTTGCTCACCTGTTTGTTAGTGTTGTTAAAAGAGGCATTAGAGTTATAAAAAATGTGTTTAGAGTTTATGACAAGCTCGTGAGTTGCTGCATGCATTTTTCTCACCTATAATAGCCGTAGCCCACGATGTAAGGTGCTATATAAGCGTTGGCACGAAAGCTGTAAAGCCCCTTGCCGCCACCCCGCCACCCGTGAGGAGAGAAGCATTACCAAGTGTGAAACGCTGCTTTACCAGAAGAAGCATCATCTCCTTTCCAGCAAGAGAAGGCCCTGACTGAGACATCAGACAAGCCACAGTGGATCATCCGTGGACAAAAGACTTGGTTGGTTGCTCCCCCTCACACAGCCACGAGGAGGCAGAGACCTGCACACACACTTGCCCCCATCAGCTTGAGCTCTGGGGGAATGGAATAAAAACCCCTCTCAGGAAGAATCTCTTGTCCCCACCCCCACCCCCGACGTTGCTCGGACTTCAGGGAGCCGGCAGGGCCTTCTAAGCATAAGCAAGGGATCCCGGCTGTTTGGCTCGGGTTAGCCCTAAAGGACATACAGAATTTGCGTGTTACAGCAGCGTCTACCACACCTCGGTGGTGAGACAGAGTCAGGGTGCCCAAGGGGGCTGACTGTGACTCCATGTTAAGGCTGTTCGAGTGCCTGAGGAGATCACACTTGATACTTGGTGGGTGAGATCAAAGTGTGGAAGACACAACCGTGAGGAACCCCACTGCCTGCCAGCCCCAGGCGCCGGGGGCTCCTGCTCTCTGGGGCTCTGGCTGCACTAGAAAGGTAAGTCTCTAGCTTGCCTGGTTCAGAAAACCGGAAGGGAAAGATAGAGGATTTAAGAAAAGAATCCTCACGATTTGTAAGCCACTGTCGTGATTTTGGGGATTTTCCAATAGTGAGGGTGGCAATAATGAGAAGTTAAGGGTTATTATTTGGCGTTTAGATGACAGTGGGTTTGGGGGGAAAAAATCAGGATTGGGGCCCCTGTGTGCCGGGTGCAGCACGACACCTAGTGCCTTGTCTCGATCTTACCAACCAAGATACATAGAACGTAGGTCGGGTGGGGAGAAGTCTGTGTAACTCCTGCAGTTGTTGATATACACGTCATCTCAAATATCACCAAGCCCCCACCCCAAGAAAAACACAACCGAAAAAACAACCATCTCCCCAACAGACCCAGACTCTGGGAAGCATTCCTCCCTCATACTGCTGAAAAGACTCACAGCAGAAAGAAGGAGTCCAGCTTCTTACCTACTTCTCTAGCAAGACAAAGAAGAACCTCTCACATCTGCAGACTCACAAAACACTTCCAAGAAACCGTAACCCTATTGTGTTTATCAGAAAGAAACCAAAGCCGCTGAAGACACCACATTTTTCTGCTCTTGCAAAAAAAATCTGCTTGAAAGAAAGATCATCACAGCTCAACTCTTTTCTGTTTTTCTAACCAGAAGGTGCTCCCCTAAAGGAGATACACCATCCCTGGAGACACTGCAATACCAGCTCCACGCGTGGGGCAGACAAAGCAAGCTTCTGCTCTAACCCCCCTCGTTTCAAAAAAGAAAAGCTAATAGACAGTCCTCACATCAAGGACATAGCAGACATGAAACTGAGAAGAACACACACACTACGCTTTGATCTTTGATTGTCCTTCCAGGGAGCAGACAAGCAAGGCTGACACCCTGCCGCCCACGCACACCCCTGCGCCCACCCCTTTCTACCTCACCAGGACGAGCTCCCAGGCACGCAACAAAGACCATAACTAGGGAACTCTACAAGTGAGACTCACTTCCCCGAAATGACTCCACACTGCAAGAATTTAAAGCAAGAAGCCTTAGCACACAATTCTGTTCAAAGACAGACAAGTCTTGCAGACGCCTTCCTCTCGCTGGGTTCCCCTCTATACTCTGAATTTCCATAAAGCCACCCGCTGACCTGTGACTACCAATCTCTCACCGTTAACTCTTACAGCAAACCAGGGCAAAGAAAGCCTAGGCAAGCCCTATTCCGCAGCCCCGATGCTCTTTTCTGCTCCTTCCCACACAACTATCTCCAACATACAGTCAATGGCATCAAAGCAATTCCTCGCTATTTGGGGCATTGGAGCCCCTTAGTCCCTCTGAGGTGATCGGCTGGTTCCTTCTGGCCTTGAACGCTAGGAATCTGACTTAAAGGGCCACAATCTTCCTCCTCTTCTGCTCCTAAGAAGTATCCCTCATCTGGGCAAAACGTTTGAAAACACTGGTGTTTTCCCCAACAGGAAAGGGATGGACAATTTCTCTTCTGTGGGGAGACGAGGGAAACCATGCAATCACCTTCTGGAAGGTATATTAAGGAGGACGGCATAAGAACCCTCACGGACTAGAGTAAGAGAGCAGCTCTTTAACTGACCTTTCAACAATGACAAACTAAACTCTGCAAGAGCAGCCTTTCAGCTCAGGGGCCCAATATTAAGCTGTTGCCAATAACTAACCGAAGCGTCACAAATGACTCCAAACCATACACTCTTAGGACAAACCAAACGTTAACACAAACGACAACGCGTTTATTTGCTGCTCTTCAACCGTGATAACCAAAAACGTAGGAAACCAAAGAGCCAGCGGAAGACCCGTCCCAAAACAGTCCCCTGCTAGCTAGGAAGCCATCTCACTAACAGGATGAGCTCAAAACAAAGAAAGAAACACAGAAAATCCCAAACAAAGAGGTATTTTCAGAGCAATGAGCTGTTTTCAAAGGCTAATAGAAAAGCTCAAGCCACTGACAGCGCTTCAGGGAGTACCCATCTGTTTTTTTGCACAACAGGGAACAGCCTCGCCAAAGCAAAGCCTCCAGAAATTGGCTACAAACTCATAAACGTTCCCCTCCACGGAAATCTTTAGTAAAAGGCGAAAGATTTATACGAAGTGAAGAGAAAGCAGAGTACCTAGAAGACACGGCAGAGGCGCTGCCGGGGCAACCGCGTATGCTACCACAAGTCAGGGTGAGTACTCTCACAGCCCGCTAAACCGCGAGCTTTTAGAGGAAATGGAATTGAACCGATTGAGAGCCCGAGTTGGATCATCGGGAACGGGGACCCAGGGAGCAAAACCAGCCCCTTGACCAGGGATTCGCTTCGCTGCGCGCAATGCACTGTGGGTATGCAAATAAGATGCTCCGGCCCTCTCCGGCGCTCAAAGGGGTCTTTTCTCCGGGCTGCCTCTGCTCCTTCCCCAGCTGGGCGGAGATTGGGATGCGGTGGGGGTGGAAAAGCTGCTCTCCTGAGACAACATGCCCCCATGTGCAGGACCCCATGGCGGAAGGCCAGGGACAGGCTTTCGCAAAGGCGAGCATGTCCTTGCGAGGTAATTGTCTGTCTGGAAGTGAAAGTCAGGAGCGCGGTCTGTGAAGGGAAGTGGCCGTAGAGGGAGAATGCCCCCCCCGGCATGTGGTGGTCAGGCCAGGGATTTCTATTTCCCCTCTTCAAAAGGGGTCATCCTCCCTGTCAGGGAATCAAACCCCAGTCTCCCACGTGACAGGTGGGGATAATCACCACTATGCAAACGAGGAAAGGGGCAGGGCAAGTGGGCCCAGCTCCCAGAGAACAGCCTTGGTCAGCGTACACCTCCACCATCGCATGGGCCCCAGCAGGCAACAACACTCCTGGCCCTCTTCTGCTTCCCAAAGCCTTTGGCCGCAGAAACAGACCTGGCCCTCCTTGACCAGCAGGCCCCCTTTTACTGCCTACACAGCTCCTCACACAACACCTGCCTGGGACCTTGTGCTCCCTCACCTACCAGCTCACCAGCACCTGCTTCCTCTCAAAACCTCCTCTTGACACCCTCCCCCTTCCACACTTCACACTCACCTCATCACAAACTCACCCACGGACCCTTTGGCTTTTCAGGGACGCAGCTTCCTAGGCACGCAGAGCCTTCCGTTCAACGCGCACTGGACGGATGTTCGAAACGCAGCCCTTTCCACTAGGGAAGGCGCTGCTTCTGGACCCAGATGCCTAGCAAAAAGGCCTGGGACTCTTTTTCAGACGGATGGACCCCACTGACTTTCCTTTCCCAAGCAGAAACTAAGGACCGGCCCACGGCTCTCTTGGCAAACGGACCCAATCAGGCTGAGCCACGAGGCGTGCCGCAGGATAGCCCCTCCCCACCAAAAAGCGATGCCGTGACCCAGATTTGAACCCAGGTTGCTGCGGCCACAGTACAGAGTACTAACCCCTATACGATCACGGCCAGGCGCTGGTGCAAGCGAGAGCCCAGTGGAAAATGCTCAGCTCTGCGCTCTCGGGGCGGCCCCCTACCTTGCCGGCGGCCACAGGTATTTCTCAAGTCTCCCCATTACAGGCACAGGTAAAATCCCGAGCAAAGGGGAAAAGACAGAAAGCCAATCCCATGCCTGTCTTCCTCCACCCCTTGACCAAGTCCCTCCCCGTTTGTCTGGCCCATTGTCTTCCTGCCTCTGGCCAGCCTATTTCCCTTTGCCACTCTGAAACATGCCCCCACGTGCAGGCCCCCATGGCAGAAGGCCAGGCAGAGGCTTTCGCTAGGGCGAGCGTGTCCTTGCGAGGTAATTGTCTCTCTGGAAGTGAAAGTCAGGAGCGCAGGCTGCGAAGGGAAGTGGCCGTAGAAGGAGAATGCCCCCAGGGCATGTGGTGATCAGGCTGGGGATTTATTTGTCCCCCCTTCAAAATGGCTCCCCCTCCCTGTCGGGGAATTGAACCCCAGCTTCCCACTTGATAGGCGGGGATACTCACCACTATAGTAATGAGGAAATGGGCATGGTGAGTGGGCCCAGCTCCCAGAGAACAGCCTTGGTCAGCGTACACCTCCACCGTCGCATGGGCCCCAGCAGGCAACAACACCCTTGGCCCTCTTCTGCTTCCCAAAGCCTTTGGCCGCAGAAACAGACCTGGCCCTCCTTGACCAGCAGGCCCCCTTTTACCGCCTACACAGCTCCTCACACAACACCCGCCTGGGACCTTGCCCTCCCTCACCTACCAGCTCACCAGCACCTTCTTCCTCTCAAAACCTCCTCTTGACACCCTCCCGCTTCCACAATTCACACTCACCTCATCACAAAGTCACTGGGGGGCAGTGGCAGATTAATGATTTTGCAGCCCCTAGGCCCTGAAATAATTGCTGCCCCCGGCCCCATATGAACTTGTTTTAGTTTTTTCATAAATTCGTTTAAATGAAAATCAATCTAAATATCATTAAAATAATTGAATATTTACAAGTTTTATTATAAAAAAAATTACAAGTGCAGTGGACCCTCGCTTGAAATTGCACTATACAGACGCACATTCACTTTTACCATGGGACTGCACACGGATCCAAAACTGAGAACCGCTTAATTTCTTCCTTCCATTCATATTATTAATGTTTAGGATTCTTGCAAGTATATATGCTAAATGGCATCGTGCCATCATTGGTGGTTTCAATACATGCTATGATTGGTAGAATTGCAGCACCACTGATGCCACAATTACAAAAATGGTGCTATTATAAATGTATAAATTTGCCACCTCTGCAAATTTGCCACCCTAGGCCTAGGGAAGGGGTTTCACATGAAATCTCTCCAGGAACCGAGGGACAATCACTTGGCGAGTGCAGTCTGTGAAATGCTGAATCCCCCTACAGTTAAAGAATATGCTGGGAAAGTCTCTTATTAGAAGAGATTTTTATCTAATTTGAAAGCTTAAAGGTTGATGTTCCAACTCTGTTTTGTTTTCTGCATGGCTTGCATAGGTTTGCTTCCCGTGTGATTTCATCTGTGAATCCACAATTTTTCTATTACATAAACCTCATGTTTGTTTTTTTCCCGGTAGGTCTCTGTGTGAACTGAGGAAAGAGTAGATGTCAAGAAGGGGGAAAGGTGCCCCTTAATCTATGGGTTTTGGGGGGGTCATTTGAGGGTGCTCACCTTGCAAGGAATAACTAGGCTGACAGTAGCCAGGACAAGAGTGCTATTCTTGTGGGCTGGCTACTGGGGTCAGTGCTCTGCCAGAGCTGCAAAGCATTAAAGCACCCAAGTTTGCAGGGAAGGCAGGGACAGAACCTCTGACCGGTCTGTGTGATCCCCAAAGTGTCACCATGATGATCACATAACAGCATAAAAACTGATCTGCATAGTACAGCACAAATGAAATCAAATAAATGCCTGCCTGAAGACTTTGGCGTTCCAGTTTTGTACTGGAAAAACCACCCTCAAGGGGTGCTGGTTTCTGCTGAGGATGAGTCCAAAATAAACCAATATTCAGCTGTTTGTCCCTTTTGGCCTAGGAGTCTGACTTCAACATGCATCCGATGAAGTGGGCATTCACCCATGAAAGCTCATTCTCCAAAACGTCTGTTAGTCTATAAGGTGCCACAAGACTCTTTGCTGCTTTTACAGATCCAGACTAACACGGCTACCCCCCCCCCCCCGCGAATACTTGACTTCGACTTGGATCTCCCACGTCCTAGGGAAGCTATAGAGTCACGTTCGCACTCCAGCCCCAGCCCAATGACTATCCATTTCCATTCACAATGACAATGAATACTCGTCGGGCTAGGAAAACTGGGTGAGAATAACTCTATGGCATCTCACTTCATCATCAGTATCCATTTTGTGAATCCTACCACCCCAGCCTGGATTCTCAACCCAGCATTTGGGCTGTGACCTTAAAGAGAGGGAGCTTTTGAATATTACTGTATTTGAATCAACAGATTAGGGTTTTTTTAACAAATGTCATTCTCATTGTATTGTAGAGTTTATCGCTTCCCTCAGATGCATCCCATGGCAGACACGGAGCAGGGAAATCAAACGTCCATCACAGTATTCATCCTCTTGGGATTTGGGAATATCCCTGAACTGCGGGTTTTTCTCTTCCTGCTGTTTCTAGCAATCTACTTTGTGACTGTGGCTGGGAACATCCTCATCGTTGTGCTGGTTGTGGCTGATCAGCAACTTCACACCCCCATGTACTTCCTTCTGGAGAACTTGTCCTGCTTGGAGACCTGCTACACCTCCACCATCCTGCCCAGGATGCTGGCCAGTTTCCTGACTGAGGACAGAACCATTTCTGTCAATGGCTGCCTCACACAATATTATTTGTGTGGTTTCTTTGGAGCGACAGAATGTTCTCTCTTAGCTGCAATCTCTTATGAATGGTATTTAGCAATATGTAAACCGCTGCATTATGCAGCCCTTTTGAATGGCAGCTTATGCTGCCAGCTAGCAACTGCTTCTTGGATATGTGGATTTTAGACTATTCCCATAATAGTATTTCTTGTGTTGCAATTTACTTTCTGTGGTCCCAATGAAACTGATGACTTTTTTTGTGAATTTCTGCAAATAATAAATCTCTACTGCAATGCCACCTACCAGATGGAGCTTGTTGTTACCGTCCTGGCGGCTGTATTCACTCTGCCCCCATTTGCATTAATCTAGGCATCCTACGTTTGTATCATCTCCACCATCCTGAGAATCTCTTCCACCACTGAGAGGCAAAAGGCATTTTCCACCTGCTCCTTCCACCTCATTGTGGTGACAATTTTCTATGGGACCCTAATCATTGTGTATCTGCTACCAAAAACCAACACACTAAGAGACCTCAACAAAGTGTTCTCTGTCTGCTACACAATTGTGACTCCTATGGCCAATCCCTTCATATACAGCCTGAGAAACCCAGAGGTCAAGGAAGCCCTGAGGAAAATTGTCAGTAAGTGTCTAGATTTTATGAGAATTCAGAAACCTCAGTCTCTTCAGTCAAAATGGTGTATTACTCAGATGCTGTGTGGCCCTTATTTCTTGCTCCATTGTTGGTGATATGTGCTTATAACATTTTGAGGATGTGCAAAGATTTGTAAGTGTAAGAGGAATCAATACCAGGACTATTGGAATAAAATTGAACTGTATTTTACTTGCTGAATGTGAGTAGATGATATCTTGGTGAATTTCATACATTGAAATAAATTAGGGCTTGATCTACAAAGGGACTTCGGCATTGCAAAGACTAAGCTTTAGCGCCATGCCAGCCGGTGAGAACCTCGGCCCTGAGTTCAGCAGTCAGGCTCTCTATATGGTGCATGGGGAGAATTAGGCGGCTAAGAAAGCTGCCTCACCCGGCCAAGAGGAAAAGCCAGTTAGAAAAGTGTTGCCTAAGCCCCATCTCTCTCACGGAGTTAGTCACTATCTCTGCTTGGGATTTTCGGCTGGGAAACCCAAGAGGGGGCGGGGGAACTCACCAGGCTGTTGGAGACCTAGGTTCAGTCTCCCCACTGCCTAATATGGAGCAGGGCTTTGACTGTGGGTTCCTCCCGTCAGGCGAGTGTCGTAGCCACTGGACTGCAGAGTCATCCTCTCTGGCCCAACATGTTTAATTAGTTTTACACTGTGGAAAAGTGTCCTCAGGAGACTTTGAGGGAGTCCCACACCTGACTATCCTTCATGCCAGGGCTTGGGGAACTCACCCGAGAAAAGGGAAACCTAAGTTTAAATGCCTTCTCTGCATGGGGTGGAGGGGAGGGAATTGGATCTGTCTCTCCCATGTCCTGGCTGAATGCGCTAGCCACTAGGCTCAGGGTTATAATGGAGGCCTCATACCCTTCAGCCACTCTGGCTGGGGATAGGTGTGCTGTGAGCATGCCTACCAGATCCAGGCCTGCAGGTGAGACAGGCAGAGCTATTCCTAGCTTGAGGCTCCTATGGGGTGAGGTGTGAGATGAGTGCCTAGACTGAGGTGCCTGTGCATATGTTCACTGGGAGATACTGGCTCCTACAGTCCTTTAGTGGCAGAGATTTAGCCACCTATGACATTAGGTGTCAGTTGAGCTGGGCTTTGAGGCTCTCAGTGGTGCCTAAATGCTGGTTCTAAGCACCTGAGTCCCTTCATGGGACTAGCTCTGAAATCTCAAATTCCACAGTGATGGATGCTCTTAGTCCCACGACCTCTCAACGAGATTCATGTTCCTGTGTCACCGAGTTTGCTTGAGGCCAGATGTGTTTAAAGATACGGAGGTGCCTGGTGAGATTTTCAAAAGCATCCAGGTGCAGAACATGCCAAGAATGGGTTTAGGCCCCAAGATGGTGCTGGAAGTCCCATTGGTGTCTAAATACATTTAAAATTCTGGCTTTTGGGCATTTCTGAACATTTTACTCCTGGTCTTTAACCTCCCCTGATGAGAGCTGAGGGAGTCAATAGGTTTTCAGCTTGATGGCCCATATGAGACCGGGACCTCTGCCAACTGGCTAAGGGCCCAGGGCGGGCATAGTTTCACAGGGATCCCCTGGGCTGGGTATCTGCACACGAGCTCACCAGACGGTGGCATGTGAGATCTGTACTGAGAGCTGCTCGCGCACTGGTCGTCATAACTCAAGTATTATCCAGCCACACATTTCACAAGGATTATGTATCTATACTGAAAATACCATCTTGGGGTTAAGCCAGGTCACCAGGAGGTGACATACCTCTGGAAATACTTCCTAACTGTAAGAACAGTAAAACAATGTAATAGGTGCCTAGGAAGGTTGTGGAGGCTCCTTTACTGGAGGTTTTCAAAAGAAGGCTGGATAGCCAACTGTCTTGGATAGTTTAAACAAAACAAATCCTGCATTTTAGCAGGGGGTGAGACTAGATGACCCTTGTGGTCCCTTCTAACCCTACAGTTTTATACCTCTGAGATAACAGGATGCTTTTCTCCCTGTCTAGCCATTTGTGTATTGTGGACCTCACAATGGAGGCCTCTTTACAGAATGAGCCTGGGGCAAGTTAAGAGATTGCAAAATCTGAGAGAAACAAAACAGCAGGGGGTGTTGAGGGTCCTTCACCTAGGAGACAAGCTAACAGTGTGTTTGTCTTCTGAAAGCAGGGTCACTGCTAGCCTGGCTATAAAGCGCAGCAAGGATTTTGGGGAGCAATACTCTACAAGACACAAGTATCTTGTTAACTAAGTTTGGACTCTAGAATGCATGTTATGATTTTATTATATTATAGGTAACCATTTGTTTCCAATAGTTGCTGCTACTGGAATCTCTAAGCTTTGCTAAATAAACTTCTACTTGTTTTCACTATAAACATATGTAAGAGCAGAAAAGTGATCTGAGATGGAATGAATAAGCTCAGGTATCCTGTTTCTTTGGAAGCAGCAGATCTGTGAATATGGCAAGTGTGGGATGCTCTGAGGCCTTGAGCCTAACACTCACTGTAAAGTAACAGCGAGGCCTGCATAGGCCTAGAGAGGAGCGCTTGTGTCGCCCATGGCTGGTGGAGTTGGGGAGCTGACCCCCGGTAGGTACAAACAAGTCTTCCTCACACTGAGGGCAGGCAGTGGCAAGTTGCCTTAACAGCACTGGGTATTACAGGCAGGACCAGCGCTAGAGTTTTTTGCGCCCTAGGTGCACGGCCATTTCGCCGCTCCCGCGGCTGCGGTGGACCTGCCGCAGCCATTTCTGCTTAAGGTCCATTGGTCCGCGGCTCCAGTGGAGCTGCCGCAGCCGTGTCTGCGGGAGGTCCACCGCAACCGCGTGGGATCAGCAGACTGTCCGCAGGCATGCCTACGGCAGCTCCACCAGAGCCATCTGTTGCCCCCCCCCCGGCAAAATGCTGCCCCTCGAAAATCCTAGCACCCTAGGCGATTGCCTAGTTCACCTCAATGGAAGCGCCAGCCCTGATTACAGGAAGTGTCACAGCAAAACTGATTATATTAATAAGTTTTTTTGTTTCTAACAAAATGAATCTCTCACTGAAATAAAAGACTGAAATTTTTTTAATTCAAGTTGAATGAAATTTTTTCAATGCGAATTTAAAACATTTCAAGCCATTGCCAATTTTTTTCCCTTAAAACTCTTCACCAAATTCAACCTGAATTCCTGAATAGTTTCACTGCCCTGAAAAATGCATCTTTTTTTTTTTTGTTGGAAAATTTACCATTCACTATGCAACCCTTTTGCCCCTCTGAGTTGGCAGCAACAAGGGCCGGGTCAATATCCAGGGGTTCCGTTTCAATAACGCAATGGAAAATCAGCTTGAGCCCCGACTCAGTGACCTGGGACAATTACATACCACCCACCCGGGCACCTCTAGGAGGCAATACTTCCCTTCTCACAAGCACAGACTCTGAGTGTAGCAAAATCCTTTTAATAAAGGAGGGAAACAATGAGGCATTACATTGGGAAAACACCGCAGACAGGATTCATAACACAAACCATGAGCAAAAGACCCACCTTCAGGTAAGTTTGGCAATGTCCTTTTCCCCTCAGGGTCTTAAGTCCAAATCACCCCAAAGTCCAACAACCCAAAAGTCTCTGTTCCGGGTCAGTGCCACCCCAGAGTTCAAAAGTTCATCTGCAGAGTTTTACACTCCCAGCCTGGGTGGAATTGGGAGGGTGCACACAGGGTGTTAAGGGGCACCTTATATGGTCTGAGGCTGACTGCCTTGACTTTCTGCGGAGGTCTGCTGCAGCCTTCACCATGAATGGCTCTGCTCCTCCAGCCACTCCACTCTGCTTCTCCAGCCATCCCCGCAAACTGCTCTGCTCTGCTGCACTCACTGTTCCGTGGGCTGCTCCAACTGTCCCACAAGCTGCTCCGCTCCACCAGCTGCTCCACTCCACTAGCCATCCCATAAACCATTCCAGCTGTCCCCACAAACTGCTCAGCTCCACTTTGCTGCACTCGCTGCTCCAACCATCCTACAAACTTAGCAATATATCTTTAGGCTCCCTCACTAGTTAGCACAGCACTCAGTGATCTCAGCTCAGTAATTTTAGCTCTTTCAGTGATTTCAGCTCTTTGTGATTTCAACTTGCAGTAGGGAAGCTCCAGTGCTTGGTGCACCATTAGCCCAAAGTGAATTCAGCTCAGTAGTCTCTAGCTAGATTCCTACTAGATTTAAAAGTTTATTAGAAAATATTTAAATAAAGATGATACAAAGAGTTTGGTGTGTCAGTCATTAGTCATCGGGGGCGACATACAGAGTATGGGGGGATGCTGGGATTTGGTTATGGTTCAGCATATAGTACATACGGTCTCTAATGTCCCCGATGCGGGGTGTACGGTGGGTTGGGTCAAGATATAGTAGGGGAGCGGTGAGGGTACATCGCTCATATAGTGGGTTACACACAGTCATGAGTGTGAGTGAGCGGGCCGGGTAATGGGGACGGGGTGACCCTCACGTGGTGGAATCCAGAATGGTGGGTTCAGGACTCAGGGGATATAGATGAGTAGGGGGGTTGTAAGGGTTTCCCCCTCCCTCCCGTGGGTGCGTGGAGCCACGTCGGCTCACTCCTGGTATTGGCGGTGGCCGGTGATGTGTTCAGTGTAGATGTCCCTAGACCACCGGATAGTGTCCGAGACCATCGAGCGTCTCATGAGTCGCGCGTAGCGACGGCCCACCCCACAGGCCCTGAGAACATGTTCGTTACAGGGGTCCCAGGCACCTAGCATCCCGACGATCAGGGCGTCAGTGTAGACTTCGTAGCCCTTTGCCCGCAAGGTGTCAGCCAGGGGGGCATATTTTTCGAGTTTGCGGGCTCGGGCTTCGTGGAACGCCGGGGTCCTGTTCTTGAATGGGATCGTCACGTCGACGAGGATGATCTTTTTCCGCTCCTCGTCCGTGACGACGATGTCTGGGCGCAGCGGGCTGTCGGTGCCGGGGATGGTGTGGTTGACTGAGATCTCACCGAGGCGCGGGGCGATAGCCTTCAACAGGCGGTCCTGGACGGCGTTGTGGCGCAGCTGCCAGGCTCTGGCGTGGGGCCTGCAGCTGCACAGGACGTGGGGTAGGGTCTCGAGGGTGTACCCGCACTTCCTGCAGCGCTTGTCCCGGTTCCCGTGGCAGACGGCTCCGTTGAGCGGGACGCAGTTCAGCCGGGCGCGGTGTATGAACCGCCAGTCGGCGAAGCGGGTGAAGCTGCCCGCGGGGAGGAAGTGGTTGCTGGAGTCCCACTTGCTGGTCACCTCGAAGGCCTTGCCCTGGTCGGGTTTTTTCCTCAGGGTGTCCACGTAGAGCGCGTGGACGGCGGCCTTCAGGGACTTCTCCAGCACGCCTCTGGCTCCGGGGCTGACGGTGATGCTGCCCTCCGTCCCGATCTGTGGCACCAGAACTCCCAGCTCCTGCCGCTCCTCGCTCCATACCCAGCGGCAGCCCAGCCGCTTCCCTAGTCAGCGCGTGGCGTTGTGGGCGCGGAACCACAGCGAGGCGATGTCCCACCTGTCTCGGCCGAATTTGCCATCCAGGGAGCCGCTCAGGAAGGTGGCTATATCCTGGCCGGAGGGAGGCCTGCCGATTCGGTGCTCGGCGGTAGCGTGCAGGGCAGTCGCCGCGACGCTCTTTACTGTGGAGTCCGGGCATGTCAGGAGGCGGAAGGCGTGCGTGATGACTGCGATGTCTCAGAGGTCTCCCATGCGGGGGACGTTGGCGCCACCGTGCCTGTGAGCAATGTATATGAGCTCATTGCTGGCTCTCTGGGGCAGGGACAGCCACTTTTTGACCAGCTGCCGGATGGTGCTGTCTGCCTTGTTGAGGGGCACCTTTGCCACAGCAGAACCTCTCAGGACAAAGGCAATGGGGGGGATCAGGAAGGTGTTGAGGGCATTGATTTTCTGCCATGGGGCCAGCAGCGAGGCATCAATCTTGATGGCATCCTGCAGGATCTCCTGGATGGTGTCCTCAGGGGTCTGCCAGACACAGACACCCATTGGCATGCTAAGGTGTTGGTATGCCTGCTCTTCAGCCAGGGGGACGACAGGCTCTCCCTAGATCTGGAACTCCACTGCAAACACGGAGTCTTATTATTACACTTGATCTTAGCTCATAGAGCTTAGCAGCTCTTATAGTCAAAACTAGCTCTGCCATTTAACAGTAAAAGTAGAGGTGAGAAGAAGGTCTAATTGGTGTACTAGGCTCTCAAAAAGGGCCCACACCATCAGATGCACATACCCATCCCCAACCTTTGTCATTTCACTGGGTTTTGGAACCCATGTCCCTTGTCTAGTGAGTACTACTTAGTTGATGGTGACACCTTCTGTCATAAAACAGTTTCATAATCCCTCATTCACATAATCAGGGAACAACACTTTATTCCTCCTGCCGCAATAACAGAGAAATTGGGGATCCCACAGCTGTCAAAGTGACCATTTTAGGCTGCTGTGGGCTATGCTAGGTGGGGTGGGTGTGCCTATGCAAACAAGTTCAGCCCTTGAAAATCTTTTCCATGCTCGCCATAATTCACCACCAGATGTCAGGGTAGAGCTCATCCAGACTCTGCTTACAACTGAAAAAATGTCTTCTTGCTCTACCCCTGGGCCATGAGTGACTCTATCTGGGTAATAGTCCACCTGGACTCTGTGGGAGAAGGGATGCATTGAACATTTGCTCCCCACTCTCGTAGATTGCATTGGATACAGGCTGAGCGTAGGTCTGTGCGGTGGGATATTTGTGGGAATTCTCGGATTGTGAACTTGTGATCCATGTGAGAGATGAGGACCCTGGGGGGGAGGAATGTTCAGAGAGGTAAGGATGTTGGGTGCTTCTTGTCTCAGGTGCTCTATAGCTTGGGCCCCAGGTCTCAATGGCATGGCACAGGCTGATGGTGTTGGGAAAGAAATGAAAATGTTGATATGTTGAATAATGGCATCCCTTCTCTGAGTGGCTGCATTGTGTAACAGTCACTAGGTAGCAACACTGCACCTTTTATACTATTTATACTGCTATAAAGTCTAATGGACCTTAGATGGCAAAGCTGTGTAGTGAAGGAGTAGGGCATCTCTGCGTTACTGGGACAAGGTGAGAGCTGAGAGTCATGTAAGAGAAAAGGACACCTATCGCTAGGCTTGGCAGAAATCAGTTTTTATTTGTTTTAATGGATAATATTGATTTAATCCATACAAATAAAAAATACTAAAAAATACATTTTCAGTTGCAGAAAATTATGGGGGAGCAGACCATGGGTAGGTCAGTCAATAGTTATTTACTTACAGTAGTTGTTGAGATTCAAAAAGTTAAAGCTTTAAACTATTAAAACAGAAATTTTTAACATCATGTGTCAAAATATACCTAGTAAATATCCTTACATCAAACTCTAAGTTCTCAAGCAGCATTTTTCGTTCTTTGCCAATCTGTGAATTTCAATAATCATCAATGGAAATATTTTTTTCCTCAGTTTGCATTTGGTTTAATCAACTTTTACCAATAAAAATGTAATTTTTCCAAGCCGAGGTATAGTTCATCCTTTCCTCTTTTTTACCCTCTACAGAATCCTCCCAGCTCTCACTGAAGGCTTCTTATGTCTCGTTCTATATTTATTTTCCACAACAGACTCCTCATGTATATCCCTTACACTGTGCTGCCATCTAGTACACAGTAAATCAGTCTCTAAGTTTCTCAACCTGTGGGTTGAGACCCAAAATTGGGTGGCCAGAATGTTTCACAGGGTTGTGTGGCAGCTCCTGTCCCAAAGGGCTAGCTGGGCTCACATCCCTGCTCCAGGCACTGCAACCTTTGAAGCCTTAAGCAGGAATATTTTGGGGGGTCCTGCACATACAACACATACTAATAAATAATAGGGGGCTCCTTTGAGCTGCTCAGGGCCCTAAGCGCCACTCAGGTTTGGCCCAGGCATCATGATGACAGAAGCCTGGGTAGGGCAAATATGACTGAGTGGCACCGCAACCCCATGAGCCGGGTTACATCTCCACTCACACATATTTGGTCCAGTCAGCAGGGTGGGGCCAAACCTGAGCAGCGCTGCAACCCCAGAGGTTGCAATGCCTGGAGCAGAGAGCCAAGCCCAGCAAGCCCCACAGCAGAGGAGCTGCAGGAGCCATCACTGTCGGTCCTGCCCAGTACTCACTCCAACTCCTCTCGGGGGGCAGGACCAGACCAAAAACACCCCAGCCCCCCGACCCCTCGCAGCCTGTTTACTGGGTCACAACAGGCCATAAATATTTACAAATGGGTCATGAGCCCAAAAAGGCTGAGAACCACTGACCTAGACACTTACTGACAATTTTTCTCAGGGTTTCCTCCACTTCTTTGTTTCTTGGGTTGTATATGAAGGGATTGGCCATAGGAGTCAGAATTGTGTTGCAGACAGAGAACATTTTATTCAGGCCCCTGAGTGCGAGGGGTTTGGTAGCAGATACACAGTGATTATGGTCTCATGATGAGGTAAGAGGAGCAGGTAGAAAATGCCTTTTGCCGCCCGATGGTGGAAGGGATTCTCAGGATGGTGGAAATGATACAAGTGTAGGATGCCAAGGTTAATGCAAATGGGGATAGAATGAATAAAGCAGCTAGGAGGGTGGTTGCAAGCTCTAGATGAAAGGTGTCACTGCAGCAGAGATTTATTATTTTTGTACATTCACAGAAGAAATGTTGATTTTATCGGGGCCACAAAAATATAATTGTGACATGAAGGACATTGGTGTGGTACTAGCCAGAAGCCCACTTATCCAAGACTCAGCTGTTAGCAGGAGGCATAAACTGCCATTCACAGGGGCTGCATAATGCAGTGGTTTGCTTATTGCTAAATACTGATCATAAGACATTGCAGTGAAGAGAACAGTCTGTTAATTCACAGAAACTATTAAATTGTCATACAGACTCTGACAGAAATGGTTCTGTCCTCAGTCAGGAAACTGGCCAGCATCCTGTGCAGGATGGTGGAGATGTAGCGGGTCTCCAAGCAGGACAGGTTCCCAGGAAGGAGTACATGGGGCTGTGTGAAGGTGCTGATCAGCCACAACTAGCGCAATGATTAAGCTGTTCCCAGACATGGTCACTATGCAGATTGCTAGAAACAGCAGGAAAAGAAAGATCTTCACTTCACAGAGATTTCTGAATCCCAGGAGGATGAACTCTGTGATTGATGTTCTGTGTCTGCCATGGTCTGTATTGGGAGAGATAAAACAAACTCTACACTATAACTAGAATACAGAATTTGTTAAACTTTAACAATCCATTTAAAAGCATGTATATTCAAATGCCCCAATCACCTTTCAGCTAGCAGCCCAGAAACTGGCTTGAAAACACAGACCGGGGCAGTGATATTCATACAATGGAGGTTAATGCTGACCTACCAGGCTGTGGAATCCTTCTAAGGCTACGTCTCCACTACAAATGTCCCACTGTAGCTGCACTGCTGTTGTGTGGACCCTTACTATAGCGACGGAAGGGATCTGCTGTCACTGTAGTAAATCCACCTCTCCAAGAGGTAATAGCCGAGTCAACTGCAGAAGCCTTCTGAGCACCTAGCAGCATCTATGGCAAGGTTTAGGCTGGATTGACTACATCACACAGGGCGTGAAATTTTTCACAGCCCTGAGCAATATAGTTAGGTG
Source organism: Aldabrachelys gigantea (assembly GCA_026122505.1). Classification (NCBI taxonomy): domain Eukaryota; kingdom Metazoa; phylum Chordata; order Testudines; family Testudinidae; genus Aldabrachelys; species Aldabrachelys gigantea. The sequence goes on from CM047499.1 coordinate 16,232,528, forward strand.
AGTTTAACTTTGGAGCGTAGGTGAGCCTTTACTCTCCTTTTCTGGCCACATTACTATTCACTGTCATTATGAGAGACTCTGACAATGGATGGTCATTTGGGCTGTGGACAGCCTGTGAAAGTGACTCTGTAGCACAGTTGCTAGGGCTGTTATCTAGAGTGTATCTGAGACAAGTGCATGCCCCAATGACGACTTAATTATTTAGTGGAACAGCTCCGAAAGGAGAAATTGAGAACACCCCTTGGCTCAGTGTCTAGGGCATTTGCCTGCAACGTTAGAGATCCCTGTTAAAATCTCTTCTCGTGTGGCCGCAGTGGGAGTGGAAGCTATGTCTCCACACCCCCACTGAGTGCCTTAGCCACTGGACTAAATCTTACAAGCCAGTGACTTCAGTCTTCTCCTCCAGCTGGTTTTTTTTAATCTTTTGCTTTGTTCTTGTCAAAATGCCTGAAACTCAAAACAAAAAACTATGGGACAAAATTAAGGGTTTCCTCTTGTTTCAACATCACGGAAACATTTCCAGTCAAAGTTTTCCATTTCAGTAACGTCAGAACATTTTGACTTTTTTGAGCTCAACATTTTTTTTCTTTGACTTTTCAATTCACCGTGTCATTTTTGGTTTGACCAGAAGCAATATTGATATATATTCTTTTTTGAAATTGCCAGTGAACCGAAAAATCCGTGATTTGCCCAGCTCTATCAAAGACATGGAAAGTGCGTGAGCAAAACTGACAGCAATGTGCTGCTAAGTCAGACTCCAGTTTGTGTATAGATCCTGATGTATCTGATTAAAAATAGATTTAGCATTGCTCCGCAGAATCTGCTCCAAGGAGCCATCCCTAGTGGCTTGTAATGGGTATGCCAGCTCCCCAGGAGGAGTCTGGCAAATGGAGGTGTGACGACTGGATTCCCTTCAAAAAGTTTCCCCTCTTCTCCAGAAGAACTCAATGTTCCACAAATGTGGCTTCGCCAGTCCAAAACCTCACCTCTGAAGCCTTTTTATGCAGATATTTGATTTCATTTGCGAAGTGCCATATGCATCAGTTCTTTTGTTGCTATGTGATCAGCACTAACTTCTGAATTTCTCTACTAATGGATATTGTTTCAATCTGCTTAGTGACATTCTGAAAATGGAACAATAAAATCTCCATTAATATCCACAGTAGTGAAGTCATTCATTTAGAAGGGGTATAAAATCACATGATTCTGAAAATCTGCCAGCTATCATGTCTAAGGGTTTCATTTCTCTTTAACATTTCCTTTTTGACCTTTTTCCTTCTCCCACTTCAAACTTCTGCAACTTTGAAGAAGTTAGAGAAGGAGAAGGAAAAAAATCAAGTCTGTTACTTTGCCACTTTTGCAATTTTTCAAACTTTGAGAAAATTTTTAGAAAGTCACTGAGTGGCCAAATAGAAAAGGAATTTGTGTGTGTGTGTGTGTGCACACGGGGGGGGGGGGGCAGAATTACACTATTTAGTTTGTTTTTAAACCACTGGGTGCAATCACCAAAAGTTTGAAAAAAATGCAAAGTTCTTTATGATTAATGGAAACAGCATTCAAATGCCAACCCATTTTCACATATGCCATGTTTGTTCTAGCCATGTGCGTCCCAGGATATCGAGCAGCAAGGTGGATGAGGTGATATCTTTAACTGGATAACTTCTGTTGGTGAGAGAGACAAGCTTACCAAGAGTTCTTCTTCCAGTCTGGGAAATGTGCTTAGAGTGTATGTCTACACTGCAATTAAACCCCATGAGGGGAGAGTCGCCTAGAGCTCAGGCTTCAACCTGAGCCCAAATGTCTACATTGCAATTTTACAGGCAGAATCAGCTGACACAAGCCAGCTGCAGGTGGTTTAACTGCAGTGTGACATAACCAAAGTGTCACAGCTAAATACAAAGTGGAACACATTATTCAGCATAAGTAGTGAACACCTTTCCAGGGATCAGGCAGGGTGAAGTGGCCCAGTAATAAAGGGGGGGAGGAGAAAAGCTGAGATTGGAGAGGGAGTTAAGTGGGTTACAGATTGTTGTAATAGACCACAAATTCAATGTCTCTGTTCGGTCCATGATTTTAGTGTCTAGTAAAGTTATGAATTTAACCCCCCAGACTAGTCTTTTGAGGTTTATGCAGGTTGCCTTTGAGGACAAGGCCTGATAGGTCAGATATGGAGTGACTGCTTTGTGAAAAGAGTTCACCCATGGAGGATATGGTGTTTTTATCTTTTTTTTTTCCTGAGAGTTCATTCGAGAGCTTAGTGATTGACTGACTGTCTGGCTTCACCCACAGAGTTATTTTGGGCGGGCATTTAGTGCACTGGATGAGGTACACCACATGTGATAGGCATTTGTAGGACCCATGGATCTTGAGAGATATGTGGTGGCGGTGGGGTATTCTCATCACAGAAGTGGAGATATGACTACAGATGTTCCAACTGTTCTGGCAGGGTCTGGTGCTGCTTTGAGTTAGTGTGTCCAGGTCTGAGGGGAGTTTGCTTCTTATGATGAGGTTGTGGGGGAGTTGTTTGAAGACCTGAAGCGGGGATTCAGGAATGATCTCTTATAGCATGGGGTACCAATTGATTATGGGTTGTAATTGTTTAATGATACCCCTGGTTGTCACCTACCACATCACACTGGAACACATATAGGGTATGTGGCAGGAGGGGTCCCCTCTCCCCTCCCCTATCCCCTTCATCTCCCCCATGTTAAAGCCAGTTCTCTAAGTGTATTTGGATGGCCTGTTCCATGATGTGATCTACTTCTTTGGAGTGTCTGTGTTTGGTGAAGGCATTCTTGAGGGTGTTAAGGTGTATATCCCAGACTTTCTCTTTGATGCATATTCTGTGGTATCTAATTGCCTGGCTGTAGATAGCAGATTTTTTGTTGTGTCTGGGATGGTTGCTGGATCTGACAGTAGGTGTGGTGATCCATTGGTTTCTTTTATATGGTTGTCTGTAGGGTTCCATTGTTGTTGCTGATTGTGCTGTCCAGGAAGATGATGCTCATGTGGGAGTACTCTAGAGAGTTTCATGGATTGGTGGTGGTGATTGAAGTTGTCATGAAAATCTATGGAGGAGTTTAGATTGGCTGGTCATAGGATGAAAGTATCAAAGTATCTCAGTTACATGCACCATGAAACCAGTGATATACATGAGATACGTAGACAATGCACAGTGGTGCACCAGGGTGATTAGTGGCTCCCACCTAATATTTGGAGAAGTTTGTCTCAAGGCGTGCTACCTGTGAGTGAAACTACAAGGCCTGGAGAACATAATTTGCAGCATATATACATAATTCCTCACATTTTCTGTGCATACATCTTACAATGATTCTGATGACCAGTGCGACACTTGAGACTGTGCGTGATCCTTTTTGGTCAATACCTGGGATCTGTGCCCTCTGCCAGTTGTCATCAAGATGTCCTAGGGTCACACTAAACACTTCTAAAAATCTGCCCCTTGCTCCACAGAGGGACTTAAGCATGGCAATACTCAGCCTCTAGGCACCATGACATGCAGCGATCCCATAGCTCAAGTTAGGTTCTTAGGCTGCATGGGGAGAATTGGGGGTCCCAGCTCCCATTGAATTCAGTGGCAGGTAGGAGAAAAGTCCCTTTGAGCATCAGGACCTAAGAAAGGGATTCACAAAAGCCAGCTTGCTGAGCAGGGAACCCACAGGGAATGCTGAAGAGCACGGCATGACCTAAACCCTGCTCCTATGAAGGAACAAGGCGCCTAAATCTCAGCCTGAGGGAGGAGAGCATCTGTGTTTGGGGTTCTCAGCTGTGACACCTCCCCCCCACACACAGCAGGGGCAATCACCTTGGAAGTGGGAAAGCAGAGTTCTTTTCCCCCTATGCCTGTCATGGAGCAGGGTTTGAAGAGGGGTCTGACCACTGGGCTGTAGAGTCATTCCTCCTCTCCCTTTGGCCCAATGCATGTGGAGTTATTTATACACAGTGGAATGGCTTCAACAGACAAGACTGTGAGCATCCCCCTGCTCCCATTATCCAAACATCTCATAGCCCAATAGCTGGGGGAACTCACCTGCCAGGTGTGGAACCCAGGTTCTAATCCCTTCTCTGCAGAAGGGAGAGATCAACCTGCATCTCCCACACGCTGGCTGAGAGCCCTAGCCATGGAGCTCAAGGCTGAAAGGGAGGCTGCCATTCCCCCCTTGCCATGTTGCACAGGGTTAGGTGTGCTCCAAGCATGTCTATTGTATCAGACCCACAGATGGAAAAGGGTGGGGATCCCCCTGAAACTTGCATATGAGAAAGGAGCCTCTGCACCTAGACAGAGATGCCAGGGCACGTGCTAACTGCCGTGGACTTAGGCAGGTAGGGAACCTTAATGGTGGAAATTCAGATGTGGAGAAGATTTCCATGCTGGACATGGAGGCTCAGTGGGAGGTTAGGTGGCAGCTGAGCAGAGCTTTGGAAGTCCTCAGTGCCATTGTTATGCTGGACTTTGGCATTTGTCAGTTGAGGTGCTTAAGTCCTCTGGTGGATCTAGCCCCTAAATCTCATAGTCAAAAGGAACTGATGCACTTAGGAACAAATCTTGTAAACCATCAGTAAGACATAGGCTCCTATTTCACTTAAGAAAAAGTGTTTTAGGCTCCATACTGTATAATGGCCACAAGGGGCAGCAGAGGGTCAGGGGCAGGGATGGGGCAGCTATACTGTATAATGGGCACTAGGGGGCAGCCAAGATTTTCTGGCCAATGTTTTGTGTCCATTCTTATTATCTCTAGATGGCAGCTGAATCTGGGGAATGACAAATGGACAGTACTAAATACTAAAACCATGATTTTAGTTAAACAATATTTGTAAGTGATTAAGAACTGATAAACTTGGAATTAAAACTTGGATTAAAAATGTAAGCCAGGCTTTGTGAAGCTTCAGGTCTTTCCCTGTATTATATATTCTAGTTCTGTATTCAGCCAATATCCTTCAAAGAGTTAAGCAATACAATTACACCCATATCTTCTATATTTTTTGTCAGATTAATTTAAAAAGAAAAAGAAAAAGAAACCGCTTATTTAAAAACAAGCAATTATATGAGCCACAAATATTCAGCACTGGGGATTACGAAGACCAAATCTTGGGAGACACAATTATTCATACTAGTGATAAATTAGGCGGAGCCCTTATTAAGTGATCAGGGAGTAATGGTATTGTGCTCTTCCATAAAGGCTGCAAGAAGCATTCCCTCCAGGGCAAGAAGTGACAGTCCGTCAAACTTCATGCTGAAAAACTTTTTAGACTCAAGTTGTAGAATATATTGTAATACACAGAAATGAAATTATGATTGTCATTGTACCCACTGAGGACTATGAACTGGCTAGTGTGAATGTATAACATGGTCCTCTACAGTTTGCAGTCAGTACTGTTCTGTTGGTTATCAAACACTCCAACAGATCAACTAGAGATCTATATTTTTTGTACAAGATTATCTAATTTGTGTAATTTATGTGGCATTGAAGATCCATGTGATTCAAACTTTTCAGGGTTTTGGGGAAAAAAGTAGGTATCTGACCTTCATGCTTCCATGGTCTGGGCTTTTCCTAGAAGCCTAAGGAAGTTAAGTGCCAAACTCTCATAGCAATTCAGGGGCAGTTGTGTACATTTTACACCCCTTCCCTTTGAAAATCCCACCCTAAATGTGCAAAGCATCTTGTTTGCGTCTGAGCAAAAATTGGATAACATTTTCAGAAACACTTAGACTTCTATGTCACTGCTTAAGTTTGTTTAAGTGTTGTTGACGTTCAGTGACTGTTAGGTCTGGTCTACACTGGGGCGGAGGGATCGATCTAAGATACGCAATTTCAGCTATGACAATAGCATAGCTGAAGTCGACATATCTAAGATGAACTTAGATTGACTTACTTCATGTCCTCGTGATGCAGGATCGACGGCTGCCGCTCCCCTGTTGACTCCACTTCTGCCTCTCACAGTTTTGGAGTTCAGGAGTCGGTGGGGAGCGCATCCAGGGATTGATTTATCACGGCTAGATGAGACACATTAACTTGATCCCCTATAGGTTGATCACAACCTGCCGATCCAGCAGGTAATGTAGACATACCCTTAGACTGCTAAGCCTTAGCATCTAAGACACTTTAGAAGATGGAATTTAGGCTCCTAAATCACATAGACACTTTTTAAAATGCTCCTTGAACTAATTATCTGATTTTGGATTGGGTCTGGGTACTTCTGTGTTTTGCTATTGAGGTCAACATGGGGTTTGTTTAGAGAAAGTGCAAGATCAGCTAACTATGCTGAGATTTTTCAAAGCTGCCTAAGGGAACTGGATGGGAACTCAGTGTCTAAATCATTTAGGTAGCTCTGAAAATCTCAGCTGTAAACCTTATTTCTAGAACCGGTGTTTTTTCTTGACCACCATCATATCATTTGCCCACTAAAGAGAGAGATTGATTTTAGGATTAGAATTTTCTTCCCTCTCCAGGGCTTTCCCTTTGAGATTAGAAGTTTGACTCTACCTACTTTGTATACGAATAAACCTAATACTAACTTTCCCTTCCCTATTACACTCCCCACAGCAGACGTGCCTCAGGAGACTGCACCTTGCCACAAAAGGATATATAATGAATCAGAAAAGATGTTCCCCATTTGGCAGAGGATATGAAGCACAGGGCACATTACCAGATATAACAGAGCCATGGTAGCCCATCTCGGCTATGACATTCTATTTACTGAGAACATGGAAGTACATGAATGCAGTGGGGAGAGAAGATAGACTGAATAACCTGGACCACAGTGTCTGAAATCCTGAGTGAGACGGTGACAGACTCCAGCTGCTGATAGAGGTAAATCAATCTTTTCCTTCCTGCTTCTTGAAGCTCAAGATTTTTGAAGCCATGAAAATTTTCTAGGTAACCAATTCCATTGGAACCTAAGGGGAATTTGGAAATGATCTCTCTTAAACTCTCAGCCCAACAGAATTTGGAAGAAGGAAAGACCACTCAGGTCACTGCTATTCTAGCTCCTTGTATGGTCCCCATTATCATGGTATCTGGGCACCTCACTGAACTGAATGTATCTATCCTCCACTGCTCTGTGAGATGCTATTGCTCCTGCTTTACAGACAGGGACCTAACACCCAGAGGGACAGATTTATAGAGGTATTTCGGCACCTAAAGACAGCAGACACCCCTAGTGGGATTTATAATCAATGGGTGTTAATTACCGCACCTAACTCAGGCTCCAGTGTGCATTTTTAGGTACCTACCAGCCCTTAGAAGTCTGGCCTGAAAGTCACAGAAGGATTTTTGTGACAAAGGAGGGAATTGAGCCAACATCTCCAAAGTCCAAGGTAAGCACATGAAACACTGGAGCATCGTTCACTCCACTCGAAGCTTCCCTCTGCTGCATCCAGGATTTTACTTTTCTTTCTGGCACAGACCTCGCTGGGGCAAGGAGAGGGTTAGCGAGGTGATGTGGGTAGAGCAGAGCTGATATTTGCTGCTGAGCCCTGTGCTCCAGCTGTAGACACTGTCTATGAGTAGGCTTGGCAGAATTCATTTTTTTGAAATTTGGACTACTAACATTGATTTTTTAGTTTTTTCTTCAATTTTTAACTATTTTAATTTTTACAGCTGCAGGAAATTCAGCGAGGGGCAGGGCTGGGATCAGGGTTAGAACAGTGCTGAGAGCAGGTGTGTGGGGGTCTCCCAGCAGTGACAGTGGAGACACTGGTGGCTTCCTGCACCGCCAAGGGATCTAAGACACTAGGATGCAAGGGGCAGGGAAGGCAGCTGCTCTGGCCCAGTGGAGCGGAATTCCATGGCCAGGGCTGTGCGGAGGCAGAGAACCATGAGCCCTGGGAAGTGGGAGAGGCCACCCTGTTGTTGAATGGCTCCATCCACGGGCAGAAGCCATCCAGCAGCGGGGTGCTCTCCCCCACAGCCAGGGACTCATCCTTCGCCTCACAGCCCAGACTAGGGGGTCTCAGCTCTGGCCCTCCAGGACCACAGCCTGCCCCGCACTGTGCTCCTTCAGGGATGGGTGTCACCATCCCCATGGTTGTGGAGGGGGCCCTGTGCAGCTCTGCTCACTCCCGTGATAGCTGGGTGCAGAGGGCTTCCTGCTTGGCTGTGAGGCCGCTGACTTCCAGCCCCGCGGTTCAGGGGAAGGCTGTGTTAATGCCGACTGTGACCCATTTTTTTTCTGTTGGTTTCAGTGTCTCAGCTGATAGTGACATTTACCGACTTCTAGTGATTGAAACCGAATCCTTCAGGAACGAAAAACTGAGGGGAGTGATGAAGGCGAGTCGCTGAGATTAAGCAGTTCTGGAGAGGTTCTACCCCCTGCGTGTACTGGTTCAGGCTGGCTTTTCCAGAGACTAGTGGCATGTCTACATTACACGCAGCGCAGAGGCACAGCTGCAGCTATGCCACAGTCATGTAGACACTTACTACAGCGATGAAAGGGGGTTTTCCTGGATGACTGTCGGCAATGCCTGTTCATAGCGCTTGGAGAGAAAGCAATGCACAGACACTGGGCATTAAGCACTGTGCTTGCTGGCAATCTCCCAATGCAAGGCAGGGAGCTGTGCAGTCTTAAAACCCTCTGCCCCTGCCTGGGAGAAGGGGCCCCGCCCAGAGACCACTGATGGCTGGAGACAGGAGACCTGACTGGGACACCCAAAGTGGATCATGGAGGGGGGAAACAGGTTCCGTTATCCTGAAATGGTGACAATAATTTCATCAATTTTGTATCTTGTTCATTGTTTTCATAATATCCATTTTATTTGACTATTAAGAGAAAAATTGCGAAATCTAGAAGGCAAGGGGAAAATGAACAACACAGACGACTGAGCAGTTGTAAAAATAAATCTTATCACACATGTTCCATTATTGTTGATAGAATTGAACAGCGGCTGAAGGGATTGCACTGATGTGATACGTTTGGGTGTTATGAGATATGGGACACTTCGTGTCACTAGCATCCTGTTTGAAAATATCTGATTGCCTTAGCTAGTGGCAATATCATGTGGCTTGCTAAGTGACTCAATTTCCAAAACCAAAGGGATTCTAGAATAAAGAGCGATGCCTTGAGTTGGGGGAGCTGTGGTATTTGATAAAACAAACTAATCAGAGAGGGGGATCCATTCAGTTGGGAGAGCTAGCACATTGGGTTGTAAATCCGATGCTAGTTAATAATCCCCTGTTCACCTTCACCCAGAAAGTGAAGTTAATCACTTTGGGAGACAACATTAATAGGGAGCAGAAGCAAACTCACATCAGGGCAGAGGAATGATTCAATGGCAGACAGAAACGAAATGAGATTCAAATTGCAAGTGTTTCTGAGGGAAAGTAAACTGAGACACCGAGGTGGTTGTGATACTGGAAAAGGAGAGTGAAGTGTAAATTCAGCGTAAGTTTGTGATGCAACAGCTCAGTGATGTGTATGTCTCTGGAGATGTCTAAGATGAATGTCAAAAAATGGAAAAAGAATAAAAACGATAGAAAAGTGCTGGACCTTGTCTCAGGGATATTAATGTAACTTGCTTTGACACAGTGTTGATCATTGTCCCCCTCTAGTGACTGAGTCATAGAATCATAGAATATGAGTCCCTTAGAGCCTGATAGCCTTTAGCTGAGCCAATAATATGTTTTCAAAGAAAGAGTCACAGTTCACCCTGGTGATCTATGGTGACCACTTGTCAAACTTACAAAAGACTAATACAAAATGGCATTGCCAATTTTGGCATAAATCTAGACATCAGTGTGATTTTTCTGCCTATATTGGCTTTTAACTGACAGATGGAAGGGTGATCATGGAATGTCAAAGATCTAAGCAGGAAATTTGCCTCCAGAGTCTTGGTTCTTCACTGACCCAGCAGGATGAGGGACCTTATGGAATATTTATGGAACTAAATAGATACTACTACTTGACTAAAATATATCATCTTCAGATTCTATTGTAAATTTTGTTTTCTTCCCCTAGTTTCACCTCATGGCAAACCCAGAGCAGGGAAATCAAACAGTTCTCACAGAATTCATCCTGCTAGGATTTGGGAATCTCCCTGAGCTACAAATTCTTCTTTTCCTCCTGTTTCTCATCATCAACATTGTGACCGTGGCTGGGAACGTCCTCATCATTGTGCTAGTTGTGGCTGATCAGCAACTTCACACCCCCATGTACTTCTTCCTGGGGAACTTGTCCTGCTTGGAGACCTGCTACACCTCCACCATCCTGCCCAGGATGCTAGCCAGTCTTCTAACTGGGGACAGAACCATTTCCATTAGCGGCTGTCTCACACAATATTATTTCTTTGGTTTCCTAGCAGTTGCAGAGTGCTATCTCCTGGCAGTGATGTCCTATGATCGGTATTTAGCAATATGCAAACCACTGCACTATGCTGTCCTTATGAATGGCAGGTCCTGCCTCCAGCTAGCAGTTGGCACTTGGATAAGTAGTTCTTTGGCTGCTGACATAACAATATTTTTAATGCAACAGTTGACTTTCTGTGGCCCCAATGAAATTGACCATTTCTTCTGTGACTTCATCCCAGTAATAAAACACTCCTGCAGTGACACGCGTATGGTGGAGCTTGTCACTACCATGCTAGCTCCTATATGCACTCTCCTGCCATTTTTATTAATGCTGGTAACATACGTCTGTATCATCACCACCATCCTGCGAATGCCTTCCACCACCGGGTGGCAAAAGACCTTTTCCACCTGCTCCTCTCACCTCACCGTGGTGTCAATTTTCTATGGGACCATAATGATTGTCTACATGCTACCAAAAACTGACACACTGAGAGACCTGAACAAAGTGTTCTCTGTCTTCTACACAGTCGTGACTCCCATGGTCAACCCCCTCATATACAGCCTGAGGAACAGAGAGGTCAAAGAGGCCCTGGGAAAAGTTATCACTAAACTCTCTGCTGTCAACAGGATTCATACCTTCCTGCCATAGTTTGTTCAGTGCCCGTGAAATGGGAATGAGCTGGTTTGCTGTAATGTGTCTGAGTCACCTCTCTTACTCGCCAGCTGGCTTTTCAGGTGAGGTCAGTAGCCATTATAGCTTGCACTCAATATTGGGACAGATATTTCTGCTGTTTTGGCTTAGGGATGCAGATCTTTGTGGTTTGATTAGTCTAATATTCATCACTGCTGTTGTGGCTTACTTTAAAACACCTTGTCAAGGAGGAACCAAGGTAGGGAGATGCCGTCCTGTGTGTGTCTCCATTACAATGCAGTCTGTAATTACAGGAGCACACATGGTGTTTTATACTAGGCCCCTTTCTTGCACCACATACTTTTCATCTAGCTCCTTCAATGTGCAACAGTAATGTAAGATGTGAATCAGGTCTCTGGGCCCAATAACTCTGTACAAATGGGAGCCCTGAGGTGGGACAGTGAAGAAGAAAGGTCAGTACTGTGATAGTGGCGCAGTCACACCTGACTTCTATTCCCTGTTTTGTTACTGGTTGACTTCACCTCTCTGGACCTCAGTTTCCTCATCGGTACAGTGGAGTTTCTTGAGATCCCTGTGTGAATGGCTGCTTTGATCCCTTATTGCCCGGGATACCCTTGTTTTGCAGATTTCCAAATGCCAGCGATCTGAAGTCTGATATGTCAATTACAGAAAGTACATGGTGTCCACTCCTACAGGGTGCTGGGCATTTCCTGTGAAATGCTGAGCACCCACGGCTCTCAGTGAAGCCAGTGGGAATTATGGGCACTCAGTGTCCTGTAATGTCAAGCCCGAGATGAGCATGATTGTGGGTGAACCCAGCCTGATCTGGAACAGCACTTGGCAGATACATCTTATTTCCCCAGAACTCCATCAGATTGTCTATTCATTCAGTTCATTGATGCCCTGTTACTGTTGTTGTGACAGCAGAATATGCAGAGTGACAGATCTTCTATACTGATGATTCAATTTTTATCAGTAAATGTCGATTTTCCCCATACACACACTGAAGAAAAATATTTCCATCGATAATAATCAAAATGTGCAGACAGGCAAAGTAAGAAAAATGCTGCTTGAAAACTTATTGGAATTTTATTACAGGATATTTACTTTGTATATTTTGATATGTGACTTGACAATTTGTGTTTTAATGGTTTATAAAAATTTAACTTTTTAAATCTCAATGTCTGCTGTCATTAAACAATTGTCTGACCTCCCATAATTTTGCATGACTGTGAAAATCAGAAAAATGTGTAGTGTAGACCAGGCCTCAGTTTAGGACATTATTTTTAGTGTCTAGCAAAGTTATGAATTTAAGCTCCCAGGACTGTCTTTTGAAAATGTTGTGCACGTTTCCTTTGAGGGAGAGGCTTGATAGATTAGACATGAAGTGATTGCTTTGCGAAAAGTGTTCACTTACAGGTGATGGGGTGGTTTGGGGTCTTCAGGGCCGGCTTTAGCCAGTGAGGGGCCTGATTCCTGGGGCATGTACTTTCCCCCCTGCACTTCGGATTTCCGCTCCAGCGGTGGTAGTGGTGGCCTTGGGGTTGCATGGCTTTGGCCATGGGAAAGGGGCAGCTGCATTTGCCTCTCTCGGGCCGGGGACCGAGGCCACGGATTTGCGAGGCTCCGGCCGAAGGAGTGTGGATGCGGGGTTGCGGGGCTCCGGCCGGGGGAACAGGACCACGGGGCTGGGGGCTCGAGCAGGGGGAGCAGGGCCGCGGGACTTGACGCGCTTCACCGAGGGAGCGGGACCGCGGGGTTGCAGGGCTTCTGCCGGGAGAGCGGGGCTGCGAGGATGCGAGGCTCTGGCCATGGTAGCGGCGCCATGGGGCTCTGCTAGAAGAGCGGTGCTGCAGGGTTGCAGAGCTCTGGCCGGGGTGGTAGGGTTGCGGGGCTTCGGCCGGGAGAGTGGGGCTGTGGGATTGCGGGGCTCTGGCCGGGAGAGTGGGCCGCGGGGATGCGGGGCTCGGGCTGGGGTAGCGGGACCACGGGACTTGCCGCGCTCCGGCCCAGGGAGCGGGACCACGAGGTTGCAGGGCTCTGGCTGTGAGAGCGGTCTGCGGGGATGCAGGGCTCCGGCCAGGGTAGCGGTGCCTTGGGGCTCCAGCTGGGAAAGCGGGACCTCGGGGGTGTGGGGCTCTGGCCGGGAGAGTGGGCCATGGGTTTGCGGAGCTCCGGCCAGGGGAGTGGGGGCTGCATGGTAGCAGGACTCTGGCCAGGGTAGCAGGGCCTTGGGGCTCTGGTCCAGAGAGAGGGGTGCGATGATGCGGAGCTCCGGCCGAGGTTGAGGGGCTCCGGCCAGGGGAGCGGGACTGCTGGGTTGTGGGGCTCCAGCCGGGGGAGCAGGGCTTCGGGGTTGCAGAGCTCCTGCTGGGGGATTGGGGCCACGGGACTTTCCGGCTCCAGCCTAGGGAGCAGGACCGTGGGGTTGTGGGGCTCTGGCTGGGAGAGAGGGGCCGTGGGGTTGCAGAGCTCCGGCCGGGGTAGTGGGGCTGCGGGGTTGCGGGGCTCTGGCTGGGATTGCGGGGCCTTGGAACTCTGGCCTGGGGAGCGGGACCATGGGGTTGCAGGGCTCCAGCCGGGGAAGCGGGGCTGCGGGGCTCCGTCTGGAAGAGCGGGGCTGCAGGATTGCGGAGCTCTGGCCGTGGTAGCGGGGACGTGGGGATGCGGGGCTCTGGCTGGGTAGCGGGGCAATGGGGCTCTGGCCGGGAGAGTGGGGGAGCGAGGCTACGGGGTTGCAGAGCTCCGGCCGCAGTAGCATGTCCATGGGACTTGCCGGGAGAGAGGGACAGCGGGGTTTTGGGGCTTCGGGCAGGAGAGCGGGCCGTGGGGATGGCTGGGGTAGCTGGGCTGCTGGGCTTGCCACGCTGTGGCTGGGGGAGTGGGACCCAAGGGTTGTGGGGCTCGGGCCAGCAGAGCAGAGCTGTGTGGTTGTGGGGCTTCTGCTGGGGGAGCAGGGGCGCAGGACTTGCCGCCCTCCGGCCTGGGGAGCATTACCGCGGGGTTGCTGTGCTCTGGCCATGGGAGCAGGGCCGAAGACAAAAGCTGACATTAACATTGGTTCAGTCTCTGTGTTACTTGACATTGTGTATTCAGTGTCACCATAGAAGGGAAGGGCTCTGCATAGACGTAAATTTGCCTGGGCATCAGTAGAAAATGTTAAGTAAAATTTGCTTTAAAAATTAAACCTGGTGCTTTGTCATCTTGTGTCATCATTTTTATTTCTTAGCTTTCAGCTATTTAAGTGAACTCTAAAACTTTCCTACTGACTGTTTACTATCTGACATTGCAGCAGAGAATCCTGTGGCATCTTATAGACTAACAGACATTTTGGAGCATGAGCTTTCGTGGGTGAATACCCACTTCGTCAGATGCAGGTAGTGGAAATTTCCAGGGGCAGGTATATATATGCTAGCAAGCAAGCTAGAGATAACGAGGTTAGTTCAATCAGGGAGGATGAGGCCCTGTTCTAGCAGTTGAGGTGTGAAAACCAAGGGAGGAGAAACTGGTTCTGTAATTGGCAAGCCATTCACAGTCTTTGTTTAGTCCTGAGCTGATGGTGTCAAATTTGCAGATGAACTGGAGCTCAGCAGTTTCTCTTTGAAGTCTGGTCCTGAAGTTTTTTTGCTGCAGGATGGCCACCTTAAGGTCTGCTATAGTGTGGCCAGGGAGGTTGAAACGCTGTCCTACAGGTTTTTGTATATTGCCATTCCTGATATCTGATTTGTGTCCATTTATCCTTTTCCGTAGTGACTGTCCAGTTTGGCCGATGTACATAGCAGAGGGGCATTGCTGGCATATGATGGCGTATATTACATTGGTGGACGTGCAGGTGAATGAACCGGTGATGGTATGGCTGATCTGGTTAGGTCCTGTGATGGTGTCGCCGGTGTAGATATGTGGGCAGAGTTGGCATCAGGGTTTGTTGCATGGATTGGTTCCTGAGCTAGAGTTACTATGGTGCAGTGTGCTGTTGTACCTCATCACCGTGGTGGGCAACATCCTCATCATCACAATCATGGAGGTGGACCCTGCCCTTAAGTCCCCCATGTATTTTTTCCTTCGGAACTTGTTCTTTCTGAAAATTGGTTACACCTCGGCCACTATCCCTAAGATGCTGGTGAACTTCCTCTCTGAGGAAAAGAGTATTTCCTTCCTGGGCTGTGCCACACAGATGAATTTCTTCTCCTTCTTTGGTATCACACAGTGTTGCTTGCTGGCTGCCATGACATAGGACTGTTACATGACCATATGTCACCCTCTGCGCTACACAGCCACGGTGAGCAGAGGTGTGTGTCTCCAGCTCTCGGCTGTGTCCTGGCTCATCGGGGTGCTGGTGGGAGTCGGGCAGACAACTTTCATGTTAACTCTGCCCTACTGTGGGCCTAATAGGATCAACCACTTCTTCTGTGACCTGCCCCCGCTGCTGAAGTTGGCATGCACAGATACTTACAGGAATGAAATAGCTGTTTTCACCATCACTGTCACTTTTGTCACAGTCCCCTTCCTGCTCATCCTTGTATCCTACATCTGAATCCTCCACGTTATCCTCAGTATTCCATCAGCCGTGGGTAGAAGCAAAACTTTCTCCCCCTGCTCCTCCCACCTTATTGCGATGAGTTTGTTTTTTGGGTCCAGCATCGTAATGTATCTGAAACCCATATCCCGCTACTCATTTAACACTGACAAACTGTTTTCCCTGTTCTACTCAGTGGTGTCTCCAATGCTGAACCCTTTGATCTACAGCCTGAGGAATAAGGAGGTAAAGGAAGCCCTGCGAAGAATGATGGCCAGAAAAATATTTATTTGAAAACTTGTGGGGGGAAGGGGAAAGAATTTGTTATTATAATATTCTTGTGATGGATTTGGAATTGCCTGTTGTAGCCCAATCTATGACCTGTATTGATTATTTAAGAATTCCCAGTTATCACTCTGAGGTATTGATGGTTCTTGTCCCAAGATTAGGCCCAGTATTATAAAAATTGCTGTTCAGTTGGGAACCCTGATGTGCATGGTTGCAAAACTCACACTTTAGGAATCCTTCTGTCTTTGTAATAGTTTATTACTACATTCAGCAAAGTCACAAACACTCTAACCCAGCAAGGTAAACCGAGATAATACAGACCATACGTCTGAACATCCACATACTTCCACCATCCCTTGCAAAACAACTGGAAATGTTAGCCATTCTCTTCCGCATCACCATCACCTTCCTCATCATCACCAGTGGCCATCATCCTGGCATCTCCCAAGGGCTACCTTTCTCTCTCTCCCCCTGCACACAGGCTGGGATACAACTTTTATAATATGTTACGTCAGGGGTAGATAATAGGTGGACTGTGGGCCAAATCCGAACCGCCGGATGTTCTTGAATGGACCTCAAAATCTTTTTAATTATTTGTTGTAGTTATTGTTACTGTGGTGTGAAAAATGTTTCTCTGGAGTCTGGACCTTGCCTATACCTTGACTAAGAAATTTGGACCTTGACAAAAAATAATGAACGACCCATCTTACAGGATACAGGCCTGTAGGTTTCTTGCCTTACTGCTGAATAAAATAAATGCTAAAGCAAGCTCCATGGGCTACCCTGTAGCAATCTGTGACAACTGTATGATATTTGTCTGACTCAAAAGATGTTTTTGTTTGCAGATATTGGGTTAATTCAACAGCTGGGTATTCAGGAAATGACCCAGGAGGCTGGACAATAGCTCAGAGAAGAGCTCCTCCACAAACACCAAGGGCAATTAACTGTGACATGCTACCTCTGCCCACACATAGAGGGTCTGATAGCCCAGCTTTCCCAGGCCTGCATCCCTCCTGACTAAAGGAAAGCCTGATTCGCTGAGATGCTTTAGAGGATGCAATTGTCTCCTGACCTCCAGAGACTGGAGGGTTCTTCAAGGAAGCATAGCCTGCCTTGTCCTTTGCTGTGCTGTGTTCCTACTGTTAAGATTAACCAACACTGTTTTAAGAAGGCTGATTTGAGTCACCATTATCACTGCAGGTCACTGGTCCCCAAGGGGACATGTATCGGGTCCAGTCAGACCTGCTGAGTAATGCTGGATGATTTTAAATTTGGTTTAGAAAATGCTCAGCAGACCGTGGCTTGCCAGACCTCACACACTGATTGTCAAATTTCTCAGATTTACTGAGAAAGAAAAATAAATAATGCAGCCAGCTCTTGAGGCAACAGGGGGAGGAAGGGGGGGCTTTTTCATTGCAGTGTAGACTTCTGGGTTCGAGCTGGAGCCCAAGCTCTGGGACCCTCCAATCTTGCAGGGTCCTAGATCCTGCGTTCCAGCCTGAACCTGGGAGTCTACACTAGAATGAAACAGCCCCAGAAACCTGAGTCAGCTGGCACGGGTCATCCACGGGTGTCTAATTGCAGTATAGACATACCCAGACATGCAGGGGTCCCAGTAAAAGTGTCAAATTGCAAGATAGGGTGGCCAATGTTCCTTACGTAGGCCATTGGCAGGAGGGGGCCAGATTTGCCAAAATCCCTTAAAAGTGGACTCCGTTGTTAACGGGCCTGTACCCTGAACCTAAAAGCAAATTCACTCTTTTAACAGATTGCTGAATTATTGCCAAAGACTCATGGAAGGTTTCAGCAACATTGCAACTGCGATGACAGACCTCTGCAAAGAGACACAGCCTGCCAACGTGGCTTTGACTACAGCCTGCCAGGAGGGCTTTGCTCAAATGAAAAGAATTCTGTCAGCCACATTGGCACTAGCTGGTCCAAATTTGGATAAAATGTTTGAACTCTGCACAGATGCATCAAGTACAGGTCTGGGAGCCACACTGATGCAAGCGGACAAGGTCAATAAGGAACATTCTATTGCTTTTTTTAAGTAAAAAACTGACCCATCACTGGACAAAATTACTCAGTCATCAAAGGGAAATATGCAGTTGTGGGGCAACTAAGGCTAAACCCACTGCACAGGAAGTTTAGAGTCCTAACAGACCATTCTCCACTGGCAGGGCTTCCCAGAACATAAGTTACCAGCTCCAGACTGCAACGCTGGAGTATAGACATTCATGAGTATGATATGGGAAGGGCAAAGAAAATGTGTGACAGAAGCACTGTCCAGGCAAGAGGGTTCTGAGCCAATGCATGTGGATTAGCCAATGGCTAACCTAACTGCCTCAGCGAGAGTGGGGGAGGTGTGACCCAGGAATCCCATGGTGCCAAGCGGCAGAGAGCATAGAGGTTGCCTAGGGTTTATGGGAAGCACCAGGGTTAGATATCGGCATAATTCTTCATGGAATGGTGACATGTGAGGTCTCTACCAAGAGCCAGCAACCGACTAGGCATCCGAATCTGGTGAAATGTGAGTGTGGATAATATTGAAGGATTTCTGTGTCCATACTCAAAATGATGTCCTTAAGGGTCTTGTCATGAAGGCAGGTCACGTGGATCGGAGGTGTTCCTTGCAGGCAGCGGGTAACTGTGACCTTAAGAGCCCCTTAGTCAACAAAGGGCCCTTTAGACTGTAACTCACAGCAGGTCTGACACACTCACTACACCTAACACACTGTTGTCATCACGTGTATTTAAGGGGTGTCACGTTAGGTACCATATGCAAAATGGTGACGCTTGTCCCAAAAATCATTGTGTTCTGTGTGTACGGGTTGTGTATAGCAAGTTATGTATATGTGCAGGAAATATGTTCTTAAAATGGGGCTTGGAGGTCAAGCATAATCCAAGTCTGCCCTAAACAAAGGAATATGGATTTACCTGTCTGACCAGCTTAATTACAGGGAAAGGACAATGAAAGAACATTTACATATAAGGTAAACAAAGCAGTCAAGCTAATAAGTGGCGGAGGAAACGATGTAGTGAGCACACTGGGGTCTGAATCTGCACCCAAAGGAAATCTTTTTAGCTTGTGAGACAGACAATGGACTTTGGAAAATACAAGTGGGAGCAAAAAGCCATTCTTGTTATCCCTCACTTAGGGGACAAAGGTAACAGCACCCTCTGAGTCTGTGAAAGTTGGATACCTGGCCTGGAGGGCTAAAGATGATGGTAACTTGATGTGAGTGAGAAAACTGCTTAGGCAAAGATTGTAACTTATTAAGATTTAAGTTTTAGTCACTAGGAAGCATGGTTTGGTTTGGTTTGGTTTGGTTGTAACCAGACCTGTCTCTTTTTCTCCTGCTCAGTGTCATTTAAATTTCTGTTCTTTGTTAATAAACTTATCCTTAGTTTTACTATAAACCAATTCAGTGCTGTGATATTGAAGTAAAGTGTCAGTCTTCAGCTAAACTAACAAGCTGGTGTGTGTGCTGCCTCTTTGGAATCAGGGAACTCAATAATTTCGGAGTGTGCAGTGACAGGGACTGGACTCTGCAGGGATGTGTCTTTGGAGAACTCAGGAAGTGGAGTTCACTGATGGCTACCTGCAAGGCAAGGTTACAACTGGCAGAATCTTGAGGAGTTTGCTGTGAAGCTGGCAGACACTGTGGGAGGGAGCAACATACAGTCTAATCTCCAGCAAAGCTCCCCCTTGCTAAAGCAGAGGGGTGACATAGTGGTTTCTGGTTCTGGGTTCCCTGAACAGTGTCACAGTAACAGACCTTTATCTCCCTATCTGTCCAGATGTGCACTTTGTATTGTACCCTCTCGGTGTTGGCCTATTTGCATACTGAGCCAGATGCAAATTGAGAGATTGCAAAATCTACAAAGGAAATCTGAAGGGTGAAACAAAGAGCGGAGGGGTGTCCTGTTTGTGAATAGGATCAAAGGTTTAGTCTGGTGTATCAGGGAGTGCAAAGAAACTCATTGAGTCCTTCACCTAAAAGAAAAACTGATCACATCTTTGTTTCATGAAAGCAGGGTCACAGCCAGCCTGACTGTAAATCACTGCAAGGATGAGGGTGAGATATACTCTACAAGATACAAGATACAACTTCTACTTGCTGGTGTTTGGATCTCTGTGCTTTCTTCAATTAACATCTACTTGTTTAAACTATAAATGTGTCTGAGTGCTGTGTGTTAAACAGAGCGGTGGTCTGAGGTGGAGCTGGTAACCTGGGCTGCACTGATCCTTTGGGAACAGCCAATCTGTGACTACTGTGAGTGTCCAGTGGACCAGGGGCTGGATGCTCCAGGGAGATGGTCAAAGGGTTCGGGGATTGGAGAGTGTCTGTCACTACCTGCAGAGTGACAGCAGGGCCTGCATAGGCTTAGGGGGAATGCATGTGTTGTCCTTGATCAGAGGAGATGGGGCATTGACCCCCAGCAGACACAGTCAAGGTCTCCGCATGCAAAAGGCAGGTGAGAGCGAGGGGCCTCATAGCCCTGGGACCCACAGGAAGCATCACAATCTGTTTATCAAATGAATTGGGAAAAATATGAACTGTTGGAAATCTCCTGGTTGTCAGGGAGTGGGCCTTTGTCACAACGGAACTTCCATAGGCAAACTGGCACAACAGGTGTAAAAGTCCCCAGAAACATTAACAAACTAGTGAAGCTAAATTGAGATCCTGCACTCTCTCAGATAACTAGCATTACCAGTTGGTGGCATCCTCTCTCCTGGAGACTGTGGGAAAGGATTAGCACAGTCAAATGAAGAGGTGGCCAAGGCTCCGCTGTATTTGAAGTGGCCTACCTGTATGGGTCCCACATGCTTAGAGCCTTTCTGATTGGGTTTTGAAACCTACAAAATTATTATTCTGCTTTTCTCCTGTCACATGTCAGGCTGGTTCCAGCACATTAACACCCTTATACCAACATGGGTGGAAATTGGCTAGGTATTAACCCATCCAGTTCCCCCTGTGGGTAGGCTTGGTTGCTCTTTCTGTTCGATTGAGAAAAATCAGTGCCTACAGTTGTAGCTGCACGAAGGATCTGCACTATCCTAACTAAGAGGTACCAATTTCATCCTCGCCGTCATGCAAAACCACCTATCTGGGGTAATCCAGACTTGAAAATTGAGGGAAAAAACAAAATTACAATTTGGAAGAAGTATCTGAGTATGGGCATTGTATGAATTTTCCAGTTTGTCGCGGATGAGGGCTTTGTCTTTTTTTCTAATACTAAAGCAATGATATGACCTGCCACCATGAGCAGAATGACAAAAGGGAGAGTTTGAGTTGTAAGTTATGTATCAATTTTGTCTGGATGCCCTAGGACTGCAGAGGCCCCAGAGCTAGAGGGATCATCAGAAAAGCTTCATAAACTCCCCAGGTCCGTGTCCACTATGCATGCCTTACTAACGAAGAGGACCTCCATTGATCTGGAGCTCTTTGTGAAAGCAGGGGAAGGGGCGTTATCATAGTCCTCAGAAGAATGCTAATGGTGGAGCATGTTATGGAGTGTTAAAATAATATCCTGTGGATTTCAGGCTATGCCTGAAAGAGCAAAATATTTTCAAAATCTGTTGGACACCACAGGGTTTTGCCAGACAGGGGCCTTGACTCTGATGTGTGTTGGCACTTTAATACAGAAAAAGGAACCCTGATGTATATGCTGTGGGACTGTCCAGCAGTCAGGCAGCTGTGGGAAGAGGTGGACATGAGAGAAAATAGTGCTTGGCTTCAGCAACCAAACCTCAGCTGAAATTATATCCTGCTGTCAGAGTGCAGGGCAACTGCACTTGTATTTCCCCTCCATAGTCCGCCAAAGGCACACTCTTTTAGGATCCCGGCTCCCAGCCATCACCTCTCTCTTGGAGAGACTCCCATGTTTGTCTCCCTCCTGACTGGGGTTTTTCCAGGCTGCACAACTCTCTGCCTACACTGTGATATCCCCAGCAAGCCAGACAGGATGAATGGGAGTTTGGAGGAAGATTTTCAAAAGCTCCTAAGGGATTTAGGAGCACAAGTCCCACTGAAAGATCCTTTAGCACGGGGGGTGCTGGACTGACACAGCCTTATGTTTCTGAATCTTCCACCCACAGAGCAGTGACTTAAGGGGAGCTGATTTCAGAATATGTCTCCTCTGTAGGGTATAACCATCATGGGTTAAATCCATCCCTGATTTCTCTGCACTTAAATGTTACACCAGGGGTAAATTGGCCCACTTATCTTTTCTAAAATCTCACTGCAATTTATTAGCAATACTTGTAAATCTAGAATATAACATTTGTGTGTTAATTAATACCCAAAGGGCCACTACATAATTTTAAACAATCTACCAACACAGGGATATATTAGCAGAGAGAAAGCTTTTTGTGGCAGGGGAGAGTTATTGTGTTTCATTTATGCATCAGTTTTTTGAATCCCAGAAGTCCTGTTTATTAAGAACCGTCTAGATCAGGGCTTTGGGAATGGTCAAAGGGACTGTTTGGGTGCTATTTTCTAAATTGCTGAAGTGGCTTATGGACGCAAGTCACAAAGAAAGTAAGTGGGAATTGTGATCACAAATCACTTCATAAACCCACCCATCGCCTCCAAGTGCCAGTCTGATTCTCGGTGAAATTGACACTGACTGAAAGTTCTTACAGTTTTTTGACAATTTAGTAGCCTTAACCTGTGTCCTAGTGGACAGCTCCTTAATTCCCCAGAACATTGTGGTAGCACCTACAGTCTGAGAACCTTAACATTCCACTCCCAACCCTTGCCTATCTCCAGCCTACACAAGCCTTCCTGTCCTGCTGGAGGATCTGCCATTGAATGACATGGGCCTACTGTAAAACAGATATATCCTTTGTGAAGAATAGGTGAGATTTTAAGGCTCCAGGACTGTACGTGACAGAACAATCCCTGAAGCCTCTTGTATCTGTGGGACATGCTGATTTTTCAGAGAGATCAGGGATGGAATGGAACATGCAAGAGAGAGCTTGGTTGCATAGCAGCATTTTAAGGGATAGTGTTGTGACATAAACGCCTCTAAGGGCTTCACGGTCTATCCCTGTCCCTACCTACTCTCTCCCCAGCACTACTGTCCCACACAGATCAGCCATTATGATTCCTCTATGTGAGAAGAGCTCTCTGCAAAACCACTTTATTGTCGTCCTTAAAATTCTGCTTTGCTGTGATGCCTGCAAAATGACTGATGATGGAAAATGTGCTTTTTTTCCCATGGAAATTTTTAACACAAACAAAACAAATAAAAGCATTTTCATCATTTTTTCCCATTGAAAAGTTCAATCCTTTGGCCAAAATAAATAAATAAATAAATAAACAAACAAAAAAAATTGGCCAAAAATTTGAAATATTTTGATTCTGACATACTGCCTGGTGCTTTATGGGTGTTGTAGTTTTTATGCTTCAAGCCCACCTTCTCCTGTATCGGCTGTAAACCACTCTCTCTCCTCAGAGTGAGAGGAGGTGGTTGCACCATGGGTGATGTAGTCCAGCAGGGGACCCCAGCCCATACTGAAGAATGGAGACACAGGGAACTGAAATACAGCTGCCATGGGGCACCGCAGAAGGCTCTCTGAACCAAATTATTTGAATTTTGGGATATTTAATCTTTCAACAAAAATTTGAAATTTCCATGAAAAACAGACACTTTAAAAAAAAAAGATTTTCTCGAAAATTGATAGGGTTCTGCCTACCAAGACCTCAAATATTCCCTGAATTTGTAATTGATCAGAGATGATTTTGAAAAGATACAGACAGAGAAATCATAGCAAAATAAGCATAGGGCCCTGCTTTGCTAATGAAAGGT
The DNA here is from genome assembly GCA_026122505.1 of Aldabrachelys gigantea. Lineage (NCBI taxonomy): Eukaryota > Metazoa > Chordata > Testudines > Testudinidae > Aldabrachelys > Aldabrachelys gigantea. Next base: position 16,256,103 of record CM047499.1, read on the forward strand.
GGCTCAGCAGGAATTAAACTGAGGCTATTCAATACCACAGCACAGAATTTTAACACTCAGCAAAACCCTTCTTCCCATTCAGTCCAAATTCCTGGGCAGGTTCACATACCTCTTTGTCTTAGGTGGGAGAGTGAGTGTCTGATTAACTCATCCTGACAGTTATGTGAATAGAAGAGGGTGTTCACACTTCAGTTAGAATAAGTTTTTTAACTCAACCATAACAAGGTTTAGACCAGGTCATAATGACATTCCTCACCTCAGTGGAGGCTCAGGCTAGTCACCAAGGCTTGGCCCCACCCTACAACATCCACACAGTTATTTTTAGCACGCTAGCACAAGGCCTGCTAGCACGAGTCTGCCTACCAAGGCTGGGAGGCTCACCTTCAGCTGCCGTGTAGACATACTCTTCAGTGGCTCAACTACTGTCATTCCTTCAATTAGTTCCTGTGTATTAATTTGAATCAGAGCCCTAAGGATTAATGTACTATTCAATGGGTAGAATTTTCAAAAGCGCTCCCCTTTCAGAAGGACCTCAGGACAGGGGAATCTGTGTCTCATTGAAAGTCAATGAGATTTATGCTTTTAAGTCAGCTAGACACTTTTGGAAAATTTACCCAATGTGCTTCAGGACGAAAGATGCTGGCATTTTTCAAATATGCCATGAGTAGCATTTCCTCCACACCTACCCGCTGTTTTTTTAATTGACGTCGATTTTGTTGTTGCTGTAGCAAAGAGGTTGTGTCAACAGGAATCATTCACATCATTTATTCTATTTTTATAGCCATTAATCTGTTTAGGGTCTGACTCATTGGGTCTTAGGGAATGTCTACACTGCAATGTAAGCCTAAACTCAGACTCAGGCTTGAGGATTTCAATCTGACAACGTACATTCAACCACCATTCTACACCTACTGGGAATATAAATAAGCCTTCTTTTGCCATGGCCTCTGTGACCAGGATACTGTTTCATAAGCCCAGGCAAAAGGGATACATCCAGTCGACTTTCCAACCCCAAACTGATTAGCAATGGACCTGTAGGAATCTGGGGTATAGCAAACTACCTTTGAACAGGAATGACTTTCCTTGCATATGGGTTGTGGTGCTGAAGGGTCTGAGAAACCTGCTAACAAAGCTCCAGAAAAGCAGCTTTTTTCATGAGCAAGGGGTCTGCATGACAAGGTGGTCCCACCAGTCTGTGCTCATGGCCCTGGTCCAGAAGCACCAGTCTACACAGGGGGTATCAGTGGCTCTCTCAAGAGCCATGAGCAGCAGCATCCAGTTTGAGTCTGTCAGGTTTGTATCACCCTCATCCTCCTCCAACAGGTGTCTTCTTCTGCAGGTCAGAAAATGTCCCTGAAATGTCCACCAGCACCTCATGGAAGCTCTGCCAATTGCCTGAAACAGGAGTGAAAGAAGAAGCAAGACAAGTGCTTTAAACACTGACTCCTCCCTGTTGCTGGCTCCAGTTGCCAGGCACATGCAGACTCAAAAGACAACTTAGCCCGATACCTTGGCAGGCTGCAATAGCTTCTGGTAAAGTGCTGCGGGATGGACAGTCAAGTTTTCCCTCAGAGCTCCACAAACAAAGAGCTAGAATGGCTACCCACTTGGAAAAGTGGTAGGAAATCTGGCACAGGCTGGCTTGACTTAGGTCTGCGTAGTGCAGTGTAGATGCCTGAGTGCTGGTGCGAGGTCTGGGTCCAGAAATTCTAAACCAAGTGTTAATATTCAGTGTGGACACTCAAGCCTAGATTTACAATCACTGAGCCTACAGGTTGAAGTCCCACATACACTAGGCTTGCATTGCAGTATAGGCACACGCTAACACTCCCTCTACCCATTGCAAGATGACACATAGTACAACAAATGGGAACACCTGTACAATCTTCCCAGATATAAAGTTATGGAGCTTTTGGGAATCCAGGACATCAAAGAGAGAGAAAATATTTGAACCAACTACTTCCACCCACAGGGATCTGAGGCCAGTGCCAAGTTGAATGTGGTATTTTCCCAACTCAGAGAGAACGGAGAAATAGATGAAACACGTATCTGAAATCTCAAATGTCACCATGTGAAGTGTAGAGCGCAAGACAGTCAAGTTTCCAATTAAGGCAGTAGCAAATATCAGCTTTAGCCATAAATGGAAATGTCATCAACCCAAAATGTAGCATGTCCTCATGTTCTCCAAAGCAGTTCCCATTGATGTGAGTTAGGGCCCTACTAGATGTAAACTTTCTTGCTCGTTAAGACACAGATCAGTGACTCCATCTGAATTCATTTGAGCAATATATATTACCGGATGACTTTTCTCAGGGCCTCCTTCACCTCTTCGTTTCGCAGGCTGTAGATGAGGGGGTTCAGCATGGGAGTCAGGACTGTGTAGAAGACAGAGAACACTTTGTTCAGGGCTTTCAGTGTATTGGTTTTTGGTAGCAGATACACAGTCATTAGGGTCCCATAGAAAACTGTAACCACAATGAGGTGAGAGGAGCAGGTGGAAAAGGCCTTTTACCTTCCGGTGGTGGAAGGGATTCTCAGGATAGTAGCAATGATACAAACATAGGATGTCACAGTTAATAGAAATGGGCAAGGCTGGTCTAGGGAGATGAGTGTGAAACTAACCAGTGTGATCATGCTGGTGTCAGCTCAGGAGAGTTTTAGCATTGGAGAAAAATCACATAAGAAATGGTCAATTTCACTGGAGCCACAGAATGTTGATTCTGACATAAAACACATCGTTATTACACAGGTTAGAAATCCACTTATCTAAGACCCCACTGCAAGCTGGAGGCACAACTTGCGGTTCATCAGAGCTGCATAACGCAGTGGTTTGCATATCACTAAATACCGATCGTAAGACATCGCTGCTAGGAGATAACATTCTGTAGCTGCCAGAGAACCAAAGCAATAAAACTGTGCAAAACAGCCACTGACAGAAATGGTTCTGTCTCCAGTCAGGAGACTGGCCAATAACCTGGGCAGGATGGTGGAGGTGTAGCAGGTCTCCAGGCAGGACAAGTTCCCCAGGAAGAAGTACATGGGGGTGTGAAGATGTTGATCAGACACAACTAGCGCAATGATAAGGATGTTCCCAGACATGGTCACAATGTAGATCACCAGGAAAACCAGGAGGAGAAGGATCTGCAGTTCAGGGATATTCCCGAATCCCAGGAGGATGAATTCTGTGATGACCGTTCTATTGTCCTCTTGTGCTTTGTCTACGAGGTGCATCTAGGTACAAAGAAATGTACTAAAACTCAGAGGTGGGACCTTCAAAAGGACAAACATCCCAGCTTTAGCCATGAATGGTAATGACATCATCCCAAAACGTAGCATCTCCTCATGTTCCTCAGAGCAGATCCCATTGGTGTGAGCTAGGGCTCTACCAGATGTAAACTTTCATGCTCATTAAATCAGAAGTTAGATCTCATGGATTTATTCATTTATTCTCTAATGTGTTTACCTGCTCCATTCATAGGTCCGGCCGATCGAGGTTCCCACTGGCTGCGGATCGCTGCTTCAGGTCAATGGGAGCTGCTGGAAGCGGTACTGGCTGAGGGACTTACTGGCCATCGCATCCAGCAGCTCCCATTGGCCCAGAGCAGTGATCCACAGCCAGTGGGAGCCGCGATCGGCCGGACCTGCAGAGGGGGCAGGTAAACACACCAGTCCGGAACGCAAGGGGCTTTCCCTACACAAGCGGCAACACCTGTTTAAGAAATCCTGTCTGAATCCTTTTGAAAATGGAATTTGGGCTCCTCAATCAGTTGGGTGTTGTTGCAACACTAAGCTCAGCAACCCCTAAATAGCTTTAAATATCTGGGCCTGAGGGCTTTTCTTTATCAGGATCTGAATTCAAGCTATGCAAAGCCACAAAGGATCTGCTATTCCTCAAAGGATGCTAGCCACTGGAATGTTTTAGCCCACACTAAAAATGGTCAGCTGAGCTAAGAGAGAGTAAAGCAATGGCTTTCACAATAACTATCTCACAGCCTTTCCTCACGTGAATAAATCCATGAGGTCTAACTCTGATCTCACAAACTGTTTTCTGCAATATTAACTTCTGCTGGAGATCCTCCCACTTTACAGCTGCCCAAGTAAGGTTAGAACCAGGAGCTGTAAATTCTGAGTACATGTACATCCTACATGCTACGTATTTTATTTTTAAATAACTGACTTGCTGCACTGAATATATATATATATATATATATTTAATAGTATTTTATCATAATGAGACTTGGGGGTCTACATTCATAAGTGGGATAGACAGAGGAGTAGGTCTGGTTGATCTACCTTATAATCTCAAAGAACATTACAAAGAGATGATGCAATGCTCAATGCCTCCTGACAGCTGCTAAGAGCTCTCAGCTCACAGTGGAGGAAAGGCTCTGCTGGAGACAACCAGCAGCTAAGGGGTCAGGAACATGCACAGAGCTTCCACTTTAGGGGAAAATCCAGAGGGACATTTTAGAAACAACTGAGGAAAGGAGTGAGAATCCATGTGAAAGAGGTGAGTTGTCAGGAAGATAGAAAGGCATTCAATCCCTGTGTAAAAGGCTGGGGGATGGGAGATAAAGGCTATGGGATCGCCCTGGGTACTGTTATGATCACAGGATACAAACAGCGAAGTTAGATTAAAACATCAAATACTCTCTCTGGAAGGTTTCAGTGTAACATGACATTATTGCATAAAATCCAAAACCCCAGTACACAAAACCCAAAACCAGAGAGAGAAAAGCAGGCTGCTCCGTAAGGCAGAGACACCAAACTCACCTCACATTGCTCTAGGCTGGCTCTTTTCAGACTGACTTCTGAAAGACACTGATCTCATGCTTACCTACAGAGCCCCCTGGTCTGTGAGCAGAACCTGGAAAACTCTTAAGAATTTAAAGTGATAGCCTATAACAGTTTTCAATATACCGCAGATGCCTTAGAAAGAGAGGGAAAGACACAGGCAAACAGAGAAACAGATGGACAGGCACAGAGAGACATACGCAGACGTACAAAGAAATTAGACGGATAGAGGGAGATGCGTGAAACAGCTCTATTTAACATTAGAGTTGACTGAAATTTTTTTCTTCATAGAAATTTTTGACTTTTTGTGAAAAAAATTGACAATCAAAATTTTGTGGCTGAAAACTGAAACTTTTTCACCAGAAGCTGAAAGCTTTTGATTTTTGACCCAATATTGTTCAGTTTTTGGCTGAAAAGTGTTTGGGTTTTGGCCAATTATTTTTTTTCAATAAAAACATGCCATTTTCCAGAGAAAGTAGACAGTTTTCATGAAAAAAATTCATTTAATATGAAAACCCAATTTTACATAAAAAATAATAAAAAAACAGTTTTGACAAGAAATTTCCCACAAGCTCTTTATCAAAAGAAATGTAACACATCCAAAAAGGCAATATAAAAAACCCATCTCTATTCCCGTGTTAGAGAAATAAAGAAAGAAAGGAGCAATACGCTAGATCAGTAATGTAATACTGTAACCAATTTCATTCAAATGATCGCTGAAAGACCAAGTGAGCTGAAATGTGTCTACGTTATCAGTTATGTTAGAGAAGGTGTATCAAGACACAGCCTGGCCCTGAGCCACCTGAGAACAAGGATTTGTTTTCCTTATGGAAGTACAGAGCAGCTGATTTTGCTTGCTACATGGGACTCAATTCCCACCTAGTCTCTATATCTCATCCACAGCATAAAAAGGAGCTTGGAAAACAACAGTGGGCTGAAAAGCAAGGGCAAAATTTCATAGAGAGGAATCAAATGCAGGCAATCAAAGAAACACTGAAACACCCTGTCTGGGACAGGATAGAATGGGAAATGCTCAGAAACAAAGAGAGACAGACACAGACCAAAAGATTGAACTTTTGTTGTTCAATTGTTTTCCTAGTAGTACTCTGCATGGTCTAAGGTCCTAAATCAGCCTTCACTCAGTGAAAATTCCCATATACCCAGAGCAATGGAAGTCTGTTGGTTACAGACTGAGCAAAAAGTGAATAAAGATCCCCAGGATTTTCCCCAATAATGATTACATCGACTAGATTTGGTTGGAAGTCCCCCATGCCCTTCATGAGAATTGTCAACTTTTCATCAAAAAACCTGAAAACTGAAAAATTTGTGCTGAAAGTTGCTGAAAACCAGAAGAATTCCATCAGAAAACAAAATATGTTTGGGTTTTCTGAAGAAAACTTAAAAAAAAAAATGGAGGAAAACAGACACTTTCCATGAAGAACTAAATTAAAAAAAAAGGTTCTGGGGGAAAATTTCCACCCAGCCCTAACATTTACCTTTAGTTGTGAGTATGAAGGACTGATCAATGTACTGGTGTGCGAGGAGTGACCAGTGTACCAATGGTGGCCAGTTTGGGGAAGCATGATGCAGTTTCCACCATCAATCACTCTCCTGTCCTCATTTTCTTTATGCACTTTCACTTGCTATCTGTAAAGACCTGTCCATTTTCTTGATGGGTCCTGTGACCCTGCTTATTCCAGTACGCAAAACCGTCATTACCCTTTCTCTGGTTATTGTAGGATTTATACAAGAAACCAGCCTCTTCTGTGTGTTGCTGACAGAGGAATGACCCTGGAGACTGCTTGTGATGATCATATCTAAAGTAATGTGATGGGGGAATTGTTTATATTTTGCATTTCCAAACAGAGCACTTAACAAGACTGAAGAAAACAACATTCTAACACTACTGAGAATTGTACGCAGTGATTATTTCATCAAGACCACATCTTCAGGTTGAACTAGCTTACTGGACTCACTCAACTATTTGAGATCTAGGCTGGGATTTTCAGTTCAGCCTAAGAGTATTAAGCACCCAAGTCCTACTGCATTTAAGTGACAGTCAGGTCTGGTCTACACTACAGACCTATAACTACATCCCTCAAGGATGTGAAAAATCCACATGCCTAAGCGATGTAGTTATACCAACCTAAACCCCCAGTGTAGACAGCGCTAGGTTGGCGGAAGAGCTTCTCCCATTGACATAGCTATTGCCTACTCAGCTGAGCACATCTTCAGGTTGAATCATGTGGATGGGAGAGTTCTCTCCCGTTGACGTAGGAGCATCTTCACTTAAGCACTACATTGGTGCAGATGAATCGGTGCAGTATTTTATGTGTAGACCTCCCCTCAGACAGCTAACTCCCACAGGCCTCTCTGAAAATCCCAGTCTGCATTGATAGGAGCACAGACTGTTTCAAGAAAAAGACAAAACTTAAACATTTTCTAGATTGTCAAGGCTCTTATGTTTGCAGGATTTTTGGTTAAAGGACTCTGAGAATGCTCCATAGTTGCCTTGATAGTCAATGGCTGACAAATATAATCACCAAAGCACTTAAAGGATAGGCAGCTTTTGGCTGACTTCCTCATTTTTGTCTATCTCTTTTCATTTATTTTTCTTATTAAGTGCTCCTTTAGGCCCGTTTGAAAGTCCCTGTTTACGAGCCTATTTAGACTCCCGTAATTGAAAGTCATGGCCACAGAATTACTTCCCTTACAGAAATGTCTGTCTAACAATCCCTGTTTGTGTTAATCCATCTCCGAATCTCTCTCTCTCTCTCTCTTTCTCTCAAGGCAAGTACATCCTAAAGAAAAAGAACAAGTTGTGAGCAGAAGGTGTGATTTTGGAGAGAGATAAATGATTAATAGATTCCAAAGCCAGAAGGGACCATTGTGGTCTTCCAGTCTGACCTCATGTATAATACAAGCCCTAGAACTTCCTCAAAATAATTCCCTGGGCAGATCTTTTAGGAAAAACACCCATCTTGAGTTAAAAATGATCAGTGAGGGAAAATCCAACACAAACTTTGTTAAAGTGTTTCAATGATTAGTTGCCTTCACTGTTAAATATTTATGACTTTTTTATGTTTATTTTTTAAATGAAGGCTCAGAAACTAAAAGGAAAATAAGGGGGAAAATGTATTGAATGATTTTTAATAGCTTCAGAGATTTTGAGGCCAGAAGGAACCATTTTGCTAGAAAGTTGAAGGGGGTTCAGAGAAGTGCCAGGAGAATGATTGAAGGGTTGGAAAGCATGGCTGATAATGATAGATTGATCTGTATGAGTCTATTTAGATTAACAGAGAGAAGGTTACCCCGGGTTGGCTGGACCACAGTCTATAAATACAAACATGGGGAACAGAAATTTAATAATAAAAGACTCTTCAATCTAGCAGACAAAGGTGTAACAATAACCAATGACTGGAAGTTGAAGCTAGACAAATTCAGACTAAAAATCAGGTGGAAATTTTTGACAGGGAGGGTAATAGACCATTGGAACAACTTGCCAAGGGTTGTGGTGGAGTCTCCATCACTGGAACTATTTAAATCAAATATTTCTACAAGATCTGCTCCAGTTCAGTCACAGCTATTGTATTTGAAGTAGTAATAAATTCACGGAAGTCCTGTGGCCTGCACAATGCAGGAAGTCAGACTAGATCACAATGGCCCCTTCTGGCCTTTAAATCTATAAATCATCTAATCTGATCCTCTCTAGAACATATCTGCTTATCAGAGCCTCCAGTATTGTTCTATAGACTCAAAGAGATGAAGAATGAACCACATTCCATGGGACTTTGTTCAGAACAGTTACAAGAATGATTTGTGAGATGGAAAAGTTACCTTGCAATAACAGACTTTAAAACCACAAACTATTTAACTTAAAAAAGAGGAGGTTATGAAACTTAACAAAGAGTTGATTTGGTCACAGTCTGGCTGTACCTGCCTGGGGAAGAGATGTCTGATAGCAGCGGACTCTAATCTCATAGACAAAGGCATAACAAGAGACAGTGGCTGGAAACTGAAGCAAGATAAATACAGACTAGAAAGAAGGTGCACATTTTTAACAGTGAAGGCAACTATCCCCTGGGACAATTTACGTAGGGCTGTGGTGGATTCTCCATCACTTGGAGTCTTTAAATCAAGACCAGAGATCTCTTTCTAAAAGAACCACTCTAGCTCAATGACAAGTGATGGGTCTGGTGACAGAATCGTTGGGTAAAATTTATTTGGCCTATGTTACGCAGGAGGCCAGACTAGATGATCACAATGGACTTTTTCTACTTTCAAAACCTACAAGCTCACTTTCCCCAGGAAAAATGGGTTAAAGGGAAAGTGTGACATTTGCAGGGTCAAGTATCTGGTGAGCAAGTTTGCAAGCAGAAGGTTTGTGAACCCACGGCCATCCCTCCCTCCAGCTCCCCTGCTCAGCTGAGTGAAAAAACAGACCCACAGTATAAACCACAGTGATCTCCTTGAGGCACAGACCGTTCCTTCCGTCTTCTCTGGAAAGAGACAATTTATTATCAATGTTTGTGGATGTTTTTCTGCATTTTTCAATATATCGATTTCAAGTCCAGCACAGAATACAAAGCATCCAGTGCTCACTTCATAATATTATTTTGTTTATAAATATTTGCACTGTAAAAAGAATAAAAGAAATAGTATTTTTCAATTCACCTCATACAAGTCCTGTAGAGCAATCTCTATTGTGAAAATACAATTTATAATTCCATATTTGTTTTTGTTTTTTTACATAACTGCACTAAAATCCAAAACAATGTAAAACTTTAGAGCCCATAAGTCCACTCAGTTCTACTTCTTGTTCAGCCAGTGGGTAAGAGAAACAAGTTTGTTCACATCTAGGGGAGATAATGCTGCCTGCTTCTTATTTACGATGTCACCTGAGAGTGAGACCAGGCGTTCGCATGGAAGTGCTGTAATATAAAGTGAGCTCTCCACACTTTGTATTCTGGGTTGTAATGGAAATCAACATATTTGAAAATGTAGAAAAACATCCAAAAATATTTATAATACATTTAAATTGGTATTCTATGCTTGTTTAACAGTGCGATTAAAACTGCTATTAACCACAACTATTTTTTTAAAATCTAGTTAATTTCTTTTGCATTAATTGCTTGATTTAGCTGCGACTGACAGTCCTAGTTTTTAAATTAAAAAAATAAAAAATTGAAATTGAACCAGACTTTCTGTGTGAGAGTCATGGGGACTTGTGCTCCTCTCATCACACTTTAGGAGCTTCTGAGTGCCCCAGTCCCCCAGGGACAGTTCTAGACAGCAGTCTTACTCCAGCCATGCAGCCACCCCAGCCCGCATTAGTGATGAACTGTGAGACCCTGTAGGCTAAGGGCATTAGACACCCAAAACCCATTAAATCCCAGCCCTATCGAAAGTTAATGGGGGAACTTGCACTCCTGAGGCACTTTGAGAACCGCTTCATGCAGCTCTGTCGTCTACACATGGGTCGGTCCAGACGAGCAGGATTGGTTTGGTTATGTTGAAAGTTGAGCTGATGATAGAATTTTAACCTGTGTGAACTAACATGATGAGAGTCTCAATCTACATGATGATCGAGTGACTTCAGAATGACACGGGGGTGGCTGGGTAGCGGAGTTCAGAATCTGATCCCAGTGTCTTGTACAGCAGAGCTGGTCGGATAATGGCCGATGGAAGAGTTTTCCACCTGACTTCATAGCACCAGTTTCAGAAGTAAGGAGGTTCTGCTTTGAGCTTTTAGTTCAGTCCATTCGGAGCTAGCCAGATGGTGCTAATAATCCCCACGTCGGGGACAGAATGGAGCTGCCAAACCGTGACTGGATAAAACTTAACTCCATTACCATCGAGCAGCCTCAAGCTCCAGCTTACAACCAGCTCTGTATTAATCTGTGTGGGCAATATATTGAGCGGGTGGCAGCTGTCAAATACTTGAGCAGCATCATAGACTGAGCTGGAGGATGCCCAAAGGATGTGGGCACTCATATGGCAGCAGCTGCTGCCATGTTTTGGGTCTTTCAGTGACATCTGTGGGGACGTCAGGACATCCCGCTTCCTACATAGCTGCAGATCTATCTTTTCCAGCCCCTGAGTTGCTGACATCAACTCTATCATGTGACCGTGAAAGATGGGCTCTGAGGAAAGCTGAAGAGTGGTGAGGGATTTTTTTGATTCTTGTCATCTTCATCCAGCCACTGGACTGGGACTATTTCCAGCTCTGCTACTGGCCTGCTGGATGACCATGGGAAGTCATGTCACCTCTGTGCCTCAGTTTCCCATCTGTAAAATGGGGATAATGGAGAGCTGCTGATGAAAAGCACAATAAAAAACTAGGTCTTTTGATTACTACCAAACCGCATCAACTGTGAACCTAGGTGAGAACGACAGCTCTCTAAACAGCCAGTAACTTCCACCACAGACATTGCTCCTTCTGTTAAACAAAATTAGGAAAAAAAATGTAAAAAAAATAAATTGTTAATGTTGAGTTTAGGTGCCCAGTGGTAGCTCGGACCCTTCCTGAAGGCTGAATTTGGCAAAATTCTGACTTCTGAGAGCCAAGAAATTCACAGAGGAGATAAATGCCCACACAATCTTAACTCTGCTCTATTTGCGCAATACCATAAAATACCCACACCACACATTCCCGCTCTGCCTTGTCACTGCAATAGACAAGCGCTCCCTGCCCTGGCCCTATGTTCAAACACTGATCCTACTCCCCCGACAGGATACCACACTTGTAAAGTGTAATGGCCACTTCACACCCTTTTCCAGACCCTGAGTTGCTGAAGACAGGGGAGAGTATTGTCACATTAAAAGCAGCAAAGAGTCCTGTGGCATCTTATAGACTAACAGACGTATTGGAGCATAAGCTTTCGTGGGTGAATACCCACTTTGTCAGATGTGGCAGCACAGGCTTTTCAAGGCTACCTGGCTCACTCATGCCATCCCAGATGACGGGGGAAGAAGGGCTGTCAGCCTGACTGGAGTGGTTGAAGAGCACGGGTACCAACCTCAGGGCAGACTGTTCAGAAGCAGGGCACAACCGCCTCATTGACTGTGAGGTCTAGACTTGGATTTCACCAACCAAGGATCAAGTGGGACCTCCTCAAGCACTACAACAGCCTCAACATGGAGTCACAGACAGTCCCCTTGGGCACTCCAGTCTGTCTTGCCACCCAAGTAAGCTTGCCTTTCTGATACATGGTACCTTACACCAAAAATCACAATAATATTCAGGGAGCTGACCCCTGGAAGGCACAGACTTGGCTTCCCCACTCTAAGGGGGAGGTGTCAGTGGATGCAGCACAATTCCGGGCACTGCAAGAAACATCACAGGGACATACAATAAAATTAAAAGATGGCAAATTCTGAACCAAGAAATACCTTTTCTCAGGATTTGTGATTAGACTGTAGTCATCAAAGAGGGACTGGACATTTGTATGGCTAACAAGAATAATTAGAGTTATCATAGACAATGAAGATAATTCCTATTACTCTAAGCAGCAGGTTGTTTTTCTCTGGGAACCAGACAGAGACACAAACACTCACACACTCTCAGCTATTCTACTGCAAAAACAAGATGACCCTGAGTAGATGCTGAGGGCATTAGGGTTCAAACCTCCCCACACACAATGTGTATCTCCATGCCAGGGAGAGACAGCGTATTGTTATCCCTTTTTGACCTGAATGGCTAGTCACAGTTTGGAGCCGTAGGGATGTCCCAGTTGGAAGTAGAAATTGATGGAGTCTGATATTTTCTTTGATCCAATCTCGTTTATTGACAAGGAATGTACAAAGTCCGACTTCTCTGAATGCATGAGGAATCAAGAACAAAAGGAGCAGCTTCTTTGCTTACCCCCCCAAGTCTCATTTGCCATCTCATGCGACCCAAACTCTCATTTCTTCCAGACTTGCACTGGGCTACTGTTTGGCTTCCTTGCTTTTTCCCTCAGGCTCTCTCTCTCTGTTCTGTGTGTTCTCTCTCCTCTCTCTTCTCTAACACACCAACCCATGCCCAGCCAAACTCTTCTGCCCACTCAGTCCAAATTCTTGGCAGGTTCACACACCGTTTGCCTTAGGGAGGGGGCTTCTGGTTAACTCATCCTGAAGTTATGTGAATAGAAGGGGATGTCAACACATCAATTAGAATAAGTTTTTTAACTCAACCATAAGAAGGTTAGGTCCAGGTCATAATGACATCCCTCACCTCAGGGGAGGCTCAGGCTAGTCACCCAGGCTTGACCCCACCCTACAACATCCACGCAGCTATTTTTAACACGCTAGCACAAGCCCTGCTAGCACGAGTCTGCCTACCCAGGCTGAAAGGCTCACCTTCAGCTGCCGTGTAGACGACCTTCAGTGGCTCAACTACTGTCATGCCTTCAGTTAGTTCCTGTGTATTAATTTGAATCACAGGCCTAACGATTAAAGTACTATTCAATGGGTAGAATTTTCGAAAGCACTAAAGTGACTTCAGAGCTAGAGTTCCCTTTTCAGAAGGACCTAAGGATGCAGGAATCTGTGTCTCACTGAAAGTCAATGAGATTTATGCTTCTAGGTCAGCTAGGCACTTTTGGAAACTTTCCCCAATGTGCTCCAGGATGAAAGATGCTGCACTTTTCAAATATGCCGTGAGTATCATTTCCTCCACACCTACCTGCTGCTTTCTTATCTGACATCGATTTTGTTGTTGTTGCTGCTGTAGGAATGAGGTTGTGTCAACACAAATCATTCACATCATTTATTTTATTTTGATGGCCACTAATCTATTTAGGGTCTGAGGCACTGGGTCTTAGGGAACATGTACACTGCAATGTAAGCCCAAACTCACACACAGGCTTGAGGATTTCAATCTGACAAACGTACATTCAACCACCATTCAGTACGGCAGGGAATATAATTAAGCCTCCTTTTGCCAAAGCTTCTGTGATCAGGATACTGTTTCATAAGCCCAGGCAAAAGGGGGAACATGGGCTCCTCTACAATAACCATGGGAACAGTGATTCCACTTATGACATTGCCATTTGGAATAGAGTTCCAGGCTGTCCATGAATGTAGACGCCTGACTGACAGAAAACCCTGGCATCATGAACTTTTCCGGGGCAGCCCATGATGGCGTCCATAACTTGGCCTCTGTGGTCCCCAAGGGCCTGCATACCCATGGAGTAGTACCTTTTGCAGTGTCTGTACTCTGGCTCCTTGAGTACATACAATCATGGACCCAGTGCAGTGGGGAAACCTCATTCTCTCCAAGCCAGCACTTACTCTGGGGATATTGTTTAGGCCCCCACCTTTGGATAAACCACACACCTGCCTGCCTAAAAATCCTCAGTCACCTCTTCACCTTCCAGTCTACTGTCCAACCCCAAATTGGTTAGCAATGGACCTGTAGGACTCTGGGGTATAGCAACCTACTTTTGAACAGGAATGGCTTCCCTTGCGTATGTGTCGTGGTGCTGAAGGGTCCGGGCAAGCTGCTAAAAAGGCTCCAGAATGAAGCTTTCTTCATGAGCAAAGTCTGGTCATACTAGGTCTGCATGACAATGGGGTCCCACCAGTCTGTGCTTGTGGTCCTGCTGCAGAAGCACCAGTCTAAACAGGGAACACTAGTGACTCTCCCGAGAGCCATGAGCAGCATCAGCCAGTTTGAGTCTGCCAGGTCTGTATCACCCTCATCCTCCTACCACAGGTGCCTTCTTCTGAAGGTCAGAAAATGCCCTCGAAATGTCCACCAGCGCCTCATGGAAGCTCTGCCCATTGCCTGAAATAGGAGCGAAAGCACATGCAAGACAAGTGCTTGAAACGCTGACTGTGATGGGTTGGATCACAGAAACCCCCCTGGGAACTGCGACCTGAGTGCCCAGACTACTTCTACCCCTGCTTTCCCTACCAGTTCGGGACTCCACTACCCTGTCTTGGCGAGTCAGTCATTCCTGTCTGCTCCAGCAAAGACCCATGGTCTGAATTACTTGCCCCAAAGCTGCAGGTTTACTTGAAAGCAGCTAATAGAAATGTGCTTGTCTTTACTACACAGATGCAAAACTCCCAATGGGGTTTAGACCCAAATAAATCCATTTTATCTTGTGTAAACCTAATGCAGGGTAAACTCATACATTGTTTACCCTCTATAACGCTGACAGAGAGATATGCACAGTTGTTTGCTCACCCCAGGTATTAATAAATAATCTGAGTTGATTAATAAGTAAAAAGTGATTTTATTAAATACAGAAAGTAGGATTTAAGTGGTTCCAAGTAGTAACAGAGAGAACAAAGAAAAATTACCAAGCAAATAAAATAAAATGCTCCAATCTATGTCTAATCAAACTGAATACAGATAAGATCCTCACCAGTTCCAGAATGCTCCCTTTTACAGACTAATCACTTTTTAGCCTAGGCCCAGCAATCACTCACATCCCCTGCAGTCACTTTCTTTTGTTCCAGTTTCTTTCAAGTATCCTGTGGGGTGGAGAGGCTCTCTTATTAGCCAGCTGAAGACCTGGCAGAGGCTGGTTTGACTTAGATCTGCATAGTGGAGCCTAGATGCTTCAGCACTGGTGTGAGGCCTGGGTCAAGAAATTCTAAATCTAGTGTTAATATTCAGTGTGGACACTCAAGCCTAGGGTTACACTCACTGAGCCTACGGGTTCAAGTCCCACACACCCTAGGCTTACATTGCACTATAGGCACACGCTTACATGCCTTCTACCATTTGCAAGATGACACACAGTACAACAAATGGGAAGACCAGTACAATCTTCCCAGATATAAAGTTATGGAGCTTTTGGGAATCCAGGAAGTCAAGGAGACAGAAAATATTTGAACCAGATAATTCCACCCACGGGGATCTGAGGCCAGTGCCAAGTAGAATGTGGCATTTTCCCAATTCAGAGAGAATTGAGAAATAGATGAAACACGTATCTGAAATCTCAAATGTCACCATGTGGAGTGTGGAGCGCAAGACAGTCAGGTTTCCAATTAAGGCAGTAGCAAGTATTAGCTTTAGCCAGGAATGGGAATGTCATCAACCCAAGACACAGTATGTCCTCACATTCCCGAAAGCAGTGCCTATTGGCATGAGCTAGGGCTTTACTAGATGTAAACTTTCTTGCTCTTTAAGACAGATAGATTCCTTCACAGATCAGTGACTCCATCTGAATTCATTTGAGCAATATATATTAACTGAAGACTTTTCTCAGGGCCTCCTTCACCTCTTTGCTTCGCAGGCTGTAGATGAGGGGGTTGAGCATGGGAGTCAGGACTGTGTAGAAGACAGAGAACACTTTGTTCAGGGCTTTCAGTGTATTGGTTTTTGGTAGCAGATACACAGTCATTAGGGTCCCATAGAAAACTGTTACCACAATGAGGTGAGAGGAGCAAGTGGAAAAGGCCTTTTGCCTCCTGGTAATGGAAGGGATTCTCAGGATAGTAGCAATGATACAAACATAGGATGTCACAGTTAATAGAAATGGGCAAGGCTGGTCTAGGGAGATGAGTGTGAAACTAACCAGTGTGATCATGTTGGTGTCACCTCAGGAGAGTTTTAGCATTGGAGAAAAATCACAAAAGAAATGGTCAATATCACTGGGGCCACAGAATGTTAATTGCAACATAAACCACATCGTTATTACACAAGTTAGAAATCCACTTATCCAAGACCCCGCTGCAAGCTGGAGGCACAACTTGCGGTTCATCAGAGCTGCATAACGCAGTGGTTTGCATATCCCTAAATACCGATCATAAGACATCGCTGCTAGGAGACAACATTCTGTAGCTGCCAGAGAACCAAAGCAATAAAACTGTGCAAAACAGCCACTGACAGAAATGGTTCTATCTCCAGTCAGGAGACTGACCAGTAACTTGGGCAGGATGGTGGAGGTGTAGCAGGTCTCCAGGCAGGACAAGTTCCCCAGAAAAAAGTACATGGGTGTGTGAAGACATTGATCAGCCACAACTAGCGCAATGATTAGGATGTTCCCAGACATGGTCACGATGTAGATCACAAGGAAAACCAGGAAGAGGAGGATCTGCAGTTCATGGAGATTCCCGAATCCCAAGAGGATGAATTCTGTGATGATCGTTCGATTATCCTCTTCTGCTTTGTCTATGAGGTTCATCTAGGTACAAAGAAAAATACTAAAACTCAAAGACAGTACTTTCAAAGGCAGAAACATCCCATCAACTTAATCAAGTGCAGAAGGACAGATATCCAGAGACATTTAGGCACCAAAAGTTGCAGATAGGCACCTAGTGGGATTTTCAAAATACTTAGGCAAGCAATGTGCCTTAAGACCAGATATTTAAAGTTATTTAGGTGCTGCAGCGCACAGCATCACAATGCCCAAGCCTAAATCTCATTTTCCCAGATTTAGGCAATGAGGAGTCTACAGTCTATTGACAGCCAATTGGATTTAGACTCCTCCATGCCTAAATCCCTTTTGAAAATGGAATTTGGGCTCCTCAATCAGTTGGGTGTTGTTGCAACACTGAGCTTAGCAACCTCTAAATAGCTTTAAAAATCTGGTCCTGAGGGCTTTGCTGAATCAGGACCTTAATTCAAGATATGCAGAGTCACAAAGGATTTGGTGTTCCTCAAAGGATGCTGCCAACTGGGAAGTTTTAGCCCACACTAAAAATGGTCAGCGGCGTTAAGAGAGAGTAAAGGAATGGCTTTAACAAGAATGATCTCACAGACTTTCCTCACATGAATAAATCTGAGGTCTAATTCTGATCTCCCAAACTGTTTTTTGCAATATTAACTTCTGCCGGAGATCCTCCCATTTTACAGCTGCCCAGGTGAGTTCAGAACCAGAAGCTGTAAATTCTGAGTAGACAGACAGACAGAGCCTTTGTAGTTCAGTTGTTTTCCTAGTAGTACACTGCATGGTCTAAGGTCCTTAATCAGCCTTCACTCAGTGAATATTCCCAAATACCCAGAACAACGGAACTGTGCTGGTTACAGACCGAGCAAAATTGGAGTATCCGAGCATTACATGGGAAAAGAAGAGACGCTCTTTCCTCTCTTGCCCCAGCTCTGAGTCAGCAGGCGCAGCTCAGAAGCCTGCATGTCAGCACCAGCAGAGCAGGGTGTGAACATGCTCTCTTCATGCTAATGCCTGAGACACTGAGAGCAGGAACTTGACTAGCAGCTGGGAAACTCCCTCCACCCAGTGCCCTGTCCCGTGCACAAAGGGAATGCCCCGAGCAGGCACATACAGACTCCTCTCCCTTTCCTCTCCTCCTTGGCACCCTGAGACAGCCTCTACCACAGCCGCACTCTGCAGCCCAGCTGAAAAGTGACAAGGTCTGGGTCTGGATTTTGTGTAGCATCCCGAGTGCAACAGAACAGCTGGAACTCAATGTTCCCAGCCACGCTCAGGAGTGTGGCAGTTCAGCCCTGTTGGGAGGGGAGAGGGCAAATGAGACATATCAAGGGCAGAATAGGAAGTGTGAGTGAGCAGGATATGCACAGCTACAGTGTGCGCCTGAGAGACAGCTCCGGCTGTGCTCCTTCCCACTACTGCACTGTTCCCTCCCTATGTGCGATCCCCAGGATCTGACCACGGGCTTGTCTAAACGGAGAATCAGATCCTGGCGAGCTGGGTGTGAATCTGCAGAGCACTAGCCTGCCACGTACTAACACGCTGTGTGGACTCTGCTCCAATGCACTAAACATTCCCTTGTGCGTATTGACCTACCCCCATTTCAAACAGCACTAGGGCAAAATCCACTAGGGGACATTTAGTGTGTGATAGCTGGATCCATGCAGCCCCTTAGTGCACAGCAACCTACCGCACAGTAGATTTCCACCCCAGCTTGCCACACACTGACTGCCTGTGTGGACAAACCCCAGAAAGGTTCAGATTTACCTTTAATCCTCAGCAAGAAGTTGCGACCTCTGTGTCGATGCTGAGTGGGTGTGGGGATCTGGTTTCCATTTCCATGCTGCTTCCCTCCATGTCTCCTGCTCTCAGAGTCTTCCGGGTGGGGTAGTGCACTCAAGAACAATGGGATTTCTAAAGGGCACCAACATCTGGCACATGAACTGGCTCATGTAGACTCTTGCTGGAGCCCACAGAAAGTTCCTTTCTGCACAACACATTGGGGCACTTTAGAATTAACACCCTGCTGTGGTGCACCACCGCCCCATATGGACAAGCCCTTATTCCCTCTGCAAAGACACCTACCTTCCACTGCTGTACTGGGCCGGCTCTTGATTTCTTGCCTGATGCACACACCTCTGTATATTACAAGGGGCCTCCATGCCTCCTGTTCTGGAGCCTTCCAGGGTTTATAGGGGAAAGCAGCCTCACACTGGCTTAGGCAGCTCTTGGGATCTCCACTGAGGCTGCTGCTAATGATCCCTGCTTTGAAAGTGCCCTCAGGAGGGAATTCAATGCTATGGTGCTTGTTAAGACAGTGTAAACATCAAGGCCATTAACTACTGAGGTCTGGTCTCCACTACAGAGCTAGGCTGACGCAAGGCATCTTACATCGACCTAACTATGGAAGCGTTCACACTTAAATTTCACTCCTGCTGATATAACTGTCCCACTACTCCGACTTAATAACCCCACCTCCACGAGCAGCATAGAGTCAAGTTTCATATTGTTAGTGTCAATGTAGACACTGCATTGCTAACGTTGACTGTTATTGGCTTTCAGTAGCCTTCCCACGATGCCCCACACTGTCAGTGCAATCGGCACGAGTGCTCCTGGTGAGGTCATGCACCGCCGACACAAGGAGCAAAGTGCAGACACGCACGAGCGATGTAATTACTGTGGCGACTGTCTGCCGACGTAAGTTAAGTCTACTTATTTTTGTCTGTAGACATGGCCTGAGTTAGAGAAGAATGTGGTCCTTAGGATTTGGCCCATAGCAGTTATTCTTTGCTGACTGTCTGGGCTAGCTTGCCCATTCCAGGGTGAATTAACAGGTGTGTTGTATGTAAGACCTGGGAGGTAATTGTTCTGCTTTACTCGGCACTGGGGAGGCATCACCTGGAGTAGTGTATCCAGTTCTGGGCACTGCAGTTTAAGAAGGATGGGAAAAAATTAGACACAGTGCAGAGGAAAGCAACAAAAATGATAAAGAGGTTTAGAAAACCTGACCTGTGAGGAAAGGTAGAAAGAATTGGGCGTGTTTAGTGTAGAGAAGAGAAGGGTGAGGGGGTATATGGTAACAGTCTTCAGAGATGTACCAGGTTGTTAGAAGAGGATGATGATCCATTGTTCTGCACGTGCCTTGAGGGTAGGACAAGAAGGAATCTATAAGAAAACATGCAGAGGAGTGGGAAAGAGCACTGTGGAATCACAGAGCAATTGTGTGGCGCAGTGGAGAAGTCACTGGATTGGGACTATTCCCAGCTCTGTCACTGGCTTGATGAATGACTGTGGGGGCAAGTCACATCACCGCTTTATGCCTCAGTTTCCCGTCTGTAAAATGGGGATGATGATGTCAAACTCTTGGAGAGCTGCTGATGAAAAGCACATTATAAAAACTAGGTCTTTTGATTATTAGCGAGTCACAGTGGAGCATCAACTGCAAACCTAGGGAAGAATGAAAGTTGTCTAAACGGCCAGTAACTCCCACCAGCAAACATTGCTCCTTCTGTTTAAAAAACTAGGAAATAAAAAGTCACAAAAACCCTTTGTTAATACAGAGTTAAGTTGCTTGGTGATAACTCGGGCCCTTCCCAAAGGCTGAGTTCAGCAAACCTCTGACTTCTGAGAACCAGGAAATACAAAGAGAAGATAAATGCCCACACAACCTTAATTCTGCCCTATTTATGCAATATTCTAAAATACTCACACCACGCACCTTCTCTCTACCGTGTCAGTGCAATGGGAAGGTGCTCCCTGCCCTGACCCTATGTTCAAACACTAATTCTACTCCCCTAACAGAATACCACCTTTTTAAAGTGTAACGGCCACTTCACACCCTTTTCCAACCACTGAGTTGCTGAAGACAGGGGAGAGTATTGTCACACTATGGCAGCACAGGCTTTTCAATAGCACCTGGCTCACTCATGCCATCCCCAATGACTGGAGAAGAAGGGCTGTCAGTCTGTCTGGAGCGGCTGAAGAGCAAAGGTACCAACCTTAGGGCAGACTGTTCAGAATCAGGTCACAACCCCCACATTGGCTGTGAGTTCTAGACTTGGATTTCACCAACTAAGTATCAAGTGGGAACTCTGCAAGAACTACAACAGCCTTAACATGGAGTCACAGGCAGTCCCCTTGGGCACTCCAGTCTGTCTTGCCACCAAGTAAAGCTGCCTTTGTAATAGATAGCTCCTTACATCAAAAATCACAATATTTAGGTTATTCCCAGGCCCAAAGGAGCAGTCACTTACCCCAGGTCAATTGCACTTTAGACCTTACACAAAAGATAATGCTTGTAGCCAATCCTATAGTAAACTATCTAAGGATTTATTAGCTAAGAAAAAGAAACAAGAGAGTTATTTACAAGGTTAATACTGGTAAACACACACACAAATGATTTACAGTCTTAGGTTTCAAAAGATGATAGAATCTGCTATAATATACAAACTCTGTGTGTCCTTTAGGGCTTTAGGGCTAATCCCAGCTAAGAAGCTGGGAATCCCTTGCTTATGCTTAGAAATCTTGCTCTCAAAGGCCAAGCAGCACAGACTTACAGTTTCTTCTTGTCTGGGATTTTTTATTCTCTTCTCTCAAGCTAAGGGGATGAGGCCTCATCATAGGTGTTAGGGTTGGAGTGTGTGTGTGTGTGGAAAATTATCATAGTGTCTTATCCTCTGATGTTCCACGATGGTTCTTCTGGTATCTATGGGCTTATTTTTGTTGGACTAGAGATAATATTTCACACTTGGTATTGATTCTTTTCTGACTGGGGAGGGGCGTTTCCAGTTTCAAAGCAAATACCTAAATATTACCTTAAAACATGGCATACAGACATTATAAGTGAGATTAATGGTGGCAGCACCTTACAAACATTCTGTGAAGTCTAAACATTTTTATTAATCTTATATTTCTTTTAACAATATCAACACACAGGTGAGTCAGACTGGTTTCCAGCTGTGTATTTCTCAGTATTCAGTGAGGCCTAGGGCCTTGGCATGAGCTGGCACTTGGTCTGCCAGCATCACAGGGAGTATTCTGCCTCTGTCCGAAAAGCATGATAAGGCTGAATATAGCAACGATATCGAGGTATTACGCCACTGTCAATCCCAAGCAAAGTCTCCACTTCTGTGTTAATGTCTCAAATCAAAGATGCATTTCATGGCAAAGATCAGGATCCTCAGTATGACTTTACACCTGGTCATTCCATCGTTGACCAGATCTTTACCATTTGAGACATCTGTATGAAAAAATGGCTGAATTTAATCAGCCACGCATGGCACTTTTTATAGACTTCCGTAAACCCTTTGATTCAGTGAATCAGGCTGTCATAAACAGATAGCTAAGGGTTAATGTCTCTTTCACCTGTAAAGGGTTAACAAACAACACCTGACCAGAGGACCAATCAGGAAACAAGATACTTTCAAATCTCGGTGGAGGGAAGCCTTTGTTTGTGTTTTTTGGATTTTGCTTGGTTCTCCCTGAGTCCTGAAAGGGACTAGGCGTGCAACAAGGTTTCTTGACAATCTCCCTGCTACAGTCTCTTATATATTCAGAATAGTGAGTACTGAGTAGAAAGGCGGTTATAGTCTTTTGATTGTTTCTGTATTTGCAACTGTGTATCTGGCTGGTAGAGTTTTAATGTGTATTTGGCTGAAAGCATTTTAATTTGTATTTCTGCTGGACGAGGCTTTTTCTCCATTTTCTATACACTGAAAGACCCTGTAATATTTACCATCTAGATTACAGAGACAACTTTTACTTTTTTTTCTTTCTTTTTATTAAAAGTTTTGCTTTTTAAGACCTGTTTGATTTTTTTCCGAGTTGAGGCTCAAGGGAATTGAGTCTGTACTTACCAGGGAAGTGGTGGGAGACAGAGAGAAAGAAGGGAGGGGGAAAGGGGGAATCCCTTTGTTCAGATTCATGGAGCTTGAATCTGTATTGCCTCTGGGTGAGGGAAAGAAGGGAGGGGGAAAGGGGGAATCCCTTTGTTTAGATTCACGGAGCTTGAATCTGTCTATCTCTCCTAGTGTACCCAGGGCAGGAAAGATCTGGGAGGAAGAAAGGAGGGGGAAGGGAAATGGTTTATTCCCCTTTGTTGTGAGACTCAAGGAATTTGGGTCTTCGGGACCCCAGGAAAGGTTTTTGGGGGGGACCAGAGTGCCCCAAAATACTATATATTTTTGGGTGGTGGCAGCTTGTCAGATCTAAGCTGATAATTAAGCTTAGAGGAATTCATGCTAGTACCTCATTTTTTGGACTCTAAGGTTCAGATTGGGGATAGAATACTATGACATGGTGAGCAGCATTGGGGTAAGAATCCAAAAGCTAGTAAGATTATTATTTTTCTTTTCTCTCTGCTAGCTGTTTGTAAGAAGGAGAGAGGGTTTTTAAAACTACAACCAGAGAATTTTTTTTTTCCTTGCTCCTTTCTGGTTGTGCAGAGAGATTGCCTGAGGGCACACACATTAAGGTTTACCAAGGGTCTTTTGTTAAACAGTAGGACTCCAGCTGTGAGTCTACTACACCAGCAGAACACATATGCAAATGAAAGGTTTGTTTAATTCTTTTTACTTTACTGTGAGTAGCAAAAAAAAAAAGGAGAAAGACTCTGTTGCTAAGCTAACCCCAAGGAGGCAACAAAGAAGCAGCAGTTCAGGCAGTAAACCAGCAGAGGGCGCCCGAACACAAAAAAGCAGGAAACATGACGTCCAGGGCAAAACTGGATGCAGAGACAAAAAATCAAAGACGCAGACCACAAGCGACAAATGGAAAAATGAGAAAAAGAGGTGGAGCTAAAAAAAAGAGAAGAAAAAATCAAACTGGTAGCCCACAAAAAAGAACAAGAAGCAAAAGATGCGGCCCACCAACGAGAAATGGAAAAACAACAAAAACAGAGTGAAGAGAGGGAAAAAGAGAGAAAGCATGAAATGGACTTGGCACGGGCCAGGCAGCATGCTACAGCCAGTCCTAACAACCCTTCGCCAATGATTGTTCCACATCACAAGAAATTTCCTACCTACAAGGCAGGTGATGACACTGAGGCCTTCTTAGAAAATTTTGAAAGGGCCTGCATTGGGTACAGCATCCCTGAAGACCAGTAAATGATAGAACTGAGGCCACAGCTCAGTGGACCTTTAGCAGAGGTGGCAGCTGAAATGCCTAAGGAGAACATGAATGATTACAAAATTTTTCAAACCAAGGCCAGATACAGAATGGGGATAACACCTGAACATGTCCGTCGGTGGTTAAGAAACCTAAAATGGAAACCAGATGTGTCATTTCCCTGACACAGCTACCACATTGCAAAGAATTATGAAGCCTGGATATCAGGAACAAAGGTTAACAATATGGACGAGCTGTACCTCCTGATACAAATGGAGCAGTTCTTAGATGGTGTTTCTGAGGCGGGGGAGATTGGAGCCAAATGAATGGAAGTGACAGAAAAGAAAAAAGCTATTGTCAAGGGGAACAAATACACCAGGGGGCACACTGACAATAAACCCTACAACCGAGGGCAGCCTAAGACCCCACCTACAACTCAAGGAAAGCCCCAGACTACCTATTATCCCACCTCATCAGTCTCCAGTAACCCACCTCGACCCAGTGATCAGTCAGCTGGAAGATGCTTTAAGTGTAATGAACTGGGACATATAAAGACCAACTGCCCAAAGAACCCCAACCAAGTACAAGTCATTACACCACCATCACATCAAAGATCCCCAGGCCCAAATGACTTTCAAATACTCTTGGAGCGAAGGGAAAATTTAAGAGTGGGCAGAAAGAAGGTTATCGCGTGGAGAGACATGGGGGCACAAGTGTCAGCTATCCACCAATCCTTCGTGGACCCCAAATTCATCAACCCAAAGGCCCAAGTGACAATTTACCCCTTCATGTCACAAGCTGTAGACTTGCCTACAGCTAAACTTTCCAGTACAAAGGCTGGTCAGGAATGTGGACTTTTGCACTCTATGACAATTATTCCATCCCCATGTTACTGAGGGAAGACTTGGTCAACCAGGTGAAGAGGGCCAAGAAAGTGGGAATGGTTACACGCAGCCAAGCTGGGCAAGCTTCCCGACACATTCCTGTTCCTGAGCCATCCACAGGGACCACGTCTGTGTTACCAGAGACCCAGACAGAGGTGGTGGATCCGGATCCCCTGCCAATGACTGAAACAGCCACAATGCCTCCAGTCCCAGACCGGGAACTGGAAAAGCAACCGGCACCTGCACCAGCAATTGCAACCACATCTTCAACCCCAATTCCAGAGGGCGCCAGCGAGCCTGAACTGCCAGAAGCAGCAAACAACCATACCCAAGAGGCTCAGCCAGAGCCTGAAATACCCCCAGGTGCACCAGAGGAGAGCGGTTCACTAGCAACGGAAACAATCCCATCACCTACATCGCTTCCAGAGGGACCAAGTCAAGTCCACAGTCCAAGGAAGAACTGGTGTCTCCAGCCTCAAGAAAACAGTTCCAGACTGAGCAGGAAGCAGATGACAGCCTTCAGAAAGCTTGGGCGGCGGCAAGGAGCACCCCACCACCTCTCAGCTCTTCTAACCAATCCCGGTTTGTTATAGAACAAGGACTTTTATACAAGGAGACTGTTTCTGGGGGACACCAGGAAGACTGGCACCCGCAAAAACAGTTGGTGGTTCCAACTAAGTACCAGGGAAAGCTCTTAAGCTTAGCCCATGATCATCCCAGTGGCCATACTGGAGTGAACAGAACCAAAGACAGGTTGGGGAAATCCTTCCACTGGGATGGGATGGGCAAGGACGTTGCCCAGTATGTCCGGTCTTGTGAGGTGTGCCAAAAAGTGGGAAAGCCCCAAAACCAGGTCAAGGCCCCTCTCCAGCCACTCCCCATAATTGAGGTCCCATTTCAGCGAATAGCTGTGCATATTCTGGGTCCTTTCCCAAGAAAGACGCCCAGAGGAAAGCAGTACGTACTGACTTTCGTGGACTTTGCTACCCGATGGCCGGAAGCAGTAGCTCTAGGCAACACCAGGGCTAAAGCTGTGTGCCAGGCCCTAACCGACATTTTTGCCAGGGTAGGTTGGCCCTCTGACATCCTTACAGATTCGGGATCTAATTTCCTGGCAGGAACCATGAAAGAACTGTGGGAAACTCATGGGGTGAATCACTTGGTTGCCACCCCTTACCACCATCAAACCAATGGCCTGGTGGAAAGGTTTAATGGAACTTTGGGGGCCATGATCCGTAAATTCGTCCATGAACACTCCAATGATTGGGACCTAGTGTTGCAGCAGTTGCTTTTTGCCTACAGGGCTGTACCACATCCCAGTTTAGGGTTTTCACTGTTTGAACTTGTGTATGGCCACGAGGTTAAGGGGCCATTACAGTTGGTGAAGCAGCAATGGGGGTGGGGGGTTACGCCTTCTCCAGGGACTAATATTCTGGACTTTGTAAGCAACCTACAAAGCACCCTCCGACACTCTTTAGCCCTTGCTAAAGAGAACCTAAAGGATGCTCAAAAAAAGCAAAAGGCCTGGTATGAGAGACATACCACAGAGTGTTCCTTCAAGGTAGGAGACCAGGTTACGGTCTTGAAGGCGCAACAGGCCCATAAGATGGAAGCATCAGGGGAAGGGCCATTCACGGTCCAAGAGCGCCTGGGAGCTGTTAACTACCTCATAGCATTTCCCAATTCCTCCCTAAAGCCCAGAGGGTACCATGTTAATTCTCTCAAGCCCTTTTATTCCAGAGACTTACAGGTTTGTCAGTTTACAGTCCAGGAAGGAGATGACGCTGAGTGGCCTAAAGGTGTCTACTACAAAGGAAAAAAAGACGGTGGCGTGGAAGAGGTGAACCTCTCCACAACCCTGGAATGTCTGCAGTGGCAACAAATCAAGGAGCTGTGCACTAGCTTCGCCCCATTGTTCTCAGCCACTCTAGGATGGACTGAACGGGCATACCACTCCATTGACACAGGTAATGCTCACCCAGTTAGAACACCACCCTACCGGGTGTCTTCTCATGCCCAAGCTGCTATAGAACGGGAGATCCAAAACATGCTACAGATGGGTATAATCCACTCATCTACCAGTGCATGGGCATCTCCAGTGGTTCTGGTACCCAAACCAGATGGGGAAATACGCTTTTGCGTGAACTACCGTAAGCTAAATGCGGTAACTAGTCCAAACAACTATCCAATGCCACGCACCAATGAGCTATTGGAGAAGTTGGGACGTGCCCAATTCATATCTACGATAAACTTAATCAAGGGGTACTGGCAAGTACTGCTAGATAAACCTGCCAAGAAAAGGTCAGCATTCATCACCCATGCGGGGGTGTATCAATTTAATGTACTTCCTTTCGGGCTGCGAAATGCACCCGCCACCTTCCAGAGGCTGGTAGATGGTCTACTAGCAGGACTGGGCAAATATGCAGTTGCCTACCTCGATGATGTGGCCATTTTTTCTAACTCCTGGCCCGAACACCTAAAACACCTGGAAAAGGTCTTTGAGCGCATCAGGCAGGCAGGACTAATTGTTAAGGCCAAAAAGTGTCAAATAGGCCAAAACAGAGTGACTTACCTGGGACATCAGGTGGGTCAAGGAACCATAAACCCCCTACAGGCCAAGGTGGATGCTATCCAAAAGTGGCCTGTCCCAAAGTCAAAGAAACAGGTCCCATCCTTCTTAGGCTTGGCCAGGTATTACAGGCGATTTGTACCACACTACAACCAAATCGCTGCCCGACTAACTGATCTGACCAAAAAGACCCAGCCAAATGCTGTTAAGTGAACTAATAAGTGTGAAAAGGCCTTTACCCAACTTAAGGCGACGCTCATGTCTGACCCTGTGTTAAGGGCCCCGGACTTTGACAAACCATTCCTAGTAACCGCAAATGCATCTGAGCGTGGTATAGGAGCAGTTCTCATGCAGGAAGGACCGGATCACAACTTGCATCCTGTCGTGTTTCTCAGCAAGAAACTGTCTGAGAGGAAAAGCTACTGGTCAGTCAGTGAAAAGAAATGCTACGCCATTGTATACGCCCTGGAAAAGCTACGCCCATACATTAGGGGACAGTGGTTCCAGCTACAAACCAACCATGCTGTGCTAAAGTGGCTTCATACTGCCAAGGGAAACAACAAAAAACTTCTTCAATGGAGTTTACCTCTCCAAAATTTTAATTTTGAAATTCAACACATTTCAGGAGCTTCTAACAAAGTAGCTAATCACAGGCAAGTTTCTGGAGTCTGATGAGACAGCGACTTGGTGTCCCTAGAAAACTCTATAATAGAACGGAAAGCTGTGTTAGAGTCAATGGCTGGTATATGGCATGGGGTTTCCTATCTCCATGGGAGTTAGGCCACGTTGCATTCTCTCTCCATCACTTTTCAGCATCAGCATCGACTGGTTGATGGATAAATACGAGGAGGCAGCTGTCAGGGGTTTTGAACTGAACACCATGATTCTTGGAGATCTCAAAGATGCTGTTGACTTTGTCTTGTTGGCTCATGTTGGTGAGTTGCTGCAGCTGACAGCTGATCTGGTTGAACAAGAGGCAGCATGCATTGATCTGGAGAAAACAAAGTTGTTGGCCATTAACATCCAGCTCCAGATTACAAGCAGCTCAGTATTAAACAGTCTGAGTGGGACATAAGACAGGTGGCAACTCTCAAATCCTTGGGCAGCTTCATAGAAAAGGCTGCAGGATGCTCAGATGATGTGGACACTAGTACGGCAGCAGATGCCACCACATTTCAGGCCTTTCGGTGACATCTGAAGGGACATAATGACATCCAGCTTTCTGCATAGCTGCAGATCAGTAGAACTGAGGTGACACCAGCTCTGTGGTACAACAGTGGAACGTGAGCACTGAGGAAGGCTGAAGAGCATTGGATTACTGGTTTTGATTCTCATCATCTTTGCCAGCTGCTCCATATTAAGTTAATAGACTCAAGTCTCAGAGTGCATGGTCTACTGTCCAGGAGAGTGCATTTTGACAGAGAACTTCGGAGTGCTATATCCTAGCTATGCCAAGGCTTAGTTATTTGACCATTTGGGAATCACGTCCCTCCTCTGTGCCTCAGTTTTTTAGTCTATGAAATGGGGATAATAATACTTGAAATCCTTTGCAATATGCTTTGAGGTCCACAGATGGAAAGGGGTATGATGAAGTTACATATGGTTAAAGGTGCTTACACATATTTCCCATTCACTTGGCCTCTTCACACATGGACAGAAACAGCATGTGGGAAAATGGGAGATTTCCTTTGGGATTAGGATGCCTTTTGCATCGGCTTTGAGGCAGTATAGCAGAGCATAATGTTCGAAATATACTACCAACCACCTGACCAGGATGAGGACAGTGACTGTGAAATACTCAGGAAGATCAGAGAGGCTACAAAGGCAGAAAACGCAATAATAAAGAGGGATTTCAATTATCCTCATATGGACTGGGTACATGTCACCTCAGGATGAGATGCAGAGATAAAAGTCATAGACACCATTAATGACTACTTCTTGGAGCAGCTAGTCTTGGAATCCACAAGGGGAGAGGCAATTCTTGATTTAGTCCCAAGTGGAGCACAAGATCTGGTCCAGGAGGGTGAATGTAGATGAACTGCTCAGTAACACTGATCATAATGTAATTAAATTTAAACATCCTTGTAGGAGAAACCTCCCACAGTAGCATTTAACCTCAAAAAGGAGAACTACACAAAAATGAGGAGGCTAATTAAATGAAATTAAAAGGAACAGTCACAAGGGTGAAATGCCTGCAAACTGCATGGAGAGTATTTAAATACACCACAATAGAGGCTCAAATTAAATTTACACACACACCCCTCAAAAAAAAGGTAAGAGGACCAGAAAAATGGCTAACTGCAAAGTAAAAAAGGCAGTTAGTGACAAAAAGATATCTTTTAAAAATTGGAAGTCAAATACTCCTGAGGAAAATAGAAAGGAGCATAAACTCTGGCAACTCAAATATACAAGCATGAGTGAGACAGGCTAAGAAAGAATTTGAAGAGCAACTAGCTAAGGACACAAAAATTAAAAGCAATTTTTTTAAGTACATCAGAAGCAGGAAGCCTGACAGTCAGTAGGGCTATTGGATGATCAAGGTGCGAAAGGAGCACTCAAGGAAAACCAAAACTTATTCTTTGCATTAGTCTTTACTGCAGAGGATGTGAGCGAGCTTCCCACACCTAAGCTATTCTTTTTAGGTGACAAATCTGAGGAACTGTCCCAGATTGAGATGTCAATAGAGGAGGCTTTGGAAAAAAATAATAAATTAAACAGTAATGAGTCATCAGCGCCAGATGGTATTCACCCAGGAATTCTGAAGGGACTTATATGAAATTGCAGAACTACTAACTGTGATATGCAACCTAGCACTTAAATCAGTCTCTGTACCAGATGAATGGAGGGTAGCTAATGTAACACCAATTTTTAAAAAAGGCTTCAGAGGCAATCCTGGCAATTACAGGCAGGGAAGCCTAACTTCAGTACCAGGCAAATTGGTTGAACCTATAGTCAAAAACAGAATTATCAGACACATAGATGAGTGCAACGTGTTGGGGGAAGAAACAACACAGCTTTTGTAAAGGAAAATCATGCCCCACCAATCTATTAGAATTCTTCGGGGGTGTCAACAAACATGTGGACAACAGTGATCCAGTGGATATAGTGTACTTGGTCTGTCAGAAAGGCTTTGACAAGGTCCCTCACCAAAGGCTCTCAAACAAAGCAAACAGAAAGAGAAGAGGGAAAGTCCTCTCATGGATCAGTAACTGGTTAAAAAGAAAGGAAGCAAAGGGTAGGGATAAAAGTCAACTTGCACAATGGAGAGATGTAAATTATGGGGTCCTCCAAAGATCTGTACTGGAACCAGTGCTGCTCAACATATTGATAAATGATCTGGGAAAAGGAGTAATGAGTGAAGTGGCAACCTTTGCAGATGAGAGAAAATTACTCAAGAAAGGTAAGTCCAAAGCTGGGAAGATGCATAGGAATCTGCCCCCAGAAAAGTCTGGAGAAATAGCTGATAAGTAGATGAGAAACTGAAGGGCAAGATCCCTGAAAAAATGATGAGTTCTCAGAGAGAGAGAGGGAGCAAGAAGGTGAGGGAAGGACAAACTGAGGATGAGTAACAAAGGAGATCTCACAAAACAGGGTTACTGAACAACAAAATGGCAGATGAAGTTCAATATTGATAAACGCTAAGCAATGCACATCGGAAAACATAATCACAATTATGCATACAAAGTGATGGGGTCTAAATTAGCTAGTATCACTGAAGAAGGATCTTGGAATCATTGTGGATAGTTCCCTAAAAACATCTGCTCCATGTGTAGCAGCACTCAAGAGAGCTAACAATGTCAGGAACGCTTAGGAAAATGATAGATAATAAGCCAGTAAATATGATAATGCCTCTATATAAATCTATGGTATGAAATTAATAGGCAGCAGGTTTAACACACACATATGGAAGTTGTTCTTCACACAACACACAGTCGGCCTGTGGAACTCATTGCCAGGGGATGTTGTGAAGGCCAAAAGTATAAGTGGGTTCAAAAAAGAATTAGATCAGTTTATGGAGGGTATGTCTATTGATGGCTATTAGCCAAGATGCTCCGGGTGTCCCTAAACATCTGCCTGTCAGAAGCTGGGCCTGGATGACAGGGGGTGGATCACTCGATAATTTCCCTGTTCTAGTCATTCCCTCTGAAGCATCTGACACCGGCCACTGCCAGAGACAGGACATTGGGCTAGATGGACCATTAGTCTGACCCAGAGTGGCCATTCTTGTGATCAGATATCAGAGGGGGAGATGTGTTAGTCTGGATCTATAAAAAGCAACAAAAAAACAAAAAAACACCACGGGACTCTTTGTTGCATTCTCGTGATGTTACGCTGTTTTAACAAGTGACACAGCATCGGTTCCCTTACAGAGGGATACAGACGATTACTGGCAGCAGTCCCAAGGGAGATCCCAACAGCAGCAGCAAGGGCCAGGGGTTGGCTTCTTTCCCTGATAAACCCTGCAAGAATCCAGAGCAGGAGACATTAAGGGTTTGTGTGATGCCAACAATCAGCTCAGGCAGTGAGAGACGCCCATCCCAGCAGCCACAGGCAGGTGTCTGCCCACAAACTGAGACAAGAAAGCTGACTGACACCAGACCCAGTCACTGGCGATGAGCTCACTGCTTCATGCAGAGATTTGAAGGTAAGTCTCACTAGCCTTGGGGCAAATCCTCAGGTCCTTGTTCATATGAAGCCCTTACTCTGAGACATCCCCCTTGAACAGTGTCCTCACACACTGGGAGCTCTGCTGGAGTAAGGACATCAGAGTTGATTTCTTTGTGGTTCACAGCTAGAAAAACTGATGAATCAGAAAGAAGACCCAGCTTTCATCTCTGCCCTTACACATCTCTCTGTCTGTCCTCCCCTCACTCTCCTTCTGGCTGGCTGGATCTCTCCATCTCTATCCCTGACAAATTATTGTTTTCTCAGGGACTGTGGCCTTCAGTCTCTCAACTACTTATCAGCTGCCTCTCCAGACTTTTCGGGGGGGAGAGGGGGCAGATACTTATGCACCATCCCAGCCCAATCCTCAGATGTTTCATGTGTACTGCTGAGTATCTCCTCTCTGAATTTCCGTGGGGCTTGAGGGGCCTCAGCATTTCTTGGGCAGTACTGAGCACCCCACAGAAAAAGTACATTAGAAATGCACTGAATAGAGACTGGATTCCTTACAGATTAGGAAACAGCAACACTGTCACAAACCTTGCCTAAACATTTACTGCTCTACCTTAATTTTTTGTTTTCCAGATGATTGGTACTAGGCACCAGCCTGGAGTCTCTTCTCTGATCAGCCACAGCCTCTCTGTATGACCGAGT
The DNA here is from genome assembly GCA_026122505.1 of Aldabrachelys gigantea. Classification (NCBI taxonomy): domain Eukaryota; kingdom Metazoa; phylum Chordata; order Testudines; family Testudinidae; genus Aldabrachelys; species Aldabrachelys gigantea. The sequence goes on from CM047499.1 coordinate 16,288,880, forward strand.
AAGTCATTCATTGTCAATAATTATTAGTTAACACTAATCAATAACGGCTTGTAATTCATTATAATCAGTTTTAGTGTTTCTGGACTGGTCGCTAATGGGATGTGAATGAGAGGAATCGGAGTATGCATCTGCTTCTAGGGGTGGTTTCATTTGTGCCTTGGGCACTGCCCTGGGCACAGTCACTTTCCCATCTGTGCTGTTGGTCATTGTCACTCCCTCATTGCAGGCACTGACATGGTGCAATTTCATTCCTGCCCTTCTCCAAGGAAGCTTGTGTGTCTGACCTTCTCCCCCATCGCATCGTGAAGCAGGAGCTCAGATTGCGTCTGATGAAGTGGGCTGTAGCCCACGAAAGCTTATGCTCAAATAAATTTGTTAGACTTTAAGGTGCCACAAGTACTCCTGTTCTTTTTGCGGATACAGACGAACACAGCTGCTACTCTGAAACCTACAGTAGACAAGTAACTCGACTTCAGCTCCCAGCACGATGCTTTGGGGGGCAAGGGCTGCAGTGATCCATGGCAGTATAAACGGGGGAGCAGGTAGGGGATTTTGCCTCTGTAAAGAGCACTGGTGACACTGATTCTGGAATACCTTGGGCAGCTCTGGGGTGCACATTTTAAGACAGATGTTGAAAGATTGGCAAGGGATCAGAAAAGGGCAATAAAAATGATTTGAGATTTGGAGAAAATATCTTCCAGTGAGAGACGTATAGAGCTCAATGTGTTCGGTTTATCAAAGAGGAGACAGAGGTGATTTGATCACAGTGTATCAGCACCTTCCTGGAGAGAAAACATTGCTTACCAAAAGGCTCTTTCATCGAATAGGAAAGGCACAGCTAGAGCCAATGGCTGGAAGCTAAAGCCAACACATTTCAATGAGAAATAAGGCACAGTTTGTTGCCAATGAGTGTGACTATCCATTGGAACAAACTACCAAGGGACATGGTGGATTCTCATCTCCTGATATCTTCAGATCAAGACTGGCTGCCTTTCTAGAAGGTACGTCTTAGCCAAACAAATTTTTCAGCTGAGTGCTGGGGAAATCTGTGGTTATTGTTATGCAGGAGCTCAGACTCGATGATCTAATGCCTAATAGACTTTAAGGTCAAAAGGGCCCATCATGATCATCTTCTCCGACCTGCTGCACATCGCAGGCCACAGAACCTCACCCACCCTCTCCTGTAATAGACCTCTCACCTCTGGCTGAGTTACTGAAGTCTTCAAATCATGGTTTAAAGTCTTCAAGTGACAGAAAATCCACCATTTACACTTGTTTAAACTTGCAAGTTACCTGTGCCTCATGCTGCAGAGGAAGAAACCACCTCCCCAGGCTCTCTGCCAATCTGACCTGGGGAAAAAATTCCTTCCTGACCTCAAATATGGCGATCAGTTAGACCCTGAGCATGTGGGCTATACCCATCAGGCAGATACATGTGAACGAATTTTCTGTAGTAACTCAGAGCCCTTCCCATCACCAGCCACAGGAGATATTTGCTGCTAGCAGTTGCAGATCGGCTCCACGCCATTGTAGGCAATCTCATCATACCATCCCCTCCATAAACTTATCAAGCTCAGTCTTGAAGCCAGTTTGGTTTTTCGCCACCACTCCTCCCCTTGGAAGGCTGTTCCATAACTTCACTCTTGTGATGGTTAGAAACCTTAATCTAATTTCAAATGTAATCTTGTTGATGGACAGTTTGTATCCATTTGTTCTTGTGTCCACATTAGTATTTAATTTAAATAACTTCTCTCCCTCCCTGGTGTTTATCCCTCTAATGTATTTATAGAAAACAATCATATCTGCCCCAGCTTTCCTTTGGTTAGGCTAAACAAGCTAAAACTCTTTGAGTCTCCTCTCATAGGACAGGTTCTCTATTCGTTGGATCATCCTAGTAGCCCATCTCTGCACCTGTTCTAGTTTGAATTCAACTTTCTTAAAGATAGGAAACCAGAATTGCACACCGTATTTCACCAATGCCTCGAATAATGGGACTACCACTTCCCTCTCTTTGCTGGAAATACCTCATCTGATACATCCTAGGACTGCATTAGTCTTTGTCACGACCGCATCACATTAGTGGCTCATGGTCATCCTGTGATCAACCAATACACCCAGGTTTTTCTCCTCCTCTGTCACTTCCAACTGATACATCCCCAGTTTATAGCAAAAATTCGTGTTGTTAGTCCCTAAATGCATGACCTTGCAATTTGCATTATTAAATTTCATCCCATTTCTATTACTCCAGTTTTAAAGGTCACCCAGATCTTCTTGTATGATATTCTCGTCCTTCTCCACATTGGCAATACCTCCCAACTTTGTGTCATCTGCACATTTTATTAGCACACTCCCAGTTTTTGTGCCAAGGTCAATAATAAAAATGTTAAATAAGATTGGTCCCAAGACCGATCCCTGAGGAATTCCACTAGTAACCTCTCTCCAGCCTGACAGTTCACCTTTCAGTATGGTATGACCCATTGTAGTCTCCCCTTTAACCAGTTCCTTTATCCACCTTTTAATTCTCATATTAATCCCCATCTTTTCCAATTTAACTAATAATTTCCCATGTGGAACTATATCAGATGCTTTACTGAAATCCAGGTAGATTAAATCTACTGCAATTCCTTTGTGAGAAAATCAGTTATCTTCTTAAAGTAAGAGATCATGTTGGTCTGGCACAATTTACCTTTTCTAAAACCACCTTTATTTTATGCCAATTACTGTTTAACTCTATGTCCTTAACTACTTTCTCTTTCAAAATTTGTTCTAAGATCTTGCATACATCTGAGGTCAGATTTAACAGATCTGAAGCTTCCTTGCTCACTTTTTTCCCTTTCTTAAATTTAGGTAGTATATTTGCAATTCTCCAATCCTAGGATATGATCCCCTAGTTTATAGATTTATTAAAATACTTCCCTGCACTTTCTGATCTCCATGTGGTAGCTTTCCTTGCGGAACCATCCCATCTTCCATTTCTTGCAGATTTTCTCTTAATCACCTGTTTCAGAAGCTTTCTTATCTGGGCTGGTCTGCAACCCTTCCCTATGATTTTTTCCCCCTTGCTTGGGATGCTGGCTTCAGATTGCTTCTGCAACTTTGACAAAATAATTCCAAGCATCCTCCACATTCAGATCCTGAAGTTCTTCACACCAGTCCACTTCCCAAATAATTCCCTTAATTTTTTTAAGTTAGCCCTTTTGAAATCAAGTACCCTAGTTGTATATCCAGTTTTGTTTATCCTTCCATTTAGTTGCAATTAGCTCATAATCACTCAAACAAAGGTGTCCCCTACAACCAATTTTTCTATGAGATCCTCATTGCTCACCAATACCAAATCTCAAATGGCATCACCTCTTGTTGGTTCAGCAACTAGTTGGTGAAGAAATCTGTCAGCAATCACCTCCAGGAAAATCTAGACCCCTACTATTATTAGTTTCAAAGTGGTATCCTGTTAGTCTCTATCAGCAAAAACTCATGAGGAGTCCTCGTGGCATCTTAGAGACTAACAAATTTATTTGGGCATAAGCTTTTGTGGGCTAGAACCCACTTCATCAGATGCATGGAGTGAAAAATACAGTAAACAGAATATATATTCTAGCACATGAAAAGATGGGAGTTGCCTCACCAAGTGTGGGGTCAGTGCTTACGAGCCAACTCAGTTAAGATGGAAGTGGCCTGTTCTCAATAGTTGACAAGAGGGGGTGAATATCAAGGGAGGGAAAATTACTTTTGTAGTGCCAACAAGGCCAATGCAACCAAGGTGGCCAATTTCCAACAGTTGACAAGAAGGTGTGAGTATCAGCAGAGGGAAAATTATTTTTTGTAGCATTTGTCCTCCAGTCTGTCACTTCCCCAAAGTGATTTTGGCCAAAACAGACTCTGTCTTCTCTAGTCCATCGTTTCTAATTTCTTTACAGTCTACCTGATCATTAATATACAATACTGATCCACCACCTTTGCCTTTATTTCTATCTTTCCTGAACAGCACATATCCATCAACACCTAATCTCCAGTCATGACTATTATTCCACCATGTTTCTGTTATCCCTATAATACCTGGTTTCCCTTCCAATATCAGTAGTTCTAGTTCCTCCATTTTGTCACCCGGCTCCTTTCATTAGTGTACAAACATCTTAACTGTTGCTGCTTGACTTCGCCCACATTCCTTGCCTGGTTGGGTACAGTTATTGTAGTTCCTGTATCACTTTTCTGACTGGCATCAGCACTATTCTTCCTCTTAATGTCCATTCTCCTACCCACAGTGGCTCTTTTCTCCATTGCTGTATCCTTTCTTACTTGATTTCCCTCCCCCTCAATTCTAGAATCAGGCATGGAGATTACATGAGCATCTCCCCCAAGTTTCTAGTTTAAAGCTCTTTTAATCAATTGTGCCAATCTCCAACCAGAAATGGTCCCTTTTGGTCTTAAATCTAAGAATCAATGAATGAAAAAAGTTGGAGTATGGGGCAGAAAAGGGGAAAATTAGCTGTGTGACAGCTTTTTGGGGTGTGTGGGGAAAACTTTATGAATCTCTCTGAAGTGAAGAAGTTTCTCAGTTTGCAGTAGGAACTCTTATGGGATCAAAAGATGGAAATGTATCTAATTTCATAGTACAGTCAAATCTTCTGATGTTGATTTCTTTTCACTATCACCAGATGCAGCTCATGGAGAAAGGAGATGAGGAAAATCAAACAGATTTCACAGAATTCATCCTCCTGGGGTTTGGGGATCTCCCAGAACTGCAGATCCTTCTCTTCCTGGTTTTCCTAGTGATCTACATTGTGACCATGGCCGGGAACATCCTCATCATTGCTCTAGTTGTGACTGATCAGCACCTTCACACCCCCATGTACTTCTTCCTGGGAAACTTGTCCTTCCTGGAGACCTGCTACACTTCCGCCATCCTGCCCAGGATGCTGACCAGTCTCCTGACTGGGGACAGAACCATTTCTGTTGGGGGCTGCATGACACAGTTTTTTTTCTTTTGTTTTCTAGCAACTACGGAATGTTATCTCCTGGCAGCGATGTCTTATGATCGATATTTAGCCATATGCAAACCACTGCACTATGGAACATGTATGAATGGCAAGTTGTGCCTCCAGCTAGCGGCTGGGTGTTGGATAAGTGGATTTCTACCTTGTATAATAATGATGTGTGTTATGTCACAATTAATTTTCTGTGGCCCCAATGAAATGGACCATTTCTTTTGTGATCTCACCCCAATTTTAAAGCTCTCCTGCAGCGACACCAACCAGCTGATGCTGGTTTTTTATATATTTTTCTTCCCAGATGCAGTTTCCCCATTTCTATTAACCTTGACATCCTATGTCTGTATCGTTAGCACCATCCTGAGAATTCCTTCCACCACTGGGAGGCAAAGGGCCTTTTCCACTTGCTCCTCTCACCTCATCGTGGTAACACTTTTCTATGGGACCATAATGATTGTCTATATGCTACCGAAATCCAGCAACCTGAGAGCCCTGAACAAAGTGTTCTCTGTATGCTACACAGTCCTGACTCCCCTGGCCAATCCCCTCGTCTACAGCCTGAGAAACAGAGAGGTCAAGGAGGCCCTGAGAAAAGCTGTCAGGAAATGTCTGGCTCTCCCAAAGAATTCAGAATAGTTGAATGAAATGAGGATCAATCAATCTGGTTTCTATTGTGAAAGAAAGAGGGTTTAAGTGGGCCTTGATACAGAAATGCAGTATACAAGAGATGTTTGTGCACGCACGCGCGCACACACACACACACACACGAATATAAAGTTATACCAACAGAACAAAAACCAGCAGGATTTTATTAAGAGGGATAAGGCAAAGATGCCACATTTATTGGAAATATATAATAAAGCAAAAAATTAAAGAAAACAACATTTTTGACTACTTATTCCTATTACCACTTATTCCTTATACACACATACACACACATATATATATTCACACAATCATTCATTCAAGTTCTGTATAGGTGTTATAGTTACCAGCCTAGAAGTTGCTCATGCCAAGTTACTGGCCTGGTATCTTGGCATGGATGGAGCCGAGGATGGAGCCGAGTCTGTGTCGGATGCATCTGATGCTCCTGGAGGCTGGCAGCAGAACCAGAGACTCAAAGTCCTCAGTCTTTAGAGTCCATTTTTATAGGAATTAATTCCTATGTTAGTCTATGGGAACTGTTTCATCCTGCTGTTGCTGACTCAGTCAGCAGATGACACATTCCTGGTGGCTCCATACTGTCCAAAGTTTGTGTTCCTCATCCTTCCAGGTGTTGAAGTGGATCCCAGTTTACCCTCTGGGGGTTGTCTGGTGGTCCACTTGACACACTCTTCGGCCGATGGATACTCCCTTTCTAGGCTGGCACCTCCCTAACCATTCATGTACATCAAGCATTCATCAACATACATTCCATATCTTAACCGTATTTTAATTTACTATCTCCACCACTTTCGGAGTGTGTGCTAATTCATTTGAGACTCCGGGCCCTTTAATCACAGAGGGTGGGGGTCTGTTCCTAGGAGCCCTTGCTGTTACAATGAAGTGAAAGTCACTTAACAGCTTATAGCATTTGTTTACATTGTACCAATACAGCTTAAGACTCACAGCAGGGGTGGTAGCATAGTGTTTACTTCAAGAACAAAGTCAATTAACTCGTTCGTAAATTTTACATAATAGAGTATCCTTCATGGGACAGATACAATCAATGGTTTCCACAGACAGGAGCTTACATGTTTTAACAGAAGAACTAAAAGATTTTTATACTTGGTGAAACTGTTGGATTTTTAAAGTGTGGGGGACAAATTATGGGGGGTCACTGTCACTTGGGGGAATCACTGTTAGCACCTTCTTTAATATCCCTACAATAAGAGAGATACAGAAGTTGGGATTTTGCAGGGGGTGGAGGGGAGAGAAGGTTTTGACTTTTCATCAAAATAACTGGAACTTGAAAAATGAAAAAAAAATTGCTTTTTGGAAACTGACATCTGAAAATGTTCAGGTAGAAACTGTAAAAAAAAAATGGTTATGTACTGTTGTTGTGGCTGTGTTGGTCCCAGAATATTACAAAGACAAGGTGTAACCCTCTGTACGTCAAAATAGAACCCTGGACCCCAATATTCACCACTGTGATATGGCTATGATGTGATTGGTACAAAGTATGCCTTGGGAGGTATCATTTGAGAATTCTTGATCTGCTGAACAGTAATATCCTGTTGAATTGTGGTACTGCATTGTATGTGATGTTATGAAGTATTGCTAAATGTGTTACTGAAATATAGTGAGGTTGGGAGATGGCCACAGCTGGCCTTCCTGTAACATCAAAGGGGCAACCATCACTTGCTAGACAGATGTTGATGGCCCATCAAGAAGAATCAACTCTCCCAGAGACTCCACAGAGGGCAGGCAAGCAGTGGGTACTGCCCGACCTCATGTCACAGCAAGGATCTTTCTAGCACCTGGTGAGAAAGTATAAGGAGGTCAATGACATCACCACTTGGTCTCACTCCTCCACCATCTCAACACCTGGAAGGCAAAGACTTTGAACTGGGGAAGATTGGTCCCAGGCTGGGAAGGGATTTCAGCCTGTGGCCATTTCTACACGACGCATGAAAATCGATTTTAGATACGCAATTTCAGCTACGAAAATAGCGTAGCTGAAATCGATTATCTAAAATCGATCTACTCACCCGTCTTCACCGCGCGGGATTGATGTGCGTGGCTCGCCATGTCGATTCCGTAACTCCGTTGGTTTTGGTGGAGTTCCGGAATCGATGTAAGCGCGCTCAGGGATCGATATATCACGTCTAGATGAGACGCGATATATCGATCCCCGAGCAATCGATTGTAACGCGCCGATACGGCGCGTCGTATAGATGTGGCCTGTGTATAGAGAACTGTGAGCTGCCTGTAACATCTATTAGAGTGAGAAACTGTTTGATTCAAATCTTGCTTCATTTAGAATTTAGACTGCAAATTTATTTTTATTTCTTATGTAACCAACTCTGATCTCTATGCCTGCTTCTAATAATCACTTAAAACCTATCTTTGTGTAGTTAATAAATCTGTTTTATATTTTACCTAAAACAGTATGTGTTTCTGGTTGAAGTGCTTGGGGAAATCTCAGCTCAGCTTAACAAGGTCTGTTGCACGTCTACTTCCATTTGTTGGTGTGGTGGAAAAATTAATGAGCTTGCACTGTTTAAGGGAGTCTTGAGCAGTGCAAGATGGTATATTTCTAGGGTGCAAGGCTGGCGTGATTGGCTGATGCCTCTCTGTATAATTCATGACTGGCTTAGAGAACATTCATGCAATTTAACTGGATGTGGGTCTCCACAAGCTGATGGCTGAGTGATCACAGCACCTGGAGGGGTTTGCTCCTTGTCACTGGCATAGTATTGTGAGAGACAGCCCAGGCTGGAGAGTTAAGGGGACACAGTGGTCCCACTCATCCAGGTTGTACCATGGGGATCCCATCACCCAAGGAGGGTGAGGTAATATCTTTTATTGGACCATCTTCTGTTGCTGAGAGACTCAAGCATATTTCAAGGGACTCCAATAGAGTGATCTCTTTGTGATAAGTGTTCACCCAGAAGTGATACAGTGTTTGTCTTATAATTTTTCTGTGTCAGTTCATATGAGAGCATAGTGATTGTCTGGTTTCACCCACATAGCTGTTGTCTGGGCATTTGATTCCCTGGATGAAGTACAGCACGTGTCTTGATAGCACGTGTCGGACCCATGGATCTTGAAGGGTGCATTGAGGGTAGTATTGCTCATCCTAGCCGTGGAGATTTGTCTGCTGGTTTTGCATCTGTTGTTTTGGCAGGATCTGATGCTGCTTTGAGTTGGTGTGTCCTGATCTGTGGGGAACTTGTTTTTGATGATGAGCTTGGAAAGAACGGGGGAATGTTTGAAAGCCAGAAGTGGGGGCTCAGGAAAGATTTGTTTCAGGATGTGATCCCCATTAAGTGTGGATTGTAATTGTTTAACGATACTTTTCACAAAGCAATCACTCTACATCTGACCTCTCAGACCTCATTCTCAAAGAAATCTGCACAACCCCGTCAAAAGATGAGACTGGGAACTTGAATTCATAACTTTCAGACACTAAAATCATGAACTGAAAAGATACGCTAGATTTATGGCTTATTTCAACAAACTGTAACCAACTAACCCCTCCCCATCCCCCCCCACACCAGCTGCCTTTCCCCCCCTCCCTTCCATGACTGGAGGGGTGTTAAGGGGCCATTTCAACTTGAATGGTCCCTTGAAATGTTTGTTAACTACTTATGATAAACTATCTTGTATTTAGCTGTGATACTGAGTTCATTTCCCAGACTGAAGAAGAGCTCTTTGTAAGCTCAAAAGTTTCTCTCTCTCACCTACAGAAGTTGGCCCAATCAAAGATCTCACCCCTTCCACCTTGTCTCTCTCTCAAAAAAAATATGTTCTGCTGTTTTCAGTTTTGTCTCAAAAAGTTAAAATATTTGGAGGTGGTTTGCACGGTGCTCCTTTCTACTCAGCTGAGGAAAGAGAGAGGGGTACAGACTCACAATCACACCCCCCTGCCCCCTCGGTTAGATCTGTTCCTTAGGGGAGGGCTAAGGAAGGGGGAAAAGGTCACAAGCCCTACGTATGGTGAAGTTGGGATGCTGGTGCCATGGTAAAGGGGTCAGGGGCTCTGTGGGGGTTGTTGGGGTGAACCCCAGGGGACTGGAGCAACTGAAGAAAGGAGAGAGGGGTTGGTGTAGCCAGGAGCTGTGGGCATTCAAGCTGATGTTTAGGGTAGATGGACCTGGGTGTTGGGGGCCGCAGAAGGGCCCTGGGTGGAGTAGGGGTGCTGGAGCAGTGGCAGGAGGGGCTAGGGTGAAGAGAGAGGGAAGTGGAGGGAGGGAAGTGATTTGAGGATGGTGGCGTAGGGATGGTTTTCAGAGGTGGGTTTATTGGGTATTGGGGCTGAAAGGATGATGAGCAGTGGCGGGGGAAAGTCTGGGTGGGGGTGAGAAACATTAGAGTGGAAGGGGGTGCTAGCAGGGTGATGTTTTCTGGGGGTGTTTAGTTGGAGCGGTGTGCCATGGGGTGGATATATGTGGGAAGAAGGGGGTTGGTGCAGTGGGGTGGGTGGGGGATGTGGCAGAAGTAGCTTTTGTGGGTTGTGGGTTTCTCTGGAGGTGTCTGGATGTGTTTATTTGGGGATGTATGGGTTTAAATAGGAGCTGGTGGGAGGGTTGGAGGTTATATAGGGGTCTACGGTGGGGGTGTTGGCTGGGGACTGCAGGAGGGTTTTGGGGGATCTATGGTAGAGGGTTCGGTGGGGGCTGTTGGAGAAGGTTGGGGGTACTATGGGAAGGGGATGGGAGGATGTAGGGTGGGATTAATTGGAGGGTCGATGATGGGGGTTTGGAGGGGGCAAAGGGAGGGGCGGTGTGGGGCTGGGAGCAGAGGGAGCCGTGTGGCAGTGCCGATGGCCACAGCTGGCTGTGTCTCTGCCTGTCTCCCTCCTCTGCAGCCCCTTCCCCCTCTCCTCCCCTCACTCCATCTCGCCAGGGACAGGGCTGACACGCTGGGCACTGGGCATGGTCAGGACAGACTCTGCCCACAGCACCACGCCGGGCCACAGGGACTCTCCCTGCTCGTCCTGCTGCTGGGCAGCCACCGAGGGGAGTGTCTCACCAAGTGGGCGGCTTGCTCAGATCGGGTGGGGTGTGAGCCCCCTCTAACCCAGCCCACCGCTGGCAACACGCATGGTTTGTACCGGAGCTAGAGAGGATCTTTTAGAAGGAGGTATCCAGTCCTGATTTAAAGACTCCAAATGATGGAGAATCCACCACAGCCCTGGACAAACTGTTCCAATGGCCGGCTGCTCTCACCATTAAAAACATGCCCCTTCTTTCTAGCCTGAATTTGTCTCCCTTCTACTGCCAGCCATTGGCTCTCATTCATCTTTGTCTAGGAGACTGAAGAGCCCCCCGCAACCAGAAACACCCTCCCCTGTAGGTACTTCTAGTCAACTCTTTGTTGAAGCTTTGCTCACCGTCGCCCTGTTAAGTTACATAGTTTAAGATTCTTGAGTCTCTCACTGTAAGGGGGTCAGTTTTCCAGATCCCCAAATCGTTCTGGGACCAGAGGTCAGAACCACCATGTTGTATGACAGACACTTGACAAAATTACTGAACTTAGTGACAGACATTGTGGGGAGGGTTATGTCTTTCAGTCATTCAACCCAGGCTCAGATCGCCATGGACCTCAACATTTTTACTACAGAGACTTGTATCCATGTACGGATATGTTGCCTACCCGTGTCTTGGAGCAAATCTGACCCATTTACCAAAGGATGTGGTGGAGTCGCCATCATCTGGAAACTTTACAGGAAGGCTGGATTCTCCTTCTAAAAGCTGCACTCCAAATAGAGTCATTGATTTTAAATAGTGAACATGCCTTCAGAGCAGAGGGACTGGATCCAGGGTCTCCTGTGTCCTGAGGGAGCCCTGTATCCCCTGAGGTTCAGAGTTATGGAGCAGCTGTGTCTGATTCAAAGAGAGGGGCTGAGAGCCCCAGTCAGAAGGATGTGCCTTCCTCCAGCTAGGATTTAGGTGCTTAACTTTGGGAGGGGGACACACCCCTGTGCTTAACATCTCCCAGTGGCGACATTAGGCGTCTGCCTGCAGAACACGCTGGCTTTTGACACTCCCAGTCTTAGCCTCGTTTCTCCCCATTCATTGTTCAGGGAGCCTGAGTACCTATCTCAGGCATTGTGAATCCCAAGGATTTCCTCACAGTTGATAAGCTAAGAGTTCCTACTATCTAAGTTCCTGTGTGAATCACAGAAATGTAGAGTGAGAAGGAACTTTGAGACATCCTCACTGCCCATGGCAAGACGACTCCAGTGCCCTGCTATTGACACAACCTAAATCAGTAGTTTTCAACCCAGGGTCGGCAGACTATGTCTAAGGTTTCCAAAAGGGTTTGCACCACCATTCAAATTTATTTTAGAGGTCCACAAATGAAAAGAGCTTGAAAACCACTGACCTAAATAATTCTGTATTGGAATGGGTATTGACAGCTGTGAGATGAGATGTGAGAGTGGTCTGCGGCTTTAATGATGGGTAGGGAAAGTATAGGGTTAGTTGGTTTCGTGCATGCAACAGTGAAGAGGTTGTTGGAACATAGGGGCCCATTGGTGTCAACTGGCAAAGTTTGCTGTTTACAAGCAACTCCTGTCTCAAACCTCATAGACTTTAAGGTCAGAAGGGACCGTTATGATCATCTAGTCTGACCTCCTGCACAACGCAGGCCACAGAATCTCACCCACCCACTCCTGTAACAAACCCTGACCTATGTCTGAGTTATTGAAGTCTTCAACTCATGGTTTAAAGACTTCAAGGTGCAGAGAATCCTCCAGCAAATGACCAGCGTCCCATGCTGCAGAAGATGATGAAAAACCTTCAGGGCCTCTGCCAGTCTGCCCTGGAGGAAAATTCTTCCCCAACACCAAATATGGCAATCAGTTAAACCCTGAGCATGTGGGCAAGACTCACCAGCCAGACACCCAGGAAAAAATTCTCTGTAGTAACTCAGATCCCACCCTATCTAGTGTCCCATCACATGCCATTGGGCATATTTACCGCTAATAGTCAAAAATCAATTAATTGCCAAAATTAGGCTATCTCGTCATACCATCCCTTTCATTAACTTATCAAGCTTAGTCTTTTGCCTTCACTGCTCCCCTTGGAAGACTGTTCCAGAATTTCACTCCTTTGATGGTTAGAAACCTTCATCTAATTTCAAGTCTAAACTTCCTGATGGCCAGTTTATATCCATTTGTCCTCGTGTCCACATTGGTACTGAGCTTAAATAATTCCTCTCCCTCCCTGCTATTTATCCCTCGGATATATTTATAGGGAGCAATCATATCCCCTCTCAGCCTTCTTTTGGTTAGTCTAAACAAGCCAAGCTCTTTCAGTCTCCTTTCATAAGACAGGTTTTCCATTCCTCGGATCATCCTAGTAGCCCTTCTCTGTACCTGTTCTAGTTTGAATTCATCCTTCTTAAACATGGGAGACCAGAACTGCATATAGTATTCCAGGTGAGGTCTCACCAGTGCCTTGTATAATGGTCCTAACACCTCCTTATCTCCACTGGAAACACCTCGCCTGATGCATCCCAAGACCGCATTAGCTTTTTTCACAGCCATATCACATTGGCGGCTCATAGTCATCCTGTGATCAACCAATACTCCAAGGTCCTTCTCCTCCTCTGTTACTTCCAAGTGATGCGTCCCCAGCTTATAAGAAAAATTCTTGTTATTAATCCCTAAATTCATGACGTTGAACTTTTCACTATTAAACTTCATCCTATTACTATTACTCTAGTTTACAAGGAGTAAAGACCTGACAAACTCACTACAAGTAATACAATGATAGCATCCAAGGTGTCTACTGAAAGCTTGTAATGTGTGGATACTCAATTACTGCGAGATGTACATATGGGTAATATTTAAGGAATAATGTAGCTATACTAAACATTTTGCCTTTATGGTCTTGGAGTAAGAAATACAGGCGTGGTGTTAGTCAGCAGGGAATCATTTAACTGGGAGGGAGTTGTCATCCCTCCCTGGCTCATCTTTTGTGTAATGTATCACTCAATTGTCTACCTTTGCACCAACCCAGAACAATCTACAGAAAGCCAAAGACACTATAAACATCAAAACCCCATAGAAGTGAAAAAGACAATATGACAGCAAGGAGATGGGCCTGTCCAGGAATAAAGACAAAAGACTGATTCCATATATCCCAGGAGAAAGAGACCACACCTGTTTGCTGAGGAGGTACCTTGCTGAGTAGGGGTGTTTTATGAAAGACTAGGTCCTAGCTCCTTGGGGCCAGCAATCACTGTGACAGACTGCACTTTGGGGTGAGAATCTACTTTATTAGATCGGAAAGGTGACCATTAGTAAGCATAGGCCCTAGTTTGTGTTTTATGATTTTGTCTTGTATGTAGTCACTTGCTTCAGTCACTCACAGTTGTTTCAGTGTGAATCTCTGTTCTTTCTTAAATAAATTCCTTTTTGTTTTACTGTACTCAAGTTCTGTGTGACAGATGACTTGGGGAGGGAGTAAGCTGAAATTGAGGTGCAGGGTTCTTGGGAATCCAGCAATGGGGGTGCATGACAGAAGGGGGCACTATGAAGGGATGCAGGAGCTAGACTGCATTGACTGTCAGCCTGCAGGGCTGGTGGAGAGCGGAGGAGTGGCTAATGGGCCAGTTGTCAGGATCTCTCACTCAGCCAACACAGGGAAGATTCCCTCATGCTGGAGGTAGGGGATAACAAGTCAACTCTCAGCCCTGGGCACCCCAAGTAGCATCATAGTTGTAAAAGTGTTGTTACATTTTACAAGTGCTGGCTCACCACTGAGGGCTAGGTAGCTGCAGATAGTGTCTGTCCATTACTTTGATGAGGCAGAGACACAGTGTGTGTAGTATGGGCATGGAGGGAGGGGGAGGGAGAGGAGAATGCACTGAGGGCAGAGTTAGAGTGGCAGAGGCCTTTACCTTACCCGAAGTCTGAGTTTTGCTGAACACGATGGTATGGAAGGGCATAAGCTTTCCCCTCAGCCCCACCGTTGCTCTATGATTCCTCAGTGTTCCACCCCCCACTTTGGTTACAGTGCAGTGGCTTTCAACCGTTATTCATTTGTGGACCCCTACAAAGTTTCCAAGGAATGTGTGGACCCCTCTGGAAAGCTTGGGCAGCCTACAGACCCCAAAGGCTCCTGTGGACCACAGGTTGCAAGCCTCTGTTGTAGTACAATGGAAGTTCTTTACAATGTTTGCAGTTGCTACCAGGGCTGGTGAGAGAAACCTCATCCACGGTCTGTCCCAAAACCTTGACAACTTTATTATACGATGGTTACAGTAATTTTAAGCATGTGATAGATGACTGATGTCTCTCTCTCCCCTTCTCCACATCTCCCCCACATGTAGCCCCCCACCCCCAACATTTCCAAGCCCCCCTTCCCATTAAGTCATCAGTTGCGCTGTAGAAGCCACTAACATGTTAGAAGTTGCTCCTTTCTGTCTCCTGTACTGGTCCATGCACAGATCACAGGCAGCAGTTTCCCAGAGGACCCCACACTACCTTGGTCATGTCTCCCAAGCTGGGCCCCTCACTCCAACTACTCAATGTCAGGCGGGACTCTGCCCCTGTTTCATCCAGGCTCCACCAGCCATGACCCAGAGCCACCCAGTCCACCCCTCCTATAAACTGCCCCCCCACACACACAGGTGACACATCATTTTCTTTATTTCAGATATTTGAAAGTAAACTTATTTTCCCCACCCCAGCTGACATGGAGGGGCAGGGAGAGGGCTCAGACACCCCAAGAGGAGCAGGTCCCCCAGCTCCCAGCACACCTAGGGAAGGAGAGAATTCAGGGTTCACAGGCCCCACCCCCTGAACTCCCAAATTCTTCTGCTACTCTCCCATTCTCCAACCCTCCCCCCAGAAGTCTCCTCCCCTCCCACTCCCCTAAGCTGGGGCCCCAACCACTCTGCCCCCCCCACCCATTCATCCCCTTCCCTATAATGCACCCTCACTGCAGATCTAACCCCCCTATTTTCCATCTACTCTTGCACCTGCTCAGTGAGAATTTACAGGAAGAATTTGTTCCTTTTAAAATCAGCTTGAATAGCTTCCTAATTTTCTGCTGTATTCAGATCACTTTTTAAAAAAAATAAAAAAAGACACCTGGACAGAGGCAGACTTTTCCCAGACGTTTACAGTTCATTCTCTTCTGCTCATGGTGCATTTCAAACCTTCAAAGTTGCTAGAAATTGTGACCATAAATCCTTCCCCACCCTGCTGTGGGGCTGTATCTCAGGGACCCCTGGCTCAAATGACACCATATTTGGCTCACTAGCCCGACCCTGTGCTGCCATGAAGCATAGCAAATTTTAAGACAATCTACATAAGAATGTGAATTTTAGAGCACTTGGAGTCATTTGCTTAACAAGAAGGGCTTCCCAACCTTGGCTAGGGTGGAGCTGCCCTGGCACCCATTACTCTATGAAGCAGAAGGAGAAAGGAGGGGAGGGGATCCACCCACCCATCAACAGCAGAGTGGGCTCAGAGAGGTGGGCAGTGGCCCACGCATCTCCATGAGAGGTTCTCAGGTGAAAGAACACCCAGGGGTGGGGCTCAATACAGCCTGAAAGCACAGCTCTGAGACACACGAACTGCCCCCATTCACTTCAGTGGGGGTTCCCATCCCCCCTCCCCAGGGCTGGAAAGTTTCTGGTGTGTCAAGCACATCCATCCTCAGCAGTATGTCCTTGGTGCATGCCCTGAACCTGCCTGTTCTCAGCTCCTCCATCCAGACAGGCAAGGGCTTCCCAGATCCTGGCTCACAAAAAGGCAAGCTCCACCTGAACCTATTCATGTTGGAGGAGACAAAATACTGCACAGCTGTGCAGGGACCATCAATTGGAGTGGCTAGGACATCTCTGTGAATGTGCATTAGCTAGCCCTTCCCTTAGTGCAGATACACAGCCTTTAACTGCCATTTAGCTGGTTGGGGACATCCAAATCCTCTAGGCACTTTTGAAATCTCAGCCCTGTCTCCCTGGGAAAGGAGCAATTCACTGCAGATGCACGTCCTCACGGGTCTGGGAATCAGCTCTCACCCCATCTGATGTCCTCTTCCATCAGCTGCTCACATTGTTACCCTCCCCAACTCAGGGTGCTCCCCCCTTGTGACTCAGCCCTCAGGCCAGGTCACTATATGGCACCCTGGGGTAACACAGTTCCAGCTGACAAGCTGTCCATATGCCTTCTCAGGCAGTTTCTGTCCCAACGCCAGGTCTTGGGCCACTTTGCCAGTGTGGGGACCCAGGTACCCTCTGACTAGCACACTAGGTCTGTTCAGTGTCAGACGTAGTTTCTGCATCTCAGCACTTTATGTCCTTGCCTACCTCTGGGTTCACCCCTGCAGCTTTCTCCATGCCCCTTAACTAATTCACTCCTCTAAGTCTCTTGTAAGACTTGCTAGTTCAGGGCAAAACTCCAGGCATGCTTATCCCTCTGGATCACCTCCATGTTCCAGGCCAACTCCCTTTCTAGCCACAAAACAACTGCAAAACCAGCAGAGAATCCTGTGGCACCTTACAGACTAACAGACATTTTGGAGCGTGAGCTTTCGTGGGTGAATACCCACTTCATCAGATGGAGGTAGTGGAAATTTCCAGGGGTAGGTATATATATGCAAGCAAGCAAGCTAGAGATAACGAGGTTAGTTCAATCAGGGAGGATGGGGCCCTGTTCTAGCAGTAGAGGTGTGAAAACCAAGGGAGGAGAAACTGGTTCTGTAATTGGCAAGCCATTCACAGTCTTTGTTTAGTCCAGAGCTGATGGTGTTAAATTTGCAGATGAACTGAAGCTCAGCAGTTTCTCTTTGAAGTCTGGTCCTGAAGTTTTTTTGCTGCAGGATGGCCACCTTAAGGTCTGCTATAGTGTGGCCAGGGAGGTTGAAGTGCTCTTCTACAGGTTTTTGTATATTGCCATTCCTGATATCTGATTTGTGTCCATTTATCCTTTTCCGTAGTGACTGTCCAGTTTGGCCGATGTACATAGCAGAGGGGCATTGCTGGCATATGATGGCGTATATTACATTGGTGGACGTGCAGGTGAATGAAGCAGTGATGGTGTGGCTGATCTGGTTAGGTCCTCTGATGGTGTCGCTGGTGTAGATATGTGGGCAGAGTTGGCATTGAGGTTTGTTGCATGGATTGGTTCCTGAGGTAGAGTTACTATGGTCCAGTGTGCAGTTGCTGGTGAGAATATGTTTCAGGTTGGCAGGTTGTCTGTGGGCAAGGATTGGCCTGCCACCCAAGACAACTGCAGAAATCCTGCCTCCCAGCAGCTCATTCCTGCACAGGATTCCTGGCTTTATAATGCTATCCCAGCTCCTCCCGCAGCTGGGCTTCATCTGCCATTAGGCCCTATCAAGCCCTGGTTTCCCTCCATGTGCAGCATCTACAGTTAATTGCTCCCTCCCTCCCGCCAGCCCACATTAACCCACTCAGGGCTTGTGTGAAGTGGACACCTCATCACACCCACACACCTAGTGCAATTATCATGAGCTCAAAGCACCTCACAAAGAAAGAGAAGCATGATTGACCACCTTTTGCAGATGGGGAAACTGAGGCACGGAGGGGTCCTGTGATTTGCCCAGGGTCACCCAGTGGATCAGTGGTAGGCATGGAAATAGAAGGCAGGTCTCCCAGCTCCCCAGCCACTGCCTCCCATGATGTAAACACCAATTTAGTAAAGAAAATGATAGAGCCCAGGATTGTCAAAAGGCTCATAGGGGGCAGCTGAAATTCCAAGGGACCTGGGCCCCTAAATCCCCCTCAAAGCTCTTCAAAAATCCCATTCTAATAGAGGAGATATTATATCAACTTTTTTTCTTTTCTTTTCTTTTTTTTGCATGTGTTTATTCTTCTTGGCATGAGTCAGGAGAGATTCTCTTGTCATGAACACTGACAGCACTGTTAACTAAAGTGAATGGAGTGTTAACTCATAGAGATACATGTGTGATTAATTCAAAAGTCGACATGGAACATTCAGGTTTTCGGGGGGGGGGTTCCCCCAGGTCAGACTGGCAGAGAGCCTGGGGCATTTTTGCCTTCCTCTGCTGTGCAAGGCAGGGGTCACTTGTTGGCTTGAACTAGTGTAAATGGTGGATTCTGTCACTTGAGGTTTTTAAATCATGATTTGAGGACTTCAGTAACTCAGCTAGAGGTTGGGGGTCTATTCCAGGAGTGGGCGGTGAGGTTCTGTGTCCTGTGACATGCAGGAGGGCAGACTAGATGATCATGATGGTCCCTACTGGCCTTAAAGTCAGTGATCTCATGGGGGGGAGTGGGAGGAGAAACTAAGACAGCGCACAGCAGAGCCACACTCAGCTACAAGGGGATGCCGCAGGAGGTGATGGTGACCTTCTATACAACCTGGATCAATTTCATTTGAAACATGTTAATTTCACTAACGCTCTGCTTAGCACAAAAATATTCAAAAAAAAACCCCAACCCCCCCCCCCAAACGGCTGTTTCACTATGTGCTCGTTAAAACCATTTCCATTAGCAAAGCTTTTTCTAAAAAGAACTCTCTCCAATCAGCCTTGCAGCACCTGTTAGCTTAGAGACCTTCAGGAGGACACACCGGCAATTAGAACTTCGCATGCCTTAATGAGCGCTCCGAGAAGGGCTCAGCCCAGCACAGGGCTGGGCCCGGCCTGGAGAGCTGACAACCTTCTTGAGGAATTACAGGCCAGCAGCAGAAACAAAGTTACTTGTTGCTTTAATGGGTCCCAGCAGGGCCATTAGAATGGCAATGCTGCTGGGAAATGCAGGTCTCCGTGGCAGTCTCGTGGGAGCTAATTAGAACAGAAAGTCAGAGGCATTGATTAAAATTAGAGAAAGGAAGGGATGGGTCTGTTCCTATGGCAGATAGCCCTGATGGGAAAGCCAAAGGGGTCGAGCTGTTCATTCCCAGCACCTGTGACAGGTGATCCCTCCCTTCGTAAATTCCATTAGACACCCCAGGTAGTGAGGGAATGTGATGGGATTGGGGGGTGTGGCTGTAGTGAAACAGACACATAAACCTCAGTTTCCCACGAGGTTAGCAAAGGCAGCAAGGCCTAGGGTCAGTGAGCAAAAGGCAATTCCGGGTTTCTAGGCCTCAGTGACTGATGGTTGTTGCTGTCCTGCCCATAACTCCCAGCTCTGCTGATGTCCTCGGTCCTAACCCACAGCCCCCTTCTCCCCCACCCCATCCCATCTCTGGGCTCACACATAGCTGGGCTGGTGCCCCTCAGTCCTGACCCGCAGCCCCCTGCTGTCCCAGCCCTGCCTCCCTTACAGCTCTGCTAACTGATCTCAGCCCTGACTTACAGTACCCCCATTGTGCCTGTCCTAACGGTGCCCATACATCAGAGACATGAGCTATCATTGCTGTCCTGCCCCAAGCACACAGTGCTAACAACTCCCCTCCATCCTGACCCTTTGCGACTCTAGTTCACTGCCCCCCCTGCGCACACGCACACACGCGTGCACACACACACGCACACACACAGCTCTGTCAAGGCACCACTGCTGTGACTGGCAGCTCTCCCCCTGCACCATTCCCCTTGTGTCTGCAGCACACAGGCTAAGGAGCCTGGCACAGGCCCTGCATCCTCAGACCTCTGGTATTTCTGTGGAGTTCTGAGCTCCAGCAGCACCTGCCACTCCAGGCCTGGACCAGAACTGAGCTGTCTCCATGCATCACAAAGCAGCTTGCGCACACACACACCCCCGTCCCAAGAACAGGTGTCCTTCCTTCCAGGAGGGCACAGAAGGGAAATACCCGCCCCACCCCCACACCCCGAGCGAGAGAAGAGGGCAGCAGGGATGCATGCACCTGCACCCACACACTGAGCAGGGGACAACAAAACACACACACACAAATACACAGCAGAGCCCAGAGCCTCCAGCAGGGGGAACAGCATCACACACATTCTGTCCCAGATACGTAGGATCAATGCCGCACCCCCAGCTTTGGGCCACTCCCTTGCAGGACCCCCTTCGATGGGCCAGACCCCAAAAGGGTCTCACTCTCCCTTCAGGGGAGGCCACGCAGCCTCACCGTCTCCTGGACTGACCCGACTCCAGCCTCCCTGCTTCATCCCATGAGCTCTGTCCAGCGGAGTCAGACCCTGGAAGAGACGTGTCCGCTTGGCAAGGACCCAGGTGTTTCCCCCAGGAACACTCAGGGATCGTGTGCGAAACAGCCAGTTTCTTAGTCACGTGGACACAGCCTAGGAAGAGCTTAGGTTAGCACAGAGAAATGAAGGTGAAAGGATCGTCCGTTCTAATCAGCCCGGGGCCCCGCCGAGCCGAAGTGAACCCCATGTCCAGGCTGTGCCTGTCTGACCTACGTAGTCAGTTCCCAGGAGAGAGAGAGCATCCAGATGTCACCTCTGACCCCCAGCTCACCCCATCCCATTCCTTCATTCTCCAGCTGGGAGGGGGAGGTGTCTTTGCTCATTTTCCCTGCGAGAAGGGGGGAAATCCAGGCAGCGCTGGCATTATCTCTCCAGTCCCCTTGTTCATCTGGGTCACTTTCAACCAGTTCCTTAACGACTCTTCATGCCACCCAGACAGGGAGGTGATGCGCACACCCCTGTGTCTTTTAGTCTTTCCTGAAAACACATGTAGCCCTGTTCCCCTCACTGGGTAACCACGCACCACATAGGGGAAACCGAGGTACATAGCAGGGTCATAAAAATATTACCCCAAATTCCCCCTTTCTCACATATACACATACATACAAAGCAATAGATCACCAAATATGTTTAAGCTTCTGTTATACTTCTGGGTCTTCATAGTATGAATTAGAATTAACCCCTGTGACTTGAGTGGGACTAATGCACTGGGGTATCTGAGACCCTGATTTGGCTCCAGAGGTCAGTTTCTAACCTTGGTCTCACTGGTGTAAGTTTGGAGAAGAAGAAGAATTCATCATAATAGTTTGGGGCACGTGATGGGGCTCCAGAGACCTTAGCTTTAATAGCGGAGCTGGCCCTGACTTTGTGACCTCAGCCAAATCAGTTAGGCAAGTTTTCAAACTCAGGTGTCTAAAGGTAGCCAGCAAAAATCCCTACTAATCAAAATGACCAGACTTGTAGGTGTGTTGGGCACCTGCATTTCTCAGTGACCTGTCTGGGAACCAAGGCTGCCCAGCAATCCGGAGGGGGGTGGGGAGCGGTGAGAAAAAGGAAAAAAGACTAAAACAGACCCATTAAGGCTAAGATTTCCAAACTGCCTAAGGGATTTGGATGCCCAATTTCTATTCATTTCTGGGAGGGTTAGGCACCTAACTTGTTTACTCATTTGTGAAAGTTCCACAAAGCAACTAAATACTTATAAAAACCTGTTCCTCTGGATACTGGGATTAGATGCTTTTGAAAGTGTGACCCATCTGCTCTCGGTGCCTCAGTTTCCCCAAATGGGGGGGGGCTGGGGCTGAGGTCTATGGTTGTGCCAGATGAGAGCTAAGTTTGGCATTTTGAAAGCAGCTTTATAGAAGCTAGATGTCCAAATCCCATTGAAATTCAATCAGATTTAGGTGCCTAATTCCAGCCTAATTATTATTAACTTTAAGTCCCCAAATTTGAAAATGTTGGTCCCAAATCAATCAATCTGCATGTGCTAAACTCTTCCTAAATCTGTTCATTTGGGAAAAGCAGAGGTTGCAATTTTTATTGAGGAGCAGGACGCTTAATGCTGAACGGTTGTTGTGAACAGCCATGGATCACAGTTTCGCTAAGAGACTCATGGATTCCCAGCTGTCCCAAGGCCGCAAGGGACCACTGTGATATAGTCTGTTCTGTGCACAGGCCAGAGACCCTCACTCCCTGACCCCAGCAGGGCGATGACACCCGATCGTGTGTTTGAGGCATTGGACTGGCCCTCAGAACTCACACATCAGTTCCCAGCTTTGCCCCGACTCTCTGTGTGGCACTGAGCGGGTCACTTAGGTTGATGTTTTCAAACTAAATGCAGTGGGAACTGTGTGTCCAAATCACCTAGTCAGGATTGGAAAATATCAACCTTAAACTCTGGGCCAGATCCTCAGCCGTTGCTCCACTGGAGTCACCGGGCAGATCCCCAGTTGGTGTGACCCTGCTCTAGCTCCGCTGGAGTCACCTCATCCTTGCGTGTGCTCAGACACTACAGTGCTCAGAAGCATTTACCTACCTAGCCAGACAAATGGGGCAGAACCTGTCCCCACTGAGCTTAAAGTCCAACCTCCCATTGGCGCCGGCCTCACCAGGATTGAGGCCTACATGTGTTACTCGCTGATGACTTAACAATACAAAGGCAAATCTCAGCAGGTGTCTGGGGTGCTGCAATCCCATCCACAGTCCAAGCACCCCAACCACCCTTGGTGCTTAGGAGTTTGGACTGACAAACGGGAAGCATTTGGAAGCAAACCAGTGAAGAGAAATGATGGCAAATCCTGCAGCTGTCAGCGAAACTCTGGTTGCTTCATGCAGTCATCAGAGGGCAGCAAAGGATAAGGAACGAGAAGGAAGCAGCGTTCTAGAGACTGGACAGGAGGGGATGACTCATTGATCTCTTCTGGCCTTGGAAACTATGTGACCATCTGATCTTCCCTCGTGCATAGCACAGGCCCTAGCACTAATCGCATTTTGGGATGTATTAACAGGAGTGTCATATGTAAGACACGGGAGGTCACTGTCCTGCTCTGCTCGGCCCCAGTGAGGCCTCAGGTGGGCTACTGTGTCAGTTCTGGGCACTGCACTTTAGGAAAGATGTGGACAATTTGGAGATAATCCAGAGGAGAGCAACAAAAATGATGAAAGAGGTAGAAACCCTGCAGAGACTCGGGTCCAGGCCCTGTCATTATGCAGTGTGGACACGGGTCAAGCCACAGACCCGAGTCAGAAGGTTTGCACAGTGCAGTATGGACATGTTAGCACTACTGTGAGACCCAGGTCCAGCATTGTAAACCCAGGCTTCCAATGCAGTGTGGACACTTGAGCACGCGCTTGGAAACACCGAGTCCACAAACCCGGATTTACAAT
The DNA here is from genome assembly GCA_026122505.1 of Aldabrachelys gigantea. Lineage (NCBI taxonomy): Eukaryota > Metazoa > Chordata > Testudines > Testudinidae > Aldabrachelys > Aldabrachelys gigantea. The sequence continues at coordinate 16,312,518 of CM047499.1, forward strand.
GCAGTGTAGACACACCCTCAGAGACCGATCTGCTCCAGAGAAGTTCCATACCCTCGAGGGGGCTAGCATAGACTGAGTCAGGCTGGCTTTTCCAGAAACAAGGAAACAAAGAAAGGACTTCTGCTCTGAAAGGATTAGCTTGGACTGACTTGGACCCATCGAATGGACAGGACCTTCTGGGCTGGTGGAAGGATTGGAAAGACTCTGACCTGCTGGGGCCCAGTAAGACTGATGGGCGACTCCTGCTATGCTCAGTGTGTTTACATCTGTTAATTGTCTTTTCTCTGTGACGTTTTTCCCACAGGAGAAGCCAGGAGTCCTGAGTCCCAGACCCACCTGCTCGACTCATTAGACGACATTTGCCTCTAGGAACCAAAAGAGAACCTGGGAACGCCATGGGCCAGTCCCCAGCATGCAAAGCCCAGCCAGAGCCAAGGAGAGGACCTAGGACCCAGGACTAGATGGGAACGGATGGGCATGGACAAGGCATTACAGGCTGCAGGGTTCATACATTACCGGGTGTGCTATAGTACGTGAGGCCATTTATGGCCACATACGTGTGAGTACAGACGGTTGTAATGATTTTATTTTGTGTGTGGGGATTTTCTATCTAGCTAAAGGCTCAGGTATACATACTGGGCCTCCTTCAAAGTCTAACTTTCAGTCGGGGATGGGCACCCAACTCCCTGTGAATGTCCCAGCCCAGGCATTAATTCCACGACCCCAGGATGTTTCTCAAAAACAATCTGATTCCAGGACCATCCCCCACTACAACCTGCGATACAGACCTATGTCCGGAGGGAGCCACAAGCATCTCAAGGGGTAGCGGGCAATGGGATGTTACAGAGTCTATATGATATTATAGCCATGCATGGGCCAGGGTTATGGGGCAGACCTAAAGTTATCTGGGCTACAGTAACTTTGTATTTCCAGACTCTCCAAATTCAGGTTTTAAGGTGAGCCTTCACTTTAGAAGTTCTGCCTTTCGTGGGTTTCTTCGTTTATAAACCAGAATGTGCCAATAGACTTTTGCCCCTGAACTCGCCTGTATAAACATCCAAGCTTAGGCCCAGTTTCACAAGGGTTTTTTGCCTGGGAATTTCCCTCTGTTTATTTCAGAGAAAACTGCTCAGAGACATTTCTGTTACTAAAAACTCCTGATCCCCCTCACCCCCCCAGACACACTTAGCTCACTGATACAAACTCACACCTCAAATTCCAGCTTCACAGAGTTTTTTGCCTGGGGGTCTTTATTTTTTTATTTATTTTGTTTCGAGATACTTTGCTTCAGGACACTTAAAAAAAAAAAAAAAAAAAACAGCTAAGAACTCCCCCTCCCGCAGCGACACAAAGGTTTTTCGCCCAAGAATTTCCTTCGTTTTCTATGTAGTTCTTAAATACTTGCACAACTCCGTGACCTTCAGGGCACATCTGTCTCTAACCCGATGAAGCGTCACCCTGGCGTTTGCCCACTCCCAGAGCCCTGACTCCCAGCCCATGCCCCCCTCATATCTCAGGGTGCCGGGGGCCCCTGATTGTAGGACTGTCTGCCCTTGTGTTGCCCCCTGCCACCCCCCACGGAGCCAGGAGAGGCACTTCACAGGGAGGAGATGGTCAGTGCTGGACTTCGAGAGCTGCAGGCACTTGGGGCAGTGGTACTCACGTGCTGCATGCAAGACACGGGACAGGCGCCCGAAGACGCTACGGTAGTTCGGTTTGTCTAGGCACACTCTGCTTGCTGGTTGCTCATAGATACGGTCTATTGAGACTTCCCTTATCGAGACACAGTCTATCATTTCCATATATTCATTGATGAAATCTAAATTTAGGGAGCGGATGGACAGAGAGAGACACAGACGGACACACAAATAGACACAGAGAAGCACTCCCCTCCTAGGCACTTAGAGCCAACGCACCACTGGGATCCCTCCCCCATACCCCCCATTCCCTTTCCCCCAGCTGGGATCCCCACAAACCCAGCCTCATCCTCCCCTCTCTGCACCGCCATCACAGCCAATATCTCCCCAGCTCCTGTCCCTTCCCCCCTGGCTGTGACCCCCAGATCCAATCCACACAGGCCCATTCTTCTCTTCCTATTCTTCAGCCAGGACCTCTTCTCCAGCCCCAAAGGATGCAGGGGTGGGTGCTGCACCCCATGGATGAGGGCAGGATGCTGGGGAGCGAGAGGTCCCTGCTAGGCAGGTCTGCTCACGACAGTGATGCGCCTGCCCCTCCTGTCCCTGCAACTGTCTGGGTCGGTCTGATTGGATCTGTTTCTCTCTCTGCGTCTCTCCGTCCTGTCCTGCTCTGGGTCCGTCTGTCTGATTCTCAGTCTCTGTCCCTGCCTGACTCTGGGTCTCTGCCTGCCTGTCTGTCTCTGTCCATCTGTCTGGTGGGAAGCAAAGGTCCCACTCTCCCAGCAGGGGTGTGGGGGGCAAGCCCTGTGGGCTACTCCCTGTCTCATCCTGCCAGCACTCCTGCTCTCCCCATGCCCTGGAGGTGAGGATTGGGGTCGCCGTCGCCCGGGAACAGAGAGGGGCAGCACAGCCCCATGGGAGGCAGGGAGAGAGGCAAAGGGACATTACTCCATAAGCAAAATGCCTCCCATGCTTCTGGCTTCCCCCCGCCCTTACACTGGGATCCTCCCGTGCTGCGATCCCTCCCGGAATTCCCCTCCTTCCTGTGCCAGGTTCCCCCCATCCCTCCCGCCAGTGCCTTCCCCCTCCCCACCCCTGAGTTTCCCCCACATGCTAGGTCCCCCCCAGCGCCTTTGGGGGTTACCTGCCAGTGGGACATCCCGTCGCACCAGCGGCCCCTGCACCGGCTGCCCCCGCTCCATGTCCACCCCCATGTAGGCCGTGAGGGAACAGACGACCCCTGAGCTCAGACTGGCCTCCAGTGCCCGGTGCCGGGCCACCTCTGACCCAGCACCCACGGTCCCCTCCAACTCCAGCAACTTGGCTGCCAGCAGGTGAACAGGCAGCCTGTGCCAGGGAGAGAGAGTCATGGGATCAGCCCTGGATACCTGAGTTCCAGCTGCTGTGGGGAGGGGAGCAGGGTCTAGTGGGATGAAGCAGGGAGGGAGCAGGTGCCAGGACTCCTGGGTTTTATCCTGGTGCCGGGAAGGCAGTGGGGTCTAGTGGTCACAGAAGGGGGGCTGGGAGCCACGGGGGCAGGTCCCATCCCATCTCTGTTCCGCTGGGGTAGGGATGTGGTGGGGGGCAGGACCCAGCTGCCTGGGTGGGGAGATGGGAGCATTGCTGTCACCTGTCTCCATCCTGTGGCTGCAGGGGGAACTGCAGCGTCTCCTTGTAGTTCTGGTCCTGGATGCCACTCTGCAGGGTGACGCCCCCCATGGGAGTGTCTGGGGGCTGCGGGCAAAGAAAGTTGGTCAGAGGTGGAATGCGACGGGGGAGAAGACGCTCTGGGACCCCCTAGACCCAGACAGCTTACAGAACAAAGAGGGCAAATAAGCCCAATTAACACCAGTTAGGGAGCTGGCCTAGTCATCCCAATGGCCGCCATTACGGCCCAGAGTTAACCATTCCCATTGAGCTCAATGGGGCTGGGGGAGCACAGAGACTTCCAGCCCAGTGGCCACCATGAGAGGTCAGAGTTATCGATCCCCATTGAGGTCTCATCTACACCACACACTGTGGTAGAACTATGTCGCTCAGGGGCATGAAAAATCCAACCCCTGAGCAACATAGTTACACCAACCTTAGCCCTCCATGTAGACAGCGCTATGTCAGCAGGAGAGCTTCTCCCGTCGGATGTGCTACAGTAGTGCAGCTGTGCCGATGTCAATTTGCAGTGCAGACCTGCCCTGAGATCAATGCAGCCAGGCTAGTACAGAGACCTGCAGCCCAATGACCATCATTAGGGGTCAGCGTTATCACCCAGGAGGGGACTGTGGGGCTCCTGGCTCAGTCACTGACCCTGAGCCCTGAGGGGTCCCAGGGCAGGGGTCTCACTCTCTCACCTGGGGCTGCCCGCAGAGCTGGGCGTAGACGAGGCACCGCTGCCCAGAGAAGATCACCTCGGGACCCCGATGCAGCAGCTGTGCCTGCATCCCAGGGGGCAGATCCCAGCTCAGCGAGATCCCGGTCACCGCCGGCTGCAGGGCCCGCTTCAGAGACTGCAGCACCTGGGGGAGAGACCGGCACACACAGGGTGGGCCAGGATGCCTGGGTCCTATCCCCAGCTCCAGAGGGGAGTAGGGTCTAGTGGGCTAGAGTAGGGGAGCTGGGAGCCAGGACTTCTGGGTTCTATCCCTGCTGCAGGAAGGGGAGTGGGGGCTGGTGGGTTACAGCAGGGGAGCTGGGAGCCCAGACTCCTGGGTTCTCACCTTGGGCTACAGGCGGTCCTGGCCGATGGTGAACTCGGCGCTGCCCCCTGCAGCCCGGGCGATGCCTTTGATCAGAGCTGTGGAAACCCCGTCCCCGATGCCGAAGGAGAAGCACCTACGGGGGGATAGAGTTCGAGGTGTGTGGGTTGGGGGCAGAGACAGTGAGGTCCAGCCAGTGCTGGGAGAGGGGAATAGGACAGTTGGAGAGGGGCCAGTAAGGCTGGCTGGCCTTGGGGGGGGCTCCCCATGCTGGCAGGGCTGGGGGGCAGAGTGAGGTGAAGGGTTGGGCAGATGATGGGGACTATAGTGGGGGGGTCCACATGATGGCAATGCTAATGGGGGCAGGGCTGTGGGGGAGGCACCCCCATTACCTGTGGGTCCCCCGGTGACGCCACACCTCTGTGATGACACCCTGGGTGTTCTCTACCTCCCCATCCGTAAACAGGAACAGCTGTGGGGGAGAGACGCTGTCAGAGCCAGGGACCACAGCCCCCCCAGAAACACCCCCTCCCCACTGGGAACGGGAGCAGCTCACCAGAGAGCCTGACCCTCCCAGAGACCCCCGGCCTCATCCCTCCCCTCCCAGAGATCTCTCCTGAGGGGCTCACAGATGAGGACTGCTGACCTTCTCACCTATCTCTGTGACCCCCAACCCCCACCCATCACCTGTTTGCCTGCCCCTGGAGACAAGAACACACAGGCACCTGTGGGCACCTTCTGGATGATTCCTCCTGACCCCCCCCGTGTGCCCTCCCTGCCCCGCACAGGCTGCAGGGCACCCCCCAGAGCTGGGTGCAGCACAAAGCGCTGCCCCTCCAAGGTCTATACAGAGGTTCCCCGCCTCCGCCTGACCTCCCCGCAGGTTGCTACCTGACACGCCCTGCTCACACCCCCAGGGGCGCTGGCACTGCCCCCTCCCCTTCCCATCTGGCCCAGAGTCCCAGTCCCACTCCAAGCAACCCCATGGCCCCTGTCAACTGCCCCCCAGATCCCCCAGCTCCTCTCCGATCCCCTCTCCCAGGGTCTCCCTCTTGGAAGTTCAGGAACAGCCTCCCAGGGGAGCGGGATGGCAGGGATGGGCAAGGAGGGGCCTGCGAAGGAGTATGGCCCACATGACAGCTGGGAGCAAACACCCCATGGGCAGGGATGGTGCACTTGGGGGTGAGGGTGGGGCTGCAGATAATCCTTCCCAGGGGGCTGGCTAGGGGTGCGGTCCTTTCTGTCTTGAAAGTCTATGAGTGTCTCCCTAAGCCCGCATACTTCTCTGAGACCCCACCCCCACATCACCCCACGGCCCCACAATCACTCTCTGAGTCTGCCCCAGGACGCCCCTCCAGCTGGCCTCAGTGCCCCCAGTTCCTGGCGTGGGTGCCCGTCCCGGCAGAGGCTGCGGTAAATGGCTCGTAGTGGCTACAAGATTTTGGTGCCCCCCCAGGTTAGCCTGGAGCAGCTGGATGCGCTGCAGGGACTCGGCCGTGGTCAGCTGGGTATATTCCACGCTCTGCCTGCAGGAGGCATTGGCAGGTCTGGGGCTGGGACACCCTGCCCCCAGCCAGCCCTGCCCCCTAACCCAGACACCTCCTGCCCCCAGCCAGTCCTGCCCCCTAACCTCCAGCAAGCCCCTGTCCCCTAACCAGCCCTGCCCCCAACCCACCGAAGCCCCGTGCCCCTAACCAGCCTTGCCCCCTAACCCACAGACACCCTCTGTCCCCTAACCAGCCCTGCCCCCAACCCACCGAAGCCCCCTGCCCCTAATCAGCCCTGCCCCCTAACCCAGCCAGCCTCCTCCCTACCCTGCCCCTCGGACTCACAGGTAGAAAGACTCGAACTCAGACCCAAAGCCATAGATGTTGAAATAACAGCCCAGGGGCAAACCCTTCAACAGCAGGATCAGGGTCTCCTGGGGACGGACAGACGGATGGATGGAGAGTCAGCCCCACGGGCCCAGCCAGCCTGAGCAGCTCCCCCCAGCACGGTCCCACCTAGCGCAGCCTCCTGTCTGGCCGTACCTTGGCGCTGTTCATGCGTTGGCGGAAGAGGTCTCTGCTGTCCATGGGGCAAGCCATGCTGCCAGAGCGGTCCAGCAGGAGGATGAACTCCCCGGCCCGGCTCTGGGCTGGCACCACCTTGGGCACCCTGGGCAGCAGGGTCATCATCACAGCCGGGTCGCCCATTAGGGAGCCTGCGGTGAGATAGGGGCCAGCCCCTAAATGGGGTGGGCATGGGGTCGAGCCCTGTGAGCCACCCCGTCGCACCCCCAACTGCCCCCACTGTTCTGTCCCTCCCCCCACCTCTCTCGTCTTAGATCCCCCACCCCAATACCCAGCCCCATAGTGCCTGCTCTCCCATCCCCAGTGCTCCCTTGTGCCTCCCAAACCTGCAGTGCTCCCCAGTGCCCGCCTGCTCCCAGACACCTCGCCCTGCCAACGCCAGCTCCCCCAAGGCCCCCCACTCCTGTCCCCCATCCTCCACACACACCCCATCCCCAGCTCCCTCAAGGACCCCTCGCTTCTGTCCCCCATCCTCCACACACACCCCATCCCCAGCTCCCCCAAGGACCCCTCGCTTCTGTCCCCCATCCTCTACACCCCTCCCATCTCCAGCTCCCCCAAGGCCCCCCACTCCCTTCCCCCATCCTCCAAACACACCCCATCCCCCCCAAAGCTCCCCCTCGCTTCTGTCCCCCATCTTCCACACCCCTCCCATCCCCAGCTCCCCCATGGCCCCCCACTCCTGTCCCCCTCCTCCACACTCACCCCATCCCCAGCTCCCCCATGGCCCCCTACTCCTGTCCCCCCACCCTCACCTGCCCCCGGATTCCCACAGCACCCACCCCTATCAGCCCTAGCATCTCCCATTCCCCAATCATCCCCCTGTGCCTCCCCGATCCCATGTCACCACCTGGCACCTACTTCACCCCCCACAGATCCCTCTCTGTGCCCCTGCCTAGAGGTAGCTGGGCGCAGGATCCTCCCCCCCACCTTGCTTGGCTCCAGGCAGCCCTGCCTCCAGCACCACGCTAGGTTTGTGTGGCTCCGCACAATACACCAGCAGCTCCACGTCCCAGTCCCACAGGGGGGCTGGGCCCATGACACCTGAGGGGCGACAGACACACAGTCACCTCCACACAATCCCTGGGGGTCAGGGTCCTGCTGGCTCTCACACCCAGCTTAGCACCTCCTGCATGGAGCAAGGGTGAGGGGCTGACCCTGGGAGCACGGGCTGGGCGCCCCCAGGTTCGGTGGAAAGAAGAGGGAAAAATAACCCCAAAGGCCAATGTGGGAACTTGGCTTTTCCTGGTGAAAAATTGCAAACATTTGACATTTTGGGGGGGCTAAATCTTTCCAATGTGGGGGTGAAATTTTCCTGGTCCTCTCATCTCCATTTCCTTCCACTGAGAAATAAGGAGAGGGAAAATCCCAGAAACTAACCTAACAGAGCCCAGCGACTCCCAGGGATTTCCTCCCCAAAGTGGCAGATTTCAGCCTGTCCAGATTTTCCCCAGAGAAACTGGGAAATTCCCCAGATCTGTTGGTGTCGTTCAATCCTACCGCTCCCCTTCCAATCACCCAAAGAGTCTGGCTCATGCTCCCCATTTCAGGACTCACCCACCTGGGACCTGCCCCCTAGCCTGACCCCAAATCCTCCACCCAGCCCACAGACTGGTTCCTGGCACCCACCTCTCAGCCCAGAGCCCTCCCCAGCATCCTTCTCCCAGTGGGAATGGCTGGGACCCAGGCATCCAGGTGAGCCCTTACCTGGGCAGTGGTTCGGTTCCCAGCTGTATAGCTCAGGGGAGCGAGGGGGCAGTTGGAGAGCACGCAGTTGATGTCGTGGGGTGACTGCAGCATGGTGCTCAGGCTCAGGGTGTAGGGCAGGTCCCGCTGGGGGACCCGCGGGACCCCCTGGTTGACATCCTCCCCGTCCCACCCTGCAGAGAGAGACACAGGGGTGAGAGCCAGGGGGCTGGGAGAGCAGGGGGAAGAAGAGGAGTATGAGATACTGAGGGAATATTAGGCTGGGATATCAGTGGATTTCGGGATGGCTGGGGTGGGTCACACACCCTGGGGCAGGGATTGCAGGCCTATGGGGCAGGGTACTTTCCATGGGGCACACAGTAGCGACCTATGGGACATTATGGGGGCTACGTGGGTCTTTCATTGTGGGGTATGTAACAGGGGCTATAGAGGTATCAGGAAGTTATGGGCTGTGGGGTCACTCACCATGGGATGTGTAGCTGGGGTTCTGGGGGCTATGGGGTACAGCAAGCTATGTGGGATCTATGGAGCCTATGGGTCTGGTCTCAACATGGAGCATGTCAAAGGGGTGCAGCACAGCTGGAAGCAAACAGCTGGGGTATAGGGTGCAGGGGAGTAAGGGGGGATCTGTGGGTCTCACCATGGAGTGCATAGCAGAGGCAGGGGGATCTGTTGGTCTCACTGTGGGACACGTGGCTGGGGGCTGTGGGTCTCACTGTGACAGGGGTAGGGGATCTGTGGGTCTCACCGGAGTGTGCAGAGCAGAGGCACGGGGGTTGTGGGTCTCACTGTGGGGCACAGAGCGGGGCCACAGGGGGGGCTGTGGTCTCACTGTGTGGCATGTGGGAGGGGCAAGGAGATCGGTGGGTCTCACCATGGGGCGTGTAGTGGGGACGCAGCACGGTCGGCAGCACGTAGCAGGCAGCCCTGTCAGGCTCCAGCGGCAGCTCGCAGACGGAGCGCAGGGTCAGCACTGCCTCCTCCCCGGGGGGCAGATTCCCCAGGGAGCAGCTGAACACCTCGCCCCCAGCCCCCTCCTGCTGGAGCAGGAATGAGCTCTGCCCCCCGGCCAGCGCATCCCCGTACAGCTCCTGCACCTGCCAGGAGAGACAGGGTCACCCCTAGATCCCCCTGCCCCCAACATACCCCTGCCCCCCGGCCAGCACGTGCCCATATACCTCCTGCACCTGCCGGGAGAGACGGGGTCACCCCGAGATCCCCCTGCCTCCCGGCCAGCGCATCCCCATACACCCCCTGCACCTGCCAAGAGAGACGGAGTCACCCTGATATCCCCCTGCCCCCCCAACATCCCCCTGCCCCCGATATCCCCCTCCCAGCGTGTCCCCGTACACCTCCTGCACCTGCTGGAGAGGCGAGGTCACAATGAGATCCCCCTGTCTCTTGACATCCCTCTTCCGGCACTTCCTCGTACACCTCCTGTGCCTGTTGGGAGAGATGGGGTCACAGCGAGATCCCCCTGACCCCCAAGATTTCCCTGTGTACACCTCTTGCGCCAGCCAGGAGAGACAGAGTCACCCTGAGATACCCCTGCCCCCAACATCCCCCTGCCCCCAATATCCCCCTGCCAGCACTTACTCGTACACTTCCTGCACCAGCCAGGAGAGACGAGGTCACCCCGACATCCCCCTGTCCCCCGACATCTCCCTCCCCACCACATCCCCGTATACCTCTTGTGCCTGCTGGGAGAGACAGAGTCATCCCAAGATCCCCCTGTCCCTGGACATCCCTCTGCTCCCTGACCAGTGCATCCCCGTACTGCTCCTACACCTGCCGGGAGAGACGGGATCACCCCAAGATCCCCTCAACCAGCCCCCTCCTCTCTCCCCCCGGGACCCCTGTCCACCAGCACCTGTTTCTTCTCATGGAGCTGGGCCTGGATGCAGGCCCCCCCCCCAGCCGGGCCTGGAAGACATAGACAGCTGCCTCAGCATCCACGAGGAACTTGAACACGGGCTCCACGGGCCCCGGCTCCTCATTCCTGTAGAGCAGCTCGCAGCCCAGGTCAGCCACAAAACCTCGGATCAACACCGACACCGAGCTGCTGCGCAGGGGCACTGGGGGGAGGGGGATGTCAGCCATGGGCCCCCCATGGGCACCGGGGGGAAGGGGACATCAGCCACAGCCCCCCCACAAACCCCCATGGGCACTGCGGGGAAGGGGACATCAGCCACGACCCCCCAACAACCCCCCCCATGGACACAGCGGGAAGGGGGCACATCAGCCATGGGACCGCCCTCCCCCTCATGGCATCGCTCCCCACAGCCCTGACTCACCCGGTTCCTTGGCGAGCTGCAGCCTCCTCATCAGCTCCATCTCAGCTCTGGGGTTGGGGATCTGTGTAGGGGAAGGTGGGGGGTAAGACAGAAGCTTTCCATGGAAAGTGACAGGCACAGGGTGCCCCAACCTGCCCCCCCACAGCGATGGCTCAGTGACTCCAGCCCAACCCCCCTGCTCAGCCAGGTCCTGTGGCAGGGAGTCCCACAGGCTCACAGGGCCTAGCTCCTGAGATCAGAATCATGGCTCCTCTCGGGCCACCACCTCCCCCCGCCACGGCACCAGCCCCCAGCAGGGAGGGGCAGGTGGGAACCGGGGTATGGCTGGGAGTTGGGGAATGGATGGAAAAACGTAGGGGGAGTGTATGGGGACAAATGGATGGATGGACGGACAGACGGATGGAAGGAAGGAGGCGGACGGAATGAAGCGGGGTGGGGGGCTACTAGGTTAGAATGAGGGGACTGGGAGCCAGGACTCCTGGGTTCTATCTCCACCCCCTGGGGGGCCCTGGAGCAGTGATGGGGGTTGTGGGGGACCCGAGTCAGTCACTGGGGGGTTGTCACCCAGCTAGGCCCATCTCCCCGCTGTTGCCCTGCAGAGAAGCAGAGGTTTGTGGAGCAGGCTCCAGCTCCCGGCTGTTCCTGGCAGGAACACAACCCTGCTATTTACTCAGCTTTCACTCTGGGCTGAAGTGGCTGCCATAACCCCCCCATCCTAATGAGGACGAATTCCAGCCCTTGGTTGCATCTGCTCCCTGCCCCAGAACCGTCTGGTCTGGGGCTGGATTTGCTGCCTTACCACGGGGTAAGAGGACAGCAGCCAGTTGATTTCTTCCGCAGCAGAAACCCGGCTCTGAGGCATGCGGGGAGCGGAGGGTGAGATGGGGGCAAGGAACACCAGAGCTGCCGTGACCAAGGGGGGCTCCGAACCCCGCTCTCCAAGCCACGTTTCAGCTCACCACTACTGCAGTCGCCTGGAGAATTCCCAGCTGGAAGGTTGGACGGGAAGACTGGGATCACCTGGGCAAACCCACACACCGGGGAGGGCCCAGAGTGAACTGTGGGGGGATCGAAGGCAGATCTAGAAAATCCTCCCATCCAGCTTCACACATGGCCTGGGATGGAGAATCCACCCCAGCCCCCAGGAGTTGTGCCAGCAGCTAATTCCCCTCCCTGTCAGACAGGTGCACCTCCCTCCTAGCGCAAATTCCTCTACCTGCAACTCCCAGCCAGGGGATGTGTCAAAGCATCGGCTGCCACGCTGCAGTGCTCACCCAGCAGGTATTTACAGCCGGGGACAAGACCTCTTCACCTTCTCTGGGCTAAACTCCATGGGCTGGGAAAGGGCTGAGGCCGGGACAGGAGCTGGGGCTGGTTGTTCGGCCCCGGCATTTAACTCTGATGCCTAATTCCCAGCCCGGAGGAAGGGAGTCGGGGTGAAAGTGAGGACAATTCACAGGCCGGGGCTCCTGCTGCAGCAGCTGCGTCTTGGGAAGCGCTGGAGCCGGAGGCTGAGTCACAGTGCGGGGTGCGAGGCGCTGGCGATGGGCACCCAGCAGAGCAGGTCAGGGCCGGCCGGGCGCCACGGGGATGGGCCCGGGAAATCCACGCCGGGAGAAATAGAGAAAGGGAGGGGGCGGATCCGGGGTGGGGGCTGTAGGGCCAGGCACCCCCGGGGAGGGGAGACTGCAGGGGCAGAGCCCAGACCAGGGGGTGGGGGGCCCTGGGCCCGGGAGGGGGGGCTGTAGGGCCAGGCACCCCCAGGGAGGGGCTCGGGGGGCCCGATCCGCACCCCCCCCCGGTACCTTCCCTCTCGGTCTCTGGGCAGCGAAGCTGAGTCAGGCTGGAAGGGAAAGTGTCCATGCGAGCCCCCCCACCAGGGAGAGTCTGCCAACTCCCCATCCCCGGCTGCTAGAATCCAGGGACCGGCTGCGCAGTTCGCCTCACCCGCTGGGAGCCAGGGACTGTCTGCAAACTCTTCACTCCACACATCCTGCCATGTCCCCCCATTGAACTGGAGCTGGGGGGTGTGTGTGTGTCCAGACTGCCCCTTGCTCCTTCCTGCCCCTTTATGGTGCAAAAAGGGGGGACTCCTGCAAATGTTTCAACTCCAAGATACCCCATTCCCATCAGGGTGTTCACCCGACACTCTCCATCGAGGGGGCAGTGGTGGGATGTGGGGGAGAACCCAGCAGTTGACCATCACACCTGCCTCTCAGTAGGGAGAAGGCATGGAAAAGAAATGAGGAAGCTCAGCCCGATGTGAGGAAGGGACGGGGGAGTTTTTGCACCCACCGTGTTTCCTCTGGGGTCTCTGCAGAACCTGCTTTTAATGTCCTGCTGGATGGTGCTGGATCTGCCCCGCCCCCAGCCCTAAATCCTCTGTGGGAGCCCAGAGCTGGGGCAGAGAGAGCTTCCCCTTCCAGTCACAGCCGCACACCCATGGGCCTCTGGCCTGGGGGGACTCATTGTAATGGGCCTGGTGGGAGGTCAGTCTCCAAGGCTCCTCCAGATCTCGCTCTCTCTGCTGAAGCTGCCAATGAGGGGGCAGCCAGCACATCCCTTACCCCACATGGCTTCCCTCAGCCCCCATTGGCCTGGAATGGTGATCCGCGACCAGTGGGAGCTGCAATCGGCCGAACCTGGGGACGCTGCAGAAAAAGAAACCGTTATGGCCCGCCAGCAGATTTCACTGACAGGCTGCGTGCCAGAAGTTGCTGATCCCAGTACTATGGTAATGGTGGTGATATAAATAACTTCAATATGAAATATGTAGCCCTTTGCCCAAACTGAGCTAATTAACAACTTAGACTGGGGGTTTTAGAATGGAAATAGGTGCTTGAATCCTTTTACAATTAATTAAGGACTGAATGCCTAGCAATCCTTGGTCTCCTTTGATAATCCCCACCTACTCTTAACATGAACCTCTGAAACTCAACGCACAATTTCAAACCGAACCCTGAAACATCACTCTAATGTTAACCCTAATTCTAAATCTTATCCTACACATACCTTTGATCTTAGCTCTAAGGTCTATGTTGTTGTTCTTATTAAGACACAGAGAGCTTGTATCTAACAATTAAACTCTCTGATATTCGAACACAGTAGAACACAATACCCAGAGTTTGCTATTTGTAGCAATCTACATTCCCTGGCCTACCTGCATTGCTGACCTCCATCTTGCAAGAGAAAGGTTGATCTTTGGTCTCTTTTGCCACAATCCAATTTCTTACACAACTACAGAGTAACAGAGGGACTTAGATGTTGCAGTACTCAGTGTCACAACACCTCACATTCAGGCACCTAGAATATCATTGGGATTCACACAGTCTGAGTCAGGCCCCCAGGCTCCCTATACAATGCAAGGGGAGAGGGAGACAGCCAAGAATGGGATCCACAAAAGCCAGAACGCTAGGCTAAACTAGCCAATAGGAGGTGCTGTCACCCAGGGATCCATTGGTGCCAAGTGGCAGAGGGCAAAAGGTGTTTACAGGGATCCCCTGGGTCAGTATGTATAACTGTTCTATGTAACAGTTCACCAAAGGGTGGCATATAAGGTCTCTACCAAGAGCTAGTAGCTTACTGGTCATCATAATTGCAAAGTGTATGCACAGATGATATTTAAGGAGTTGTGTATCTATACTGAAAACTATACTCTTAAGGTATGTACATTAAGATAGATCAACAGAAGGTGATAAACAGGTTCTGTTCTAGTAGGGGTAGTAAACACTTCTCTTTCTGGCTGGTCATTGTGTATCTCATAATGTAAGTCCATTTGCTTTACTGAGCCTAATGCTAATGCAGAAGTTGTGAATTCATATAAGAGAAGAGCTGCAAGAAAAAAAACACAAATCCAGCAAAGGGGATGTCCTGCTTACAAATAAAGACAATGAATTTGGGAGGTATAACTGGGAGTACTGAGATAAAGCCAGGATCATTCACTGAGGAGACAAGCTGAGTGGCTTTTCTAATGAAAAAGAGCTTACAGCCTACCTGGCTGAGAAACGCAGGTGAGCAATGCTATAAGATATGACAGTAACTAATTAAGTAAGTCTAGGTGCTAGAATGTGTACTATACGTTTATTTCACATGTAATCATTTGTTTTCAATATATCCACTTACTAGCACTTGAATCTCTCCTCTGTGTTAAATGAACTTGTGCATGTTTTCATTATAAACATCGCTAATTACTGTGTGTTGAGCGGAGCAGTGATCCGAGGGGAAACTGATAAGCTGGGGTGTCCTGCTTCTTTGGGAGCAGGGGATCTGTGAATCCGCTGAGTCTCCAGTGGATCAGGGGCTGGACACTCCAAGGAGATATTCTGAGGGCTCAGGTTTTGGATTGTGCTAATTAATAACCTGTCGAGGGACCGCAGAGCCTGCATAGGCTGAGAGGGCAGTGCTTGTGTTGCCCACAGCTGGTGGGACTGGGGAGCTGACCCTCGACAGACACAGACAAGGCTTCCTCATTCTAAGGGCAGGTGTAGAGAGGTGCTTCACAATCCTGGGAAGCATCACAGATACCAAGGACGAGGGGGTGTCTTAAGCCCCCTCCCTTAGCCCAGTGGTTAAGATGCTCATCTGTGATGTGGAAAACTACTAGGTCATGTCCCTCCTCTGCTTGAGGGGGAGAAGGGATTTAAACACCGGTCTCCAAACACTCAGGAGAGTGTGCTAAACACTGGTTGATAGGGTAGTCTGATGTAGCTCTCGTGTATTCTATCCTGGTGAAGCCGTTCCATTTTGGATAAATAATTAAGGTGTCATTTGAGTGGGGGACTGGATCCCGGGTATCCTACACACTGGGAGTGTCTACCAACCACCAGCCTATAAACATTCTCATGTGTACATATGCCCTCTGGCCCAATGACTCTTTATTCATCCAAAGTGAAACAACTGCACCAGGAGAGACTAAAGAACTCCCACGTCAGAATATCCCTTAGCCCAGTGCTTAAAGCATTCACCAGAGAGGTAGGAGATTTCTGTTCAAATCCCTTTCTCTCATCAGGCAAAGGGGAGACTTAAACCAGGGATCTCCCACACACCAGCCAAGTACCCTACAGGGAGGGCTACTTCCTGCTGTTTTGTGTGGCATTAGGTATGCTCTGAGCACACCTACCAAATCAGACTCTGCATGCAAGTGCAGGAACACTGATCTTCTCATAGACTCATAGACTCATAGGTCAGAAGGGACCAATAAGATCATCTAGTCTGACCTCCTGCACAAAGCAGGCCACAGAACCCTACCCATCCACTTTTATAACAACCCCTAACCCATGACTGAGTTATTGAAGTCCTCAAAATTGTAGTTTGAAGACCTCAAGCTGCAGAGAATCCACCAGCAAGTGACCCATGCCCCATGCTGCAGAGGAAGGCGAAAAACCTTCAGGGCCTCTGCCAATCCGCCCTGGAGGAAAATTCCTTCCCAACCCCAAATATGGTGATCAGCTAAACCCTGAGCATGTGGGCAAGACTCACCAGCCAGCACTCAGGAAAGAATTCTCTGCAGTAACTCAGATCCCATCCCATCCAACATCCCCTCACAAACCATTGAGCAGACTTATCTGCTGATAATCCAAGATCAATTGCCCAAATTAAACTAACCCATCATATCATCCCCTCCATATACTTATCAAGCTTAGTCTTAAAGCCAGATAAGTCTTTTGCCCCCACTACTTCCCTCGGAAGGCTGTTCCAGAACTTCACTCCCCTAACGGTTAGAAACCTTCATCTAATTTCGAGTCTAAACTTCCTAATATCCAGTTTGTACCCATTTGTCCTTGTGCCTACATTAGTACTAAGCTTAAATAATTCCTCTCCCTCCCTAACGTTAATCCCCCTGATATATTTATATAGAGCAAGCATATCCCCCCGGAGCCTTCTTTTGGCTAGACTAAACAAGCCAAGCTCTTTGAGTCTCCTTTCATAAAGCAGGTTTTCCATTCCTCGGATCATCCTAGTAGCCCGTCTCTGAACCTGTTCCAGTTTGAATTCATCCTTCTTAAACATGGGACACCAGAACTGCGCACAATATTCAGGTGGGGTCTCACCAGCGCCTTATATAACGGTACTAACACCTCCTTATCCTTGCTGGAAATACCTCGCCTGATGCATCCTAAAACCGCATTTGCTTTTTTAACGGCCATATCGCATTGGCGGCTCATAGACATCCTGCTATCAACCAATACCCATTTACATGTTGCTCTGGGGTTGAGGTATGTGGGCGCAGAGAATGAGACAACAGGACATGTCCTCAGTGGCAAGAACATAGGTGCCTAAGGAACTTCTACTGCACAAACTTAGGTTCTGAGTGAGTTTAAGCATCTAAAAGGGTTTGGCAGCAGCTGAGTGCTGGTTCTGTGAATCCCAGTGGGGTCTGATTCTGGGATTTGGGTGCCTAAAGTGACTGTCTGACACCTAACACTCTTTGTGAATCTAGTCCTTGGTTCTTATCTATATCTTTAGCTGCCTAAATACTTTTAAAAATTGGCTTTAAATGGAGTTCATACACAGGAACTTGGAAACTTCAGTAATAAAAATATAGGAGTTTTCCACCTAAGCTCTGTTTTGTGTAAATAGCCAGCCATTTGGAGTAAATAATACAGCTACTGGTTGGATTTTTTTCCCCCTTTTATAATGCTGATTCAATGAAATTGCAACATTTTGCAGAAATGTATTGATTTCATCAAAAAATTATATAGGAAATTATCTAAATGTTTTGTGTCAATAATATAACATAATATAATAATTAATATATTATAGACATGTTTTAATATTACGTTATATTATAAAAGTTGAAGTGATAAAGTCAAAATAAAATGTTTCAACAAGATCAAAATTAAGTATTTCAGAAGATTTCATTTCACAAAAACAAAATCAAATTTCAAAATATTGGAATTTCCCATTGGATGGGAAATCTGTTTTTAGATTAGCTCTTGTAGATGAGACTATGTTTAGCTGGAGACATATTCAAAAGCCCTAAGACATATTACATTTTACCTTTTGCTTAGAATTTGTTGAAAAAATGGGGAACCACCCCCACATTTGTGAAACAATTCAAAATTTCAAAATATTTTTCATTCCAAAAATAAATTATTTTTATTTAGTTTTTTGTTTTGTTTTCTTTGCTTTGTATTTTTTTCTGCAAAACATTTTTAAACAAAGATGAAAAATACAAATATTGATATTTTGGAATTTCCCTCCTTTTCCTTTCTTTTTTCTTTATCCTTTTCCCCCAGCTCCATTTTCCCTTCTAAATGCAATACAGTGAATGGTATATAGGGATTTGGTTATTTTCATTTCTCATTATTTGTTCTTTGTGCCACTATGTATTTTTTCGAAAGCTGAGGAGTCACAGAGTGAAGAAAGAAAGAAAGAAAGAAAGAAAGAAGCTGAACACAAAAATTCAAAATACCAGAATTTCAAAATATGCAGTTTCATCAAAAAGAAAAAGGTTTCTGGTTTTGAGAAAAGATTGTTTTTTCTTAAAAAACAATGCAAATGAAATAATGTTAACAGCTCTAATGATATTTTACTATATACCAGATCAAAGACATCTGCACACTTTACATACCAGTGAGTGCCTTTTCCAAGGCTTTCTTCACCTCTTTGTTTCTTAGAGTGTAAATGAAAGGGTTTAACAGTGGTGTTACAATTTTGTTTAAAGTGTTGACTACTTTGTTTAGATCCAGGGTGTTCTGTACAGAAGGCTTGATGTGCAGGAAAATGATGGAGCCGTACCAGATAATCACAACAGCCAGATGAACAGTGCAAGTGGAAAAGGCCTTTTGCCGTCCTTGTGCTGATGGAATTCTCACTATTGTGGAAATGATATAAATATAGGAGATCAGAGTTACTATACAGGTGCGCAGGAGGACAATGAAGGAGGTGATGAAAGCCACCAGCCGAAGGAGATGTGTGTCTGTGCAGGAGAGAACTATCCAAAAATCTAGGTCACAATAGAAATGATTGATGACATTAGGGCCACAAAAGGACAACCTGGTTATGAGATATGCCAGCACACAAATAGCTAGGAAACCACACACCCAACAGCAGAGGGCCAACCAAGAGGACAAGGTGCTGTTCATGATGGAACTATAGTGGGTAGCAAATGGCCAGATAGCGGTCATAGGCCATGATGGATAAGAGGAAACATTCTGTGCAGCCAAAGGATAGAATGAAGTACATCTGTGTGATGCAGCCAGTAAAGAAAATGGTTCTGCTTGTCCCCAGGAAGACTGCAAGTGTCTTTGGAATGCAGGCTGTGGTGTACCATATCTCCAGGAATGAGAGGTTGCAGAGGAAGAAATACATGGGATTTTGCAGGTGGCAGCATGTTCTCACTAGGATTATGATGGCCATGTTTCCTACGACTGTCAGGATGTACATCATGGAAAGCAGCACAAAAAGGAAGGTCTGCGAATATTGACTACCAGGGAAGCCCAAGAGGACGAACTCATGCGCTCTGGTTTGGTTTGTCATCTGTTTTCAAGACACATATTCCATGTGTTATAAAGCAAGAGATTGTTATAGAAGGCAGTTAAATATATTAGATCAGGGGTCGGCAGCCTTTCAGAAGTGGTGTGCCAAGTCTTCATTTATTCACTCTGATTTAAAGTTTCGTGTGCCAGTAATACATTTAATGTTTTTAGACAGTCTCTTTCTATAAGTTTATAATATATAACTAAACAATTGTTGTATGTAAAGTAAATAACATTTTTAAAATGTTTAAGAAGCTTCATTTAAAATTAAATTAAAATGCAGAGGCCCCCGAACCGGTGGCCAGGACCTGGGCAATGCAAGTGCCACTGAAAACCAGCTTGCGTGCCACCTTCAGCACCTGTGCCATAGGTTACCTACCCCTGTATTAGACATTGCTGATCCTTGAAGGTTTGAGTTCACCATCGCAGTCTATCTGGATACCTAATACCGATCACTGCCTCTTTGTGTGGTGACCAGACTAGGCTATGCTAATTGTGAGGAGAGGCAGGTTTCTTCACCTAACGGGCCCACACTTGTCCCTTAGGCACCTTTGAACTGTATTCTGTCAATAGATGTTCAAACAGTCATTCTCTCTGTTCATATACCTTAGGTTGTTGTGGGCGAGCTTCTGATTTACTGTTTTCAGGATCTGTTTTCATCTAACACAACTTTTTGATCAATTCCCTTTTTCACCAATTATATCTCCTTTCAGTTTTTGTCCCTTGATACTTTCTTTCTGGTGCCTCTGTAGCTATTATTTCCCTCTACTTCCCTTCTCTAGTAGTGTCAGCTCACATACCCAGGTCTACTTTTTTTGGCTTCTCCTGACCTGAAACGTTTCCTATTTTCCTTCTTTCCTCCTTTCCACTTCCCAGTCCTCAATTTCTATTCTTCTGTTGTTCTTGGATTTTATCACCTCACCTCCTACCCCAAATTCCACTTCATCTGCTAGCTCAGAATCTAGATTCTTCTCCTCTCATAGCTTGTTTCCATCTGCCCCTTTGGGCAGATTCTGAGCCCCTTCCCAGTTCAAGCTGCCCTCTCACTGGCCATCTGTCTTCCCAGGGCAGCACTCTCTGCAGCATCTTGTGTCAGGGTGAGGGTTACTACATTTACCTAAGATAAATCTGTGTGACCTTATTTATTTGCCTCAGTGAGTTACTGCTGCAGTGAGTTCCACGTGTTAAAGATACATTTTAGTCCCTTCTCACTCACCTTGGTGTAAATCAAGAGTAATTCTACTAAAGTAAATGGGGCTCATTCTCCACTCACTCACACTAGTGCAAATTAGGAGCATGGCCGCTGAGGAAAAGGGAGAAGATTCTCCACTTACACACCACAGTATAAATCCAGAGTAACTCCATGGGCATCAATGGGGCAATTTCTCCCTCCACTTAGCCTGATGTTAATCAGAAGTTATTTCACTTAAGTGAGTGGATTTACACCACTGTCAGACTGGTATGGAAGGAACATCAAGCCCAATATGTCCTGTTTATGCCAGGGTTTACAGCATACGTAAAAAACAAAACAAAACCAAAAACAGCACGGTGAAATATACTTACTTTGTGTATATCAGTTTAATGATTCCTCACTCTTGAAGGATAAGATTATAATTCAAAATGATCTGGACAAACTGGAAAAAATGGTCTGAACTAAATAGGATGAAATTCAGTAAAGACAAATGCAACATACTCCACTTAGGAAGGAACAATCAGTTGCACACATACAAAATGTCTTATAAACTGAATATTTGAACATTTTCTAACCAAAAGATTATGGAAAACTGTGACTGTTTCTATATTGGTTAGACCTTCATCCCCTTCCGAAGCTCATCGTTTGCCAGCAGGGATTGCCTTTGGCTAACAAATTTATGGCAAGTGAAAAGGTTTGAGGAGGAAGCTCATTTTATATTCCTCCCCAGCCCCGCCCCTATGGATTTGATCTCAGCAAAATTTTACAGACTTCCTGATAATGTGCTAAGCCACAGGCAGTATTGTGCCTAGGGACCAAGATTCTGGATTCATGTTATTACATCAAAATCTCAGCTTTCACTGGGGAATGGGAGATAGTTGCAGCTCTTGTGGTTGTAACAGAAAGTTGAAAAACGTGACCTGAGTGTAACCAATGCAGGGCTAGATCCATAAAGGAAGTTTAGGCTGCACTTTGCAATTAGGCACCCAGGGTAACCATATATAATGCATAGGGAGAGTTGGGCACCTAAGAATGGGATTCAGAGAAGCTAGAATGTGGCACGAAGAGCTGCCTCAGCTAACCAAAAAACAATGATGAGGAAAGGAGTGCAGCCTAGCTTCTGCCCTTCAAAGCGGATTAAGTGCCTAAATCCAGGTCAGAGAGAGGCACCTATCTCTGCTTGATATTCTCAGCTGGGAAGCCCATAGTGGAGACAGCAGGGGGAGGCACCTATCTCTGCTCGATATTCTCAGCTGGGAAGCCCCTAGTGCAGACAGGTGCTTACAGCAGGTAGGAGGAGGTAGCATGCTGCCCTCCAATATGTAATAGTTCAGTGGTTACAGCACTCATATGCATATGGAAGACCATAGTTTAAATCCCTACTCCACTTGTCCAGAGCAAGAACCTGAACCCCACTCCCACATGAGTGTCCTAACTACTGGGATTTAGGGCCTTTGGGAATGGGTCTCTTTCCTGTTGTAGTTGTTCTACTTTTTATAAAATATTTAAATATTCAGTGGGCCAGAGAGAGTAAGAATGACTCTATAGCCTAGTGATTTGCATACTCACCTGGGAGTTCCAGGTTCAGTTCCTGCTCCAATGAACCTCAGCTTTGCAGATAATCTTGGTCAGACCAGTTTCTCTGTGTTTCATTTTCCTGAGATGCGTCCACATGAATGAGAGCTATTAAGACAAATGACCCTCCATTTTCCCTGCTCTGGGAAATATGTGACACAACCCTGACAGTAGATTGCTAACTCCACGTACACTGATCCATTCAACGATACAGCAATTTCACAGGATCAACAAGAATTCATAAATTGTACATAGACAGATTCCCCAGTTGTTAACCCCAAAGAGTTACTTTCCTGGGTCTCACTGATAACATAGAACACATGTTATAAAGGCTGATCCCTTAGGCTTTATTCCATCATTTTGTGCAGTGTGTTACTAGCATACTTTTAAATAATGCACTCTCCACAACACAAGGGAAAAACAAAAATATAAACTTTATTTAATCATTTAAGAGTAAGAATGGGCTATATACAAATATACAGAAGTAGAAAAGAAGAATCAAAATAGACTTGGAAGAATAGCAAGGGAAATTAAGAAACAATGTTCCAAGAAGTACAAATATGAGATATTTAAAGCTATGTAAGAGAATTTGGGCCAGATTTTTAAAGGTATTTAGGTTCCTAGAGGGATTTTCAAAACCATCTAGTCACCTAATGCTCTTGGGTATAGGCAATCAGATGTTTTTGAAAATCCCACTACGCACCCAAATGCCTTTAAAAATCTGATCTTTTGGGTTCCAAATCTTCTAGGTAGCTTATATAAGATCAGCCAAAGTGTCAAATGAAAAAAAAATGTGTTTAGCAGTAAATAATGTTCATGTCCAGTCATGCTTTATAATAAGGGTACTGAAATAACAGTTTAGTTACATTGTGATTACCACATGCTTATGTTTTCAATATGTATGTTCCAGAAAATCGTATACATTGAAGGACAACTACATAACAGATTTAATTAAGAATGCATTTGGCTGTTCTTCATGATATTTTCAAGGGCATATCTTCAGCTGGTTTGAGCTGGTGTAGTTCCATTGGATTTACACCAGCTGAGGATCCAGCTCAAGTGTCCTAACCAAATTGTATTGATGCTGGCTAAAAGTGTTAATGGAAACTGGATGCCAAACTCCTGCAGGCTGCCCTGAAAATCCCAGCCTCTGATTGCTCTCAGTTATGCAGCTAACTTCCTGATTATATGGTTCAGTGGTACTCACAGATATTGAAAAAACACAAGCACGCTGTCATTACAGGGCCATTGTACTGTAACTACACGTAACTGCACTGCTCTTCCTTTAAAGTGTAATGTATATCCCTGGTTTGTATTTATATAGGGCTCATGTTGAAGAAGATTTTTATACACCCTCTCTGTTCCTGCGAGACACTAGGGCAAATTCTCCGAAGTCAAGGGAGTTACGCCAGATGTGAATTTGGTCCAATGCTCCTATGTAACATCAGTACCCAAGCTTGTATCCCAACTTGATAATCACTCCATAGGAAGGATGTCTTTAATTCAGAGGTAAGCAGAGTCAGGATGAGCTCTACCCTGACATCTGGTGGTGAATTATGGGAAGTGTGGAAAGAATTTCAGAAAGTATGGAATCGCTGGGATTTGCATGGGCACGCCCAGCATAGCCCAAGGCAGCCTGGGATGGTTATTTTGACAGCTCTGGGATCCTTAATTTCTTTGTGATTGGGGCAGGATAAATAAAGTGTTGCCATCCGATTATGTGAATGAGGAACTATGAGACTGTTTTATGACAGAGATGTCTCAATATAAATTAAGTGACACTTGCTAGACAAGGGACATGGGTTCCAAAACCCAGTGAAGGGAGAGAGGTTGGGGATTGGTGTGTGTACCTAATAGTATGAGCCCCTTTTGAGGGCCTGGAACACCAATTGCACATCCTCCTCTCTCCATTATTAAAGAGTAGAGCTAATTTTGATTTTATTAGGAGTCCATCGAAAGACTGATGAGCTAAATTCATGTTGGGCTAACGGTGCACCAGGGCTCCCCTACTATGAGCTGAAATCACTAAAGAGCTGGAATTACTGAACTGAGTGCTGTGCTAACTAGTGGGGGAGCCTGAAGACCTATCAGTAAGCAGCTGGTGGAGTGGAGCAGTTTGCATCATGTTGGAGCAGCCCATGGAACAGGGAGCGGTTTGCGGGGACAGCTGGAGTGGCTCACGGGTCAGCTGGAGGAATGGCACAGCTGGTGAGGTGGAGCTGGTCATGGTGAAGGCTGCAGCAGAACTCCATGGAGAGGCGGAGCAGTTGGTCTTGGCCCACATAAGGTGCCCCTTACCACTCTGTGTGGACCACCCCCAATTCCACCCAGGCTGAGGGGTGGTAAAACTCTGCAGATAAACTTTTGAACTCTGGGATAGCACTGACCAGAGACTTTTGGGTTGTTGGACTTTGGGGTGATTGGACTTAAGACCCTAAGGGGGAAAGGACATTGCCAAACGTACTTGGAGGTGGGTTTTTTTGCTTATGGTTTGTGTTATAATCCTGTTTGTGGTGTTTCTCCAATGTGATGCCGCATTGTTTCCCTCCTTTATTAAAAGGATTTTGCTACACTCAGACTCCATGCTTGCGAGAGGGGAAGTATTGCCTCCCAGAGGTGCCCGGGGTGTGGTATGTAAGTGTCCCAGGTCACTGGGTGGGGGCTCGAGCCGGTTATGCATGGTGTTACTGAAACGGAACCCCTGGATACTGAACCCGGCCCTTGTTGCTGCCAGCTCAGACGGGCAGAAGGGTCACATAAACAATCAGATTCTCAAACCATAAACCTGGGATTTATACTGCACATTAGACAAAAAGCTGCAATAAAAGTCATATCCTGTGAGGTGATCAGGTCCCTCATCCACATTAATTGTCATGTCTCTATGTCTTGCTATCGCTGTACACTGAGTTTAGCACCTTGTGAGATCAGTAACTTGAATCATTCTTTTATCCCTGTGAACCACCAAATGATACACCCTGAATTGTTCCAGGTGCTCCGATGCTCCAGTGAAGCACAATCTAGAAATTCCAATGAAAACATCCATATGTGCCAAGCTACCAGCTACCAAAGCTACCAGTAAAATTTTATTCTAGTATCAGGGAACATGAAGGTGTATCAATTGTATGGAGATCACAGCTGACAAAAATTCTCTCTCTCTGTGTCCCTATACACATCTATCTAGCTAATCTGATGTATTGTGCTATCTAGGTATTCCAACAATAAATAAATCCAGACTGATACAGTGCATAGTGTCTCACAGAAGTAGAATTCACAGAATAAACTAAATTGGTTGAGAACGATTTCTGGACACAATCTTCCTCGTACATATCACTTTCATAATCTTTAACATTTTGAAAACAGCCTGCACCAGGCCCAGACAAAATGATACATATCCACTTACAATGATCTTTATGTGAATATTAGGTAAATCAGATTGCACAAAATCTTAACCAGTTCCATGTTATTTTATGAAGTGATATTAATTGTACATCTTGTAGCCCGAATGCTAATCTACTATAAATTGGCAGTTGAAGGTCTGGCCCTATACAGCAGACAAGCCTCAAAAGGTTTGAATATTGGGTTAAGATAAAATTCTGGACAACACGGGGTGAACTCATGGCCCCACTGAAATAGAGTTCTGAAGCTGATCTTTTGATTTTTACTGTCTGTCTCACAATATTTGTTATATTTCTTAAAGTCTCAACTGCTTGAATCAACATTTCAGCTTTCATATTTTCTTTTAAATAATCATAATCCCTCTTTTTTAGGTAGTTCTTTTCACCCCTAGATCACAAAATACTATATAAAGGATGTGAGTATCATTATCCCCATTTTAGAGATAGGGAAACTGAGGCACAGAGAGATGCCATTATTTGCCCAAAGTCACCCACCAAGCCAATAGCAGAACCAGGAATAGAACGGAGGTCTTCTTGTTGCAGTCCAGTCCTTTTGCCACCAGGACACACTCATGGTTACAGAGAAAAACAAAAACATGAAGTAAATGCACCCTACAGACTCAAAAAGCTGACAGCAGTTAAAAAGAACTCCCCATTTATTATTTAAAGCCAATCTCATAATTTTGGGGGCCCTGATTCATGATTTGTCAATGCTTGGACTTAGCAATAATGACTTTTTCCCAAAAAAATTTCTCCCAACCTCTGTAGTCTTCCAATATTTCATTTCTTTTGAGAATCCCAGTGCAACATGGCCCCAGTCAGGTTGAAGGTAGCATGAGGACACCTGTGGGCCTTCTCTTTTTGATATTTGTCTTCACAATGAATGAACTCAGAAAGTGCAAAGGCATTTAGAAAATTAAAGGAGATGTTCTGTGAAATTTCTCAAACCTCAAGTTTTGGAAAGAAGTTAAGTGTCTTATTTTCTGTCAGCCACTTCCACAAGCACCACTAAATAAATGTCACTATAGAAGGAGGTGATAATACAAGACAATAAGGAACTCTTAGTAAAAGTAGATAGAGCACAAAACATGTGAATTCAAATTCTGATTATATCTAGGCTTATTGTAAATTGGGGATTTCCATGACCTTGGAGCTTTCAACACAGAAGACACAGGCCTTTAGCAATGGAGCTAAAAATTAACTTCTCAGGCTGTGACGAAGTAGAAGACTATTATAGTAACCAGTAGGGGAAGTGCCATCTTGTGCATTAAGCCAGGGTATTGCATTATGACTTGCATCTGATTTTAAAGGTGAATCAGGACTAAGATTCTGGATTCAGTTTTGACGTCATCAAAATTTAGCAAGCTATCGTCACATATCTTCAGTCTAAACTGGCAGAATCCTTGTGAAATCAATATTTACAAAATTTTGCAATGCCAGAAAGAAAGAAAGAAAGAAAGAAAGAAAGAAAGAAAGAAAAGCAAGTCTGCAAAAATACCTATCTGGGTTTCTATCCAGTCTGGAACTAGAACTGGAATTTTATTCTGAATCCCCATCAAAATCCACTGGAGTCTTGATCTGAAGTTCCTGTAGCTTTATCTTTGTCTATAGCTAGGTTTGGAAGGATTACATTTTTAGCAATAAATGCCATTTTCACCAAACAGACTGTCAACTGACCCCCCCGAACACCGCCCCCGAAAATGGTTCCATCAATAAAAATAGAAATGTACAGATAAGCAATGTAAGAAAAATGCTGCTTCAGAGCTTATTGAACTTTGATTTAGGAACATACTGTGTATATTTTGACTTGTGACGTTGACAATTTGAGTTTTAATCATTATAAAGTTCTAACTTTTCAAAAAATCAGTTGTCATTAAATAATTATTCTCTGATCCACCTTGTTGTGTGACACACCACAGTAATTTCCTGCAAGTGTGAAAATATAGACAATATTTTTAAATGCTTAAAAATAAACATTGAAATTCTCTGTCAAGCCTATCAATATAATTTATCTATATCATCTACATAGGCCATGCTTTAATAGAAATAAATAATTGGCACCTGTGTGATTTGCTTAATTGTAAATTAAATACAAAGTAACATAAGGGCTGGATTTTAAAAGGTATTTAGGTGCTTAGGGTTTTTTTTTTAAAAGCATCTAGGCCTTTAAAACTCATAGAAAATCCCATTAGGCACCTAAATGTGTTTAGCAATTTGGTTGTAAATGTTCAAGGATGTGAGACACTAAGGACCGGATTGTTAAAGGTATTTAGTCACCTAACTCACATTGATTTCCATTGGAGCTAGGCATCTAATTATCTCTAGAATTCTGGCCCTAAGGGATTGTGGGATTTCTTTCCAGTACACTATAAACTTTGGTATATCTTCCATTTTCAGACTTATTTTTCTTTCATCACATATTCCGTGACAGTCAATGACCTTCAGGACATTTTCAAAAACATCACTTCCCTGAATACAAGTCTCAGGGCTTCTTTTACCACTGGGCTCCTCAGTGTGTAGATGAAAGGGTTCAACAGGGGTGTGACAATAGTATTCAAGACGGTGACTATTTTGGTCAATTCCAATGAGTTCTGCATGGAAGGGTTGACATGTAGGAAAATGGTTGAACTGTACCAGATATTCATGACTGTGAGATGGGAAAAGCAAGTTGAAAAGGCTCTTCTCCATTCTTTATCTGATGGTATTCTCAGTATATTGGAGATGCTGTAGAAGTAGGATACCAGGATTATGAGACAGGAGCCCAGGATGACGATGAATGAGATGATAAAGGCCACCAGATCAACAAGGTAGGTAGGTATCTGTTGAGGAAAGAACTGTCCACGGTGCTATGTCACAAAAAAAGTGATTGATGACCGTAGGGCCACAGAAGGGCACCCTGGTGATCAGAAATGCTGGGACGGAAATAGTTGGAAATCACTCAGCCAAGAGCCAACAGTCAGCTGAGCAGTCAAGGTGCTGTTTATGATGGAGCTATGGTACAATGGATAGCATACAGCCATGTAGCGGTCATAGGCCATGACAGCCAAGAAAAAATTGTGCACCCTAGGGAGAAAACAAAATACATCTGTAGGACACAGCTGCTGAAGGAGATGGATTTGCTTTAGGACACAAGGTTGGCAAGTGTCTTTGGGATACAAGCTGCGGTGTACCATACCTCCAGGAAGGAGAGATTGCAGAGAAAGAAATACATCGGGATGCAGAGATGATGTCTGGTTGCCACTAGGACTATGATCAACACATTTCCTGTGACCATCAAGATGTACATGATAAGGAAGAGCACGAAGAGCGAGATCTGCAAATATTGGGTGCCAGGGAATCCCAGGAGAATAAATGCCTTCACAATGGTGTGATTACCCTTTTCTAGTGCGGTCAGCTGTTTTCCCTGCCAAAACAAATGAAGACATGAAATTAAAATGATTAAACATAACCATGCTTTGTGAGAAGCAGATGATTTTGATGCACAGAAAAAGCAGATAATTAAAAGAGGCAAGAAATAATGGTTTAAGACTGAAAATATGATATTGCTATTACATTTCTGGAGCCTTCCTGCTCACAGGGTGAATTTTAAGCTTGTCATAAATTTTCCCGTGGAAACTTTTTTTCAGTGGAAAGTAGCTTTTTGACAAAAAAGAAGCTTTCATGATAGAAATTCCATTTTCAGGTGTTCCTTGAAAAACACAATTTTTAGTTTTTGTCAATGAAACATATTTTTCCCATGGTCAGTATCCAAAGCCCAAGATTTATTTTATTTTAATGTATATTGCTGTTGTTTTAAATTGAAAAATTTCCAAAAAAAAAGTTGGTTTTGGGTGTGTGTGGGGGGGGGTTGTATTTTTGACAAAACCCAAAAAAATTTCAATAGAAAAAGCAACATTTTTTCTGTAAATTATTCAAGATTCAGGAGCAAAATCATTTTCAAATGGGACCTGTGGGTGTTTGGCATTCAGCAGTCTCTGAGAGTCAGTAAGAAGTGAACAAAAAACCACAGTCTCTTTTGAAAATCCCTGCTAAAAAGGGTGAGCTTTTCAAAAGTTCTCAATATAGGCCTAATTCTGCTCCCAAGGAAGTCAATAGGATTTTTGTCATTAAACCAGTGGGAGCAGAGGTAAGTTAATAGGGCATTTAATTCTTTTTGTGCAGGAAAGTCTCAGGTTCTAAGCCTGCTGAAGTCCAAAGTTGGAGCGGGGATGTTATACAACATTGCAGTTCAAAGGACAGGTGCCTAATTTTGAGCATAAATAATAATTTACATATATAAACCAACATTCATTTTTGGTGGTTGAAAATAATGAGTCAGTTTCAACCTCCTTTGACAAATTGAGACTGAAGTGCGCAAGCTCATGCAATGAGCCAATTACAGCAAAGCTCAGGGCCAGAGAGGACCAAAAAACAGGAAGCAATTTTCCTTAAAAGAAATCACAAAAAATGCATCCCTTTTTAATCAGAATTTTTAATTCTCATGAGGAATTTAATCTAAACTGTGAATTTTAAACATTCTTGACCAGCTGTGCCAAGAGGCTGCAGTTCTTCTCCCCATTTGGTCAATGGAACATTACTTCTCAACCAGAACTGTGAACAGAACCCAGGAGCCCTGTTTCTCATCCCCCCCACTCTGCTCCAACCACTATCCTAACTCCCCTCAAAGAGTGGAAATAGAACCCAAGAATACTGATATAACAGCTATTCTGTGTGTCCCTAAAAGAGCTAGGCACAGAGTCCAGGTATTCTCACTCTTAGACATCTGTGTTAAACAGACCATAAACCCCACAAATACAGCAAAATTATGATATGCTGAGTTTCTAAAACACCTTCAGAAAAAAAAAATATTAGGTTCGAGTGCTGGCCAAAAGTTTATTTCACAGATGGATTAATCCTGAAGTCTCAAATTTGGGGCATTCAGAATCAGAAGCCACTTTTGAAAAAGTTGTCCCTAATCTGAAATCTACCAATGGCTTTTACAGTGAATGTTCAGAATTT
Organism: Aldabrachelys gigantea; assembly: GCA_026122505.1. Lineage (NCBI taxonomy): Eukaryota > Metazoa > Chordata > Testudines > Testudinidae > Aldabrachelys > Aldabrachelys gigantea. The sequence goes on from CM047499.1 coordinate 16,342,558, forward strand.
TGTTTGATTGCTTGTTTTTGGTATTCTGATTTTTCATTAAAGAATGAAATATCATTACAATATCAGGTTAATTTATAACTTAAATTTGGTCCCCTTCCCTATTTGGATTTGAATTTGCAAAGGATCCTAAGGGAGTTATGAAATGTAATGGAGTTGGGTGCCTAACTTCCTCAGACACCTTTGAAAATACCAGCCTTACATTTTTTTTTATCAAAATCTAATCAACACACGCAATCAACAATTATATTTTCTCCCTTTTCAATATAAACTAATGTTTTAGGTACCTATGTGTTTTGAAAATCCCAGTAGGTGCCTAAATACCTTGACTAATCTAGCCCTAAATCACTTTTAAAAATAGGATTTACAGTTAAATTTTCAAGTTCAGCTAGTTGACTAAAGAGCCAATGAGACAGAAGCTCCTAAGTCACCTAGGTGCTTTAGAAAATTTTACCCTAAGGCTCCCTAGTGTGTTTTAATATACTATAGTTTGAATTCTAGGGCCTTCAATGGAAGTTAGACACCAAGGTGCTTTTGGAAACCTTGCTAGGCACCTGTTTGCCTCTTTAATACCTTTCTACCTTTGAGGATCTCAGCCCCAGTGCTTAGCTATCCAGTTCCACCAGGTTGACATTGTGCTCATGAAATTCTGACCTGGCTACAGCATTTGCCATCCACATGAGTGTGAAAATTACTGAGCAGTATCAGGCATTATCCTGGTAAATACAATGGGAATTTACTGGGCTAAGGACTGAATAACATTTAAGTAATGGGTAAAATAATTGCTAAAATAATGCACCCGATCTTCCTTCCCCTTACAGAGGTTTAGGCTGGGATTTTCAAAGGAGACTAAGGGAGTTAGGTGACCAGCTCCAATTTAAATTAATCTAATCTAATCTAATCTATCTATCTATTGACTCATAGAATAGTAGGACTCATAGAATAGTAGGACTGGAAGGAACCTTGAGAGGTCATCTAGTCCAGTCCCCTGCACTCACGGCAACTAGAAGGTTTGAAAATTCCTCTAGGTGCTTAATACTTTAAAAAATCTGGTCCTAGGGCTTGTCTATAAGGAGAAGACACAGCATCTTAATTTAAATATGTTTATGTGGTCCACTGCAACTTTAGTGCCCTTGTGGACTCTTAGGTTGAAAACTGGTTATATCAGTTCAGTTTGCACCTGAAAATTGATATAAATGAGGTTTAAACCAATATAATAATGTACATACACAAAGTTGCATGGGTTTAACTAAATTGGTATAAAACCACACCTTTCATTATGTCAGTACAACTTTTTGTGTACACTAGAGGTAAATTTTTCAGACGCACCAAAGTATCTTAGAACCAGATTTTCAAAGGTTATTAGGTGTATAGTGGGATTTTCAAAGGCCTAGGCACCTAAATCCCATTGAATTCAACTGGAGTTATGTGCTTAATCTGCGTAGGTTCTTCTGAAATTCCCACTAGGTGCCTATCTGCCTATCTTTAGACATCAGAATGTCTTTAGCCTCTGGTGCTTTATACTCCTGTATCTTAGACCACTTAAATTTGGACATAGTTCCCTAACTTTGGGAAGCTACTTAGGGCCAGATTTTTAAAAGTATTTAGTCACCTAGTGGGTTTATCAAAAGTCCATAGGCACCTAACACCCACAGAAATCAATGAGTTTTAGGTTCCTAGGTGCTTCTGAAAATTCCAATAGGCATTTAAATACCTTTAGAAATCTGGCCATTTGTCTTTTACAAATGGAGAAAACAAGGAACAAAGAACTTAAACAACTTCACAGTGGTGCATCAGCAAGTCAATGGAGACACAGAACCAAGGTCTCCTTACTTCCAGTGCTCTTCTTTAACCAAGGGCATCGTCCTTACTAAGCCAGTAATTTGGCACATTCTAGAGAAGACAGTGAAATTCTGTTGAGACCAAATCCGAAGAGCATTTCTGAGGAATATAAATTACTCTTATTTCTAAGACCTGTTGAGTAGCCATACTTAAACAAACCAGGTAAGGGGGAAAGACAGAAGGATGATGATGAAATGGTAATGGAATGAGATTCTCATCAATATAGAAATTTATGCAATAAGTAGGAAGATTTTGTGTATGAAACCTTTAAATGTTTGATTTATAGCTGGAGGAAAAAATATGGCATCCCTGCTCGCAATGCATTTTTTTCTCAGAGTCCAAGAACATTTCATTCTAAGGAGAGAAGATAATGTGTGAAGGGGGTCAGTTCTGGCTAGTTCTGTCTGCAAAAGCTAATAAGCTAAGTCCACTAGATAGACAGACAGACCGACCACCCCAGAAATATACTTTAACCACTTGTATTAATACATATTTTTTTATACTTGGTAATGTGACCTACTGGGCCATATCTGGTTAGAAGGAACAGATTTCCCACAGTGAGTAAATGGTACATCTGTAACATACTTTCTTCTCTCTCTCTCTATCTGGTTTTCACTCATCTTTTTCAACTTTTGAATGCATATGATAAATCTGTGGAACTCACTGCTGCTGTGTAATTTATTGAGTCACATAGATAAGAAAGGAAAAATGGATTGGATATTTCTTTTAGAGGTAGACTTAGGTTTTCATAGCCACATAAGCCACATGGATGTCCACTCCTCATTTTTATGGGCATTTGTTTGTTTAAGAACCAGATTTTTAAAGCAATTTAGGCACCTAATGAGATTTTTAGAAGCATCTAGGCACCTAAAAATCCTGGATTTCAATGGGTGTTAGACACCTACCTGCTTTGAAAAATCCCATTATGCACTTAAAAGCCTTTAAGAAATTGCCCCATAATCTGTTAGGCAGCTTTTGAAATCTCAGCTGTAGCCTGGTCTGGTATATGGGAAATAAGGAGTTGGAGTATGTCACAGCTCTGTCACTGATTGACTGTGTGAAAGTCATATTAACCCTCTGTGCCTTAGTTTCCCCATCTGTAAATAAATGAGATAACGCTACTCATCCACCTTAGTAAAATGGTTTGAGATCTACTGATGAAAAGCATTGCCAAAAACTAGCGATTGTACTTAGGGCAGGTCTACACTTATCCCTGAAATGATTGATCCATTAGGGGTCGATTTATCGTGTCTAGTGAAGATGCAATAATTCGACCACTGAGCGCTCTCCCGTCGACTCCGGTACTCCACCGGAGCAAGAGGCGCAGGCGGAGTCAATAGGAGGGCATAAGCAGTTGACTAACCACAGTGAAGGCACCGCAGTAAGTAGATCTAAGTACATCAACTTCCCCCCCACCACTGCCAGTATAGACCAGCCCTTAATAAGCATTGACAATTAAGCACGATCTGGTACATAATTCTATATGAAACTCTTGTCCTGTTCTCACTTATATGTTAATGTGCCATGAATAGGGTTGGCAGCATTTTATTTTTATTATTTATAATTTTGATGGGTAATCTCAAAGTTTATTTTTAAGCATTTTTTCCACATTTTATTTATTTCAATGTTCATAGTTGTAAAACATTATTGGGGGTGTGGGCAGGAGACTGTCAGACAAATGATAGTTGACACTGAGATTCAAAAAGTGAAAGCTCTATAAACCATTAAGACACAAATTGTCAACATCACATGTTAAACTATAGAAAGTAAATATCCTTAATTCAACAGATCATACCTGTTTTTACTATTCATTCACTAATCTGTTTGTTGCAAGTCTAATTCAAAAGTCTAAATCACTGAATTTTGACTCTAATAAGGTCTTCAGCAGCATTTTTTTTTTTTTTACTTTGCCTATCTGTAAATTTGGGGTATTATTGATGGAAATACATTTTCATCAGTTTGGGTGAGTATGGCGAAATCAACGTTTGCCAACATTTACCAATACAAATCTAATCCTTCCAAGCCTAGTTGTGAAGTATGTTCCTTGGTTGTTAGAATTTGATCCTGGCCAAAATGTAAAATCAATTTAATGTTAGATACAAAGGGGGAGATTTTCAAAGGATTTTCTATGGGAGTTGGGCCACATAACTGCCCTCTTTGCCTCTGAAAATCTTTGCCAAAGACAAAAGTCATGATCATGGGCACAGAAAAAGAAAAAGACACATGAATAACCCCAGTGTTCCAAAGCTATGTGTTGGGAAGTTTAGCTGAGTTTTTAAATGAGTGAGGGAGGATCTAGGAGAAATGATTAGGAGTTCGCGTTTGACAATGTGCTGGAATCAGAGATTATGATTCTTTGCCATGGCATATACCAATGTAAAATGTTCATCGTAGAGCCTTTGAGGAACAGAGACAAATCCTACCTGCCACAAAGCACAGCAGAGATTCCTGAAGGAGAAAATAGCAGAGGACAAGACCGATTCATTTACCTTAATACTTGAAGAAAGGAAATTTTCAGGGAAACTGGGGATAATTGTTCTTGTTGTTAGTCTTTTAATCCTGGTTCCAATTTTACATTTACACCTTTTATATTGGGTAAAATTTTCAGAAATGCCTAAAGGGCAGATTTGCAAAGGAATTTAGGCACCTAAAGATTCAGATAGGCACCTAAATGCCATTAAATATCTGGCTTTTAGGAGCCTAATTTTTATTGATAATCTACCGGACATGAGCTCCCAAAAGCCATATTTTCTAAGATATTTAGATATCTAAAGATGCAGATTGTTGTTTGGTGGGATTTTCAGAAGCACTTCAGCAGATGAGGCACCAAAATCCCATTGATTTCAGTTGTAGTTAGGTATCTAACCTGCTTAAGTACTTTTAACATTTCCACAAGGCACTCATGGTGCACCTTCAGGAACCCAAATACTTTTGAAAATCGGTCCCTTAAAATCTCTCTAGAGGCCTCATCAACAGTCCATTGGCATCAATGAATATCTTTTAACTGAATTAAATGGCCTGTAGATCAGGCTGTATGCAGACATTTCTTTTAGCAATTCACATTTAGGCCCCTGTCAAGGTTTTTTCCCCCACTCTGAACTTTAGGGTACAAATGTGGGGACCTGCATGAACACTTCTAAGCTTAATTGCTAGCTTAGATCTGGTAACACTGCCACCAGCCAGAAATTCAGTGTCTGGTGCACTCCCTGTCCCCCCCAAACTTTCCCCTCCCTGGGTTGCCTTGACAGGCTTCACCAATTCCCTGGTGAACACAGATCCAAACCCCATGGATCTTAAAACAAGGAGGAATTAACCATTCCTCCTCCTTTCCCCCCACCAATCCCTGGTGAATTCAGACCCAATCCCCTTGGATCTTAAAACAAGGAAAAATCAATCAGGTTCTTAAAAAAGAAAGCTTTTAATTAAAGAAAGAAAAGGTAAAAATCATCTCGGTAAAATCAGGATGGAAAATACTTTACAGGGTAATCAGATTCGTATAGCCCAGAGTGTCAGGGAAAAGACCACCACCTTAATGATTTGATCAGACAGCCTAAGGCTCCTTTATTGATTTACAGGTAATTCAGGTATGCATACCGGGAAAGCCAGCATGTCCCTTAGCAAGGGGAAGCTGCTCTGCCCCTCACAGATTTACCAGGGTTTATAAAGCTTAAAACCTCAAATTATCATATCTTGCTTACACTTTACAGGGTACTCAGATTCATATAGCCCAGAGGAAACCCCCTCTAGCCTTAGATTCAAAGTTACAGCAAACAGTGGTAAAAATCCTTCCAGCAAAAAGAAACATTTACAAGTTGAGAAAACAAACATAAGACTAACGCACCTCGCCTGGCTGATTACTTACAAGTTTGAAACATGAGAGACTGATTTAGTAAGATTTGGAGAGCCTGGATTGATGTCTCATCCTGAGAGCAAACGACAATAACACAAACAGCACAAACAAAGACTTCCCTCCACCAAGATTTGAAAGTATCTTGTCCCCGTTTTGGTCCTCTGGTCAGGTGTCAGCCAGGTTTACTGAGCTTCTTAACCCTTTACATGTAAAAGAGACATTAACCCTTAACTATCTGTTTATGACAGCCCCCATCCTGAGATCATTACTCAAGTGCTAAATTATATTATTTGGAGTAGTCCAGTTGACTCTAATGGGACTACTCACACTAGGAAAGAAAGCCTGTGCATAAAACGTGTACAGGGTCAAGAACTTAGTGACATAGGACAAACTTTTGAGTGCAGATCCAAAGCTTAAATTTGTAGCAACTACAGTGTTTTTCAAACTTATTTCCCTTTTTAAGGGTTCTAAGTTGGGGAGGGGTCCTACATATTGGTAAATGGAGACAATTCAATAATATTTTCTATAAATTTTTCCATTTGAACTTCCATTTGACAAAAAGGAAATGAAAAATTTTATTTAAAAAAATCACTAAGTCAACAGTTCTTTACAAAAATTTTCATTTTTGAAAATGGTCATTTTTCAACAAAAAGAAGTTACAAGGGAGAAGTTTAATTATGGTGATAAATACATTTTCACAGAAAGTATTTTAAAATAAATGAACTTGTTTTAATGGTTACATTTTTGATTTATGAATGTTTTTATCCCAAATCTGGATGAAAATTAAAGATGTGAAGATTTTTTGTGGAATTAAATGTTCCAAAAAAATTAAACTCAGAAATGGTAAAACATCCATTTTGATCCAAACCAGTTTTGGTCAGAACTCGGAACACTCGTTCTATAGTAATTTCCAAAGTTTCATCTTTTTATTATTATTGCCCTGAATCATAAAAATAAAAATAAAAGTAAACATTTCAGAACTTCTTTCAGACCAAAATTCTGAAATTTAATTTAGAAAAAATAGAGAAGACAGACTGCCTGCCTACCTGGCTTCCTTTAAAAGTGTTAATGGAATCAGCACATTCCTATGGAACTGTTCTGTTGGAAAATTTTCAATCAGTTCAAGTTCTAATGTTTCAAAATGAAATATTTCATTTCAAAATATTAATTCAAAATGAAAAAGTGACATTTTTTACTGAAAATGACATCAAAATTAATCATTTGAATGTCAATTTAAGTAAAAATCTCAAAAACAAAACTTTTCATTTCTTTCACAGAGTTCCTGAGCTGATGGATGGGAGAAAGTAGATAGGAAATATCTTCATTTTAGTAAGACTTTTGACACAATCTGTATGACATTTGTATAAGCAAACTAAGAAATGTGGTCTAGGGGAAATTATTATAAGGTGAGTGCACTATGGGTTGATATATCATACTCAGAGAGTAGTTATCAATGTTTTTCTGTCAGACTGGGAGGGTATATCCAGTAGGGTCCTACAGGGGTCATTCCTGGGTCCAATACTAGTCAATTATTCCATTAATAGTTTGGATAATGGAGTGGAAAGTATGCTGATAAAATTTGCAGATGACACGAAGCTGAGTGGGGTTGCAAGTCCTTTAGAGGACAGTATCAGAATTCAAAACAACCTTGACAAGTTAAAGAATTGGTCTGAAAACAACAAGATGAAATTTAATAAAAACGAGTTCAAAGTACTTCAATTAGGAAGAAAAATCAAATACTCAACTAGAAAATGGTGAATAACTCGCTAGGTGGTAGTACTGCTGAAAATAATCTGGGAGTTATAACAGATCTCATATTGAACAGGAGTCAACAGTTTGATGCAGTAGCAAAATACACTAATAACATTTCAGATATAGAACAGACGCATCATATGTAACACCCAGGAGGTAACTGTCCCACTCTACTCAGCACTGGTGAGGCCTCAGCTGGGGTACTGTGTCAGTTCTGGGCACCGCTCTTTAGGAAAGATGTGGACAATTTGGAGAGAGTCCAGAGGAGAGCAACAAAAATGATGAAAGGTTTAGAAAACCTGATCTGTGAGGAAAGGGTAAAAAAAACTGGTCATGTTTAGTCTTGAGAAAAGAAGACAGAGTGGGGATCTGATAACAGTCTTCAACTATGTTAAGCATTGTTATAAAAAGGACTATGATCAATTGTTCTTCATGTCCACTGAAAATCGGACAAGAAGTAAGTGGCTATTGTCATAATTTTATCTCTGGGGAAAATGAGGTTAAGAGGGGACTTAAGTAACACACCAAAGCTGTGTAGCAAGCATTTGGTGAAGACAGGACTAGAATGCTGGACTTCAGGCTGCTAGTACTGTGCTTTCACCAGGAGACCAGCCTGACTCAGCAGAGTCTGTTACACATTCTAGGGAAATCCGTGAAATTCTGTTGAGACTGAATATCCTCAGGGTGCTGGGAAGATGGGGATGGAGTACAAAAGTAATCTCCTCATGCAGCCTATTTGAGCTGCAGTTCATTAACAAGGTCGGTAGGGGTAAAGCCAGTCGGATAATGGTGGAAGGAGTTTCCTATTAACATCAAAATCCCTAAAATTTGCCCAAGACTTTTGGTTTTGAAGAGGCACATTCTCATTTACGCTAACACTTCACACCACTCTGGCAGTAGAATGGGGGTTTCAAATCAGAGTGAATTATACCTATTACATACATTTTAAGGTCCCTTTATATTGTTACTGCAGTGTAATATGACCTTAGTGTAAATGTGAACCAGGTGTGAAATATTCCTATATTTGTTATATATTTAGGTGGGGAGAAAGCAAGATAAACCATGTTATTTTTCAGCAGCCAAGGCTATTGTGTGTCATCCGGAGAGAAAAAACATTGTGAATGAAGGGAGTTTGTATTGACAAGCTGTATCAGAAGACATGGTAAGTTTGATCCACTAACCAGATCTAGCATATCCTGGAACTAAAGTTTAAAGTAGCTGTATTGAGAAATAGCTTTGCCTTTCCTGGTAATGTGAGCTACCTGAAAGTTACTGTTCAAAAAATTTGCCTCATTTAAGAGTCAACACCCCTGTACTCAAGGAATGAGTCTAACTTATCACTTTTTTTCTAATATAGTATGAAATCTAGGATGAACAAAAGGAAATGCTATTATTTGTAAATTGTATAACTTATAGAATCAGTTGGGAAAGTTGCTCTTTGCATCAAAATTTATAACAAAAATTAAAATATTTTTGTTATTGTCAAATTTTCTTTTTCAGGATTTCGTAAAAAAAAAACAAGAACAAAGAAAAAAAAAACTTTCATAAACCAGAAGTTTTCAGTCAAAACATTTTGTTCTTTAGGCACCAGAAATAACTTCTTATTAGTATTGAATTGATGAAAGTCTCAAACTTATTTTATTGATTGATTGATTTGAAAAAATCTTTGTTTCATCAAAAAGATAGCACCTCTTGAAAAAAGTGTAATAATGGAAAATTTCCAATACATTAACCTGTGGAATGTATTGGTATAGTAACTTTACTGAGGCAAAGAAGAAAAGAAGAAAATATATGTATAGATACATAGAAAGATTGATAGATGCCCACCCATTTCCCATCAGTGCAAAGAAGTGGGAATCTCATCTCTTGTGTTCTGTCCTCAGCTGTCTTTGTGATTTGGATATATCACTTCATATCCTGTTTTAGTTTCTCCACCTTAAAATGAGCACAATCATACTGATCTAGTCAAACATTCACCTCAAAGGGCCTTAAATCAGGCCATTAGTGTCTAGGCATGTTGTGTGGATGAATAGTCACTCTTTTCACATTGCTTTCAAGATGTAAAGAGCTATACAAGTGCTAAATATTGTTATCTGTGCAAAAATAAATCCAAATGGAAAGGATAGGTATTACAGCTGGGGTTTTCAAAGAAGCATAAGGGAGATAGTTGCACAGCTTTTATGACTGTGACTCATCTGAAAATGCCAGGCTAAAATAACTTTCAATCATTTATTCTTTCTTCTATACTCTGATGTCTATCTCTGTTCAGGGAGCAATGCCCTTTGTACACAGTAGCAGAAGTTCATAGAATTGTAAAGTGCGTTATAAGTTGTTTCTTAAGAATTTGGTAATCGACAATGTTTAGAATGTCATTTCTAACTAGTTAGACTATTGTTTTGGTCTAGCCCAGGCTCCAAGTGCTTGACTGGAAACTGTCTCAAGGGGAGGTGCGTGAACGAGGGCAGTCGTTATGTGAAAGGGAAATTTGGAAACAATTTTACAGTGTTTCTGAGAAACAGGTTTTTTTGTTATTTGTCTCTCCCTGCTTGCCTGGCTTGTCTTTTAGAGTGTAAGATTTTTGGACTAGAGATGGATTCTGTGCTATGTTTGTGGCTTGTGCAACACAATGGAGTCCCAACCATAGATGGGACCTTTAGATTCTATCAGAAGACACACAATAAGTGGTAAACATCATTTCTAATTTCTGATGTCAGTCCCTTGTTCCTGAGAATTTGGGGTGGGATTTTCTAAAGGGTCTAAGTAGGACCGGCTGGAAATTGGATTGTCATTTTTTGGAAAAAAAAAATCTCAAGATTTCAAGCGTTGTTTTGTTCTGATATGGAAAGAACAGAAGACTTTTCAAAAAATTTGGCAGTAGGAAAAAAGATGCATAAAAGATCATCCCAGTACAAGCGGGTGGTTAGAGTAGTTACCCAGATCATGGGAGAATTGTGTTCAAGTCCCAAATCCGGTTGATTGAGAAGTGGAACTCAGATCTTGGCAAGTGCACATGCTACCAGGCTTTGGCATTAGTCCTCATCATTTGTTCTCATTTTGATCAGTAATTCCATTCTGGACCTAAGAACATACTCGGATGGCACTGTTGTTGAAACTGATACGCTTCCGTGAAATATTTCTGTTCCAACAGAATGGGATTTTTCAACATAAAAAAATGTTTTGTCTAATTATTTATTGTATTGTATTGTGTTGTATTGTATTGCACTTTTACCAGCTCTAGGCCTAAATAGCACAACTCCTATTGCAGATCAGGGAGTATAAGTGGCTTAGGAACAGAAGACCTATTGACAGAATGGTGCTGAGTAGTACCTGATTCCCTTCCCTTATCTTATCTTTAACCAGGGCTCTCGGTATTATAGCTGGGATTTTAGAGGGAGCCCTAAGGTGCCCAAATCCCTTAGAATTTCAGCCTGGAATCCTGTTCCTTGTATTTCACCAGTGAAGCGAGTTCAAGCAAGAGCCAAGTCTACCAGGTGCAGTGTCAAATCCCACAGTCCCAGAGCCCAGATAGGCATCTTGAAAGTATTTTAGGAAATGTGGGCAGAGTTTCAGGGTCGTGGATCTGCAGATGTTTTATAGGTGCCCTGATATGCTAAGGTATTTGGCACTTCATATTTGCATATCCAAAAGTGTGTTCAGCATGTTTAAATGCCTTTATAATCCCTCATGTTTTGACAGATGGACCTCGTGGCTGGAGCAGAAATAGAAAACCAAACCAGTGTGCAGAAATTCATACTCCTGGGCTTTCCTGGCAATTGGTATTTTCGGATGTCCCTTGCAATGGAGTTTTCAATTATGTATTTCCTTACAATTGTAGGGAATATGTCTGTTATATCCTTAGTGTGGACCCACCCGTGGCTCCACACCCCCATGTACTTCTTTCTCTGCAATCTCTCCTTCCTAGATATCTGGTACACCACGGCCTGCGCCCCCAAAGCCATTGATGTCATTATCAGGAAAAGCCAAACGATTTCCTTCACCGGCTGCATCCTGCAACTGTATTTCATATTCTCACTGGGCTCTACAGAATGTCTCATACTGGCTGTCATGGCATATGACCGCTATTTGGCCATATGTCATCCACTGCGTTACAGCTCCCTCATGAACATCACCTTCTCTGCTCAACTGGCCCTCATCTCTTGGCTGTGTGGGTTCCTGGTTATCTCTGTGTTGGCATCTCTAATATCCAGGTTGTCTTTCTGTGGTCCTAACATTATCAATCACTTCTTCTGTGACATAGATTCCTGGATAGCACTTTTCTGTACTGACACGAGACTCATTGCGCTGGCAACTTTTATCATCTCTATTAATGTCCTCCTGCGCTCATGTGCAATAACTCTAATCTCGTACATTTACATCATCTCCACCATCTGTAGAATCCCCTCAGCCCAAGGCCGCCAAAAGGCCTTTTCCACTTGCTCTGCCCATCTCACTGTCATAACTATCTGGTACGGCTCCACCATTTTTCTGTATGTCAAGCCTTCTACACAGAACTCATTGGATTTAAACAGAATAGTCAACATCTTTAGCACTATTGTAATTCCTCTATTAAACCCTTTCATTTACACTCTAAGAAACAAAGAGGTGAAGCGAGCCTTGGAAAAGGTAATCAGTGGGATGTAAAGTGGTTTTCAAATGGTCTGCATTTAGTAGAAATGTAGTCAAAGGGACCAAAATTAAAATTTTATGAAGGTCATTCTTAGTGCATGTGAACATTTCTTTGTTTTACAGGGTTCCTCACTGATTGTAACAACCTGATGTTGACTTACAGATGAACTCAAGTGGGAGAAATACAAATTTGGTATGCTGAAAATTCCAAGTTGCTAAATTTGCGTGGCATTTGCCAGGATCTGTATGGATGCACCCATTGATAATTACACCGGGGCCTAGGCCTAACGGAGTTGGGTAACAAGCTCCCATTGAATGTCAGATGTGGATTCAAGCTGATATTTTCAAAAGAATGTGTGGAAATTAATTGCCCAGATCCCATTGAATTTCAACATAAGTTAGGTGACTAGTTTCCTTGTGCTCCTTTGAAATTTGCACTTTTACACTTTATCTCCTCAGCTTACTTTTATGATATATTTTCCAGTAAGGGGGACTTGTGTGATGCCATAGAACTGACTGTGACAGACATGGCAATTTCCTGCAATATCCTTGGGAGACTTTACTGAATTACTGTCCCATATTGATGTGTCCATAGCAGAGTTTTTAGAACATCTTGATAAATTAAACAGTAATAAATCATCAGGACCAGATGGTATTCACCCAAGAGCTCTGAAGGAACTCAAATATGAAATTGCAGGACTACAAACTGTAGTATGTACCTATCACTTGAATCGATCTCTGTACCAGATGGCTGGATGGTAACAAATGTAACTCTAATTTTTAAAAAGGGACCCAGAGGCAATCCTGGGAATTACAGGCCAGTGATCCTAACTTCAGTACTGGGCAAACTGGTAGAAACTATATTAAAGAACAGAATTATCAGACACATCGATGGACAGAATTTGTTGTGGAGGATTCAAAACACCTTTTGTAAAGGAAGTCATGCCTCACCAATCTGTTAGAATTCTTTGAGGGGGTCAACAAACATGTGGATAAGGGTGATGAAGTCTATATAATGTACTAGGATTTTCAGAAAGCATTTGACACGGTCCCTCCCCAAAGGTTCTGAAGGAAATTATTCAGGGGATAACAGGGAAAGTCCTCTCATGGATCAGTAACCGGTTAAAAAATAAGAAACAAAGGGTAAGAATAAATGGTCAGTTTTTAAAATGGAGAGAGACAAAGAGTGGGATGTCCCAAGTGTCTGTACTGGGACCTGTGCTGTTCGACATATTCATTGATGATCTGGGAAAGGAAATGAATTGTGAAGTGGCAAAGTTTGCAGATGATACAAAATTATTCAAGATAGTTAAGTCCAAGGCTGACTGCAGAAAACTGGGTGACTGGGCAACAAAATGGCAGATGAAATTCAACATTGATAAGTGAGAGCAATGTGCGTTGGAAGAAATAATCCAAACTATATATATAAAATGGTAATGGTGGGTTCTAAATTATCTGGTACCTCTCTAGAAAGAGATCTTGGAATCATTGTGGCTAGTTCTCTGAAAACTTCATCTCAATACACAAAAGAAGTCTAAAAGGTTAACAGAATCATAGAACTGGAAGGGATCTTGAGAGGTCATCTTGCCAAGCCTTCTGCACTCAAGGCAGGACTAAGTATTATCTAGATCAGAGATGGGCAAACTGCAGCTCGTGGGCTGGATCCAGCCCCTCAGGGCTTTAGATATGGCCAGCGGGATTGCCACCACTGCAGGCACCGCAGGCCGTGAGCTGCTCCAGGAAGTGGGCAGTATCACATCCCCGCGACCCCTAGGGGAGGAAGGGCAGAGGGCTCCGTGTGCTGCTCTTGCCCATGGGTATCTCCCCCAAAGCTCCTATTGGCCAGGAATGGGGAACCATGGCCAATGGCAGCTTTGGGGGAGGCACACACAGGAAGAGCAGCGTGCAGAGCCCCTCTCCCCCGGTGGCCAAAGCACCTCCAGGCCAGGGCCAGTACAGGCAGGCAGGGAGCCCTCCTGGCCTCGGTGTGCACTGCTGCCACCCAGTACTACTCTGAGTAAGTGGTGCTGGGCCGGAGCCCAAACCCCTCGTGCACCCTGCACCCCGACTCCCTGCCCTGAGCCCCCTGCTGCAACACACACCTCTCCTACACCCAACCCCTGCCCTGAGCCCCCTGCTGCAACACACACCTCTCCTACACCCAACCCCTGCCCTGAGCCCCCTGCTGCAACCCACACCTCTCCTACACCCAACCCCTGCCCTGAGCCCCCTGCCGTACCCCACACCTCTCCTACAGCCAACCCCTGCCCTGAGCCCCCTGCTGCAACCCACACCTCTCCTACACCCAACCCCTGCCCTGAGCCCCCTGCTGCAACACACACCTCTCCTACACCCAACCCTTGCCCTGAGCCCCCTACTGCAACCCACACCTCTCCTACACCCAACCCCTGCCCTGAGCCCCCTGCTGCAACACACACCTCTCCGACACCCAACCCCTGCCCTGAGCCCCCTGCCGTACCCCACACCTCTCCTACACCCAACCCCTGCCCTGAGCCCCCTGCTGCAACCCACACCTCTCCTACACCCAACCCCTGCCCTGAGCCCCCTGCTGCAACCCACACCTCTCCTACACCCAACCCCTGCCCTGAGCCCCCTGCCGTACCCCACACCTCTCCTACACCCAACCCCTGCCCTGAGCCTCCTGCCGTACCCCACACCTCTCCTACACCCAACCCCTGCCCTGAGCCCCCTGCCGTACCCCACACCGCTTTTCCTATCCTCAGAGGTTAAGAATAATTTTTTTCTCCCTCTTCCTTGTAACAACCTTTTATGTACTTGAAACCTGTTATCATGTCCCCTCTCAGGCTTCTCTTCTCCAGACTAAACAGACCCACTTTTTTCAATCTTCCCTCATAGGTCATGTTTTCTAGAACTTTAATCATGTTTTGTTGCTCTTCCATGGACTTTCTCCAATTTGTCCACCTCTTTCCTGAAATGTGTCACCTAGAACTGAACACAATACTCCAGTTGAGGCCGTATCAGCGCTGAGTAAAGAGGAATAATTACTTCTCATGTTTTGCTTGCAACACTCCTGTTAATACATCCCAGAATGATCTTTGCATTTTTATAACAGTGTTACACTGTTGTCTTATATTTAGCTTGTGATCCACTGTGATCCCCAGATCTCTTTCCGCAGTGCTCCTTCCTAGGCAGTCATTTCCAGTTTTGTATGTGTGCAACTAATTGCTACTTCCTAAGTGGAGCACTTACGCATGATTAAGGGGGATATAATAGAGGTTTATAAATCAAGAATGGTGTGGAAGAAGTGAATTGAAAAGTGTTAGTTACCCTTTCCCACAATACAAAAACCAGGGGTCGCCTGATGAAAGGACACAAAGAAAGGTTAGTGGGTTTCAGATTGTTGTAATAAGCTGTAAATCTAGTGTCTTTATTAAGACCATGATTTTTAGCGTCTAGCAAAATTATGAATTCAGGCTTCCAGGGTCATCTTTTGAAAGTGTTGTGCAGGTTTCCTTTGAGGATGAGGACCGATAGACCAGATATAGAGTGATCACTTTGTGTAAAGTGTTCACCCACAGGTGATGTGGTGTTTTTGTCTTTTATCATTTCCCTGCATGAGTTTATTGACGAGTGTAGTGATTGTCTGGTTTTACCCACATAGTTGCTACTGGGGCATTTAGTGCACGGGATGAAGTACACCACACATTGTGATAGATACATGTAGGATCCATGGATCTTGACAAGTGTGTTGTGGGAGGCGTTATCATTGTAGCAGTAGAGATATGTCTGCAGGTTTTGCATCTGTTTTTCTTGCAGGGTCTGGTTGAGTGGTGTTTCTTGGTTTGTGAGCAGCTTGCTTCTGATGATGAGCTAGGAGAGGACAGGGAGCTATTTGAAGGCCAGGAGAGGGAGTTCAGGAAAGATTTATTTCAGGATGGGGTCCCCACTGAGTATGGGTTATAGTTGTTTGATGATACCCCATATGGGTTCCAGTGTGGGATGGAAGGTGACAATTAGGGGCGTGCAGTCAAGAGGGGATGTTATTTCTGTATTGAAGCAGATTCTTTATGGGTATCTGGGTGGCCTGTTCCATTATGTGATGCACTTCTCTATGTAGCTACTAATAGGGGACCAGATTTTTAAGGTATTTAGGCATCTAGTGAAATTTTCAAAAGCACCTATGTGCTTAACACCATTGATTTTCAAATTCCCGGCCACAAATAGACACAGGATTTCCTCTCCTTCAGGATGAAATTATTTGAGTTACTTGTGAGGTCTCTCCAAAAGGTGGATGCATGCATGTGGAATTTTAAGGCTCCAGAGGTGAACCAGATCACACTGTTGTCAATAGCAAGAGTCTCACTAGCTGAATAGGACCATGATTTCACTCCCACTGGCTTGAATAGGACCAGGATTTCACTCCAGGGGTACATGTTAAATGGCAATTTAATGCCAGAGAGAAAAATTCACACCTGTGCAATGAGCCTGCAAAAAGCCACTTGATTCCCAACTCTACACCCTCAGAATAGATCATATTTATACCAGCTCAAGATCTGGCCCACAGATAGTGATCAACACCCCTAAAACTAGATCTGTCCCCTGGAATATTCCTTCTGATCCACTTGTGTGGGACAGCTATCATGACTTCTGCCCAACCCACCTCTTGCTGCTCAGGAAAAAGAACATGGCAAAGATATCCATATGTCTGGCCAATGCCCAGCTTTTGGAATAACCCATGAAGGCCACTGGCATCTGACACACATGAAAGAAGGATTTGGGTGACTTTACTTTACATTTGGGTCCAGCCTTCCAAATAGGGGGCCGAGGATTGAGGAGTTAAACCAATGTCTTAAATCCACCAATACACACCTCACTCTGGCCATGAGCAGTTCACACCTTGAATGGTGAGAGATTCTGGCTGCTGCTTTTATTTATTTAGATTTTCCTGGCATTTTTCCAAGAAAGAGGAGTTCCATTGAAAGTACTTGGCCCTTTTTAGTTGAAATTGTCAACACTGTCAAAATTTTTAATCACAAGAAATTATGCATTTTTTCTATATATATTTTAATGGATTGAAAAAATGATCAAAACATCTCAGAATGGATATAGAAAAAAATTCATGACATTTTTCACACACTATTGATATATGTGTGTGGGTCTAACATATATGTTTATAATATATTATATGTAACCTTGCTTAAGAGATCTGATGAAAAAGAGAGGCAAGCTTGTTGCTGGGTAGATGAGATTTGAGAAATGCTGCACTGTGCTCACCTAGCCAGTAAAAGGCAGGGGTTTATTGAATTAAAAATAAAATTCTTGACCTGGTGTACGGGAGAAAGCAGTAGATCGGATATACCTTAATTTTAGTAAGGCTTTTGACACAGTCTCCATGACATTCTAGTAAACAAACTAAGAAATGTGGTCTAGAGGAAATTACTATAAGGTAGGTGAACAAGTGGTTGAAAGAACATACTCAAAGAGTAGTTATCAATGGTTTGCTGTCAAATTTGAAGGGTGTATCTAGTGGGGTCCCACAGAGGTCAGTCTTGGGTCTGGTACCATTCAGTATTTTCATTAATAATTTGGATAATGAAGTGGAGAGTGTGCTTATAAATTTTGCAGATGACAGCAAGCTGGTAAGTGTTGCAAGCACTTGAGAGGACATGATTAGAATTCAAAAGGACCTTGACAAATTGGAAAATTAGTCTGAAAAGAACAAGGTGAAATTCAGTAAAGATGAGTGCAAAGTACGTCACTTAGGAAGGAAAAAACAAATGTTCAACTACAAAGTGGGGGCTAACTGGCTAGGAGTTAGTACTGTTGAAAAGAATCTGGGGATTACAGGGTATCATACACTGAATATGAGCCAACCATGTGATGCAGTTGTAAAATAGGCTCATAACATTCTCATAGACTCATAGACTCATAGGTCAGAAGGGACCAACATGATCATCTAGTCTGACCTCCTGCACAAGGCAGGCCACAGAACCCCTCCCATCCACTTTTATAACAACCCCTAACCCATGACTGAGTTATTGAAATCCTCAAAATTGTGGTTTGAAGACCTCAAGCTGCAGAGAATCCACCAGCAAGCGACCCATGCCCCACGCTGCAGAGGAAGGCGAAAAACCTCCAGGGCCTCTGCCAATCCGCCCTGGAGGAAAATTCCTTCCCGACCCCAAATATGGCGATCAGCTATACCCTGAGCATGTGGGCAAGACTCACCAGCCAGCACCCAAAAAGAATTCTCTGCAGTAACTCAGTTCTCATCCCATCCATCATCCCCTCACAAACCATTGAGCAGACTTACCTGCCGATAATCCAAGATCAATTGCCCAAATTAAACTATCCCATCATATCATCCCCTCCATATACTTATCAAGCTTAGTCTTAAAGCCAGATAAGTCTTTTGCCCCCACCACTTCCCTCGGAAGACTGTTCCAGAACTTCACTCCCCTAATGGTTAAAAACCTTCGTCTAATTTCAAGTCTAAACTTCCTAATATCCAGTTTGTACCCATTCGTCCTCGTGCCTACATTAGTACTAAATGTAAATAATTCCTCTCCCTCCCTAACGTTAATCCCCCTGATATATTTATATAGAGCAAGCATATCCCCCCGGAGCCTTCTTTTGGCCAGGCTAAACAAGCCAAGCTCTTTGAGTCTCCTCTCATAAGGCAGGTTTTCCATTCCTCGGATCATCCTAGTAGCCCGTCTCTGAACCTGTTCCAGTTTGAATTCATCCTTCTTAAACATGGGACACCAGAACTGCACACAATATTCCAGGTGGGGTCTCACCAGCGCCTTATATAACGGCACTAACACCTCTTTATCCTTGTTGGCAATACCTCGTCCGATGCATCCTAAAACCGCATTTGCTTTTTTAACGGCCATATCACACTGGCGGCTCATAGTCATCCTGCTGTCCACCAATACCCCAAGGTCCTTCTCCTCCTCCGTCACTTCCAACTGATACGTCCCCAATGTATATCTAAATTTCTTATTATTAATCCCTAAGTGCATGACCTTGCACTTTTCACTATTATATTTCATCCTATTCCTATTACTCCAGTTTACAAGGTGGTCCAGATCTTCCTGAATAGTATCCCGATCCTTCTCCGTGTTAGCAATACCCCCCAGCTTCGTGTCATCCGCAAACTTTATTAGCACATTCCCGCTCTTTGTGCCAAGGTCAGTAATAAAAAGGTTAAATAAGATCGGTCCCAAAACCGATCCTTGAGGGACTCCACTAGTAACCTCCTTCCATCCTGACAGTTCACCCTTCAGTATGACCCGCTGGAGTCTCCCCTTTAACCAGTTCCTTATCCACTTTACAACTTTCGAATTCATCCCCATCTTTTCCAATTTAACTAACAGTTCCCCATGCGGAACCGTGTCAAACGCCTTACTGAAATCGAGGTAAATTAGATCTACCACATTTCCTTTGTCTAAGTAATCCGTCACCTTCTCAAAGAAGGAGATCAGGTTGGTTTGGCACAATCTACCTTTAGTAAATCCATGTTGCAGTTCGTCCCAATTACCACTGACCTCAATGTCCTTAACTACTTTCTCCCTTAAAATTTTTTCCAAGACCTTACATACTACAGACGTCAAGCTAACAGGCCTATAATTACCCGGATCACTTTTTTTCCCTTTCTTAAAAATAGGAACTACGTTAGCAATTCTCCAGTCGTACGGTACAATCCCTGAGTTTACCGAACGCTTAAAAATTCTCGCTAACAGACTCGCAATTTCACGTGCCAGTTCCTTTAATATCCTCAGATGGAGATTGTCCGGGCCCTCTGATTTTGTCCCATTAAGCTGTTCAAGTTTGGCCTCTACCTCAGATGCGGTAATATCCACCTCCATATCCTCATTCCCGTTCATCACCCCTCCATCATCCCTAAACTCCTCGCTAGTTTTATTAAAGACTGAGGCAAAATACTTATTTAGATATTGGGCCATGCCTAGGTTATCCTTGACCTCCATTCCATCCTCAGTGTGTATTGACAGGAATGTTGTATGTAAGACATGGGAGATAATTGTCCTCCTCTGCTCAGCGTTGATGAGACCTCAGATGGATTACTATTGCCACTTCTGGGTGCCGCACTTTAGGAAAGATGTGGAAAAATTGGGGAGCGAGCAGAGGAGAGCAACACAAAAATGATGAAAGGTTTAGGAAACCTTACCTATGAAGAAAGGTTAAAAACACCGGGCATGTTTACACTTGAGAAAAGAAGATCAAGGGGGGGAGCTGAAAGATGACTATGATCAACTGTTCTCTATGTCCACTGAAGACAGAAGAAGAAGCAATAGGTTTAAGCTGCAGCAAGGGAGCTTGAGGTTAGATATTAGGAAGAACTTTCTAACTATAAGGAGAAAGAACAAGGAGTACTTGTGGCTCCTTAGAGACTAACAAATTTGGAAACTCTTGAACATTTTACTGTCTGTTTCAGAGACACAGCTCCAAGACACGATTACTCCCTTAGATGCAGCTTACTCCCCTTTCTTACAGGAATTCTCTATATCTTTAGACATGTAAATGAGGAATTGATTAGGTGCCAGAAGATGGTGTCAAGTATATGAAGCATATTTCCTTAGTTTTATAGAACCAATAAAATTCACTGTTGGAGCTTCCTCTGTCCAGCTCTTTGTCTGTTTGTGTTCAGCAAGTCAAAGGGGTCCAATTTTGGCATTAGCCATTATTTTAAAGCTTGGGAAATGAGGCTGGGTGGGGGCTTAACTAAGACACCAAAACTGCTGCTGTGTAGCAACAATTTAGCAAATGCAGAACTAGAATGTTGGTCTCCTGGCTGCCAGTGTCACACTTTCACCAGGAGACCAACCTGATTTACCAGAGTCTGTTACATAACATAGGGAAGTCTGTGAAATTCTGTTGAGATCTAATATCCCAGGGGTGATGGGTAGGTGAGGGTGGAGTACAAAACAAACCCCCTCATGCCGCCAATTTCAGCAGCAGTTCATTTACAAGGTAGGTAGGGGTAAAGCAAGCTGGATGATGATGGAAACAGATTCCTATCAATGTCAAAATCTACAAAATTTGCCTGAGTCTTTTGGTTTTGAAGAGGCAGATTCTCATTTATGCTTACAACACTTCACCCCACTCTGGCAGTAGAATGGGGGCTAACCTTGGAGAGAATTATACTGATTACACACCTTTTAGGCCCCTTTGCAGTGCTACAGTGGTGTAAAATGACTGTGATGTAAATGTGAACCACATGTGAAATATTCCTGTATTTGCTATATGTTTAGTTGCTGGGAAAGGAAGATATACTATCTTATGAATCACTATTTTTCAGCACCCGTGCTATTGTGTATCATCCAAAGAGAAAAAGACTGTGAATGAAAGGAGTTTGTATTGACAAGCTCTATCAGAAGACATGGTAAGTTAGATCCACCAGACAGCTAAAGCCTACCCTGGAGTTACAGTTTAAAGTAACTGTACTGCGAAATAAGTTTGCCTTTCTTTGTAAAGTGAGCTACCTGAAAATTGCTGTTCAAAAAGTTTGCCTCATTGAGGAGTCAACACACCTGTACTGAAAGAATGAGTATATCGTATTCCTCTTTTTTAATTTAGTATAAAGTCAGAATGAACAAAAGGAAATAATTTTTATGTAAACTGTAAAACTAATAGAGCCATTTGGGAAGTTACTATTTTACATCAAAATTTTTGACAAAAATGAAAAATATTTTAATTTTTGTCCAATTTTTCTTTTATTTTTTTTCAGGTTTTTTGGTAAAAAAAATGAATTTTCAGTTAGCCAAAAGTGTTCAGGTTTAAGCCAAAATATGTTGTCCT
This sequence comes from Aldabrachelys gigantea, assembly GCA_026122505.1. Classification (NCBI taxonomy): domain Eukaryota; kingdom Metazoa; phylum Chordata; order Testudines; family Testudinidae; genus Aldabrachelys; species Aldabrachelys gigantea. The sequence continues at coordinate 16,364,429 of CM047499.1, forward strand.
TTTTGCACCGGACACAACTTCTCGTTGTTGTTTTCATGACAATCCTCAAGTTATCTTCTTTCTTTCCTTATTTATTTTGCAACAATCTCAGTTTCATCATAAAGACAGTTTCACTGTTAAAATATGCTTGTGGAAAACTTTCAAGCAGCTCTAATACATTAACCTGTGGAATTTTCTGGTATAGTAACTTAACAGTGGCAAATAAGAAAAGAAGGAGATAGATAGATAGATCTATTTCTGAACAAGTGTTAATATCAGTTCTTGTGGTCTATCCTCAGCTGTCTCTGTGATTTGAACAGATCGCTTCACATCCCTGCTTTAGGTTCCCCATCTGTAAAATGGGAACAATTATACTGAACTTGTCAACTATTCACTCCAAAGAGCCGTAAATCAGGCCTCTAGCTTGTAGTCACGTTGTGTGGATTAATAGTCATTCTTTGCACATTGCCATGCACATGTAAAGAGCTGTACAAGTGCTAAGTATTGTTATCTGCACATGAATAAGCTCAAATTACAATAGAGAGCGTAGACATTACAGCTGGGATTTTCAAAGAAGCATAAGTCACCCAGTTTCTATTGCACTGACTCCCTCTAACCTGTTTGAAAATATCAGGCTACAATAACTATCAGTCATTCTTTTTTCTATAAACTGATGTCTCCCTCAGTTCAGGGAGCAATGTCCTCCGTGCAATGCAGCTGAAGTGCCCGGAGTAGCAGAGTGAGTTATCAGTTGTTTCTTAAGCATTTGGCATTGTGCCGTGTTTGGAACATGATTCCTAACTAGTTAGGCTATTGTTCTGTTCTAACCCAGGCTGTGAGGGTTTGACTGAAAGCTGAGCCCAGAGGAGATGGGTGGAAGAGAAGAGTTGTTCTATGAAAGGGAAACTGGGAAGCAATTCTACTGTTATTTCTGGGAAGCTGTTTTCTTGTTGTTTGTCTCCACCTGTTTGTCTGGCTTGTCTTTTAGATTGAAAGCTTTTTGAGTAGGGACGGTCTTCTAAGCTATACCTGTACAGCACCCAGCAGAATGTGGCCCCATCCCTAGCTGGGACCTTAAGGTTCTACCTGAAGACATACAATAAATAATCAACATAATTTCTAATTTCCAATGTCAGTTCCTTGTTCCTGAGAATCTGGGGTGGGCTTTTCTAAAGGGCCTGTTTAGAACTCTCTTGGAAATGAAGAATTCCATTTTATAAAAAAAAAATCTGAAGGTTTCAAATGTTGTTTTGGTCTGATATGGAGAGAACATGAGACGTTTCAACATTGACGGCACTAAAAAGAGAAATTAAGAAAACTACCACACAACAGCCAGGTGGTTCGGGCAGTCACCTGGGTCATGGGAGATTCATATGGACATCCCAGCTGAGATTGATTCAGAGGAGGGTCTCAAACTTGGGCCTTGTATAGCCTAGGTAATTGCCCATACTACTAGATTATACAGTTGGCCTTTTCTGTTTGTTCCTGTGTTGTTCAGAAATTCCATCCTGGACCTAACAATGCATCCAGATGAAATTTTTGATGGAACAGGTATGTTTCTGTGAAAGATTTCAGTTTAAACAAAATGGTATTTTTCAAAAGGGCTTAGGAGGACAAGTTCTGTTGACTTTCAGTGGGACTTGTGCCTCGAGGTCACTTAGGTATTGTTAAAAGTCCCAGGCTGTTTTTCTGAGCAGCAAGCAAGGTTATTATCAAGGTGAGCCAAATCCTGAGGCTTTATCACAGGTGGGTGAAGTGGGGTTGATAGGCTAGACTGGCAGCAGCAGACCGATGCCTTTGGGTTAGCCCCCCCACTGGCTGCTCATGGGCCTTAGAGGAATGAGGAGTGGAGCTCTTCTCTCTACTGAGGAGCCTGCAAGTTGCACAAGGACAGCACAGTGTTGAGTAGCACCTGCTTCCCTTCTCTTGTATTATCTTTAACCTGGGTTCTAACTATTACAGCTGGGATTTTAAACAGAGCCCTAAAGTGCCAAAATCCCATCGAACTTCAGCCTGGAATCTTGTCACTTGTATCTCACCAGTGAAGCAAGTTCAAGCAAGAGCCAGGTCTGCCAGGTGCAGTGTCAAATCCCACGATCCCACTGCTCAGAAAAATATCTTCAAAGTGTTTTAGGAGATGCGGGCAGAGGTTCAGGGCTGTGGATCTGCAGATAGTTTATTGGTATTCTCAAATTCTCAAATGGTAGGATATTAGGTGCTGCATATTTGCACATCAAAAAGAGTATTCAACATGTTTAAATACCTTATGATTGATCCCTCATGTCTTGACAAATGAACCTCACAATTGGCGGAGAAATAGAAAACCAAACCAGCATGCAGGAGTTCATCCTCCTGGGATTTTTCAGCACTTGATATTTTTTGGATTTTCATTGTAGTGGTGTTTTCAGTTATGTCCTTTCTAACAATTTGTAGGGAATGTGTCTGTCATGGCAATAATGTAGACCCACCCATTGCTCCACACCCCCATGTACTTCTTCCTCTGCAATCTCTCCTTCATGGAGATCTAGTAATTGATGGCCTGTGTCCCCAAAGCCCTTGGTGTAATGTTTGGGAGAAGCCAAACCATCTCTTTCACCACCTGCATCCTGCAGCTATTTTTTGTATTCTCTCTGAGCTCTACAGAATTTCCCATCCTGACTGTCATGGCATATGATCGCTATTTGGCCATATGCCATACATTGTGCTACAGCTGTCTCAGGAACAGCACCTTCTCTGCTTAACTTACCCTCGGCTCTTGGCTGGTGGATTCCTGTCTATCTCTGTGCTGGCATTTCTAATATCTGGGTTGTCCTTCTGTGGCCCTAATGTTATCATTCCCTTCTTTATGGACATCAATTCCAGGATAACACTCTCCTGCGCTGACACAAGACTTGTCAAGCTGACAACTTTCATCATCTCATTCAGTGTCCTCCATATCTCATGTGTGATAAGCAGCAAAAACCAGGAAATCGTTGCCTGAAAACTGGTGAAAATTAAACAATATGGAGGGTTGGAGAGGACACAACTTCCATGAAAATTTTCGTTTAGCTTAAAAGCCAATATTTTCTTTTGAAAACAAGTTTTGATGGGAAATTTTCAGCCAAAACTACTTGGCATCCAGAAATAATTGATCATCCAATTGCTTTCACTGAGAGTATGATCTAGTGCATAGGGCAGTGAACTGGGAGTCAGGACATGTGGATTGTTTTCCTACCTCTATCTTCAACTTGCTGTGTGTGGCTTTGGGTGAATTACATGACGTCTGTGTGCATCTGTTTCTCCATCCACCCTTTGTCTATTTAAAATGTAATCTCATTAGGGAAAGGTCTTTCTTTTACTCTGTGTTTCTACAGTACTCTGATGGCCTCCTGATCTCAGCTGAGGTCTCTAGGAGTTACTGAAATATAAATAGAGGAGAGATTCAGGAAGCTTGGGAGGATGACAGATAATACCTGAAAAAGAAAAATTGTAAGATTTTCAATAGCACCTAAGTGCTAGGTGGATTGGCACCTAGTGGAATTTTGAAGCAAGTTACATGAATGATAAATGTGTCAACAGCCTTAAAAAATAAGCCTTACAGGAATGTTGATACTTCTCACCATATTTAGCAATCACCTGAACATTGTTGGATGGTTAACAATTATACTAGTGTTGAAACAAACTTGTGTCATTTTGCCGTAAGTTTCATATGAGTGTTTGGGTTTATTGTTAGTGAGCAGCAAATTGGGCTGTCAGTCTACAGCCTGCACCAGGGCTACATCTACACTGCACAACACTTTCAGCAGCATGTAGGAGTGATGTAGCTAAGCACCACAGTGAAGAGGAAGCTGGGTCCACACTGCGATATGTAGCTACATGTGGGAGTGAAAGACTCTGTCAGGAGGGAGATTTCAGAGTACTTCACTGTGCCAGGGAAAGGCTCCAGCAGTGGGGAGGCAGTGAGACACCGCGCTGCTAAAGATGGCACTGTGGATGGGGGAGACACAGCTTTGGGGAGCAGAGAACAGTGTAAGGTACCTACTTCCATAAATGTCCACAGGGTTCAGGCATGTTTTTCCTCTACTTGCCTAAGCGGTGCCTCACCATATACACAGCTACTTATACCCATGCTAGAGGGGCGAGCTGTGTATGTATCCATAGGCCTGCAAAAGAAATGTCATGTGTTTACTCTACTTGCCAAGGCAGTGTCTCACCATCTACCCAGGTATTATTACCCATGCTAGGGGGAGCCAGCTGTATATACACTGTTTGCCATACACCCTGTCAAAAGAAGTGTACGGTGCAGACATGCTTTAAGTTTCCGTGTGAATCTTGCTGCTTCCCACTAATGGTTGCTTAGTGTGCTTTGATTTACTGTAATTTAAAACAGGAGTAGTTTGATGGGAACTTTTTAGTGAGTGGTAACAGTGCCCACACTGACACACAGTGCACTGTAGATTCACACGCCGGCTTGCCACACACTGACACTTCATCTATTCAAGGCCTTTGACAGACATTACAACAGAGTAAGGTTTTACAGTCCAGCATTTGAACATTCAAGTTTGTGTAGCGTGTAACTGAGTTCAGCACTTTAACTGCTTGCATCCAATGTTCTCCTATTTCTTGGCAGATGGACCTCATGACCAATAGAGAAACAGAAAACCAAACGAGTGTGCAAGAGTTCATCTTACTGGGCTTTCCTGGCACTTGGTATTTCCGGATGTCCCTTGTTGTGCTGTTTTCTGTGATGTACATGCTAACAATCCTAGGGAATGTGTCCATCATAGCTTTAGTGTGGATCCACCCACAGTTCCACACCCCTATGTACTTCTTCCTTTGCAATCTCTCCTTCCTGGAGATCTGGTTCACCACAGCATGTGTCCCCAAGGCTATTGGTGTCATGCTAGGGACAAGCCAAACTATCTCTTTCACTGTCTGCCTCCTGCAATTCTTTTTTTTCTTCTCCATGGGTTCTACAGAATGTTTCTCCTGGCTGTCATGGCCTATGACCGCTATTTGGCCATATGCCACCCATTGCGCTACAGCTCCCTCATGAACAGCACCATCACTGTTTGGCTGGCCCTTATCTCTTGGCTGTGTGGTTTCCTGGCTATCTCTGTGCTGGCGTCTCTAATAGCCAGGATGTCTTTCTGTGGCCCTAACATCATCAATCATTTTGTTTGTGACATAGATTCCTGGATAGCACTTTCCTGCACTGACACAAGCCTCATTGAAATGACAGCATTCATTATCTCAATCATTGTTGTCGTGGTTTCATGTGCGATAACACTGGTCTCCTACTTTTACATCATCTCCACTATCTTGAGAATCCCATCAGCCCAAGGCCAGCAAAAGGCCTTTTCCACTTGCTCTGCCCATCTCACTGTTGTGACTATCTGATATGGCTCCATCACTTTTCTGTATGTCAACCCTTCTGCACAGCACTCATTGGATTTGAATAAAACAATCAACATCTTTAGCACTGTTGTAACTCCAATATTAAACCCTTTCATTTACACTTTAAGAAACAAAGAGGTGAAGGAAGCCTTGGCAAAGACGTTCAGAAGGCGTGCAAACTGGATTTAGTAGAAATTTAATCAAAAGGACCAAAACATTCCTGAAGGTCATGAATATAGTAGAAAATTAGGAAAAAGGGTTTTTCTTAAAATGGGAGTCAGACGCATAAATCCTACCTTAAATGCTAATCTGCTTTCTTTGTGCAGGTGATCATGTCTTTGCTTTTTAGCTTTCCTCATTTGCAGTAATAAACTGCTACTTTTTTCTTGAATGAGATCAAGTTATTGACTGTTGTCCACTGATCTGATCTTGGAGGGTTTATAGTTTGGGTAAAACATAATCTGGCTGTGAAGCATGCTTATAGAAATAATAATGGAAGTTCTGGGGCTGTAATGTGAAGCACAGGAAAGACAAATATTTAATACAAAATATGCGTATTAAAAGTAGGCTGTCTCTGGGTTTTAATCATTAACTGTTAAGGGGTTAGAGTGAGGCCTAGCAGAAGTTGGAGTTGCATAAGACAGCGTGAGTGTTATGAGTGCTTGACTGTAGGTTATGACTCATACTAGCTTGACGTAAGGTTTTAAAATGCAGCAATATGTATCTTGTAATAGTTAGCAATGCATTTGAGGTGAAACAAGTAAACCAGAAAGGAACAGAGAGTAGCATCTTAGTGGCTTTTTGCAACAAGAGCCAACTGCATTGAGCTTCAAAACTATTGGGAAAAAGACTGGTGCAGATGATTGTATTACTGTTGAAAAGATAATTATGGTGAACTGGAACACCATCTGTGGACACCTGGAACCCTAACATTGGTATCCTGGATTACCAAACAGGAATAGGGAGCTGAGATTTGACTTGATCAGATATTGTCCCAGATGTATGTGGGAAGAATGAAAAAAAGAAGTACAAAAGTGTATAAACTTCTCCCTAGCTGGGACACTGGAATTATGCTATGGGACAACCATGTACGAAACATGGCCCAGCTCTTTCCTCTTGGAGGGATTTCCACATACTTTTTCTTCCATCTTTCTTTCTAAGAGTTTCCATAAAGTTGTAACTATGCACAATCCAATATTGCAAGTATCAAAAATACACCTCTAGTTTAGTTGCTGCTTCACTGGTATAGTCATTTTCCTGCTTTCTTGCGCTGGGTCAGGCCCCCTCTGCAGTTCACTGAAACTGGGATGCACTCAGATCAGGGCTGCTTAGTGAACAGAGACTTTCTAAGCTAACTATACCCAAGAGATAGAAAGAAAACAACAAACAAAAAATTCAGCTTGTAAATTCCTTTTGCTAGCTGGTTCCTCACAGCTTGAAACCTTCTATTAACAAAGACCCTTTTTAAAAAACTTAACATCTCTACCTTCATCTCTGCTTCCTAAACAGCTTAAAAGAAGGGAAAAAATCTTACTGGCTTTTGGTTTAAAATAATCCCACTTCTCTGCCACCATGTCAAGGTTCCTTCCCCACCGTGAACTCTAGGGTGCAGATGTGGGGACCTTCATGAGAACCTGTAAGCTTAAATACCAGCTTAGATCTGGTTTGGCTGCCACCGCCCAAATTATTTATGAGTCATTTGGGAAACTCTGTCTACCTTCACCTCAGAATATCTCCCTCCCTCCCAAGTACTATAACCCTTCCCTGGGTAGCCTTGAGAGACTTCTCCACCAAGTTCCTGGTGAACACTGAACCAAACCCTTGGATCATAAAACAAAGAGAAATTAACCATTCCCCCTCCTTTCCCACCCCACCAATTCCTAGTGAGTCCAGATCCAATCCCCTTGGATCTCAAAACAAGGAAAAATCAATCAATTCTTAAAAAGAAGGCTTTTAATTAAAGAAAGAAAGGTAAAAATCATCTCTGTAAAATCAGGATGGAAAATAATTTTACAGGGTAATCAGATTCATATAGCCCAGAAGAACCCCCTCTGGCCTTAGGTTCAAAGTTACAGCAAACAGAGGTAAAATCCTTTCAAGAAAAAGGAAGATTTGCAAGTTGAGAAAACAAAAATAGACCTAATCCGCCTTGCCTGGCTGTTACTTACAAGTTTGAAATATGAGAGACTTGTCCAGAAAGATTTGGAGAGCATGGATTTCTGTCTGGTCCCTCTTAGTCCCAAGAGTGAGCAACCCCCAAAACAAAGAGCACACAAACAAAAGCCTTCCTCCCGACCAAGATTTGAAAGTATCTTGTCCCCTTATTGGTCCTTTGGGTCAGGTGTCAGCCAGGTTACCTGAGCTTCTTAACCCTTTACAGGTAAAAGGATTTTGGTGTCTCTGACCGGAAGAGATTTTATAGTATTGTACACAGGAGGGTTGTTATCCTTCCCTGTATAGTTATGACATAAGGGTTTCCATAAAGTTGTAAGTATGCACAATGTACTATTGCAAGTATCAAAAATACACCCCATTCTGGTCATGAGCTGGTCACACTTTGAATGGTGGGAGATTCAGGCCATTGCTTTTATTCACTTAGATCTGCCTAGCATTTTTCCAAGAAAGAGTGCTTCCTTTGAAAATATTTGGCCTTTTTTAGTTGAAATTGTCAACATTGTCAACATTTTTCATGACAAGAAATCATGCATTTTTAATGTATTGTTTGAAGAAGTGATCAAAGATATCTCAGCATGGATATTGGAAAAATATTCAGTACACCTCTACCCCAATATAACACTGTCCTCGGGATACAAAAAAATCTTATAGGTAAAACCGCGTTATATCGAACTTGCTTTGATCCACTGGAGTGCGCAGCACTGCCCCCCCCCGCCCCCGAGAGCACTGCTTTATGGTGCCATATTCGAGTTCGTGTTATATCAGGTCACATTATATTGGAGTGTAGAGGTGTATACAAAATTTTTCAGACAATATTGCCATATATATTAAAGTATATAAAACATATATTTATAACATATTATGTTTTTATGAAAGCTGGCTTAAGGGGTCTGATGAAAAAGCTTGTTGATGAGTAGATGATAGATGGGGAAGACAGGACTGTGCTCCCCTCTCCAGTACAAGGAGGAAGGTATTGAGCCTTGTGAATGGATGAACCCATGGAGGTGGAAGGCTGACTCATCACCTCACTACACTCAAGCATTTTCAGGCCTACAATGGCTCATGAGAGTACGTGGGTTCCTTTACATAATGGAGCCAACTAGTGCTTGAGTAACTCAGACTCATGAATCCATAAAAATCCACCCTGAGGGTAGTGTTACTTGCAGGTTGTATAGTGTTACTAATGTACCCCATCCACTTCAATCTTCTCCTTCCCATTATATGTTTCCGTTCTCTTTCCCCATAGAAATAAAATGTATCTTGGTGGATGGTTTATAAGTTACGGAGGTGGCAGAGTATATCTTTGAGGTATCAGGCCAGTCATAAGGATAAACTCCAGGTTGGGGATAGTCAAAACTACATAGGGAGGTAAGTCAGGGTTCCTGAAAACCATAATCAGCCATTAGGGGTGAAGAACCCGGGCCATTGAAACCCATTGTGGCCAAATTAGAGGGACATCAGGTAAGGGCTCCTCTTGATGATTAGCTGCCCCTAGGGGCACAGTGACCCATGAAACCACCTTATATAGATATTTATCTTTCAGGCATATATGTCTAAAAAGATATAGATATAGATATATATCAATGGTGTATTTTGGACAAATGTATACATGGAAATTGTCTCTGAAAGTTTTCATGTACCATTTTTTTTTAATATCCAATCAGATACGTTTTTTGATCAGAAAGAGTGAGAGAGAATTTTGGCTTTTAAAATACTTTTAATAAATATCAGTACACAAACACTGAAAAAAATAAATAAATTCCGCAGCAGTTGGCCACCCCAACAGTTCATTTATAATAGCCCAATGCTACATAAATTGTTTTGAATTGCTTATAAGAGTACAATATCTAAACTCCAAATGAAGACATGAAACCCCTAAACATCTAAAATAATAATAATAATAATAATAATACCTTTGCAACCCCAGTACCAATAAATTACTATCATCTACTTTTATAATGGACGTCTTTGCTTGACCCAAAATAAAGTTTTCCAGGCATACAACAGAGCTCTCTGTGAACCTATCCTTAACAGTAAAATAAATACAGTAGGAGAAAAATCAAGGGATAATAACTTAAAAATACTCCAAAGTAAAACAAATAATGTCTGTCACCTGGAACAAGTAGGAAACATGAAAAAAAAATGTCTCTTTCATGTCGGACCTGACATGGAGACCTGCAGAGTCAAATGATGCATAAACATTTTCATGGCAATAGCCCCATGAAGAATTTTCCGTTGGAAATCATCCTTCCTTTCCGCAATTGGAGGCTGGTATACAGTTCATCAGGCTGGATGAATGGAGTCCGCCACCAGAAGCTGTCTCCCATACCGTCTTGGGATAATCAACAAGCATTCAAAAATGATGAATCTTTACTGCAAACATATACAATGACTTATGGCCCAAGGTATTAGCAGTAAGTTTAGAAGGTCCATCGAAGGCAAGCAAACAGCCAGGCTTCACAACATCCTCATCCACAACGGAAGCAACAGGCAAGATAATAGAAACATTGGCATAATCAGGAATTAGTATAATCAAGGAGGCAAGTGTCCAGACTGACAATATTGCCCCTAGGAAGAATGGATTTCACCAGTGATAAAAACCAAGAAATTCAGTGAACCAAATGAAAACCAAGCTTGACAGCCAAGATATCTGCTGAGATGCATGCAAACTTAGTAAAATCAATTAAGTGAACCAGTTTTGTTATATCTGTTGCAATAAAGGAATAGACAAGACTCCTAGAAACAAGTCTAGGAATCCTCACAAGAAGGTTTTAAGCAAGTGGTTCAGCAAGCAGTCTTGGGAACTCCAGCCTATCCAGAAGCCTCAACTTAAAAAATCTCCAAGCACTAAAAAGGCCTTTAGAAAAGTTAACACCTCAAAGCAGAGGCAACCAGGGTTGACCAAGAAAGTTCCTGCTCAAAAGCCAAACTCACCACATGCCAAAGAAAAGCAAAGGCCAGTTGCTTCCAAGAAACAGACTCATCCCCAAGCAACAGCTTCTGCAGCGACTGTATCCACACAGTAGAGATTCTGCTCAAAAGATCAATGAGACCTTGACCCCTTTCCACATCAGCAGATACAAAATAATCTGCCTCAACCAGCGATGGCCATCCCAGAAAAATCCAGAAGAACCTTGTGAACTTTTTCTAAAAGTACTGGAGGGGGATCCAAAACAATACACTTATGCCACAACACAGAGGCAATTTATTTATTAATCAGTGACACACGCCCTTGGAATAAGAGTCGAGGCAAACTGGACTTCCACCTTTGCAACCTCCCCTCCAACTTTTCCATAACTCTCTCCCAAATCCGACCCAAAACATCATCTGGTCCCAGCATATTTCCTGTGCCTTAAAGCCAGATCACCTCCACAGTAGCCCTCCCTGGCAGTTAGAGGGTGGGAATCACTCAAGCCCCCAGTAGGAGTGTCTCACTTGTCCCCCAATTTATGCCAGCTGAGGAAGCCTGCTAGAAAGAGTAATGACGTTCAGTCAAAACCTGGACATTTCAACCATGAGTAATAAACACAGTCACATTGTCAGTATATGCAGAGACTTTCAAGGGAGCACAAACTGGTACAGGAAGAGACGGGTGTCATAAACAGATGGTTAAGAGTTAATGCCTCTTTTACCTGTAAAGGGTTAAGAAGTTCACCTAGCCTAGCTGACACCTGACCAGAGGAACCAATGGGGGAACAAGATATTTCAAAAGAAAGGAGGGAAGTTTCCTTTGTTTAGAATCAGTTTCAGTTTCAGCAGGAGTGAAACAGATCAAGGAACCAGCCTCTTATCAGAGTAATAAGTTTTAGAAAGGGATAAATAGATTTATGTTTATTTTTTTTTTAATTTGTCTTGGCATTAGGGGAATAATCAAACTGGGTATTCTTGTGTGTACTAAGGTTTTTGTCCAGGGGAATATCCTGTGTTTTAAATCTGTTGTCTATGAGATCAGCTTGTATGCTATGGGGAATACATCACATCTCTCATGTGTGAGACAGATGCATGTGTATCTATCATTCTCTATAGAGATAGACAGACAGTCACGTACCTTTATTTGCTATTTTTCTCACTGTCTCTGATACTATGGGATAGAATTAAAATGGAAAAAAGTCAATGATGGTTATGGAGGAGATTAGAGAGATACAATTTCATATAGTAAACAGTCAGTATGAAAGTTTTAGAGTTCACTTAAATGGCTGAAAGCTATGAAATAAAAACGATGACACAAGATGAAAAAGTGCCAGGTTTAATTTTTATAGCAAATTTTACTTAGCATTTTCTACTGATGCCTAGGCAAATTTCCGTCTATGCCCAGCCCTTCCCTTCTGTGGTGACACTAAATACACAATGTCAAGTAACAGAGAGACTGAACCAATGTTACTGTCAGCGTTTGCCTTTTGGCCCTACTCCCTCAGCCAGCACTGCAACCCCGCGGTCCCGCTTCCCCAGCCGCAGCGCAGCAAGTCCCGCAGCCCCGCTACCCCAGCTAAAGCCCCGCAACCCTGCGGTCCCGCTCCCCAGGCTGCAGGACGGCAAGTTCCATGCCCTTGCTACACTGGCAAGAGCCCCACAACCCTGCGGTGCCGCTCCTCTGGCCAGAGCCCCGGAACCCCACGGTCTCGCTCCCATGGACGGAGCCTCGTAACCCCGCGGCCCCGCTCCCGAGGCTGGAGAGTGGCAAGTCCCACGGACCCCTAAACTGACCAGAGCCCCGAAACACAGCGATCCTGCTCCCTAGGCCAGAGCCCCACAACCCCGCAGTCTCGCTCCCCTGGACGGAGCCCCACAACCCCTTGGCACCGGCCAGATCCCCGCAACCCCGCCACCCTGGACAGAGCCCCACAACTCTGCGGTCCTGCTCCCCAGGCTGCAGGACGGCAAGTTCCGTGGCCCCGCTACACCGGCAAGAGCCCCGCAACCTTGCGGTCCCGCTCCCATGGACTGAGCCCTGCAACCCCGCGGTCCTGCTTCCCCAGCCACAGCTCAGCAAGTCCCGCAGCCCCGCTACCCTGGCCAGAGCCCCGCAACCCTGCGGTCCTGCTCCCCTGGACGGAGCCCCACAACCCCTCAGCACTGGCCAGATCCCTGCAACCCCGCCACCCAGGCCAGAGCCACGCAACCTTGCGGTCCCGCTTCCCCAACCGCAGCGCAGCAAGTCCCGCAGCCCCGCTACCCCCGGCCAGAGCCTCGCAACCCTGCGGTCCCGCTCCCCAGGCTGCAGGACGGCAAGTTCCATGGCCTTGCTACATAGGCAAGAGCCCCACAACCCTGCGGTCCCGCTCCTCCGGCCAGAGCCCCGCAACCCCGCAGTCTCGGTCCCACGGATGGAGCCCCGCAACCCCGCGCACCCCGCTTCCGAGGTCGGAGAGCGGCAAGTCCCACAGACCCCTAAACTGGCCAGAGCCCTGAAACACTGCGGTCCCACTCCCATGGACGGAGCCCCGCAACCCCACGGTCCTGCTTCCCCAGCCACAGCGCAGCAAGTCCCTCAGCCCCGCTACCCTGGCCAGAGCCCTGCAACCCTGCGGTCCTGCTTCCCTGGACAGAGCCCCACAACCCCTCAGCACCGGCCAGATCCCCGCAACCCCGCCACCCGGGCCAGAGCCACGCAACCTCGCGGTCCAGCTCCCCTGGCCGTGCGCGGCAACTCCTATGGCTCCGCTACTGTGGCCGGCGTCCCACATCCCCACTGCCCGCTCTCCCGGCTGGAGCCCCACATCCCCGCCGCCCCGCTCTCCCAGCCGGAGCCCTACATCCCCGAGGCCCGCTCTCCTGGCCCCCTTCCCAGGCCGGAGCCCCGCAGCACCAGCTAGATCCCTGCAATCCCGCCACCCAGGCCAGAGCCCTGCAACCCCATGGCCCTGCTACCATGGCTGGAGCCCCACAGCCCCGCGGTCCCACTCTCCCGGAAAGTCCCGTGGCCCCGCTACCACGGTTGGAGCTCCGCAGCCCCGCTCCCCCAGCCGGAACCCCGTAACAATGTGGTCCGCTCCCCCCAGATGGAGCTCCGCAACCCCGCAGCCCCATTCCTCCGGCCGGAGCCCCGCAACTCCGAGGTCCCGTTGTCCCAGCCGGAGCCCCACAACCCTGCAGTCCCGCTTCCCCGGACGGAGTGTGACAAGTCCCATTACCCCGGTCAGAGCTCCGCAACCCCGAGGACCCGCTCTCCTGGCCGGAGCACCATTACCCTGCGGTTCCGCTCCCCCGGATGGAGCCCCGGAACTCCATGGCCCCACTATCCTGGACAGAGCCCCGGAGCGCCATTCCCCCGACTGGAGGCCTGCAACCCCACAGTTTCCTCCCCCGGTCAGAGCCTGGCAAGCCTGAGGTCCTGCTCCCCCAGCCGGAGTGCGGCAAGTCCCGCAGCCCCACTACCTCGGCCCGAGCCCCACATCCCTGCACCCCTCTCTCCAGGCCAGAGCCCCGCAACCCCGAGTTCTCCCTCTCCCAGCCGGAGCCTCAAGGCCCCACTACCCCGGCCGGAGTCCCGCTATCCTGCAGTCCCGCTCCCTCTGCCGGATCCCAGCAACCCCACAGCCCAGCTCTCCAGGACGGAGCCCTTGACCCCGCCACACCGGCCAGAGCCCCGCAACACCGCGGTCCCGCTCCCCTGGCTGAGCGTGGGAAGTCCCGTGGCCCCGCTTCCACGTCCGGAGCCCCACAACCCCGCAGCCCCGCTCTCCCAGCTGGAGCCCCACGGTCCCGCTACTCCGGTCGGAGTCCCGCAGCCCTGCTACCCTGGCCAGAGCTCCACAACCCCGCAGCCCTGCTCTCCCGGCTGGAGCCCCACAGTCGTGCTCCCCCGCCCCAGCGCGGCAAAAGTCCCGCGGCCCTGCTCCTCCCTCCGGAGCCCCGCAACCCCACAGTTCTGGTCCCCTGGCCGTAGTGCGGCAACTCCCACGGCCCCGCTCTCTGGGCCGGAGCTCCACAACCTCGCATCCCCGTTCCTTTGGCTGGAGCCCCTCAAATCCACAGCCTCCGTCCCCCGAACCGAGAGTGGCAAGTCCACTGCCTCATTCCCTCTTCCGGAGCCCCACAACCCGGCAGCCACGCTACCATGGGATCGGAAATCCGAAGTGCCACCGGGAGATTACATGCCCCATGAATCAGGCCCCACACTGGCTGAAGCCAGCGCCTGATCCTATCTCCCAGAGGTTTTTTATTCTTTTACCTTTCTTTTCTTTAATTAAAAGCCTTCTTTTTAAGAACCTGATTGATTTTTCCTCTGTTTTTTAGATCCAAGGGGATTGGATCGGACTCACCAGGGATTGGTGGGGGGAAAAGGGAGGGGGAATGAGTAATTCTTCCTTGTTTTAAGATCCAAGGGGTTTGGACCAGTGTTCACCAGGGAACTGGTGAAGAAGTCTCTCAACACTACCCAGGGAAGGGAGTTAGTACTTGGGAGTGGTGGCAGCAAAACCAGATCTAAGCTGGTAATTAAGCTTAGGGATTCTCATGCAGGTACCCACATCTACACTCTAAAGTCCAGAGTGGGGGTGAAACTATGACAAAGGGCAAGAAATGTGGTTTTGCAACATACATAACAGGAACTTGATAAAAAGGTCATACAATAACCCAGACAGGTTGCACCCTCTATGATTCCCCTACAGGCTGGAAAGGGGATGCTCAAAACACCATTCATCTTAAGTAGACTATATCTCTCAATACAGAGTAACTGAAAGCAAGAGACAAACCTGGGCCCAAAACCAAAAGTATAAAGGGTACAAAACACGTATCCATAATCTACAAAATCAAAGGGCAATCAACCCAATGTGCAAATCAAACATTTTTGAGGTTGAAAATTACATCCCACAAGTGAACAAAGTGACCAGAAATGGACCTGTTGGGGATGCAATATGTCTGATCAGGGTGAACTACCAAACAAATCACAGTTTTCAATCTATATGCTAAGGCCTTTGAAAAAGTTTATCGTCAAAGCAAAGCAGGGAAATAGATCTCCAGTTCCTCACCTCCCCAAGGCCCCCCTTCTCAGCCAACAGGGTAGGAACCGCTTGACAACAACTGAGAGGCAGTATCTCATCTCCGATGTGCTCCTGAAAAACCTGGAGCAAGTTAGGCCCAAGATGGGTCCTAAAGACCTTATAAAACTCAACAGGCAAACCGTCAATACCATGACAGCCACAAGTCAATTCTGAGAGTGTCAGGTCCTGTTCACATCTGTCTACATCCAACACTGAGATGCTAGGAAGATCTTCAAGGAGCCACCTACACTCAGATGGAGACACAGGCTCTGCAGGATATAGGTCTGAGAAAAAAATTCACAGCAAAATTCCTACTCCCCACAAAAGCTGAAAGCACTTGGTTTGAAAATGTCTTGAAACGGCCATTTATTCTCTGGTTGGCATGTTTCTTTTCCAAGTCAGAGAAAAGCTGAGTAGGCACATCCATTTGAGAAAGGCCCTGAAATTGGGCCCTGACCAGTCCACCTTGAACATTGCTACCCAACAGATCTTGCAAGAGCAGTTTTTTATCATTCAATCTCTAGTGCAACCAGGATCATTACTGCCATGGAAGACTTTTTCAAGTTCCACAATCCCCAACTCTAACTCCTTCATACTCCCACAAAGGACCAGGGTTGTCTGCTGCACGTATTACTGATAAAAATATTTAATATTAATTTTACCCACCTCCCATGACTGCCTAAGTGAGGGGAAAACATCCTTTGAGGCATCCCAATCTCCCCCAAAATAATTGAAAGAGTCCTGAAAGTGAACATCTTTTAAAAGGTCACCATTCCCAGGGACCACCTGAATTTTCTTGTTTTTTTCACCTATGTTTTCCAATTAATCACGTGTCAGACTCCCACAACAGGTCATGTCCTCAGTGGCAACAAACACAGTGTAGTCATACTCCACAATCCTATAGCTGAGGGACACTTTTGACACTTTGGAAGCATTGTTTAATATCATATAAACCTGCCCATGAAAAGACAAGACATGCTGAACCTCTGGGGCTTTTCAGTCCAAAGGAAGTCTCCTAACGGGGGAGTGATCTTACTCAGCAGGTCTCTAGCCAGCTGCTCATTTCCTAATAAAGGAGGGACATTAGAGAGAGTAACTTTAACAGCAGGTGTTGAGAGGGGCACTACAGAGACTGAAACACGCCATACAACAATCCCCTTCACAGCCACCTGCTCAACAAGGCTAAGTGTGGCAAAAAGGGAGGCCTACCACGTATTTTTAAACATGGCCACCTTCCTCATAGCTAGAAAATACACCTCCACAGAGGCAGATTCTGGAGTCAAAATCTGCAACCCATGACCCAGGTTAAACCCTCAGAACCCACAACAAACTGAGGTCTCTGGCCCCCTGGGCTGGCCCAGAAGACAGACAGAAGCCTGCTAAAACAAAAGAAATCCTAAAATTAAACCCATAACAATCACAAAACTAAACACACACACAATCACAAATTCTCCATTTACTCAACAGAAAGAGACACAGAGAGAACAGCAAAGCACATCAATGCTCAGCCTCACTCCCACAATCTGCTGAGACAAAAAGAGAGATTTTTGTGTGTATTACAGAAGAGAAGATACATTTGACAGACAAGACTATGAAAAACAGTCTCAAAAATCTGTAATATTAACCTGCTTTGAAAAGTGCTTTCAGATCGATGTGTGTGTATGTAAAATTTATGACCCTTTCATTTAGAATTTTGCACCTGACACCAAAATGGGGGGACACAAGGAGTTGTTCCTTAGGGCTACATTTGCTTTTTACAGTTATCTGCCCATCATAGAAGGAGGTCACTAGAGTAAGGGCCTAAGTGAATTCTGTGAGATTTAGGATGAAAAGTTTCAAAAGTCTGTTAGTGACGTAGAAGCATAGGTCCTACTGAAAGTTGGTGGGACTCTTAAATCACTTAGGGTCAGAGTTTTTAATCTATTTAGGTGCCCAAGGCCAAACTTTTGGGACTCTTAAATCACTTAGGGTCAGAGTTTTTAATCTATTTAGGTGCCCAAGGCCAAACTTTTAAAGATATTTAGGCACCTCATGGGATTTTGAAAAACACCTAGTCTCCTAAAATTCATTTATTTCAATAGATGTTAGGCACCAAGGTGCTTTTGAAAATTCCATCACATGTCTAAATACCTTTAAAAATCTAGGGGGGTTGAAAATGTTGCCCAGGCACCTAAGGGGTAGTTTTTCAAAGCTATTTAAGTGCCTAAAGACACCAAAGACATAGGCATCTAGGGCCAGATTTTTAAATGTATTTAAGTGCCTAACTCCCACTGGGAATTTCAAAAGCACCTAAGCAGGTTAGCTGTCTACCTCCAATAGATGTCAATAAGAGTTAGTCACCTAACTTGCTTTGTCAGGTTTGAAAATCCCACCAGGCACCTAACTGCATTTTTAGGTGCCTAAATACCTTTGCAAATCTGGCCCTAACTGCGTTAGGCATCTTTGAAAATGCTAGCCAAACTTCTTCTCATCCTGGAGGGGATTTTGTGCCCTGTAGGTGTACTCCTTTGAATATAACACGAGAAGTCATTCTTCTGCTCTACTCTACGCTGGTTAGGCCTCAACTGGAGTATTGTGTCCAGTTCTGGGCATCACATTTCAAGAAAAATGTGGAGAAATTGAAGAGGGTCCAGAGAAGAGCAACAAGATTGATTAAAGGTCTTGAGAACATGACCTATGAAGGAAGGCTGAAAGAATTGGGTTTGTTTAGTTTGGAAAAGAGAAGACTGAGAGGGGACATGATAGCAGTTTTCAGGTATCTAAAGGATGTCATCAGGAGGAGGGAGAAAACTTGTTCACCTTAGCCTCTAATGATAGAACAAGAAGCAATGGGCTTAAACTGCAGCAAGGGAGATTTAGTTGGACATTAGGAAAAAGTTCCTAACTGTCAGGGTGGTTAAACACAGGAATAAATTGCCTAGGGAGGTTGTGGAATCTCCATCTCTGGAGATATTTAAGAGTAGGTTAGATAATGTCTATCAGGGATGGTCAGGACAGTATTTGGTCCTGCCATGAGGGCAGGGGACTGGACTTGATGACCTCTCGAGGTCCCTTCCAGTCCTAGAATCAATGAATCTATGAATAACTTTAGAAATATATATACACTCCCTTCCTATGGTACAGGTGATGTATAAGGCCCAAGCAATGGATTAGGGATAGCAGCTTCTGGAGCTTGCTCTAACTAAAGATCACTGAAATTAGCTATCAGTATTCTCACTGCTCCAGGGAGAATTGTTAGAAGGATGTTCAGAGATGAGGTTGTTACATGAAAAACAGCCTTCGCTCAGAGCTATATATGAGTTGGGGGAAAGAAGGCGGCTGCTTAGTTTGTTTAGCAACCAGCAGTGGATTGTTCTGAGAGCAAACATGAATTTACAGCTATAGGGATTCACCTTGACAACTTCTAGCAGGTGGTATGACAGGGCAAACGGTTTTGCTGTATTATTGGCATTCTTTTTATGTTATTAGCCTTCTTCTTTAATAGACAAATCAATAATTCAGCCAATTTCTTCCCTTTTTTGTGTTTTATAAAGGTACAGATCACCAATAATTTAATCCATTTCCTTTCGGTTTCTTCCTCCTTTTTAGCATTATGCTGTAATTTACCAAGAAGAATGGTCAGAAACTGAAAACACCAGCAGAAGGTAAATACAATTTTTCGCTCCTACCTACATAAGAATCTCCATGCTAGAAAACATCAGTCCATCTATCTATAGTGCCTAGGGTTTTATACTAATGTCAGCACTCTGGTCCCAGATCCTTACAATACCATCTATGCCAGCAGGAAAGAAGTGTCTTTGCTTGTTTTGTATATTGTTAATAGAAAAAAACAATATTATTGAACTGAGGTCAGTAGGTAGGGTATGAGAAAGCTAAAGGATCCTTTTTTGTACCTGATCATCAATGGACTATCTACTATGATACCCCATCTGCAATGGAGTTCATTGCCATGCACTTCAGAACTGAGCCTCTGTAAACTTGTTTACAGTAGAGTTTTGTTCACAAAATTCCCCACCAGTGGCAGCAACAATGGGAGCTTTGAAGTAGAAACGGTGTCAGCAGCATTTTAATCACCCATGCTACCTGGAGTTGTTGTGATCAGGGTTGTTAAAACACTGGCAGCTGGTGTGAACAAGGGCTTTCAGCATGGCTGACACGGACAGAGCTGAATGAATGCTGGGGAATGTTAAGAACAATCTAATGTAGATTCATGTAGATACAGTCCCAAATTGGATCTGTCCAGAACATTTTTCTTTATTTTTAATTCCCTGTGAAAAATGTGGATTAAAAATTAAAAACCAAATTTTTTTGAAACTGAAAATGATTTTTCTTTTGACTGAAAACAGCTGAAAACCAAAAATTGTTCAGCTGAGAACTATCAAAATCAACATCAAAACAATTCAAGGAAAGCAGACACTTTCCTTTAAAATTTGTTTTTAACCAAAAATCCATTTAAAAAAAAGGGTTTTGCTGGAGCTACCATAAATACTCCTTCCCGCACAGTGTATCACCATGGAGGAAATGTATTTGTTATTAGAGCTAGGCAAAATTTTCCGAACAAATAGTTTATTCACCAAAAACTGCAGATTTGGGTGGATGGAAACAATGCATGAATATGTGTCCACTTCCCCAAATAGCTTTGACTGAAGCAAAGAAGTCCAAACATTTTAGTAGTGTCAAAATGAAGCATTTTGTTTCCTCCCAAAAAATTTGTTTCAACTTTTAGGCATTTTGACAAAGGCCAAAGCATTCACAAAAAGGTGGAGGGCAGTAGGTGTTCATAGTGGAGTTAACTCCCTTACAAGCTTTAGCCCAGTTGTTAGGGCACATTTCTACAATGTAGGAGACCACAGTACAAATCTTTTTTCCTCATCAGGCAGAGGGAAGAGTTTTACCTGTGTCTCCCACAGCCCAGGTGAGTGTCCTAACCACTAAGTTAAACTTTCAAGGGACGTCATGCCTCCTTTAGTCATTTTGTGAATTTAGTCCTCCTGCTCCTTGCTTTTGTCAAAATTCCTGAAATTCAAAACATTTAGGGGGGAGGAGAGGAAGGGGAGGGAGAAAATTAAACAAAATGTTTTATTTTCTTTCAATTCTTTTTTTTTCCTATTCACCAATTTTTTAAATGTCATTTCTCGTTTGACCTGCAATGATTCTTTATATTATTTTTCAAAATTGCCAATGAACTGAAAAATCCATTATTCAACCAGATCTATTTGGTACTTCAGTTAATGTTTAGCATTCAACCTGTTTCTCACACAAGTAGCCTTTAATCATGCCTGGTGTTCATTTGATTTCAAAAGAACTAATATAGTTGTAAGCAGAGTCAGGATGAGCTCTACCCTGACATCTGGTGGTGAATTATGGTGGATGTGGAAAAGGGAAGTTTTGTCTGCAAAATTTTGACCAGCTTTATTCAGAACCAATGCCTTAAACTACACCGTGAGACCGCTGGATGCTTTACACCAAGAGCCATCATTTTAGAAATTATTGGTGAGAACTTCAGAACTGCTGGAGGGATTTGGATGCTCAGTTCCTATTACAATCAATAGGATTTGGGTGCTGAATTCTCCGAGGCAGCGTTAAAAATCCCAAGCCTAAAGATTCAATAAAGTTTCAACCATTTGGTAATGATTTCAATAGAGGCCTCTATTCTCATTGCCCCTCTGCCATGCAAACCTGCAAGTCACTAAAGTGAGTTTGGCTATTACATGTATTCAAGGCTAACCTCACCCCTGATCTGGGCCAGGCAGGTGACTTTGGTTCAGAGAGGGCTCTGCACTGTGCAGGACAGGAGCAGACTCTTGCACGGTTCAGCACAAGTTAAACAAAGCTGAGCAGGGTGGGAAGTGCTGAGGATTTTGATCCTACTTTAATAACTACAGTGATTGGGGCATTAGCTGTAGACAGATAGATTTGACAGAAGCTTCAGTGATAATTCCTTTTGCAACCAGCAGTATTCTGAAGTTGAAAAGCAAACACAACATCAACTGGGTGAAAGCCACACTTCTCAGCACAGTAAGTTGACTGCTGTCATTCAATCCCTGAGCTTTTTAAGGAGTTGAATTTAACCATTTAAATGTGAATGGAAATGTCAGATTTTACTGTGAATTAAATCAGCCTCAAGAGCTTCTTTTCCATGGGTCCAGTTGATGAAGATGTCATCAATGTATTGCAAGTAGAGTAGGGACTTTAGGGGACGAGAGCTGAGGAAGCATTATTCAAAATCAGCCATAAAAATGTACCCACATGGCACCACAGTATGCCAACATTTTTATGGCTGACTTAAAACAATGCATCCACAGCTCTTTTCCCCAAAGCCCCTACTCTCTAAGGTGTCACAAGTACTGCTCGGTTTTCGTTGTTGTTGTTTTTTTGTTGATGCAAACTAACACGGCTACAACTCTGAAAAATATTCACAGAGTCATAGATCCTAAGGCCAGAAGGCCACTTGTATAACACAGGCCATAGAACTTCCCTAAAATAATTCCTAGAGCAGATCTTTTAAAAACATCCAATCTGGGTTGAAAAATTGTCAGTGATGGACAATCCACCACAACCCTTGGTAAATTGTTCCAATAGTTAATTACTTTCACTCTTAAAAATGTACAGCTTATTTCCAGACTGAATTTTTCTGTCTTCAGCTTCCAGCCATTGAATTGTGCTATACCTTTCTCTGCTAGATTGCAGAGCCCATTATTAAATATTTTTTCCCATGTAGATACTTAAGAGACTGTAATCAAGTCAACCCCTAAGCTTCTCTTTGTTAAGATAAATAGATTGAGCTCTTTGAACCTATCTCTGTAAGGCAGGTTTTCTAATCCTCTAATCATTCTTGTGGGTCTTCCCTGAATCTTCTTCAATTTATCAACATCCTTCTTGAATTGTGGCACCAAAACCTGACAAAGTATTCTAGCACTAGTCACATCAATGCCAAGATTCACTCAAGAGTTCTAAAGGAATGCAGATATAAAATTGCAGAACTACTAACTGTGGTATATATCCTATTGCATAAATCAGTCTCTGTACCAGATAACCAGAAGATGGTTAATGTAATGTCTTTTTTAAAAAAAAAAAAAAAAAAAGGCTCCAGAGGTGATCCTGGCAATTAAAGGCCAGTGAGCCTTACTTCAGAACCAGGCAATTTGGTTGAAATTGTAGTAAAGTACAGAATGATCAGACACATAGATGAACACATTGCACTGGGGAAGAGTTAGCATGGCTTTTGTAAAGGGCAGTCATGCCTGATCAATCTATTATAATTCTTTGACTGTGTCAACAAATATGTGGGCAAGGTGATCCAGTCAATATAGTGTACTTGGACTTTCAGAAAGCTGTTGACAAGGTCCCTCACCAAAGGCACGTAAGCAACGTAGGCAGACATGGTATAAGAAAGAGGGTCTTCTCATGGAGCAGTAAATGGTTAAAATATAGGAAATAAAAGGTAGAAATAAAAGGTCACTTTTCACAGTAGAGTGAGGTCAATAGAGGGGTCCCCCTACAATTTGTACTGGGACCAGTGCTGTTCAACATATTCATAAATGATCCAGAAAAAGGGATAAGCAGTTATATGGCAAAGTTTGCAGATGATACAAAATTACTCAAGATCATTAAATCCAAAGCAGACTGTGAAGAGTTACAAAAGGAACTCACAGAATTTGGTGACCAGTCAGCTTAACTTCAGCGTCCAGAAAGATAATGAAGCAAATAATTAAGCAATCAATTTGCAAACATCCAGAAGATAATAAGGTAATAAGCAACAGTCAGCATGAATTTGTCAAGAACAAATAGTGTTGAACCAACCTGATAGCTTTCTTTGACATGGTAACAAGCCTTGTGGATGCGGGGAAGTGGTATATCTATATGGGGGGATGTGGTATATCTTGATTTTAGTAAGGCTTTTGATACTGTCTCACATGATCGTCTCATAAACAAACTATGGAAATTCAACCTAGATGGATCTACTATAAGATAGGTGCATAACTTATTGGAAAACCATTCCCAGAAAGTAATTATCAGTGGTTCACAGTCATGCTGGAAGGGGATATTGGGTGGGGTCCCACAGAGATCAGTTGTGGGTCTGGTTCTGTTCAATATCTTCATCAATGATTTAGATAACGGCATAGAGAGGACACTTATAAAGTTTACGGACGATACCATGCTGGGAGGGGTTGCAAGTGCTTTGGAGGATAGGATGAAAATGTAAAATGATCAGGACAAACTGGAAAAATGGTCTGAAGTAAATAGGATGAAATTTAATAAGGACAAATGCAAAGTAATCCTTTTGTGAAAGAACAATCAGTTGCACACATACAAAATGGTAAAAGACTGCCTAGGAAGGAATCCTGCGGAAAAGGATCTGAGGGTCATAGTGGATCACAAGCTAAATATGAGTCAACAGTGAAACATTGTTGCAAAAAAGCAAACATCATTCTGGGATTTGTTATCAGGAGTGTTATAAGGAAGACATGAGAAGTAATTTTTCCGCTCTGTTACAAGGAGGAGGGAGAAAAATTATTGTTCTTAACCTCTCAGGATAGGACAAGACACAATGGGCTTAAATTGCAGCAAGAGCAGTTTAGGTTGGACATTAGGAAAAACTTCCTAACTGTCAGGGTAGTTAAACACTGGAATAAATTGCCAAGAGAGGTTGTGGAATCTCCATCACTGGAGATTTTTAAAGAACAGGTTAGACAAACATCTGTCAGGGATGGTCTAGATAATACTTAGTCTAGATGGTCTAGATAATCCAGGACATCTATGGTGGCATTCTCATAAATGCTTCCAGTTCTATGCACAGGGACAGGTAGGCAGGCAGAGCTTCAGTGTCTCAATGCGTGGATGAGACGATGGTGTAGAGAGGAGATGTTTAGATTTATTAGGAACTGGGGAAACTTTTGGGATGAGGGAGCGTATACAGGAGAGATGGGCTCCACCTAAACCAAAGTGGAACCAAACTGCTGGCACTTAACATTAAAAAGGTTCCAGAGCAGTTTTTAAACTAAGCGATGGGTGAAAGCCAACTGCTGCAGAGGAGCACGTGGATCAGACAGAGACTTCTCTTACAAGAGAGTCTATTGACAGAGATTCTCTAGGTTTTAGTCAGGAGAGGAGGATGGAAGAGGATAAAGTATGGGCCAGATCACAAAAGAAACATTCTCATAAAAAAGAATCTGACACATCAGAAAAGGGCAGACAAATAAACGGACAAGTTTTTAAAGTGCTTGTACACAAATGCTAGAAGTCTAAATAATAAGATGGGTGAACTAGAGTGCTTGTGTTAAAGGAGGATATTGATATAACAGGCATCACAGAAACCTGATGGGGTGAGGACAATCAATGGGACACAATCATTCCGAGGTACAAAATATATTGGAAGGACAGAACAGGTTGTGCAGTGGTGGGTGGGGGAGGGGGAGAGTGCACTATATGTGAAAGAAAATGTAGGCTCAAATGAAGTAAAAATATAAAGTGAATCCGCACGTTCCATAGAATCTCTATGGTTAGTAATTTCATGCTCTAATAAAGAGTATAACAGTAGGGCTCTATTATCAACCACCTGAGCAGGACAGTGATAGTGAAGATGAAATGCTAAGGGAGATGAGAGAGGCTATCAATATAAAGAACTCAGTAATAGTGGGGGATTTCAATTATCCCCATATTGACTGTGAACATGTCACCTCAGGATGAAATGCAGAGACAAAATTTCTCGATATTTTAAATGGCTGCTTCTTGGAGCAGCTGGTACAGGAACCCACAAGGGGAGAGGCAATTCTCAATTTAGTCCTGAGTGGAGCTCAGGATCTGGTCCAAGAGGTAACTATAACAGGATCGCTTGGAAATAGTGACCATAATATAATAACTTTTAACATTCCTATGGTGGGAAGAACAGCTCAACAGCCCAATACTGTGGCATTTATCTTCAGAAAGGGGAGCTATGCAAAAATGAGGAGGTTAGTTAAACAGAAATTAAAAGGTACAGTGACTAGAATGAAATCCCTGCAAGCTGCATGGACATTTTTCAAAGACACCATAATAGAGGCTCAACTTATATGTATACCCCAAATAAAAAAAAAACAGTAAAGGAACTAAAAAAGAGCCACTGTGGCTTAACAGCCATGTAAAAGAAGCAGTGGGAGATAAAAAGGCATCTTTTAAAAAGTGGAAGTCAAATCCTAGCGAGGTAAATAGAAAGGAGCATAAACACTGTCAAATTAAGTGTAAAAATCTAATAAGAAAAGCCAAAAAGGAGTTTGAAGAACAGCTAGCCAAAAACTCAAAAGGTAATAACAAAATGTGTTTTAAGTACATCAGAAGCGGAAAGCCTGCTAAACAACCATTGGGGCCCCTGGACGACTGAGCACTTAAAGACGATAAAGTCATTGCAGAAAAACTAAATAAATTCTTTGCTCTGGCTGAGGATGTTAGGAAGATTCCCAAACCTGAGCCGGCTTTTGTAGGTGACAAATCTGAGGAATTGTCACAGATTGAATTGTCACTACAGGTGGTTTTGGAATTAATTGAGAAACTTAACAGTAACAAGTCACCGAGATCAGGTGGCATTCACCCAAGAGTTCTAAAAGAACTCAAATGTGAAATTGCAGAACTACTAACTATGGTCTGTAACCTATCCTTTAAATTGTCTTCTGTACCCAATGACTGGAAGATAGCTAATGTAACGCCAATATTTAAAAAGGGCTCTAGAGGTGATCCTGGCAATTACAGACTGGTAAGTCTAATGTCAGTAACTGGCAACTTAGTTGAAACAATCGTAAAAAATAAAACTGTCAGACGCATAGAAGAACATAAATTGTTGTGCAAAAGTCAACATGGTTTCTGTAAAGGGAAATCGTGTCTTACTAACCTATTAGAGTTCTTTAAAGGGGTCTGTCATAAACAGATAGTAGGAGTTAATAGAACAGAAGTACTTTATATCTCTTTTGCCTATAAAGGGTTAACAAGTTCAGTAAGCCTGGCTCTCACCTGACCAGAGGACCAATCAGGGGACAGGATACTTTCAAGTCCTGAGGGAGGGAAGTTTCTGTGTGTGGTGTTAGAATTTGGTGGTTGTTCACTCTGGGGCTCAGAGGGATCAGATGTGCAACCAGGTTTCTCTCCAGTCTCTCCAATACAGGCTCTTATCAGTTCAAAATAGTGAGTACTAGGTAGATAAGGCAAGTTAGGCTTATACTTGTTTTCTTTATTTGCAAATGTTCATTTGGCTGGGAGGAGTTCAAAGGTGTATTTGGCTGAGAGGAGTTCAAATGTGTATTTGCTAAAAGAATTTTAATCTGTACTTGTATACTTAGGCTGGGAGGGTATTCCCAGTGTCTGTAGTTGAAAGACCCTGTACCTATTCCATTTTAAATTTACAAAGATAATTTTTACTGTTTTTCTCTCTTTAATTAAAAGTTTCTTGTTTAAGAACCTGATTGTTTTTTTATTCTGGTGAGACCCCCGGGGACGGGGTCTGGATTCACCAGGGAATTGGTGGGGAGAAAGGAGGGAAGGGGGAGAGAAAGGTTAATTTCTCTCTGTGTCAGGATTACTTTCTCTCTCAGGAAGAGTCTGGGAGGGGGAGAGAGAAGGAGGGGGGGAAGGTGAATTGTCCTCTCTGTTTTGAGATTCAAGGAGTTTGAATCACAGTGATCTTCCAGGGTAACCCAGGGAGGGGAAGTCTGGAAGAGGCAACGGTGGGGGAAAGGGTTTACTTTCCTTGTGTTAAGATCCAGAGGATCTGGGTCTTGGGGTTCCCTGGGCAAGGTTTTGGGGGGACCAGAGTGTACCAGGCACTGGAATTCCTGGTTGGTGGCAACTCTACAGGTTCTAAGCTGGTAATTAAGCTTAAAGGAATTCATGCTGGTACCCCATCTTTTAAATGCTAAGGTTCAGAGTGGGGAATTATACCATAACAGGGTCAACAAACATGTGGACAAGGGGGATCCAGTGGACATAGTGTACTTATATTTCCAGAAAGCCTTTGACAAGGTCCCTCACCAACATCTCTTATGTAAATTAAGTTATCATGAGGTAAGGAAAGGTTCAGAGAAGGGCAATTAAAATTATTAGGGGTTGGAACGGGTCCCATATGAGGAGAGATTAAAGAGGCTAGGCCTTTTCAGCTTGGAAAAGAGGAGACTAAGGGGGGGATATGACAGAGATATATAAAATCATGAGTGATGTGGAGAAAGTGAATAAGGAAAAGTTATTTACTTGTTCCCATAATATAAGAACTAGGGTCCACCAAATGAAATTAATGGGCATCAGGTTTAAAACAAATAAAAGGAAGTTCTTCTCACCTTGCAGAGTCAACCTCTGGAACTCCTTGCCTGAGGAGGTTGTGAAGGATAGGACTATAACAGGGTTTAAAAGAAAACCAAATAAATTCATGGTGTGAAGTCCATAAATCGCTATTAGCCAGGATGGGTAAGGAATGGTGTCCTTAGCCTCTGTTTGTCAGAGGGTGGAGATGGATGGCAGGAGGGAGATCACTTGATCATTACCTGTTAGGTTCACTCCCTCTGGGGAACCTGGCATTGGCCACTGTCGGTAGACAGGATACTGGGCTGGATAGACTTTTGGTCTCACCCAGTATGACCAGTCATATGTTCTTATGAATGCAGGGAATGGGACTAGATGACCTCACAAAGTCCCCTTCAGTCCTATGATTCTATGACTTTGGCACGAAAATGGCAGATTAAATTCAATGTTAAGAAATGCAAAGTAATGCACACTGGAAAACATAATCCCAACTATTCATGCAAAATGATGCAGTCTAAATTAGCTGTTACTATTAAAAAAAATAATCTTAAAGTCATTCTGAAAACATCCACTCAGTGTGCAGCAGCAGACAAAAATGCTAACAGAATGTTAGGAACCATTAGGAAAAGGATAGATATTAAAATAGAAAATATCTTAATGCCATTATATAAATCCATGATACACCCACACCTTGAGTACTGTGTGCAGTTCTGCTCACCCTGTCTCAAAAAAGATATATTGAAATGGGGAAAAGTACAGAAAAGGGCAACAAAAATTATTAGGCGTGTGGAACAGTTTCCATATGAGGAGAGATTCAAAAGACTAGAACTGTTGAGCTTTGAAAAGAGATGAATGGGGGAGGATGAGTATGATGGAGGTCTATAAAATCATGAATGGTGTGGAGAAGTGAATAGGGAAATATTATGTACCCCTTCAGAGAACACAAGAAGCAGGGGTCACCCAATGAAATTAATAGGCAGCAAGTTTAAAACAAAAGGAAGTGCTTCTTCACACAACACAAACCCTCTGGAACTTGTTGCCATGGATGCTGTGAAGGCCAGAAATATAAACAAATTTTAAAAAGAACTAGCTAAACTCAGGGAGGATAGGTCCATCAATGGCTATTAGTCAAGATGGTCAGGGATGCAACCCCATACTCTGGGTGTCCCTAAGCCTCTGACTCTGCCCTGTTCCCACCCCCATCTGGCGCCAGCCACTGTCGGATGACAGGATACTGGGCTAGATGGACCATTGCTCTGACACAGTATAGCCATTCTTATATTCAAATATACAGCTAAAATAACCTCTCTCCTCCTACTCAAGATTCCCCTCTTTATTCATCCCAGGATCGCATTAGCTTTCTTGGCCACAGCGTCACAGTGGGATCTCGTGTTCAACTGATTTTTTCATCACAAACCTGAAATTTTTTTCAAGTCACTGCTTCCTAGGACAGATTTTCCCATCCTATAAGTATGGCCTATGCTCTTTGTTCCTAGATGAATTCGTTTACTTTTAGCTGTATTCAAGCACATATTAATTGCTTAGGCCAGTTGATCCTTGCCTTCTGTATGTCTGGCCCAATTCACTTTTAATACACCATGGAACAGCTTCAGCAGAACAGATTGAAGACACCCTGCCTGGAATATCCCATAGCCCAGTGACTAGGCCCTCTTCCACTTGACCAGAGACTCAACTTCCTTTTCTATAGTGTGGAGAAGGAAGTATCGAATGCAGGCTTCCTACACTCTGAGTGAGAGATTTAACCACTGGGCTAAACACCATGTGGAGAACACTGACTACCTTTATGTTGGGTGAGTTCAGGCATGCACTGACATCTTCTACTGGACTGGGCCCTGCAGATGAGATAGGAGGAGAAATACCTAGTTTGAGGTCCTACTGGGTCTGAGGTGTAAACCTGGATGCCTAGACTGAGGCAACTCCTCGGCCTGCTCACCATCGGGTTTTTAGATGCCCAGAGGACATTACCAGTGGAAAGTTAGGTACCTAGACCCAGATGTTTAAAGGTATGTAGGTGCCTAATGGAATTTTCAAATGCACTCGCAATGAACTTTACACACCTAGAAATTTTTGAAAATCCCACCTGGTACCTAAATAAATTTAACTATCTGCCCCCTGGCCCTGAAGGACTGTAGCCATCTACAAGGTAAAGGAGCAGCTGAGTGGGGGTTTTGTAATTTCCAGTAGGGCACAGATACTGGACTGAAGTGTCTAAAATGGCATTTAGGGGTCTAAGACCCTTTATGAGTCAAGGCCTTAAGAACATAAGACTGGCCATATCGAGTCAGACCAATGGTCCATCTAGCTCAGTCTCCAGTCTTCTGACTGTGGCCCGTGACAGGTGCTTCAAAGGGAATGAACAGAACAGGCAATCATCAGATGATCCATCCCCTGTCATCCACTCCCAGCTTCTTACTCAGTAAAATAACCAGAGAGGGCTTAAAATAAACACAAACAGTAGGTCCGTTGAATAAGAAGCTGCCAATAAAGTAGAGCCCCATAAACCTGCATTATAAACATTGTAATTACATGGTGATGGCAAAGAAAGGGAAGGATCTTGTTATTTTCCTGAGCTGCCATATGTGCCCTGCAGAGTAATAAATAAAACCAGTTTCCATCGATCTTCTGTTTCTCCTTCCGTAACCATTGCCCATTGGCCTTCCCTCTGCAGTGTACATCTACAGAAGAAATGTCCAACCAAACCATCGTGACTGAGTTCCTTCTCCTGGGATTCTCTGACATGCGGGAAGAGCAGATTTTACACTTCCTGGTGTTTCTAGTGATTTACCTGGCAGCCCTGGTGGGGAATCTTCTCATCATCACCGTCATAGCCCTCAACCAGCACCTTTACACCCCCATGTACTTTTTCCTGGGCAACTTATCCTTCCTAGACCTCTGCTACATCTCAGTCACGGTCCCCAAGTCCATGGCCGACTCCCTAACCAACAACAGACTCATCTCTTTCTCTGGATGTGTCACCCAAGTCTTTTTAGTTATAACTTTTGCAGGAGCAGAACTGGCCTTTCTCACGGTGATGGCGTACAATCGCTACATTGCAATCTGCCACCCTCTACATTACAAGGTGACTATGAACAGAGATGCATGTGCCCAGTTGGCAGTTGGTTCATGGATCAGCAGCATGATGTGCTCTGTATTACACACAGCTAATACCTTTAGGTTACAGTTCTGTGGGTCCAATGTTATCGCTCAATTTTTCTGTGATATGCCACAGTTGCTAAAGATCTCTTGCTCTGATATACACGCTAATATAATAGTCATGACTGCCCTTGGATCAGTTCTAGGTGTGGTCTGTTTTGTATTGATAATTGTGTCCTACATTCACATCTTCTCCACGGTGATGAGAATCCCCTCTGAGCAGGGCAGGTACAAAGCCTTCTCCACCTGCATCCCTCACCTGGTTGTTTTTTGTTTATTTCTCAGTACAGCATCATTTACGTACATGAGGCCCAGGTCAATGTCTTCAACATCTCTAGACCTGACGGCTGCTGTGTTGTATTGTGTGGTGCCACCACTAATGAATCCAATCATTTACAGTCTAAGAAATAAAGAGATAAAAGGGTCTCTATGGAAAATGATAGGCAGGAGATTTTTTCTCAAGAGAAATGAACTCCTCACAGTGAAGTCTTAGTGTCCACCTGGAATTAAGTGTTCCCATGTTGCACCTTATATAATAGCTCTGACAGACTTTGTTTGAGGATCAGTCTATGTTCATGTTAGGATCAGAACCTGACATTTTGCATTTTCTGATTTTGGCTGACATTTTTAAAATCTAAAAAAAATATGGTCTAAAGCATCCTCAGGAGCCAAAGTCTCATTTTGAAACAAGACACAGGCACTTCTGAAAATTTTACTCTTAGTTGCTCGAATCCCAATGAGTTTTCAATAGAATGTGGGAATCTAATTATCTTTTGGTCCCTTTGAAAATCTCAGGAAGAGCTAATTGCAATTTTTCCATTTTCTAGTTTGAAATATCCACTTAAAATGAATTTTTTATTTCAAAATGTCATTTCCAAATTTTAAAAATGTTTTTTTTTTCATTTCAAAGTGCTAATTCCAAAATTTTAAAAAATTGAAATATTTTGAACGGTCATTTTGACTTAAAATGTCATTTAAATGTTATTTTAAGTCACACAGACAATTCATAATGATTATTTTCATTGCTGTTTTGTAGCCATGTTGGTCCCAGGATATGAAAGAGACAAGGTGGATGAGGTAATATCTTTTATTGGATCAACTTCTATTGGTGGAAGAGACAAGTTTCCAGGCTATCTGAAGAAGAACTGTGTAGCTCGAAAGCTTGTCTCTTCCAACAGACATTGGTCTAACTTATAATGATAATTTTCATTTTCAACTGACATTTCTAAATGAAATAATTTTCACTGGAATGTCAACACATTTTATTTTATTAAAAAAAAAGAAATAAATTAGAATTTTTGTTTTTGATATTTCCCAATCAAATTTTTAAGAACTTTTCATTCAGTGAAAATTTTTGATGTTTCTATTTTCACCCCATCTAACATCTAATAGTTCCAATGTTTCAAAATGAAATATTTCATTTCAAAATGTCAATTCAAAGTGAAAACAGTTCAGTTTCAAGTGACATTTGGACTGGGTTCTAGTCCCATCAATACACTTGTTAATTGTCAGACCTTGAACAAGCCACATCCCCTTCCTGTGCCTCAGTTTCTCCATCTTGAAATGGAGACAATGACATCAGCTGAAATTTGTTGGGAAATGGAATTTCCAATCCATGCAAACTCCAGAAATGGCCTTTCATCCCTAATCAGAACCAAACCTTAAAATATACTGATTCTTTTCCTGAACTATTTCATTTCAGAATAATCAGAATTACCTTATTGAAACAAAAAGTTTTTATAAGATTCAAATGTCTCTTGTTGCCTTAATCATTATATTACATTATGTTATGCGTTATAGTATAATATATGCAACATACATAAATTATAATATAACATACGAGTCAAATGATAAATTTAAAATGAAACATTTTGACCAAATTGAAACAAATTGTTTTGCTAATTTCCCTTAAAAAAATTCAATATGTTCCCAGGAAAAGTGTTTATTTCATTGAACTTGCACTTTCCAGCTGAAGACAGTTTCACTGAAAAGTTTTCAAAAAGCTGTAATATTAACCTGCTTTGAAAAGTGCTTTCAGATCAATTTGTGTGTATGTAAAATCGATGACCCTTTCATTTAGAATTTCTCACATAACACCAAAATGGGGGGACAGAAGGAATTGTTCCTTAGGGCTGAATTTGGTTTTTACAGTTATCTGCCAATCATGGAAGGAGGTCACTAGAGTAAGTGAATTCCGTGGGATTTAGGGTGAAAAGTTTTGATGTAGGAGCCTAGGTCCTATTGAAAGTTGTTGGGACTCTTAAATCATTTAGGGCCAGTTTTTTAATCAATTTAAGTGCCCAGGGCCAAAGTTTTAAAGATATTTAGGCACCTCATGGGATTTTGAAAAACATCTAGTAGTGTCAAAATAAAGAATTTTGTTTCGTCCCAAGAAAATTTGTTTAAACTTTCAGGCATTTTGACAAATGCCAAAGGATTCATAAAAAGGTGGAGGAGGAGCAGGTGTTCATAGTGGAGTTGCCTCCCTTACAGAATTTAGCTCAGTTCTCAGGGCACATTTCTACAATGTGGGAGACCACCGTGCAAACGTTGTTTCCTCATCAGGCAGAGGGGGGAATTTTACTTGTGTCTCCCACAGCCCAGGTGAGCATCCTAATCACTGAGCTAAACTTTCAAGGGAAGTGGTGCCTTCTTTAGCCATTTTGTGAATTTAGCCCTCCTTCTCCTTGCTCTTGTCAAAATTCTTGAAATTCAAAACATTTGTAGGGGAGGAGAGGAAGGGGATGGTGAAAATAAAACAAAATGTTTTATTTTGTTTCAATTCTTTTTTTTCCTGTTCACCAATTTTTTTTAAAATGTCATTTCTCGTTCCACCAGAAATGATTCTTTATATTATTTTTCAAAATTGCCAGTGAACTGAAAAATCCATTATTCAACCAGATCCATTTGTTACTTCAGTCGATGATTAGCATTCAACCTGTTTCTCATACAAGTAGCCTTTAATCATGCACGGCATTCATTTGATATCAAAAGAACTATTAGAGTGAATTAAGTACAACAAGATCAGACATGATGGTATGAAAAATGAGAGCTGGTAGCCCTTGTGATTTTTGGGGCATTCTAAAACATCTCTAAGGGTTTTACAGGCCTGTTTTTGCATTTTAATATTGTGACAGAATCAGACCAGACGGCTACAGGAGAGTGCAGGAAGGAAGGTATATTAGCTTCAACCTATTCGTATCTAGGAAGTGGATGGGCTCTTAAGGACCTTCCCAAGCCTAAAAGGAGGATCCACAAGGTCTTGGATCTCAATTAGTTACGGGGAACAACTTAAGATATAACAGGCACAGGAGTGAGATCACAGGGCTAAACGAAGAGACCCTGACAGGGACACCGAGGAGAGAACCCCAGACAGCACACACTACTCCTTGAAGTCATCATGGGAGCCAGCGGACAC
This sequence comes from Aldabrachelys gigantea, assembly GCA_026122505.1. Lineage (NCBI taxonomy): Eukaryota > Metazoa > Chordata > Testudines > Testudinidae > Aldabrachelys > Aldabrachelys gigantea. The sequence continues at coordinate 16,398,794 of CM047499.1, forward strand.
TGCCCAGAAGAGCTCTGCCTGGATGAGTGAGGCTGGGAGGAACGGAAATAGGCCCCACAGTCGCAGAGCACCCCCTTGTCCAGCATCTTTCTCCTGGTGTTGTAGATGGCTACTTTGGCTAGGGGCAGGAAGAGGTTGACAAGGAGGTCTCATGACTAAGTGGGGCCATGGATAGGGTGTGAAAATATAAACAAGTGTGGAGAGAAATGCAGCCAGAACCTCAGCAGGAGGTTCTGGAGGAGCCAGAATAGGGGCTGCAACCTGGCGCACTCCAGACATATGTGTGTGAGGGTCTCCTTCACACCACAAAAGGAGCAGGTGTCCGGGATGGGGGTGAACTCTGCCAAGAACACGCCTGTTCTCAGGGCTCAGTGAGGGAACCACCAACAGATATCTCCATTGGGCTTCGGGACCAGGGTGGAGTATAGGCTGGCCCATCGTGGTTCCTGAATCTCCAGAGGTTTCAGGACATCCCGCCACTTCCTGACGAGACTGGACATAAGGGTGAGGGCGTGAAGGATGTGGAGCATAAGCATGTACAGATATTTCCTTGGCATGGTCCGGAAACGAGCCGGCTGCAATTTGTGCAGCTGGCTCACAGTAAAGGGGTGGAATAGCTGGGTGGGTCTCTGGTGGAGGGGTCTGATGAAAAGTTCCGGAGGGCCCAAAGGGACAATTAATAGTAGTATTTATGTATATCACGGCTGTGATTTCATGCGCTATTCAAGATCACAGCCTTATTGTGCTTGCCAGGGCTTGCACACGCAGGATGAGATGATCCTGACTCAATGGCATTACAGTCTAAAGACAGAAAGGAAACAAACAATGGGAAGAGAAACCAAGGCACAGAGAAGTGAGGTAATTTCACCAGGCCACACAGTAGATACATGGCAGAGTGAGGTCACAAATCTACATCTCCAGTGCCCAATCCACTAGACCTTGCTGCCTCAGGCTGGGAAGGAAGGAGAACAGAGCAGCTATACTATCTAAATGCAACTACATGGCTGAATTGGGTCACTGAGGAGAACTTAGCATGTATATCGTACTGGATGATTGACATGCAGTGAGAAAGAAGCAGCTACATTGTATAAAGGGGGAAAGAAGTCAGCATAACTTCTGGGGCTGCAAAGGGGCAGCTGTACTATATAAAGACCTCTAGGTGGCTGCAGAAAACAAGGGATACAAAAGGAGCAACTACAAGGGTAGTTTCTCAGTTCTAATAAAGTGATGTAGCTCTGTTAATTTCAGTGGGACTATGCCCGTTTCCGGCAGCTGGGGATCTGGGCCATTGACTCCAATGGAGCTATGGCTGATTCCCAGCAGCTGGGCCTGCCCCACTTATCCAATGGAGCTACAGCAATTTACACCAGAGGAGAATGTGGCCCACTAACTCCACTGAAGCTATGTCAATTTAAACCAGATGGCAATCCGGTCCATTATCTTCAATGGAGCAACCTTATTTTACACCAATGGAGAATGTAGCCCATAATATTTGATTGGGGAGCAAAAGGAAAGGTTGCTAAATGGGCGGTTATACTGCAAAGTGACCACTTAGACTGAGCATATTGGCCAGTAGATATCAGCAGATGATACCTAATGTGAAAGATTTGCAGCAACCACTACATGGCAGCATTGTGTCAGGACGGAGTTGGGCAGCTATTTCTTTAAGAAAAGGATGACTATTGACAAGGGCTGTGCGTTACAACCGACCATTATACCTCAGAAAGGTAAACTATGCTTCATCACAATGGGAATCATTTCCCCCCAGAGACTCTTGAGGCTGTTTCACTAAATGCAATTACATTTGGGAAAAAAACAACTCAAGTCACACTGGGCATTGCTAAGAGCAGAGCTCTGGAGACACAAAATTGTCCATAATAATAATGGCTTGGGTTTAAAAGTTTGGGACTCATTTGTACTTATGAAAATCTTTGAACTGAGCAGGGAATAACAATCTCCCACAATAAAAAAGATGTGGCTCGACTTATTTTTTCCTCAAAACATCATATAATTCAGGTCAATATGGGACAGCTTTCCTCAGAAAACTTACTGATGGAAATGCTTCCCCCTGGGAACCAGATGTGGACAATGTACTGTGATGCATAATTGCAATGGTTATATAGACTATGCCAGGATGTTTACATTAATTGATGTGTGTACACACACAAATGTGCATGTGTATCCTTCTGCACAAACCTCTCTTCTCTTCTGCCTGGTTTCATACATTCTGAAGTTTGCTCCTATTTACACTTTGTAGAACAGATTTTCTTCAGCCCAAGTGATGGCCAGTACCTCCAAAGCCACAATGATGATGGCATCTGGCAATCAGGAAGGCTGGGAAAGGAAGCGAAGGGAAATAAGCACCCAAATCACAGTTGGATGAGGGTGCCTAACTCCCTTAATCTCTTTGAAAATCTCAGCCAGACTTCATATTTGGTCAAGGACTAATTCCAACATTAGAGCCTCAGCTATGCAGTGTAATGATATTTCAGACTAAGAGGGACTCAGTTCAAACATGTCTTCACAGCTGCTTTACCCTCCCTCCAACCCTGAATACTTGGTTGTGCCCAAAGTATTTTCTGAGTGGTCTGCATTTTTGGAGGGACTCTCTGCAGATAAAGCCGGGGGAACAATGGGAGAGGAGCATTTCATTTTGTAACCATGCCAAAAGTCTTCAAACACAGTTGGACAATAATAAAAGTCCCTTCTCAAACTTCCTGCCTCTAAGGTCACAGGAATTTTTTCAGCCCCAGTGTTGTGAAATCCTGAGTGATGCTGGGAAAGTGGAAAGGCCCAGGCAAAGAGATAGTTAAAAAATCCAGTTAAGTTTGTAGGCAATCTTCATAATTTTGCTGAGATCTGGGCTAAGATATTCAAAGTGACCTAAAGAAATTAGGCACTGCTCTGCCAATGGCAGTTGGGTGCCAAACATTCATAGGTTGTTTGTGAAAATGACAACCTAGATCATGCCTAAATTCTGCAGCACAACTTTTCTGAAGATCCGCTTCACCTCTTTGTTCCTCAGACTGCAGATGATAGGGTGGAAAGTTTCTAGTAGGCCCCCTTTAACCTTTGTTCATATTATTAAGGACTCAGCTCCTTCCCTGAGGTACATTTGTTGGGCTCAGATGGTGGAGTCCCAAATGCCCTAACGGATGTCCCTGTGTCCATTGCAATCACTTGGGCTTCTCTGATTTATTAGAAGACTTGCTGGCTATACCATGTGGGTTGTGAGTTCTAAGTTTAATTCTTGGGTCTGCAGCAGACCCACTAGATGAAATTGGCCCCATTCACTTCTCCCTGAGTGCTTCACTCTGTGCATTGTCCTGTTATAAGCAGTACTGAGGACAGAAATCTGGGACATCAAACCTTCCACCTCCTAAGCCCACATCAAGAGAAGGGCCTCTTCTTTCCAGACATTTCCTACCTGAACAGTGCCTGGAGCAATCACTCAGGTGCCCAAACTCCTCCCATTGAAGTCAAGGGGTATTACGCCACATCTCATCTTTCATGACTTGAAATTGTTCTGCGGGATCGTTGTTATTAGGACCTGCAGTAGTTTCCTGATAGGTGACACTGTCATATGGCCGTGCCAAGGGTAGAGCTGGTTATGGGCTAAACACACCTCTGCCTACTCTCTGGTCTTTCTGTAGGCACCCACCTCAGGTGTTGAGCCTCGTGCCCTCATCTGATTCAGGGAAGAATCTCACGCTCCTTCCACTCTCATACCAGGATCTAGTTACTCTATCCCGCATATATCCCACATACCAACCACTTATCACCCTGCAGCTCCAGCCGGGCTTCAGGCACCAGTGACCAGTGACATTGACCAACACCCACCTTAAAACAAAATGTATTTTTTTAGCAATTGGAACAAACATTTAAAAATAGATTTCAAAGCAACAAACAACCTGCACACATCTAATCAAAGGGCTTCAGCTGGTTGCCTGCAGGTGTCAGGTAGGACTCTTTTCCGCAATGCACAGTTGGTCTGATGGATTCTGTTTCTCCCCTCCCCTTCATTTAAAGCATCAGATATTGGCCTCAGCTGGAGCTGGGGCACTGGATGAGGTGGGTCAGTGCTCTGAGGTGGGCCAGAGAATCATTTTTTCTAGATGCCTGGTTGGTGGGTCTGGTTCGAATTCTCCGAGCACTATTGATCACCTGATTTCAGGTGGAGAAGGAATCTTCCTAGATCAGATTGTCAGGCACCTTGTGGATTTTACAGACTGCCCTGTTGCTTCTCCTCTGGGCTTTTTAATGCAGTTGTGATTTCTAGTCCCTTCAGAAATTAGCCCCTTCCGCTTGTCATCATTACTTGAGCCTAGATGCACATTGGCCGGATTTCTGTCACCGTCCCCCAAAGGACCTAGTTTAAAGCTCTCCTTATCAGGTTAACCAGACAATGTCCAAAGATGTTCTTCCCAGTATTTGATAGATGGAGCCCATCCCTGCACAGTAATCCTCTTTCGTGGAACATCAGCTCCTTGTTGAAGAAGCCAAAGCCTTCTTGCCGACACCACCTGCGTAGCCGCACATTTACTTCCATGAGTCAATGGTCAATGCCCAGGCCTTTTCCTGCAACAAGAAGGATGGATGAGAACATCACTTGCACTCCAAACACTTTTATCCTTCTTCCCAAAGCCACATAGTCTGCAGTGATCTGCTCAAGGTCATTCTTGCCAGTATTGTTGGTGCCAACGTGGATAAGTAGGAAGAAGTAACAGACAAAGGGCTTGACAAGTCTTGGCAGACTCTCAGTCACATCCTGAATTCTATCTCCAGGCAAGAAGCACACTTCTCAGAATTCCCGGTCCAGATGGCAGATGGATGACTCTGTTCCCCTTAGGAAGGCGTCTCCAACCATCACCATCATTTTCCTCCTCTTGGGAGTGGTGGTCATGGAATCCCCACCCTTAGGACAATGCCTTCTGGTCTATAGGGTATCCTTCTGATCCCTTCCCTCAGATGACCTGAGAGGAGGGAGTTTGAGCTGGTGAACCCAGAGGCTGTCTCCAAAAGACAGAGAAGGAGAGTAGGAAGGAGTCCAGGGAAATATCTGCTCCGTGTGGGAGCAAGCAGACTCTAGTTGCAGGCCTCAGAGTCCCTGGGCTGGAACCCAGAGTAGTGGGTAGGCCCGAGTTCCCCAACCAACTCCTGGTAAAGTGGCACAGGACCTGGCCTGGGAGCAGAAGACTGTCTGGAGCGATATGGGGGCAATTGATCCATTGGGACATTGATACCCTGGAAGAGATGGACTATGCAGTGCCCTAGCCAGACGACTGAGTCACAGAGAGAGAGTTCTGAAGAGTGAGGGAGGACATGCTGTAAGCAACCGTCAGAAGTGGTGTGTCAGACCTGAGTGGAGCTAATCCAAGACGTAGCCACAAAAAGACACCAGTGGTGAGTAATCCCCTTGACAGATGGGTTTCCCTCTTGTGTTACAAGAGAAGAAGTGACCCCACCCAGCTCACAATCTCTCAGAAAGCCAAGAAGTCCTGGGGCCTCTCCTGCTCTTAGTGTCTCTCCATGACTCTGTCTCTCTCTCCCAGGGAAAAAAATGGGGATTTTGAATGCTCCCACCCTCCCTGCATGTTCCCAGTTACCACGTTGTTCATGGTGTCTTTCATACAGGACACAGCTGTGAAATCTTCCTTCTGTCTCAGTCGACTTTTTCCCAGCTAGCCAGCGCTTTTGACCAGGCCATGTATTCCCCCCAGCTTGAATGCCCCATTGTTTGGCTGCTTAGATCCATTCATCTTTAATGCCTTGCAATCACTGGTTTTGTGACTGTCTGTAGGCTGTGGGTGAGGATGCTGGAACTGTCTTAGCACATAAATCACATTTTGGAATACCGATTCATAACTATTACACACACACACACACACACACTCATCAGCATTCATGACAGCTGGAATATGGGGGATTTTCTGTGGAAAACTTCAATTTTTGTCAAGAAACTAAAAACAATAAAACTTGTTTTCTTTCAGTTTTGGACAAGCAAAAACCAAAGATAGTCATCTGAAAACCAAATTTTTTTGGATAAAAACCAAATTTTTTACTGAAAACAAAAATAATAAATTGATATCTGGGTTTTTTAATTTTCAGTCAAAAATATATCTTTGTGTGTGTTTACAACAGACCTGCTGGCTGATTTACACATTTCACTGGACGATCTTAAACCAGGAGGCAAACCTAACTAATTGATTATGAGAATCCGCACCTCGGTTGCAAAGGACTGAAAGGAAGACTCAGCAATGGACATATTTTATTTTGTTTTATATTTTGAACAGGGTTGAGATGAGCTAGACTTTTTCATTAGATTGTGTATCTTGGGTTAGGAGAATATGACCTGTTGGGGAACTGGAACTCTTAGGGCTTGGCTACACTTGCAAGTTACAGTGCATTAAAGCAACCCTGGGTGCTCTAATTGACTATGTGTCCACACTGGCAAGGCAAATAGAGCACCTGGGCTCTGCAGCTGGAGAGCTCCTGGTAATCCATCTCCACAAGAAGCATAAAACTTGCTGCACCCCAGCTGAAACGCCCCAGTATCAGTGTGAACGAGGTGTTGCATTACTGCATTGTGATTGGCCTCCGGAAACATCCCATAATCCCCTGAAGTCAAGTGGCCACTCTTGTCATTGTTTTGTTATCGGCTGCAGGAGTGCGGACATCCCCTTTCAAAGCTCCATTTCTGACAGCCGGCTGCTTATCTGCTCCAGGACAAAGCAACCATTACTGTGAAATGCTACTTACTGTGAATGTGTGTGAGAGAGAGGTGGGAGTGAGGGTACTCTGCTGTTGTCTGGACTTACAAGATAGCATGCTGACATGCTCTCAGCACCCCAAAATACCCACATACAGCACACTCCCTGTCACACTCTGTCACACGCTACCCTTTACCCCAGGGAATCATTTATGGCCTTGGTCCTCAGGCTCTAATAATTGTGGAACTGCAGAGCAGGGCCTGATACAGTGAGGCTATTGAGCTGGGCCCCATGTGGGTGTACATCATGGGGCTCATAGGAGTCGGGCCCAAGCTGGGATGTTGGGGTCAAGATTCAATTGTGGCTCAAAGTCCCATCTTCCTCACAGTTCAAGAGAGGGATAATGGAGTCCTGGGTTCTAGGTCCATAACCTGTCCCCCTGCAAGAGAAGCCCAATTTCTAAGCTCTTCCCCATTGACAATTCTGTGGCTCCGCAGTTCCCACCACTGCAATGACTGAAAGGAGCCACAGACAGACAAAAACTTCATTGCAAGTGAAACCCACTTGCCAGTGTGTGTAGAGCTTCTCGCTCTGTGCTCCATCCGTGGAGGATATGAATCTGGTACAGAGAGTAATAAAGGGCGTTGTCCCTTTAGCATAAGCTGGAGCAGCTCATGTGTTTACATCTGGAGGTTTCCTGTTTCATGTCAACCAAGATGGTGGCCATCAAATAAGGATACTCAGGAGAGCGTGGGGATAGTGTCTGAGAAGGGAAGGATCTTCTCTCCAACTCTAAATAATACATCTAAATGACATGAGTGAGGAGGAGGAGCTCCTTGGTTATACCTGAGTTTGACACCCCTTTTCTTTATAGAGTGGCGGATGCAGCTCGGGAGCCCAGGCTGACCACAGCTGTGTGTCAGTAAGGCACAGGTCAGAGGCAGTCCCTCAGGTGGGCCAGGCTCAGGCTATGTCAGCTTTATAGGTCATACCTACAGCAGTGCAAATAAGAAACGTCTCAGTTCGGTGGTTGAACAGAAAGATAGGACATTTTTAATGTTATTATTATTACTTTATGTCAAAAAGAAGGTTTTGCTTCACCCAAAATGCAATTTAACTAAGAAAATAAAATCAAAGCAAAATTCAAAACTAAAAATTATTTCAAATAAACAAATAAAAATGTTTTGTTTAGAAAATGTCATTTTTTTCCCTGCCAAAAAAATTCAGCAAATTTGACAGAAATTAGCAACATTTTTTAACAACCTGAACATGCATTTTTTTGGAAAAGGGAAGTTTTGTCCGCAAAATTTTGGCCAGCTTTATTCAGAACCAGCTCCTTAAACCTCACCATGAGATCGCTAGATGCTTTAGACCAAGAACCATCATTTTAGAAATTATTGGTGAGAACTTCAGAACTCCTGGAGGGATTTGGATGCTCAGTTCCTATTACAATCAGTAGGACATGGGTGCTGAACTTTCCGAGGCAGCTTTGAAAATCCCAAGCCTGAAGATTTAATAAAGTTTCAGCCACTTGGGAAGGATTCCAAGGTTGGACTCTGTTCTCATTGGCCCCCTCCCATGCAAACCTGCAAGTCACTAAACTGAGTTTTGCTATTACATGTATTCAAGGCTAACCTCACCCCCTGATCTGGGCCAGGCAGGTGACTTTGGTTCAGAGAGGGCTGTACCCTGTCCAGGACAGGAGCAGACTGTTGCACGGTTCAGCACAAGTTAAACAGAGCTGAGCAGGGTGGGAAGTGCTGAAGATTTTGATTCTGCTTTAATAACAGGCTGCTTCATGACTCCCCAAGCATCTCCACCCTAGCAGCAGGGGTGAGGCCTGGGACGGAAGCAGAAAACTAAGCATTTTGCATCTATGATGTGCATGATGATGACCAGGGAAGCCAGGAACTGACCGATTATTGGACTCGCAATAAACACACAGACACAGCACAATATAATAGACATAGAGACACTTTCAGTGTCGAGGAAACACACAGATCCTCTGTACATGGTGATCCTGGCTCCCAGCTGTGAGCTCAATCCATGAAGTCTCCCTGCCTCTCAGTCTTTGGTCTCGCTTGTTGAGTTTCATGAAACAGCAGAAACTCCCAGAGAAGTTAACTTTTGCCTTTGAGCCTCTGCTTCTGAGCCTGAACAGGGCTCCAGGGAGTGACTCGCCAACTGTCCTTAGAGAACAGACATGGATAAATCTTCTGTCTACAGCCCCAACTCTTTGCTGACAGAGACACCCAGAGCCAGCCACACAGCTCAGAGGCAGCGAGCAAGAGGTTTGTGTTTATTGATATTCAGTCTCAGTGAGAACAATGAAAGGGCTCTTCAGTAGCTGAGCATTTGGCATCCAGATACTACAGTGATTGGGGCATTAGCTGTAGACAGATAAATTAGACAGAAGCTTCAATGCTAATTCCTTTTGCGACCAGCAGTTTCCTGAAGTTGGAAACCAAACACAACATCAACTGGGTGAAAGCCACACTTCTCAGCACAGTAAGTTGACTGCTGTCATTCAATCCCTGAGGTTTTTAAGGGGTTGAATTTAACCATACAAATGTGACTTAAAATGTCACATTTTACTGTTAATTAAATCAGCCTGATATAACTAATTTAATTGTACCCACAGACAAACTCATTTAGAAAATTTGTATCTTTTTTACATAATGGAAGAGGTGGGATCTGAATGGAGAGTTTGGTCCCAATTTCTGCACTGCCAGTGTCTTGCTCAGAATAAGAGAGCGATGCACCCCAGAATTGCCCAGTGGTTAAAGCTCTCACCTAGGATGTGAGAGAACCAGCTTCATGTCTCTCCTCTCAATCAGGCAGATCAGGAACACGAAGGCTATGTCTTCACAGTGATAAAAGCCCCACGGAATGGCTGTGGCTGGCAGCTGCAGGCTTTTTATTGCCATGTAGACATAGCCAAGCTGCCCACATCCCAGGTGAGTGCTGCAGCCATCAGGTGACTGGTTATTATGCAGCAAGTAGGTCAATGGGTCTCTGTCTTTTTTTTTTATTTTGTGAAAAAAAGAAAAGGTCTCGTGTTCGTTGCACATCACAACAAAATCAAATGTTTGGAATTCTCATTTTCTGGCCAGCCCTAGCTCTGCCATGTCAGGATGTTATCTAACTATAGGCACATCCCTTCATGTCTTAGTGCCTCACTATTCACAGAGTCATAGATTCCCAGGCCAGAAGGGAACATTGTGATTATCTAGTGCAGTGGTTCCCAAACTTGTTCCACCATTGTGCAGGGAAAGCCGCCTGTTTGTGTACCTGCCATGTCCGAGCCGCTTCCAGCAGCTGCCGTTGGTCTGGAGCACCGAACCGCGGCCACTGGGAGCCACGATTGGCTGAAACTGTGGACGCAGCAGGTACACAAACTGGCCCAGCCTGCCAGGGGCTTTCCCTGCACAAACAGCGGAACAAGTTTGGGAACCACTGATCTAGTGTGACCTCTTGTACAACACAGGCCATAGAACTTCCCTAAAATAATTCCTAGATCATATTTTTTAAAAACATCCAATCTTAATTTAAACATTGTCAGTGATGGAGAATCCACCATGACCCGTGGTGTATTGTTCCAATAGTTAATTACTTTCACTCTTAAAAATTTACACCTCATTTCCAGACTGAATTTTTCTATCTTCAACTTCCAGCCAATGAATTGTGTTGTACCTTTCTCTGCTAGATTGCAGAGCCCATTATTAAATATTTTCCCCATGTAGATACTTAGAGACTGTAATCAAGTCAACCCCTAAGCTTCTCTTTGTTAAGATAAATAGATTGAGTTCTTTGAACCTATCTCTGTAAGGCAGGTTTTCTAATCCTCTAATCATTCTTGTGGGTCTTCCCTGAATCTTCTTCAATTGATCAACATCCTTCTTGAATTGTGACAACAAAACCTAACACAGTATTCTAGCACTAGTCACATCAGTGCCAAGATTCACTCAAGAGTTCTAAAGGAATGCAGATATGAAACTGCAGAACTACTAACTGTGGTATATATCCTATTGCATAAATCAGCCTCTGTACCAGATAACCGGAGGATGGTTAATATAATGCCATTTTATTGCCAGGTGATCCTGGCAATTAAAGACCAGTGAGTCTTACTTCAGAACCAGGCAATTTGGTTGAAATTATAGTAAAGAGCAGAATGATCAGACACATAGATGTACACATTGCACTGGGGAAGAGTCAGCATGGCTTTTGTAAAGGGCAATCATGTCTGATCAATTTATTGTAATTCTTTGAGTGTGTCAACAAATATGTGGACACGGGTGATCCAGTACGTATAGCGTACTTGGACTTTCAGAAAGCCTTTGGCAAGGTCCCTCACCAAAGGCTATTATGTAATGTAGGCAGACATGGTATAAGAAGGAAGGTCCTCTCATGGATCAGTAACTGATTAAAAGATAGGAAATAAAAGGTAGGAATAAAAGGTCAGTTTTCACTGTAGAGTGAGCTGAATAGAGGGGTCCCCCAGTGATTTGTACTGGGACCAGTGCTGTTCAACATATTCATAAATGATCCAGAAAAAGGGATAAGCAGTTATGTGGCAAAGTTTAGAGATGATACAAAATTACTCAAGATTGTTAAATCCAAAGCAGACTGTGAAGAGTTACAAAGGGGACTCACAAAATTTGATGACCAGTCAGCTTAACTTCAGTATCTAGAAAGATAATGGAGCAAATAATTAAGCAATCAATTTGCAAACATCTAGAAGATAATAAGGTAATAAGTAACAGTCAGTATGAATTTGTCAAGAAAAAAAATAGTGTTGAACCAACCTGATAACTTTCTTGGACAGGGTAACAAGCTTTGCGGATAGGAAGGAAGAGGTAGATATGGTATATCTTGATTTTAGTAAGGCTTTTGATACTGTCTCATATGGTCGTCTTATAAACAAACTATGGAAATTCAACCTAGATAGGTGCAAAATCTGTTGGAAAACCATTCCCAGAAAGTAATTATCAGTGGTTCACAGTCATGCTGGACGGTGATATTGGGTGGGGTCCCACAGGGATCAGTTCTGGGTCTAGTTCTGTTCAATACTTTTATCAATGATTTAGATAATGGCATAGAGAGGACACTTAGAAAGTTTGCAGAAGATACCATGCTGGGAGGGGTTGCAAGTGCTTTGGAGGATAGGATTATAGTTTAAAATTATCTGGACAAACTGGAAAAATGGTCTGAAGTAAATAGGATGAAATTTAATAAGGATAAATGCAAAGTATTCCTCTTGGGAAGGAACAATCAGTTGCACACATATAAAATGGGAAAAGACTGCCTAGGAAGGAGTACTGCAGAAAGAGATCTGCAGGTCATAGTGGATCACAAGCTAAATATGAGTGTATGGTGTAACATCATTGCAAAAAAAGCAAACGTCATTCTGGGATGTATTATCATGAGTGTTATAAGCAAGATATGAGAAGTAATTCTTCTGCTCTACTCGGTGCTGATTAGGCCTCAACTGGAGTATTGTGTCTAGTTCTGGGTACCACATTTCAGGAAGGATGTGGACAAATTGGAGAAAGTCCAGAAAAGAACACCAAACATTATTAAAGGTCTAGAAAACATGACCTGTGAAGGAATATTGAAAAAAATTGATTTGTTTAGTCTGGGGAAGAGAAGATTGAGAAGGGACATAGTTTTCAAGTACATTAAAGGTTGTTACAAGGAGGAGGGGAAAAAATTGTTGTTCTTAACTTCTCAGGATAGGACAAGAAGCAATGAGCTTAAACTGCAGCAAGGGTGGTTTAGGTTAGACATTAGGAAAAACTTCCTAACTGTCAGAGTAGTTAAGCACTGAAATAAATTGCGTAGGGAGGTTGTGGTATCTCCATCGTTGGAGATTTTTGAAGATCAGGTTAGACAAACACCTGTCAGGGATATTCTAGATAATACATGAGTGCAGGGGATGGGACTAGATGACCTCTCAAGGTCCCCTCCAGTCCTATGATTCTATGACTTTGGCAAGAAAATGGCAGATTAAATTCAATGTTAAGAAATGCAAAGTAATGCACACTGAAAAACATAATCCCAACTATTCATACAAAATGATGGATTCTAAATAAGCTGTTACCATTCAAAAATAATAATCTTAAAGTCACTGTGGATAGTTCTCTGAAAGCATCTGCTCAGTGTGCAGCAGCAGACAAAAACACTGACAGAATGTTAGGAACCATTAGGAAAGGGATAGATAATAAATTAGAAAATATCTTAATGCCATTATATAAATCCATGTTCTACCCACACCTTGAGTACTGTGTGCAGTTCTGCTCACCCTATCTCAGAAAAGGTATAATAGAATGGGAAAAACTACGGAGAAGGCCAACAAAAGTTATTAGGCTTGTGAAACAGTTTCCATATGAGGAGACATTCAAAAGACTAGACCTGTTGAGCTTTGAAAAGAGATGAATAGGGGAGGGGTTTGATAGAGGTCTATAAAATCATGAATGGTGTGGAGAAGTGAATAGAGAAATATTATTTACTCCTTTAGAGAACACAAGAACCAGGGGTCACCCAATGAACTTAATATGCAGCAGGTTTAAAATAAAAAGAAGTACTTCTTCACACAACACACACCTTGTGGAACTTGTTGCTGTGGATGTTGTGAAGGCCAGAAGTATAATCAAATTAAAAAAAGAACTAGCTAAATTCAGGGAGGATAGGTCCACCAATGGCTATTAGTGAAGATGGTCATGATCAACCCCATACTCTGGGTGTCCCTAAGCCTCTGACTCTGCCGTGTTCTGTTCATTCCCTCTGAAGCATTTGGCACTGGCCACTGTCAGATGACAGGATTCTGAGCTAGATGGACCATTGCTCTGACACAGTGTGGCCATTCTTATGTTTTTATGTTCAAATACGCAGCTAAAATAACCTCTCTGCTCCTACTAAAGATTCCTCTCTTTATTCATCCTACGATCGCATTAGCTTTCCTGGCCGCAGCATCACACTGGGAGCTCATCCTTGACTGATTTATTCATTACAACCTTGACATTTTTTTTCAAGTCACTGCTTCCTAGGACAGATTTTCCCATCCTATAAGCATGGCCTATGCTCTTTGTTCCTAGATGTATTTATTTACATTTAGCTGTATTAAAGCACATATTGATTGCTTGCACCCACTTTACCAAGTGATCCAGATCTTATCATATCTCACCTTTGTTTAAATTCACCTGCGTTAGCCCAGCTTGCAAATGGTGAGAGCCATAATCACCGGGCTATAGCATTATTCTTGCCCTCTGTGTACCTGGCCCAATTCACTTTTAATGGAACAGATTCAGCAGAACACTCCTCCTGGAATATCCCCTAGTCCAGTGGCAAGGGGCCTCTCCCACTCAACCAGAGACTCAAATTCCTTTTATATAGTGTGGAGAAGGGAATATTGAATGCAGGCTTCCTATATCTTGAGTGAGAGCTTTAACCCCTGGGCTAAACACCATGTGTGGAACCCTGTCTACCTTGGTGCTGGGTGGGTTCAGGCATGCCTTGACAGCACCTGCACGTGAGATAGGCAGAGAAACATCTAGTTTGAGGTCCTACTGGGTCTGAGATGTAACCCTGGATGCTGAGTTCGAGGTCCTACGGGATCTGAGACATAGACCTGGATGCCGAGACTGAGGCAACTCCTCTGCCTGCTCACCAGCAGGTTTTTAGACGCTCAGAGGACTTTACCCGTGGAAAGTTAGGCACCTAGGCCCAGATGTTTAAAGGTATTTAGGTGCCTAATGGAATTTTAAAATGCACTTGGTAGTCTAACACGCACTGAAATCAATGAATTTTACACACCTAGAGACTTTTGAAAATCCCACCCAGTGCCTAAATAAATTTAACAATCTGGCCCCTGACCTCCATGGACTGTAGCCATCTACAGGGTAAGGGAGCAGCTGAATGGGGTTTTTTTGATTTCCAGTAGGGCACAAATACTGGACTGAACTGCCTAAAATGGCATTTAGGGATCTAAGACCCTTTGTGAGTCAAGGCCTTAAGAACATAAGACTGGCCACACTGGATCAGACCAATGGTCCATCTAGTTCAGTCTCCTGTCTTCCGACTGTAGTCCATGCCAGGTGTTTCAAAGGGAATGAACAGAACAGGTAATCATCAGATGATCCATCCCCTGTCATCCACTCCCAGCTTCTTACTCAGTAAAATAACCAGAGAGGGCTTAAAATAAACACAAGCAGTAGGTCTGCTGAATAAGAAGCTGCCAAAAAAGTAGAGCCCCATGAACCATGAACCTGCATTGTAAACATTGTAATTATACGGTGATGGCTAAAAAAGGGAAGTATCAGAGGGGTAGTCGTGTTAGTCTGAATCTGTAAAAGCAGCAGAGAATCCTGTGGCACCTTATAGACTAACAGACGTTTTGGATCATGAGCTTTCGTAGGTGAATACCCACTTTGTCAGATGCAGGTAGTGGAAATTTCAAAGGGCAGGTTTATATATGCTAGCAAGCAAGCTAGAGATAACGAGGTTAGTTCAATCAGAGAGGATGAGGCCCTGTTCTAGCAGTTGAGGTGTGAAAACCAAGGGAGGAGAAACTGGTTCTAGCTCCAATTCATCTGCAAATTTGACACCATCAGCTCAGGGTTGAACAAAGACTGTGAATGGCTTGCCAACTACAGAACCAGTTTCTCCTCCCTTGGTTTTCACACCTCAACTGCTAGAACAGGGCCTCGTCCTCCCTGATTGAACTAATCTCGTTATCTCTAGCTTGCTTGTTAGCATATATATACCTGCCCTTGGAAATTTCCACTACCTGCATCTGACGAAGTGGGTATTTGCCCACGAAAGCTCATGATCCAAAACATCTGTTAGTCTATAAGGTGCCACAGGATTCTCTGCTGCTTTTAAAGAAAGGGAAGGATCTTGCTATTTTCCTGAGCTACCATATGTGTCCTGCAGAGTAATAAATAAAACCAGTTTCCATCGATCTTCTGTTTTTCCTTCCGTAACCATTGCCCATTGGCCTTCCCTCTGCAGTGTACATCTACAGAAGAAATGTCCAACCAAACCATCGTCACTGAGTTCCTTCTCCTGGGATTCTCTGACATGCGGAAGAGCAGATTTTACACTTCCTGGTGTTTCTAGTGATTTACCTGGCAGCCCTGGTGGGGAATCTTCTCATCATCACCGTCATAGCCCTCAACCAGCACCTTTACACCCCCATGTACTTTTTCCTGGGCAACTTATCCTTCCTAGATCTCTGCTACATCTCAGTCATGGTCCCCAAGTCCATGGCCGACTCCCTAACCAACAACAGACTCATCTCTTTCTCTGGATGTGTCACCCAAGTCTTTTTAGTTATAACTTTTGCAGGAGCAGAACTGGCCTTTCTCACGGTGATGGCGTATGATCGCTCCATTGCAATCTGCCACCCTCTACATTACAAGGTGACTATGAACAGAGATGCATGTGCCCAGATGGCAGTTGGTTCATGGATCAGCAGCATGATGTGCTCTGTATTACACACAGCTAATACCTTTAGGTTACAGTTCTGTGGGTCCAATGTTATCGCTCAATTTTTCTGTGATATGCCACAGTTGCTAAAGATCTCTTGCTCTGAAACACACGCTAATATAATAGTCATGACTGCCCTTGGATCAGTTCTAGCTGTGGTCTGTTTTGTATTGATAATTGTGTCCTACATTCATATCTCCTCCACAGTGATGAGAATCCCCTCTGAGCAGGGCAGGTACAAAGCCTTCTCCACCTGCATCCCTCACCTGGTTGTTTTTTGTTTATCTATCAGTACAGCATCATTTACGTACATTAGGCCCTGGTCGATGTCTTCAACATCTCTAGACCTGACGGCTGCTGTGTTGTATTGTGTGGTGCCACCACTAATGAATCCAATCATTTACAGTCTAAGAAACAAAGAGATAAAAGGGTCTCTATGGAATATGATAGGCAGGAGATTTTTTCTCAAGAGAGATAAACTCCTCACACTGAAGTCTTAGTGTCCACCTGGAATAAAGCATTCCCATCCTCCACCTTATGTAATGGGTCATGCTGACTTTTTTTGAGGACCAGCCTATGTTCATCCTAAGATCAAAACCTGAGATTTTGCATTTTCTGATTTTGACTGAGATTTTTAAAAATCTAAAAGTAATACGATAAAAAAATTAAAGCATCCAAGTTCCTCAGGAGCCAAAGTCCCAATTTCAAGCAAGATTCAGGCACTTCTGAAAATTTTACTCTTAGGTGCTCAAATCGCAAAGAATTTTTAATAAAATGTGGGAATCTTATTATGTTTTTGCCCCTTCGAAAATCTCAGGAAGAGCTAATTGCAATTTTTCCATTTTTGAGTTTGAAATATCCCCTTAAAATGAACGTTTTTATTTCAAAATGTCATTTTAATGTTAATTTAGGTCAAACTGGCAATTCATAATGATTATTTTCATTGTTGTTTTGTAGCCATTTTGGTCCCAGGATATGAAAGAGACAAGGTGGGTGAGGTAATACCTTTTATTGGATCAACGTCTACTGGTGGAAGAGGCAAGTTTCCAAGTTATCTGAAGAACTGTGTTGCTTGAAAGCTTGCCTCTTTCACCAACAGAAGTTGGTCTAATTCATAATGACATTTTTCATTTTCAGTTGACATTTCTAAATGAAAGAATTTTCATTGGAATATCAACACATTTCATTTTGGTAAAAAAAAAAACAGAAAAAATCAGTAATTTTCCCAAAATTTTTAATGTGTCTATTTTCACCCCATCTAAGTTGAAAACAAACATCAAAATAGCAGAATTTCTCACAGAAGATTCTGTTTTACAACAAGCTGTAAACCCCAGGCTTTTACACTAACAACATTTTCACTATGACATTACAAGGAGTGGGCTGCTGACCTCTCCACACCTGAGGAGAAAGGTCTAAGGAGGGAAAATGGGCCAGTGAGGACAACCTGGCTGAGGCCTGCAGCTCGCCTTATTTACACCCCAGCTCCAGCTCCAGCTCCTCCTCACCCCCCACAGGGGAGGTAGGTGCTTGTCTATCAATCTTCCCAATCTGTCCATTGAGCAATGTGTCTCTTTTGACTAGGGCTGCCCGGAAAATGTGTTTGTTTCCCATAGAAAATTTTGACTTTATGACAAACAACTCTCCTTCTCCAAACTTTCAGCTGAAACTGTACATTTCTATTCAGAAATACCACTGCCATGTCTCATGGGAGTTGCAGTTCATGCGCCTCAAACTCTCATTCTCTATGGGACAGGTTCCATGACTGGATAATATCTGCACCATGGGATTCCTTCTTCTTAAGCCACTGTGGTGAATCATGGGAGTCTCACAGCTGCAATGCATTATGGGGGGATGTAGTCTGGCTAGAGAGTCCAGTCCATAAAGGAGAATGTGACCATGAGGCAACCAAACTACAGCTCCCATGAGGCACTGAAGTGGCATTTTCAAGTAAACAGATTCACTTTTCACCTTAAAGTTTTCAGACAAACACTGTTGGGCTTTGGGGTGTTGTTTTTCCAGAGATAACAGACATTTTTTTTGCAAAAAGATCTATGTAGTTGAAAACTGAATTTTCCATTGAAAAACAGATGTGACAAAAAAAAATTCAACCAGTTTTACCTGTGACAGCAGCACAGAGAGACATTGACCAGAAAATTTGGTGCTCCATTTTCTGCCCTCAGCCAGAATAACCATCGGAAGGCATTAATCCTCTCCCTCATCCATGCAGTCAGAGGAGATTGGGGATTATGAAAACAAAAAATCATTGGTTTCTTCTCCTGCTGACATTCAGACAGGAGCCATGGATGTTGGAGAATGGATTCTCCTGTCACCCACAAAATTGGTTCCTGCAGCCCAGGACTGGCGCACATTGGCAAGAAGCAGGATGTGGAGGAAGTGTATCTAGCCACAATCTCTGCTTCTACATGTTCTTTTGAAAAATAGACTTTAGGTTGAGGTTTTCAAAGGTTCCTAAGGGATTTAGGCACTCACCTCCCACAGTGTTTCAGTGGGAGTTGTGCACTTCTGACTCCTTTAGGAACCTTGACAATTACAGCTTTCTGCTTCTTGGGCTGCTGATTTGGCTTTATGACGAAGAAGGAAAACAGAACAGACAGGGGAGGGGGCATGGAAGAAAGCCCTTTGTCCTCAAAAGCAGGTCATTCAGTGTTATCAACGTACAGTCTGCAGCCTATAAAATGTCTTGTTCCAGCCTTGAGTGTACAATATGCTGCATACAATTTCCTTCATAAGCCCACAGAGCCAAATCCATTCCTGGTGTAACGCCCTGGAATTCAGTGGCCTCTCACCAGACGAATTTGGCCAAATCTCAATTGTTTTTCTACTGAATCCTCTGCAGTGCCCACTGAGGATAATCACAGCTCTGTGGTCCCAATGGGTGCTGTGCCCGGGGAACTCTCCACATGGCCTGCATGCTCTACTTCCTATAGACACCTGAATCCCTGGGCTGACGGTACAGCCTTTGTACACTCTGCAGAATTTAAACATGGGGACATGAGGAAGAGATTGTGCCTGAAAAAGTGTCCTGAGGAACAAAGACATGTCCTGATATAAACCTCCACTGGGTAATGGAGGAGATGAGGAGTCCATTGTGGAAAACTGTCTAAAGTTTTAATATTTAGACATCTAAATATTCAGCTAGGTTCCTAGTGGGGTCCTCAAATGTGTTTAACTCCCATTCATTTCATAATTTCCACTCATCTGGGCTGTCACTAATTATCTCCAACTGGGAAGTCTTCTGAAGGACCAGTCAGACAGCTGTGACCTGTGATGCCCATCTGGACAGTGCAAAGGGGAGTTCAGTCTCCAGAACACATTCATGACCTGCACCTCCACAGAGATTGTGCCAACCAGCAATGGGGACATTATCTGCCCATCCAGCTAGTGGTGTGTTTTGTAGTGACAGGGCAGATCCAGGACCTCAGATCCAAAAGCTCCTCTCTTGAACGTTGAGGAATTTGGGATCCTGGCATGGATTAGAGTGTTGGTTTGGGCCCATCTCTGCTTTTCTGTCATGTAGATAATTCCTGCTAAAGGGAATGTTTTGTCTCTCAGCCTGAGTACGCCCAGATGCTGTACCCCAGCTATACCCCAATCTTCTTCCCACTGGAGTCCATTGGCTCTCCATGAGTTGTGGGTGCAGCTGGTTGGGAATTCTCCACTGGAATGATTTTATAATGTAAAATTCCCTTCATACAATGAAAATTTTCCATGAGAATATTGAGATGTTCCTCTGTGCTAAAGGATCCTGCAAGAGCTCTGCTTCATTCTGTCTCCAGTTCCAGCTGTCTGAACATAACAACAAGAGCTTCTCAATGTGCCCTTTCTTCCCAAATTCTCCATGTGGGAAGCTCAGCCCTTACAGGCCCAGTCCCCAATACCCTCAAAAAATTTCAAAATGGGAAAATACAATTGATTTTCCATCAGGAAAATTGCAATGACAGCTCCCTCCCTGCCTGCCTAGGAGGTGCTTGCCGATGTTCACGTTTACCCTGGAGCCAGAAAGTGAAATTAGCAAGAACCTTCCAGATGGGCTGCTGGAGGCTGAGCTCCCTGGTCCTCTGCCTCTGCCCAGCCAGGCAGCTGGGCAGTGTATGCTTGTGCCACTGAATGACTGCGTGGCCGTTTATGTGGAAGTGAGGAGAGCCAGTGGGGCCATATAGAGAACAGGCTACAGTGCAGTAGATGCAACTGATCTGTTGCAGATGTTCCAGTCTCTGTTATGGGCAGGTGTGAGTGGTCACATGGATCAGCACTAGGCAAGAGGAGATGAGCAGCATAGGAAAAGCAGGGAGCCCTGATCTTATAGTAACAGGAGGCTTCAGCCCCATAGCTACTCCTGCACAGCAGCATGAGCGAGATAGAAGAACTAAGAGTCTCCAGAGCATGGTCCAAGCCAGGATCAGGTTTAAGCCCCATCTCCTCAGACATGTCCGTTCCCTGCCTTTACCCCTCTGTTATTTTGCACATGTATGAGTGAAGCAGCTGTGGGACTGGTGCTTGCTGTATGGTAGATACACCAGAGATCGTGAATGTGGAGTACAGGCCACATGCACAGGGGAGATCTACCGAAAACGAAGGGTGCCCTCGCTCAATATGTAGGGAAAATGTGTTTCTTCTCCGCATGCCTGGGGTTAGCACCTAGGAATCCTGCCTCCAACCACTGAAATCAGCTGACTTGGCCTTGCTGCTTTTTTGTCTTTTCTCTTCCTTTAGTTTTCCCACACTGCAGAAAGGCACAGGTAGGGAAGCCTGGGTCTGAGCTGGGCAGGGCTCCAGGGGATGAGTCCTGGAAGCCCCCAGAAAATGGACGTGGTCACATCTTCTTCTTCCTGGAAGTGAAATGCAAAGTCTGCTGCACACACCCCAGCTGCAGAGACCAGTGTGTCAGAGTTAGGGTGACCAGTCAGCAAGTGTGAAAAATCGGGAAGGGGGTGTGAGTAATAGGAGCCTATATAAGAAAAAGACCCCAAAATCGGGACTGTTCCTATAAAATTGGGACATCTGGTCACCGTAGTCAGAGTAGTCCCTTGTCCCATGGTTAATGCCCCCAGCTAAGGGTTTCCCACATCCCAAGGAGTGCCCTAACCACTGACTATAGGCAAAAAGGGAGGCTTCCCCTGGCCTGATTCCTTCTGACAGGAAATGGCTTAAGGTGCCTAAGCCAGCTGATTCCAGGAGAGGGGTTCCCAGCTGTGGATCTCCAACAGAGATAGGGGCGTCCCTGCAGCCTAGACTTGGGTGCTGAGCTGCCTGATGACATGGATGTTGGCACTACATCCTTTCTTAGTCAATGTTGACAATGCTGATCCCTCCCTCTGCCCCATTCATCAGTGGTGGGGTCTAAAGACACATCAGGCCTCAGAATTCCAGCTGCAGGTCACCAGCTGAAATTGCCCTAGAGCCCCGGACTCTGGGAGCTTGTCCCAGCAATCCCAGGCTCCCAGCTTCAAGGTAGGGAGCTTGGAAGCCCTGACACCCCTGCCTTGAGCCAGGGCTCTCAGGGCTCCCAGGCTCCATGCTGCAGAGCTGGGAGCTGAGCCCCGGTTAGAGACAGGGCTCCCAGGGCTTTCAGTCTCCTGGCTCAATGTGCAGCAGCAGTCAAAACAGCAAGCAGAATTTTAGGAACCGTTTTGAAAGAGAGAGATGAAAAAACAGCAAATACCATAATGTCACTATGTGAATCCATGGTATGCCCACACCTTCAATGCTGTATGGAATTCTGTTCACCCCCTCTCAAAAAAGGTATATTAGAATTGGAAAAGGTACGAAGAACAGCAACAGAAATGATTAGGGGTATGGAACAGCTTCCATACGAGGAGGGATTAAAAAGACTGGGACTATTCAGCTTAGAAAAGAGGCGATTAAAGAGGGATATGATGTAAGAGATGTCTATAAAATTATTGCCAGTATGGAGAAATTGAATAGGAAAGTATTATTTACCCCTGCACATAACATAAAAACCAGGGGTTACCCAATTAAATTAATATACTGCAGATTTAAAAGAAGCAAAACGATGTACTTCTTCACACAACACACAGTCAGCATGTGGAACTCATTGCCAGGGGATGTTGTGGAGGCCAAAAGTACAAATGGGTTAAAAAAAGAACTAGATAAGTTCCTGGAGGATAGGTCCATCAATGGGTATATGACGGTCAGGGAAGTGACACCATGCTCTGAGTTTCCCTAAACCTCCAACTGCCAGTAGCTGGGATTGGACGACAGGGGGTAGATCACTTGAAAATGCCCTGTTGTGTTAATTCCCTCTGATGCATCCGGCACTGGCCGCTGTTGGAAGACAGAACACTGCACTAGATGGACCATTGGTCTGCGCCAATATGGCCATTCTTATGTTCTCATTTGTGTTTGCTCATATGCTCAGGGTCTTACTGTTCGCTGGATTTGGAGTTGGGAAGGAATTTTCTCCCAGGTAGGATTGACAGGGTTGTTGGATGTTTTTCACTTTCCTTTGCAGCGTGACAATTCTCTGCTATTGCAGAAACCTGGGGTATTGGTGGCACCTTGGTCACTCCTGTTCTCTGCCTGTGGCACACAATGGTTTAGTCTCCCAAAGACTGAAATACTGAGTTTAACTAAGTCATTTGGCTCAATGCAGGGGTATGTGGGTGAAGATTAGTGGGCTACAACATACAGGAGGTCAAAGTGGATTATCTAACGGTCCATTCTGGATTTAAACTCTATGAAGCTGTGAACACTGGATCATTGCTTTCAGAGATGACTTAGGGTCAGCTGGGGCCCTGGGCTGGAGCAAGTGGAGGGGCCCCAGCACCGGGACCATGGCCCCGTTCCATCCCTTCCACCCATGGGCCCACCCTGTTCCACCCCTTTCCCCATGTCTCCGATTCCTACTTGCTCCTTTCCAGGAGTCTCCCCACCCCGGCTGCAGCTACGAGACTGGAGAAGCTCTGTGCCAGTGCCACAACGGGGAGCGAGAGTTCCTCAGGGCCACAGCAGGGAGGGGATTTTTCCAGGGGCTCCAAATTGGCCATAATCTGCCACCAATTGCTTTCACAATATATTTCAATTGTATCCAAACCGCTGTTATATGGTATATATATAACCCTGTATATATATGGTGAAAGTTGGAATATGCCCAATTTGTGGTTGCCTACACAGCCCTCCATGCATCAGTGTTGTGCCCTGTGTGAGGAAGGGGTCCTGGCAAGTCATTCTTTAATGGAAACAGCACAATACAAACTACCCCCATTGCTCAAGTGTAATTGAAGAGGGAAATTTACAACTGGCTTTAGATCATAGTTGACAGAACTACAGCTGACTTTCCAGGGTGCTGTCGTCTCCACAGAACTAAGGGGAAGTACAATTCAGTAGGTATGAATGACACTGAGTGTACACTTTGGGACAGATTTTGCCACAGATTTGACCATCTTTCATCATGTTGGATTTTAATGGGACTGCCCATGGGAAAAGGAAATTCTCAACATGAATAATGGTGTCAGACTCTGTTGGTTAGTATGTGAAAAGAGATACATCTTCACAACGTCATAGCACTGTACTCTGTACACCATTCACACTCCGTGCTCAGTAAAGAGACTTGTCAGAACCTGAATAACAGTAGCATCTACGTCTGGTTAAACATTTTTCATCAAAAGATTTATGGTGGCAAATTCAACTTTTTAATAAAAGATTTTATTTTTTTTTTAGAAAGTGTCTAATTTTCTCAAGAGAATTGATTTTTCACTGGAAAACTGAAATCCGCTAACCAAAAATTTTGAGCAAAAAAAATGAGATTTTCTAAAGTTTTTGGCAGATTTGACCCAAAAAAATTGAGTTTGGGATTTCAAACAAGCAAACAAACAAAACTGTTATGAAGTTTTCTATGAAAAGTCTAAATTTTTCATGAGGAAATTACACACACACGACAGTTTGGGACCAGCGCTAGTATCAGATAAAGGAGACAAAACTGGTAGGTGCCATCACAAGCAGAGGAATGTGAGTTTTGATACATCCTGAAGCTACCAATCAATTCTGATTCACATCTAGTTATCTATATGCCGTATACTAACCACGAGGCTGCAGAGTTATTCTTTCCTCTCTCGCTCGCTCTCTCACCCAGTGATTCCTTATGTATTTATCTAAAGT
Source organism: Aldabrachelys gigantea (assembly GCA_026122505.1). Lineage (NCBI taxonomy): Eukaryota > Metazoa > Chordata > Testudines > Testudinidae > Aldabrachelys > Aldabrachelys gigantea. Next base: position 16,423,129 of record CM047499.1, read on the forward strand.
GTAAGGTTCCATGGGAGAGAGTGGGGAAGCTCCACACCAGAATAATTCACAGCTCAGGGGTTAGACACTCCGTGGTTAAGACACAAACCCAGATTTTGAATGGGAATAGATCCAATGGGTGGTCCGTGAGCACACCTACTGAAACAGATCCCACCCATGAGTTAGGCAGACAAAACCCCTATCTTCTCCCAGTCGGTCAATTGCTCTGGGGCTGAGGTGGGAGACAGTTGTCTGGTCACCTAGAGTGTGGCTGTAGTTTTATTTTACGTTTAATATAATTAAAAGACACCTATCCAAGGCCCGAGGTGCCCTAACACATCATCACTAATACAATACAATCCCAGCTGCATTAAAAGAATCATTTCAGCAGGAACTCAGTCCTCCAGAGAGCTACAGAACTCTTTTGCACCCCTTCATCACTGTGGAAAGCAAACCTTCAGATCTCTCAGAAAACCCAGTCAAAGAGATAACACATTGGCCTCCCGAATAGATGGCAAACTACTGAAACATCCAAGTAACCAATCATTTCCCTTCCCCCAAAAAAGGGAAAAAAACACCCTAAAACCAAATTGACCACCTGATAAAACCAAACAAAAGCCAGACGAGCTAGCTGTTACTATCTGGCCCGGTACTCAGTTATACAGCCACCCATCTCGGGAAAGCAGACCCAGTCACTGGGTGCCATGTACTTCCAAGGTAATTGCGCCTGGATAGAGTATCATCATCACTAGATCTGGGGCTCTTGGAAACACTGCCAGTCTCAGACCTCTGGTCTGATGCTCTTCCTTTGGCCATTGGAGGCCACTGTCCAGCTCCTTAGAGCTCAAAACCAGTGTCTGAGTTTCCCCAAGCCCCAGACACCTACATACACTCTGCCAGAGCTTCACCTAGGCTAGGATTTTAATTGAACCCCTGTAAGAACATTTTGAGAGGAAGGCAAGGAACACTGGTTTAGCAAAGGGATTTCTTAACCACAGGTCAGACTAGATGATCATATTGGTCCCTTCTGACCTATGAGTCTATGAGTCTATCTGGGGCAAAAATCTGTCTGGGGATTAGCCCTGCTTTGAGCAAGGGATTAAATTAGATTACTTAATAGCAAAAGGTTCTACAGCCACATAAATAAGAAGAAAACAAAGAAAGAAGAAGTGGGGCCGCTATACACTGAGGATGGAATGGAGGTTAAGGATAACCTAGGCATGGCCCAATATCTAAATAAATACTTTGCCTCAGTCTTTAATAAAACTAGCGAGGAGTTTAGGGATGATGGAGGGATGATGAACGGGAATGAGGATATGGAGGTGGACATTACCACATCTGAGGTAGAGGCCAAACTTGAACAGCTGGATGGGACAAAATCGGAGGGCCCGGACAATCTCCATCCGAGGATATTAAAGGAACTGGCGCGTGAAATTGCGAGCCCGTTAGCAAGAATTTTTAAGCTATCAGCAAATTGAGGGGTTGTACTGTACGACTGGAGAATTGCTAACATAGTTCCTATTTTTAAGAAAGGGAAAAAAAGTGATCTGGGTAATTATAGGCCTGTTAGCTTGACGTCTGTAGTATGTAAGGTCTTGGAAAAAATTTTAAGGGAGAAAGTAGTTAAGGACATTGAGGTCAGTGGTAATTGGGACAAATTGCAACATGGATTTACTAAAGGTAGATCGTGCCAAACCAACCTGATCTCCTTCTTTGAGAAGGTGACAGATTACTTAGACAAAGGAAATGCGGTAGATCTAATTTACCTCGATTTCAGTAAGGCGTTTGACACGGTTCCTCATGGGGAACTGTTAGTTAAATTGGAAAAGATGGGGATGAATATGAAAGTTGTAAGGTGGATAAGGAACTGGTTAAAGGGGAGACTCCAGCGGGTCATGCTGAAGGGTGAACTGTCAGGTTGGAAGGAGGTTACTAGTGGAGTCCCTCAAGGATCGGTTTTGGGACTGATCTTATTTAACCTTTTTATTACTGACCTTGGCACAAAGAGCGGGAATGTGCTAATAAAGTTTGCGGATGACACGAAGCTGGGGGGTATTGCTAACACGGAGAAGGACCGGGATACTATTCAGGAAGATCTGGACCACCTTGTAAACTGGAGTAATAATAATAGGATGAAATATAATAGTGAAAAGTGCAAGGTCATGCACTTAGGGATTAATAATAAGAAATTTAGATATACGTTGGGGATGTATCAGTTGGAAGTGACGGACGAGGAGAAGGACCTTGGGGTATTGGTGGATAGCAGGATGACTATGAACCGCCAGTGTGATATGGCCGTTAAAAAAGCAAATGCGGTTTTAGGATGCATCGGGCGAGGTATTTCCAGCAAGGATAAGGAGGTGTTAGTACCGTTATATAAGGTGCTGGTGAGACCCCACCTGGAATATTGTTGCAGTTCTGGTGTCCCATGTTTAAGAAGGATGAATTCAAACTGGAACAGGTTCAGAGACGGGCTACTAGGATGATCCGAGGAATGGAAAACCTGCCTTATGAAAGGAGACTCAAAGAGCTTGGCTTGTTTAGCCTGGCCAAAAGAAGGCTGCGGGGTGATATGCTTGTTCTATATAAATATATCAGGGGGATTAACGTTAGGGAGGGAGAGGAATTATTTAAGCTTAGTACTAATGTAGGAACAAGGACAAATGGGTACAAACTGGATATTAGGAAGTTTAGACTTGAAATTAGACAAAGGTTTCTAACCATTAGGGGAGTGAAGTTCTGGAACAGCCTTCCAAGGGAAGTGGTGGGGGCAAAAGACTTATCTGGCTTTAAGACTAAGCTTGATAAGTATATGGAGGGGATGATATGATGGGATAGTTTAATTTGGGCAATTGATCTTGGATTATCAGGAGATAAGTCTGCTCAATGGTCTGTGAGGGGATGTTGGATGGGATGGGATCTGAGTTACTGCAGAGAATTCTTTTTGGGTACTGGCTGGTGAGTCTTGCCCACATGCTCAGGGTTTAGCTGATTGCCATATTTGGGGTCGGGAGGGAATTTTCCTCCAGGGCGGATTGGCAGAGACCCTGGAGGTTTTTCGCCTTTCTCTGCAGCGTGGGGCATGGGTCGCTTGCTGGTGGATTCTCTGCAGCTTGAGGTCTTCAAACCACAAGTTTGAGGACTTCAATAACTCAGTCATGGGTTAGGGGTTGTTATAAAAGTGGATGGGTGGGGTTCTGTGGCCTGCCTTGTGAAGGAGGTCAGACTAGATGATCATGTTGGTCCCTTCTGACCTATGAGTCTATGAGTCCGTTCCAATCCTGATGTTCTATGAACTGGAAGAAACTTGGAGAGGTAATCTAGTCTAGCCTTCTGAACTTATGACAGGGCTAAGTATTACCTAGACCATCCTTGACAGGTGTTTCTCCAACCTGCTCTTAAAAATCTCCAACGATGGGAATTCCACAGCCTCCCTAGGCAATTTATTCCAGTTTTTAACCACTCTGACAGTTAGCAAGTTTTTCCTAAAGTCCAACCTAAACCTCCTTTGCTGCTATTTAAGCTCATTGTGTCTAATCCTTTCCTCAGATGTTCAGAACAATTTTTCTCCCTCCTCCTCGTAACAACCTTTTATGTACTTGAAAACTGTTAACATGTCTCCTCTCAGTCTTCTCTTCTCCAGACTAAACAAACCCATTTTTATCAAATCTTCCCTCATAAGTCATGTTTTCTAGACCTTTAATCGCTTTTGTTGCTCTTCTTTGGACTTCCTCTAATTTGTCCACATCTTTCCTGAAATGTGGTGCCCAGAACTGAACACAATACTCCAGCTGAGGTCTAATCAGCGTGGAGTAGAGCGGAAGAATTACTTCTCGTGTCTTGTTTACAACACTCCTATTAATACATCCCAGAATGGTGTGTGCTTTTTTTGCAACAGTGTTACACTGACTCATATTTAGCTTGGGATCCACTATGACCCCCAGATCCCTTTCTGCAGTACTCCTTCCTAGGCAGTCATTTCCCATTTTGTACATGTGCAATTGATTGTTCCTTCCTAAATGGGGTATTTTGCATTTGTCCTTATTGAATTTCATCCTATTTATTTCAGACTATTTCTCCAGTGTGTCCAGATCATTTTGAATTATAATCCTATCCCCCAAAGCATTTGCAACCCCTCCCAGAGGTACAATCCACGAACTTTATAAGTGTACTCTCTATGTCATTATCTATATCCTCGATGAAGATATTGAACATAACCCCACCCAGAACTGATCCCTGTGAGACCCCGCTTATTATATCCTTCCAGCATGATTGTGAACCACTGATAACTACTCAGGGAATTATTTTCCAACCACTTATGCACCCACTTTATAGTAGCTCCATCTAGGTTGTATTTCCCTAGTTTGTTTATGATAGCCACGTGAGATGGTATCAAAATCATATGTAGTCTATTTACTCCTTTTTTCCTGTTAGCGAAGTTTAAGGCTATTCCCGTGTTCTCATATTATGGTAAATATACATTATGGTTTGATCTTCAAAGAAGTGTAGGGGAGATTAAATTATTTGCTATTAGGATGACTAGCTCCTTTTGGCTGTTGCTGAGATTGGGTACCTAAATTCTGTGATAATCCAAGTCTCATTGCTCTCATTTTCAGGCATTACAGAGCATTGCTTGAGTGTTGACCCAGCCCAGTTCTACTGGGAGCTGTTACAGAGAGTGAACTTCAGGGATTTTGTACTGAGAGGAACAAAATAGCATTTAAATCATTCTCAGGAAATCAGCTTTTAGTCTTGCAAGTAGTTCAGGAAAGGCTTTTTGCTCCACTCCCACAGATAACCCTACACACCTTGAGTAGTTTCAGTGCTCCGGGTAACGGGTCCAAGAGTCACATCAATAGACCTATTAGATGTCTTGAGACATTTTATTACTGATGCAGCTAGACAGACTAGATAGCCAAATCAATAAGTAGGTAGGTAGACTAAAAACAGAAAATCACAGGTCAGAATGATCTCATCATATTTATGATACACTTCTGTCTTGGTACAATTCCCCACTCTGAACCTTAGCGTCCAAAAGATGGGGTACCAGCATGAATTCCTCTAAGCTTGATTACTAGCTTAGAACCTGTAGCGCTGCCACCAACCAGGAATTTCAGTGCCTGGTACACTCTGGACCCCCAAAACCTTGCCCAGGGACCCCCAAGACCCAGAACCTCTGGATCTTAACACAAGGAAAGTAAACCCTTTCCCTCACCATTGCCTCTCCCAGGCTTCCCCTTCCTGGGTTACCCTGGAAGATCATTGTGATTCAAAACTCCTTGAATCACAAAACAGAGAGGAAAATTCACCTTCCCCCTCCTTCTCTTTCCCCTTTCCAGACTCTTCCTGAGAGAGAAAGTAATCCTGACACAGAGAGAAATTAGCCTTTCTCTCCCCCTTCCCTCCTTTCTCCCCACCAATTCCCTGGTGAATCCAGACCCAGTCCTCTGGGGTCTCACAAGAATAACAAAACAATCAGGTTTTTAAACAAGAAGAACTTTTAATTAAAGAAAGAAAAACAATAAAAATTATCTTTGTAAATTTAAAATGGAATAGGTACAGGGTCTTTCAGCTATAGACATTGGGAATACCCTCCCAGCCCAAGCATACAAGTACAAATTAAAATCCTTTCAGCAAAAATACAAATTTGAACTCCTTTCAGCCAAATACACATTTGCTAATAAAGAAAACAAACATAAGCCTAACTCGCTTTATCTATCTAGTACTCACTATTTTGAACTTTTAAGTGCCTGTATCAGGGAGATTTGAGAGAAACCTGGTTGCACGTCTGGTCACTCTGAGCCCCCAGAGTGAACAACAACCAAAACTAACAGCACACATAGAAACTTCCCTCCCTCAAGATTTGAAAGTATCCTGTTCCATGATTGGTCCTCTGGTCAGGTGACAGCCAGGCTTACTGAACTTCTTAACCCTTTACAGTCAAAAAAGATATAAAATACTTCTGTTCTATTAACTCCTATTATCTATTTATGATAACTTCTAAAAGCAGATGAGTTGATTCATATTCTTATTGACTTGAATCTTTCAATTTCAAAGGACTAGATTCTTCTCCACTTATCTAGGGGTGGGTCTCTCTGCAGAGTCCCATTGACTTCTGCCTGAGTACAATCCTCTGCTCACACTGTCAGTTACAGCACAGGAGCTGTGGCTGGCAACCCAGCTACTATATGAATCACCCAGCTCTCTCTCTCTCAAAAGCACTGAGACAGATTAGATGAGTTGGTGCATCTTAGAAGTAGAGTTTGTGTTTGGGAGTGGTGAGGTTGGGGGCAGGGCATTCTCTGGAGATGACACTTAGCTCTGGAGTTCACTGTGCACAGAATCTGCCTGTGACATTCAGGTTCTAGCACAAGATCTCTTTGCTTGGCCATTTGTCCGATGAGCTGATAATGGAGAAAAGATTTAGTTTCTCTCTGGCAGACATTTGAGTTTAAACATCAATTTGGCGTTGGATAGAACACTGGCTTCATTTCCACTTCCACTAAAAATCAATGTCAAAATAGCCCGTCACTTCTAAGAGGGCAGGACAGATTCTTTTATGTATGAGCAGCCTGATATTCAGACTTGCAGGACACTGAGTCAAAAGGAGGAAGCTGCTGTCTAAAATGTATCCCCATGTGTCATCTATAAATACTGGCTGACTGGATTCTGTAGGTTTGGGTGGTCAGGAGTCTTGTCAAACCCTTGACAGAATTCCTGTATTTCAGGTGCTCAAATTCATTCATTCTCCTTGGACTTTCCTTCACATTCTCACAGTGCCTAAGAGCGGTGTCTGCTGGAAGTCACTGACCATGATGTCTTGCAGTCCTGTCATGTTTTACTCCTAGCTCCAATAACTGCTAGGATTGTGTTTGTTCTAGTTTTCTATAATTGCTCCCCTTCAAGGCAGCATTCTTCATACTTCACCATCCTCTCTCCTTTTTGTTTTTTGTTTGTTTGTTTGTTTGTTTGTTTGTTTGTTTTTCTGCCGGCACAGAAATGTCAATTCACATGGGCTTGTTTGCTGTGCTTTTCTACAACTATGTCTGGCGTGTCTGACTATGTCTGACTTTTCTACAACTATGTCTGGCGTGTGCGACCCCATGAGGCACACCAATCTTCAAAGCTATTTGAGTGACTGTTCGGATTTTAAAGCACTTACAAATTTTAAGGTTCAAAGCATATAAAATGGCTGGAATGAAAACCATCTGGCTGCTTTTCATATTGGTGTGTGCACACTGTAAAAAGTGAAAATTTTCTTAAATTCAGTTTGGGTCCCCTCAAGATAGAGTGAATAAAGTTGACAAACTGAGACCTTTTTGATCCTCATCATGTCAATAGTTTGAGCTCTAGCACTGCACAAAAAAACCCACCTAGAAAAATCCTTTTTATCTCTGCAACCCCTAGCTCAAATGACTTTTTGAAAAAAAAATCTATTTTTTCATGGCTTCTCTTTCCATAACCACTTGCTCAGATGACGGATAATTCAATTTACTAACCCTAACCTGCACTCTCCAGAAGCACACCAATTTTCAAAGGAATCTGACTAAGCATGTCAATATTAGAGGCCTTAGAAAGCTAACTTTTCAATGGTAGTCACAAAACAACTTTAGCCATACTAGCACTGCTGCGTCACTATAATATATAATGGCTGAGTACCCAACTTTCAGATTTCTGTCTATAACTCCTAATCTTGGAATCATGAGCATTAAAATGGGATTGTGCTGTTAAATAGAGGAAAAAGCATCAAACTAGGCCCACAGTATAGACATTCACCTCATGTAAACTGGCACAGCTCCATAGCACTATGCCAATTTACATCAGCTGACATCAATCTCCCTCACATACCTACAACCAATGTGAGTTAAACATTTCTAAATGTCACGCAGCTTTGCACCTGCAGCCTAATGAGCCTTTTATTATAGTGTTGAATGCAGTAAGAAAAAAAAATTTAATTGCTAAGAAAGAAAGAAAGAAAGAAAGAAAGAAAGAAAGAAAGAAAGAAAGAAAGTTGGGCCATTCATCCCAATAGAAGTGAAAGTTCAGATACAGAAAATCTTAATAACAGTGAATTCCTCCAAAGTTCTGTCCCTAGTGGGAATGAAACGCACCTTAATATTAAAAGTTGCACACTTGCAATTAATCCCATGGAACATAGAACTAAGAAATTGCAAACAGGTTCAGAACTTTTTTCTCGTCTTTGGTTTAAAAACTCACAGGTAAAGAATATGAATTTGAAACTGTGTAACAGGCTAGATCCCTAGCTGGTGTAAATCAGCCATTGCTCCTTTATAATCAAAGGGCCAGATCCCCAGTTGGCAAAAATAGCCCTAACTACACCAGTGTGGACGTGGTTCTTAGTCTGTAGTGTTTGCTTTGGGTACCTCTTAATGACCTAATTCATGGTGTGGGTTCCCCTGGTGGCTGTACTCCAAGAGGTGCTGATGCAATGCAGGAGAAAAGAGAAGGGGGGGAAATCTCTGCTTATCCAGTGGTAATTATGTGGAGTTAATGAAGGAACAGGCTATTTCAGGCCAGCTGAGCTTCCGGTGCCACTAGGCTCTTAGCAATTGTAGGTCACATGTCTGTACTATAAATATACATTTTATCCTGCAACCCCTTTGGAACAGCCTTTGAACCTCAGCCCACCCTTATTTTTAGCAAAGGATCCTTTCGGGGATGCTGCCATTGTGTGAGATCTAGGGAGGGTGCTGGTTACCTGAGGTTAGGTTCATCTAGGGAAGGTTGTCAGGGTGGTTTGCTCCAGAGGTGAGATCAGAGCGGGGCTCACAGCCCTGGAGACCAGATTCAGCTATTTAGCCCCAGAACAGGGACATCCTACATTGTGACCATATCTGGTGCCTGCACAAACCAGGATCAGCTGTAGAGCTGAGAGGGGATTTCAGTCTCTGATCCCATTTAGTCCATCACCTCTTAGCCAAGCCTGTCCAAGGAGGGAAGCAGGGAGCATGCATCTGTGGAGTCTGCTGTCTGCTAGGAACTGCAGAGAGACCGGCAACTCAGGAAACAGCTTCTGGATAATATGGTGATGGGGGCATGATAGACAGATAGGAATATTTGAACGTTATCTGTCTAACAGAGGAGGATCAAATGCATCACAAGTTGGGGAAAAGTCCACAACGACCAGCACAGTAAGTTTCCTGTTTCAATTAAATATGTTAGGGCATTGATATACAGGGCACATGTGAGAATATAAATATGCATGACAATTGGCACTCATGGAGATTTTTACTATCTATTTAATCAAATACCTAGAACCAGTCAGAGTTTTTTATTTGTTTATTTTTCAGCAGCAAAAATGGACTGTTCATAAAAATTGTGAAAACTCAAACCTTTGTTTCATTGTGGCAACTGAGAAGAAAACAATTTTAACTAAAAGCTGTTGAAAACTGAAAAAAATTAGCCTCTGCTGTCCTTGGAAAAACAAAATATATATCGAGGATAGCAGAGACTTTCCATGAAAATGTGTTCAATTGAGAACCCAATTTGCCTTTGCAATAATTAAAGCAGAAAATGTCTGTCTACCTGGAAAGGGAAACAGCTTTGCACCAAGGGGGGAAACATTAAGATTTTCCACTAATATCACAATTTCAAACCCATTCGCTCTATTGCAGCTGTTCCAAAGGGATAGCTCCAGGATGGTTAAACCTAATAAAGCAAAGTTGACAGCCCACAGAATATATTTTAAGCACCACGAGAGTTGAAGCCCCTAGACAAAGCCTTTCTATCATGACCCTGCCCAAGGACAGACAGAAGGTCAATGAGATTAGAACCCAGATCTTCTGCTCTAGCACCATATCTGCAGTGCTATATTGCTGCCACCTAAATGGCAGTGCTGTTGAGAGATGTACTGAACATACACGTAGTAAGACACGGTCCACCACCTTAAAAGCGTCCAGTCCTAATGGACAAGGCAGAGAAAGGGAGGCAGGGGAAACAGAGGCACAGGGAGGGGAAGTGACTGGCCCAAGGTCACTGGCAGAACCAAGAACAGAATCCAAGTCTCCTGACTGCCGCTGACCTGGTCAGCACAGACACAAAGTCACAAAAGGAAACATTACAACCTAGCAGAAACTGAGCGATGCTCCTAGCCCGTGCTCACACACAGATGGAAGTGCAGCTAGAATTGGTGCCATGGATCAATCTGTAAATAGGTAGCAGGCCATCTATTTGGAGGAATCATCACAGATGAGCTGCCACATAGGAAGCTGGGTGAATCGATGTCTTATTTCTCTAGGAGGTGGGAATCAGGCTGTGCTGTCATTTTACTATGTTAGTTTCATGCCCAAGTTGTGGGCTTGCTGTTTGTCACAATAGGGAACCACCTTGGCTAGCATTGTTGGATTTGGATTGCACTTTGTCCCATCCTTCACACTGCATTTTATCTAAGGACAGATCCTCAAATGGTGTAAACTGACCCAGTTCCATTGACTTTAAGTGAAATAATCCAGTTTTCACTAATGTGATAATGCACCTGATTAGTGCTCTGACTGATGGGTGAGGAGCACTCGTGACTCCTCATCAACAGAAGTGATGAGTGCTGTGCACCCTTGACATTCACATTATAAGATATTAGAGAAAGAGAATCAGGATCAATTCCTCTGTCACTCTAATTCTGACCACTGCCCTTCTCCTTCCCTCCACAGCCATTACATGATGTGCTGAGGAAGAAAATGTCCAACCAAACTGCTGTGACCGAGTTCCTTCTCCTGGGATTCTCTGATGTTCTGGAGCTGCAGATTTTACACTTCCTCGTGTTTCTAGTGATTTACCTAGCAACCCTGATAGGGAATCTTCTCATCATCACAATTGTTCTCCTCAACCACCATCTTCACATCCCCATGTACTTCTTCCTGATGAATTTGTCCATCCTAGACATTGGCTCCATCTCTGTCACTGTCCCCAGATCCATGGCCAATTCCCTCATGAACATCAGGTCAATTTTTTGTTCTGGATGTGTTGTTCAAGTCTTTCTCTTTGTCTTTTTTGTTTCAGCTGATCTTGTTTTATTGACCATCGTGGTGTACGACTGATAAGTTGCCTTCTGCCAACCATTGCACTATGAGAGAGTGATGAACAGGAGAGCTTGTGTCCAAATGGCAGCAGGTGTCTGGATCAGTGTTTTTCTCTACTCTGTACTGCACACTGGGATCACATTTGCAATATCCTTCTGTGGAGGCAACATGGTAGATCAGTTCTTCTGTGAAGTCCCCCAGCTCCTCAAGCTTGCCTGTTCTGACTTGTACCTCAGTGAAACTGGGGCTATTGCCTTTAGTGTGTGCTTAGGCTTAAGCTGCTTTGTTTTTATAATTGTGTGTTATGTTCAGATCTTCAAAACAGTGCTGAGAATCCCCACTGAGCAGGGCCAGCATAAAGCCTTCTCCACCTGCCTCTCTCATCTCACCGTGGTGTCCTTGTTCTTTTGCACTGCCACCTTTGCCTACAGTAATCCCACCTCCAGCTCTACATCAGGTCTGGATCTCGTGGTGCTTGTTCTCTATTCTGTGCTGCCAGCAGTAATGAATCCGATCATCTACAGCATGAAGAACAAAGAGATCAAAGCTGCATTGAGTAAACCGATAGCGTTGAAATTATTCACCAGAAATAAACTGTCCATTTTTTCCATTTCATTCCATGTTTCTTTATAAATGGAATCCTCTGATGACATTATTGTCTCCATGAGAACATGTTTTGCAATCTGCTTATGCAGAAAGGTGTGTTTAGACTGATAAAAATGCAAACAAACACCACTCTAGTCAATGGAGTTACAGTAGATTTATAGCAGTGTAAATAAGTTCAGACTCTACCTATCATGGTTTTTGTACTGCCACTCAACACCACACTCTCTGAGCACCTTCCACCTCAAGTGAGTAGCCATAATCATGCCCCTAGTGAACTTCATGATCTCTGTGTCTTCTCCTTTTGAGGGCATAAACTCTGCTTGGGTGCCATGCTTGGTTAATTGTTTGCTTGTGTGACAGATTGGAGTATGATGGTGTCAAACTGTGAAGTCTGTTTTAGTATGTGTAGAAATATTGGCACGTTCACAGCACAATGGTAGACTGTTGTGCTGTGATCCAGACAGCTATCTTGCCTGGGAAAGGTGCTTAACACCATCATGGAGATGCATCAAGACTAGAGTCTGGGGCCATCGATTTTTGTTGTCTCTCTGCTATTTCCCACTCCCCGGGAAAATGATTTTTCTATACAGGGCACCCGTAGGCATGAATGTCGGAGATAGAACTTCACAGTTTGAACTCCTGGCACAGAGACGGGGGCATATTTAACAGTGTGATTCTGCTCTGTGCAGAGAGGGACCAGCCATGCCCACACTTCGGAAGGACTTGCAAGAGAAAGACGGCAGGAGGGATTCTTCTCAGCCTGCAACCTCCAACTTACAGAATGGATGAGATCAGACTAGGGGAGGGGGTGTCTCAGGGTTGTCTGGCGGGGTCTGCACAAAGCAGGCCACAGAACCTTACCCATCCACTTTTATAACAACCCCTAACCCATGACTGAGTTATTGAAGTCCTCAAAATTGTGGTTTGAAGACCTTAAGCTGCAGAGAATCCACCAGCAAGTGACCCATGCCCCACGCTGCAGAGGAAGGCGAAAAACCTTCAGGGCCCCTGCCAATCCGCCCTGGAGGAAAATTCCTTCCCAACCCCAAATATGGTGATCAGCTAAATCCTGAGCATGTGGGCAAGACTCACCAGCCAGCACCCAGAAAAGAATTCTCTGCAGTAACTCAGATCCCATCCCATCCAACATCCCCTCACAGACCATTGAGCAGACTTATCTGCTGATAATCCAAGATCAATTGCCCAAATTAAACTATCCCATCATATCATCCCCTCCATATACTTATCAAGCTTAGTCTTAAAGCCCAATAAGTCTTTTGCCCCCACTACTTCCCTCGGAAGACTGTTCCAGAACTTCACTCCCCTAATGGTTAGAAACCTTTGTCTAATTTCAAGTCTAAACTTCCTAATATCCAGTTTGTACCCATTTGTCCTTGTGCCTACATTAGTACTAAGCTTAAATAATTCCTTTCCCTCCCTAACGTTAATCCCCCTGATATATTTATATAGAGCAAGCATATCCCCCCGGAGCCTTCTTTTGGCCAGGCTAAACAAGCCAAGCTCTTTGAGTCTCCTTTCATAAGGCAGGTTTTCCATTCCTTGGATCATCCTAGTAGCCCGTCTCTGAACCTGTTCCAGTTTGAATTCATCCTTCTTAAACATGGGACACCAGAACTGCACACAATATTCCAGGTGGGGTCTCACCAGTGCCTTATATAACGGTACTAACACCTCCTTATCCTTGCTGGAAATACCTCGCCTGATGCACCCTAAAACTCATTTGCTTTTTCAACGGCCATATCGCATTGGCGGCTCATAGACATCCTGCTATCAACCAATACCCCAAAGTCCTTCTCCTCCTCTGTTGCTTCCAACTGATGCATCCCCAATGTATTTCTAAAATTCTTATTATTAATCCCTAAGTGCATGACCTTGCACTTTTCATTATTAAATTTCATCCTATTATTATTACTCTAGTTTACAAGGTGGTCCAGATCTTCCTGAATAGTATCCCAGTCCTTCTCTGTGTTAGCAATACCCCCCAGCTTTGTGTCATCCGCAAACTTTATTAGCACATTCCCGCTCTTTGTGCCAAGGTCAGTAATAAAAAGGTTAAATAAGATTGGTCCCAAAACCGATCCTTGGTCCCCTCAAGGGTTTAACACACCAGTGCTCAAACTACTGAGCTATCTCTTCCTCATAAGAAGTCACTGATGCAGTCCAGAAGTGAACCCAGCTCACCTGTGTCTCAGTCCATTGGTTAGGTCACTATTCTTGCATGTGGGGGATCATAGTTCTCTTCTCCTCTCTACCTGGGGTGGAGGAAGAGTTGTGAAGTGAGTTCTCCCATCTCTGAGGAAAGTGCCTTAATATATGGGCTATAAGGTATTGTGGAGTATTGAAGCTGTTCCACAAGATATAAATAACTAATTATATATATATACACACATGCACATATATACACACTCAATGGACCAGTGAGTTGAACCTACCAGAGGAGTCCCCTAACACTGAGCTACAGTGTAATTTTAGCCCAATGACTAGCCAAGAATTTTATATAAGTGGAGCAGCTTCAATATGAAAGCTTGAGAAAACTCCACCCCTGTGTACCTATATACTGGTGGTTAGGGCCTTCAGCTGGGAGATCAAAGTTTCAGCCCCTGTTCTACAGCAGGTAGAATGGGGAATTGAAACTAGGTCTTCCATAACACCAGTAAGGAACACTGGGATAATGGTTGAAAGAAGGGACACCACCTCCTCTTTCAGGCAACTCGGTCAACCAAGTCCCATTGACTTGTGCTCTAAATCATTTAGGCACTTCTAGAAATGACACCTGCAGTTTCCATTTCATTAGGAAAAGTGATGTAGTTTGTTATAAAGGAGAAACGCTCATGGTGCTCTCTCAGGAAACTTGACTTTGTTCTTCCCTGTTTTGTTGTTCGCCTTAAGGTATGCTTGAGAAGAGTGCAATTATGATTTGTGTATGTAAACCAATGGAGGCTGGGATTTTCAAAGGAGCCTAAGGGAATTAAGCACCAAACATGCATTGAAATGCAATTTTCACTCAGTCAGTGGGAATTCTATGGGGAGTAAGGTTTGAGTAAAAGTTGAGATCAAAGCTAAGGATTTGAGTATTAAAAAAGTACATTGGATAGAAATCTTGGTCATAAAGGCTTGTCAGTAAAGGAAGAAACCAACATCTATTGTCTAGCACAGCTGATCTCAAACAGTGATGCACTGTCCTCCAAAGGTCTGTGGCCCATATTTTTAAAGGTCTTTAGGTGACTGAAGACACAGCTAAGTACCTAGGAGTACCTAGCTCCCATTGATTTCAAAGGGAGTTATGTACCTGGATGCTTTAGAAAATCCCAGTAGGCATCTGTCTTTGAAAATCTGGTGATATGCTAATCTTCCTTCTGGCCTGGAGAGAGGAATACTTTCAAAACCAGGAGCTGGAGAGACTAAAGTATTGGAAGAAGCAATACAGAAATGGAAGAAGTTGGAAGACCACTGGCTCAGAGGGAGGAAGGCATGATTATATTTGAGAAAATTTTATAGAGCGCAAAGCAAAGAACTTAAGGAGAATATTTAAAGTCTGAGTCTAAGGGAGACAAGTTGGATGTGATCTTACATTTTCAATGGAGATTAGCTCCAAAATCCCATTGACTGTCAACTAACTCCCTTGGGCTCCTTGAAAAATCTCAGCCTGCGTATATATAGGTAGATGGTTAGATATCAAGAGGGTGAGTGGATTGGTAGGCTGGCCTACCAGGAGGGTATAAAATGGTGTAAGTTAAAGTAGGCTGCTACTTAATTTATTGTTCACCTTTTATGGCTCGTAGGATCTATGCTATCTCCCAACTTTTGAACAGTCCCTTGGAGAAACCCCTTCAGTGTGCCAGACCCCCACAGGGTCTCACTTTTCTTTAAATCCTTGTGGCCTTTCACACCCTGAGCTCTGCGCAGTGAGTCCTTGTGTTGGTATAGAGAAGCACAGCCTGCAGTCTGTCCTGGTCCAGCCAGGGCGCCACCCAGCCAAGCTGCCGTGGAATCCACTGTTGTATCTCTCCCTCTGTTAGTCCTAGGTGAGGGCTACTGAGCTGCCCTTAACCCATCCATCTGACACCTCTTGGCCCATCCTCCTTCTCCTCCTCCTGCAGGCCCATGCTGAGTTCATATATTCTGCCTGCTAGAGTTGCCCATGGGCAGGTGTCAGTTCTTCAAGCCTTGAGGCTCCAATTGTCTTTCTGGATCTTCCATTGAAATGGGTCAGTTCCAGATGGTTCTTAGTGACCCATTCCTACCCGACCAAACGGTGATGTGACACATTCATACACCACGTATCCTGCACAGCCCCTAGACAATTTTAACCCTTTGCATCCACTGGGTAGAAATCCCTAGTCACATAACTGTCTTGCATGTCATTCATTACATTATTTCAGAAAATTCCCACTTCATCACACAAATTCTGACTGGACACTTAGAATATACCTAAATCACTCTACACAACCTGTCCAGTGTAGCCTGTTCTGTAGGTTATGTATTAATTATATTGATCACTTGAGAATTCCTAGTTCTATCTTTGAGGGTTGATAGGTTCTTGTCCTACAACCAGTATCATTAAATTTACTATATGGTTGGGAACCCTGAGGTGCACAGTTGCAACAGTCACACTATAGGAACTCTTCTATATCTACATATAGTTCATTATTATATTTAGCAAAGTCACAAACACTCTAATTTAGTAAGGCAGATAGAAAGACTACAGAATGTAAATCTGCACATCCATATTCTCACACCATCCCTTGCAAACAAGCTGAAATATTAGCCATTATCTTCATTCTCATCAGCAGTGGCCATCATTCTGGATCCTCCCAAGGGATAGATCTCTCCCCCTTACTATCCACAGACTGGGATGCAAATTCTATAATATGTTATGCCAGAGGTTCTGAAACGGAGGGTCATGACCCCGCCCCATCCCCCAGGCTCTCATGGGGTTATTACATATGTCACAAGCTGACAGGCTCCACCCTCAAATGCCATTCCACCTCCAGGATTTATAATATTGTTAAATATTTTTTTAAATAATTGTGTTTTAATTTATAACAGGTCAGGGGTCACACTCAGAGCCTTGCTATGTGAAAGGGATCACCAATACAAAAGTTTGAGAACCACTGTGTTACACTGACACCACTATATCTAATGCATATTCAGTAGGGCCTCCCCTTCCCTTAATTTGTATTTCCTCATCCTACTAATATTGAGATGTCTTTTTTCTATATGTTAGTATATTAATACATGTAACAACCATTTCAGCTCATGACCAAACCCATCACTCCTTGCTTAAGCAGATTTGCAGTTATTACTTCCATGTTCCTTGTGGCAACGCTTACTGGACCATTCTAACTCCTGCCATTGAGCAAGCTCTTCTTCTTTCCCGCAGTCTAAAGGTAACGGTTGCTCTGTGCCAAGGGTTACAGCATACTTGACCACACTTCTGCTAACTAATGCTTCAGCTAATATC
Organism: Aldabrachelys gigantea; assembly: GCA_026122505.1. Lineage (NCBI taxonomy): Eukaryota > Metazoa > Chordata > Testudines > Testudinidae > Aldabrachelys > Aldabrachelys gigantea. The sequence goes on from CM047499.1 coordinate 16,440,235, forward strand.
TTACAGGATACAGGCCTGTAGGTTTCTTGCATTACATCTGAATATAATGAAAATAGCTAAATACAAGGAAGATAAGGCACTGAATATACTAAAGGCAAGCTAGCCCTATGAGCTACACCACTCCCCAGTTCCATGGACTATTTGGAAGACTATCAATATCAGGAACTCAAAAAGGGCAGTCAGGGACAAGGGGCAAACCTGAGTCTCCAAGTAGCCAAGGAGTTCATAGTCAGTTCCAAGCCAGGGTCAATACCGAGTATCAGAGTCCAAGTCACGTTTCAGAGTCTGAGTCAGAAGGCAAAGTCCAAAACAAGCCACAGTCAAGCCAGGAGTTCAAGAACATAGAGCCAGAACAGTCAGAGCAACTACAGAAGATCCATGCTGTTCCCTAGACAATTCTCAGAGCACCCATTGGGTTTATATAGGGCAAGGAGCCATGGGACTGCTGCCTATCAAACCCTTAATGTGGAACTTCCCATGGTCTGTCTCCACACCAGGTCATGGGATATGGAGTGCAGGCTGGTTATTGCTGTTGTGTAGCATTTTGGAGTGGTTAAGTGTCTAATACTTCTGCAGACCTGGGTTCTGAACTCATGGGGGTCTGACCTTCAAAAAAATAGAAACAAGAGTCTTGGTCTAGTTTATGGTGTTAAAGTCATTGGGAGAATTAATAGGATTTGGGCACCTCCTTTAAAATCCCAAACTTGATCTAACAACCAGGGTAAACCTTCATTGCTCATGTAGGCTGAACTGAGTGTTTTCAGTACAAATGGTTTGTTAGGTTTTCTGAAAACACAAAACCAAACAAAAACCCCACACACGTATACAATAAGAGTCTATGGATGTGACCAATTACTCTGCAATGGCCCCATTTGGGACCTCAGGACTGCAAAACCTACCTAGGCAGGTTGGGCCAGAGTGGGAGTAAGGGGCTTAGCTGGGGGATGGGGGGTCAGAGTGGGGGTGAAAGGTGTGGCTGTGTGGCCATTTTACACTTGATTCTAAACAACAGGGAGGAAGTGGTTGCAAATCTGAAGGTGGAAGGCAATTTTGAGAGAAAGTGCTTGTGAAATGATAGATTTTGTGACTGTAAGGAAAAGAAGGTGTTCTGCAATTTCATATCTGAGTTTCTTCAGGACTCTTGGATGAATGCCATCTGGTCCTCATGACTAATTACGTGTAATTTATCAATTTGTTCCAAAACCACCTCTACTGACAGCTCAGTATGGGACAGCTCCTTTAATTTATCACCTAAAATGAAGGGATCTCCCTCACATCCTCTGCAATGAAGATTATTGCAAAGACTTCATTTAGCTTCTTCACAACAGCAATGTCTTTCTTGAGTGCTCCATTAGCATCTTGATCGTCCAGTGGCCCCACTGATTGTTTGTCTGGCTTCCTGCTTCTAATGTACTTAAAAAAAAAGTGCAGTTATTTTTTTGTGTCCTTAGCTAATTTTCAATCAGTTAGTCCCTGACTATGTGAGCAAGAACAGTGTAGGCAAACATCTGTGAGAGAGAAAACTTAGTATCACCTTAGAACTCTGGCCCCATCCCATCCAAGATCCTATCTCCAACTGCGGCCATCCCTGATTCTTCAGAGGAAGGAGACAAAAGAACCCTGCCAGAATCTATTAGTGGGAAGACGCAAGATTCCTTCATGAACGGTGGTGTCTGCCTGAAACCCTGAAGCATGTCCTTTAGGAACATAAGACATAAACCAGAAGTGAGGCCCAGGGTTGCTGAGCCCTGCCCCACACCTTCATACTGTCATAAATTTATCCAACACTTTCTTAAAACTAATTAAGCTGTGCATCCCTACAGCTCCTATTAGAAGGTTGTTCCAGAACTTCATCGTTCTGAGGGTGAGAGACCTTTCTCTAATTTCTACCTGAATTTGTTCATGGCCAGTTATATCCATTTGATTTTGTGCAAACAAGGAGACAGAATTAGGAATAAGAGCTCTGGCATGACTTTTATCCCAGTGGTAGTCATCTCAGCTGTGGGAGACCTCCGCTTCAAGTGTCTGAAGAGGAGAAACGATTGAAACAGAGATCTGTTCCCTCCCATGTACATGCCCTGGCCAGTGTGTTATGGGATATCTCTCAATTTCTCCTGTTCAAGACCCTTTGTGACTCTAACTCCAGCACTCTTTGGTTCCAATGGAGCTATGCTGATTTACACACTCTGGGGATCTGGCCAATTGACTTCAATGGATCTGCACTGATTTAGACCAGTGGAAGATTTGGCTCCAAGTGTCATTCAGTTATCTGAGCTGAGAATGTCGCATACACTAATTACCCACAAATCTCTGTTCTCTGACTTAAAAAAAAAGAGAGAATCAACACTAATTGAGAAACCTGAATTTCCCCAATATATTCCTTAGAGCTGTTTTCACCTCCTTGTTTTTCAGGCTGTAGATGATGGGGTTTAACATGGGGGTCAAGATGTTGTACTGGATGGAGAATATTTCATCCAGCAACGCAGAGGAGACTGAGCTGGGTTTAGTGTACTGGAGAAAACCTGTCACGTACAACAAGCCAACCACAATAAGGTGGGAGCTGCAGATGGAGAAGGCTTTATGCCTGCCCTCAGCAGAGCGTATCCTCAGGATGGTGGAGATGATGTGAACGTAGGAGATTAGGGTGAGGAGGAAGGAGCTCAACCCAAATACCAAAGCAGAAGTAAGAAGCACCACTTGATTGGTAACGGTCTCAGTGCAGGACAGCTGTAACAGAGGAGGGAGCTCACAGCTGAAATGGTTGATTTGATTGGGCCCACAGAAATGCAACTTGAGGGCAAAAACTGTGTTAAGAAGGGCATAGAAGAAGCCCGCAGTCCATGCACCAATCACCAGCTGAACACAGATCCCTTTGCTCATTGTCTGCACGTAATGTAATGGATCACAGATGGCAGCATAGCGGTCATAAGCCATGGCTGAGAGAATGAAAATTTCAGTACCAGCCGAGAAGCTAAAAAGGAACATCTGGGCAATGCAGCCATTGGCAGAAATAGTTTTGTGCTCCGCTAGGAAGTTCATCAGCATTTTAGGCACTGTGACTGAGGAATAGCTGATATCAACAAAGGATAAATGGAAGAGAAAGAAGTACATAGGGGTGTGAAGGTGAGAATCAGCACTTATCACCACCATGATCACTATGTTTCCACCCAGAGTGATTAGGTAAATAACTAAAAACACCGAGAAAAGGAAAATCTGCATCTGTGGGTCACTGGAAAGTCCCAGGAGGATAAATTCGGTCACTGTGGTTTGATTTTTCATTGTCATGCATTCAGGAAATCTGTGACCTGGAAGACCAGAAAAAAATGAGATTAACACTTATTATGGAGGATGAATGTAAAGAGAGTCCTATTCCATGCTGTAAAATGTGTAGACTAAATTGAGAGAGGGACAGAGGGTGACACCAGATGGTATTTGTGTGTTTTAAATAAACAGATTAAGCTGGATACACAAAAGGACTTGGGCACCTAACTGCCATTTTACAATTCTAAGTCCCAGAATCGGGTCCTACAGGTATTCACAAATACCCTGCTCAACTCTGACTAAGGGTTAGTCTGATGTGGGGCTCCCTCGGTCTCTCCTCTTGAAGCTGTACCTCTGTGGATACATCATAAAAGAGGCAGTGCAGAGTTACTGGATACTTGGTCTTCTGCATGTGGAGTGAATGTTCAAGCCACCAGGCTATAGAGGAATTTATTCTCTCTCTGCACTCTGGCCTTATGACTTCAATAGAGCTACAGCTGCATTACAGCAGCATGGAATCTGGCAGATTGGATGCAATGAAAGTATGGCCAATGAAAGTATGGCCAGTAGCTGAATATCTGGCCAAATCTATATAAATAATCTCCCTCTCCATTAGAGTCTGTCAGTAGATCTAGACTGTTTTGTTGGAAACACTATTTAATATATGCAGTGTATAATTGGATTCTTACCTATTAAAATCGTTAGGATTTTTCAAAAAGAAGAAGAATCATAAAATCATAGAACTGAAAGGGACCTCAAGAGGTCATCTACTCCAGTCCGTTGCATTCATGGCACCCTGGCATGTGTTTGTCCAACCCTGCTCTTAAAAATCTCCAAAAATGGAGCTTCCACAACCTTCCAGGCAATTTATTCCAGCGCTGAACCCCTCTGAAAGTTAGGAAGTTTTTCCTAATGTCCAGCCTAAACCGCCCTTGCTGCAATTTAAGCCCATTGCCTCTTGTCCTATCCTCAGAGGTTAAGAAGAACAATTTTTCTCCCTCCTCCTTGTAATAACCTTTTATGTACTTCAAAACTGTTATCATGTCCCCTCTCACTCATCTCTTCTCCAGACAAAACAAACCCATTTTTTTCAATCTTTCCTCATAGGTCATATTTTCTAGACCTTTAATCATTTTTGTTGTTTTTCTCTGGACTTTCTCCAATTTGTCCACCTCTTTCCTGAAATGTGGCGCCCATAACTGGACACAATACTCCAGTTGAGACCTCATCAGTGTGGAATAGAACGGAAGAATTACTTCTCATGTCTTCCTTACAACACGCATCCAACATATCCCAAAATGATGGAGTTTTTTTGCTACAGTGTTACAGTGTTAACTCATATTAAGCTTATGGTCCCCTATGACCCCCAGATCCCTTTCCACAGTTCTCCTTCCTAGGCAGACATTTCCCTTTTCGTATGTGTGCAACTGATTGTTCCTTCCTAAGTTTAGTACTTTGCATTTGCCCTTACTGAATTTCATTCTATTTACTTCAGATCATTTCTCCAGTTTGTCCAGATCATTTTCAATTATAATGCCAACCTTCAATGCACTTTCATCCCCTCCCAGCTTGGTATCATCTGCAAACACTATGTGTTCTCTCTGTGCCATTATCGAAATCATTGAGGAAGATATTGAACAGAATCCGACCCAGAACCGATCCCTTTGGGACCCTACTTGTTACGCCCTTCCAACATGACTGTGAAATACTAATAACTAAACTCTGGGAACTGTCTTCCAACCAGCTATGCACTCACCTTATAGTAGCTCCATCTAGGTTGTATTTCTCTAGTTTGTTTATGAGAAGGTCATGCGAGTCAGTATCAAGAAGAAATGAATGTGACCAGCAAACATTATCTTGACATAGTGACATAATTTGAAAAGAGGGGCCTGATAGAAAATGAAGGGGACATTTGCTCCTAAGTCACTTAAACCCTGACTCAGTAGGATTTTTGACTCAGCTTTCTGCAAGGCTGAATATCAGTCCGTATAGACAGTAGATAATTTATCCTGCCCTCCTGAAAGTGAATGGCTATTTTGATATCGGTTATTAATGGAAAAGGCAATGAAATCAATGTTCTGTCCAATGTCAAAATTAAGTTTGTCCCCATACAACCATAGAAAGAAACCGAACCTTTCCTCAATTATCAGCTCATGAGACAAATGCCTAAGCAAAGAGATAGACCTTGTACTAGAACCTGAATGTCAACGCAGGGAGATTCTGTGCACAGGCAAATTCAATTCCAAGGGCATTTTCCACAGAGTGCCCTTCCCCTGACCTCCCCCTCACACACACACACACCTGCTCTCAGCTATTTCAGTGCTGCCTTGAGAAAGAGTGAGAAAGAGAGAGCTGGGCAAGTCAAGTAAATCAGTTTTGCTAAGAATGGTCCCTGTGCTGTAACCGAGTCTGTGTGAGCAGACTGCTGTAGTCAGGCAGAAGTCAATGGAACTGAAGAGACTCACCCCTAGATAAGAGCGGCAGAATCTGGTCCTTTGAAATGAAAAGGATACAAAAATTTAAAAGAAATAAAATTATGAATCAACTCATCGACTTTTAAGCACAGATCATAAATATGGTGAGATCATTCTGACCTGTGATTTTCTCTTTTCTTTGTCTATCTACCTCCTTATTGATTTGTCCATCTAGGCTGTCCATCTGTCTCTGGAATACAGCATCCAAAGAGATCCAATATTCTTTACCAGAGCAATGAAACCCCTCAAGGTGTGTAGGGTTATCAGTGGAGTGAAGAAAAGAGCTTTTCCTTAGCTGACTCCAAGACTAGGAGCTGATTCTTGAGCATTGTCTAAATGCTGTCTTCTTCCCCCTGGGACAAACTCTGAAGTTCACTCTCTGTAACAAGCTCCCAGTAACATTGTGCTGTGTCAGCCTTTGAGCAATGGTCTACGGTACCTAAAAATGAGAGCATTGAGGCTTGTGTTATCATATGAATCCAAGTGATTTAGATACCCAGTCTCAGTGACAGTCAATTAGAAAGGCCTGTGTTTAGGCTGAAATTCTCAAAGCAGCTGAAGGAGATAGATGCACAAACAGCAGCACATTTCCTCTCCCTTAGACTCCTTTGAAGGTCCTAGTCTTAATGTATAATTACCACAGGTGCGCAGTGGAGGAAAATGGATGGGGACTGGCCAGCCATCCTTAAAAAAATCACCAACAGCTGGATAGACAGGTTAAGGGATGAGAAAGGAGCCAATAGACTCTATAAGATGGCAGGAAAGAACAGGAGATGAGATGAAGAAGGAGCTTTTCTGAATACAACCGGGTAAAATTTTTCAGACAAGAAGTTTAGTCACTGAAAAATGCAGTTTGGTTGACCCAATACTATTTGTGAATTAGAAAAAAAAGCCAAATTGTTTCATCCAGGGCAAAACAAACAAATAACAAAACAAGTAAAAGTCACAAAGTAGCACCGGGCACCTTAGTGCCTCCCCATGCGCATCTGACGCAGTGGGTATTCATCCACGAAAGCTTATGCTCCAATTTGTCTGTTAGTCTATATGGTGCCACAGGACTCACTGTTGCTTTTAACCTAGTGGTTAGGGAACTCACCTGGGTCATGGGACATCCTCATGCAATTCCTTCTCGATCTGATGTAGAGCAGAGATTTGAAGTAAAGTCACCTGTCTCTCAGGAAATTGCTTTAATCTTTGTGCCATAGGCCTTGCTGGAAACCTAAGCCTAAGTAACTGTATTAACCAAAGGTTGGGAATCAGGGTAGTCCAGGCTTTGACAGAATAGCAGTGCACCAAGTAGGCCCATTCCTGACCAGAGACGATGGTACAAAACCACACAACTCTCTCGAGTAACTGTGTAAACGTATCCCTGAGAGATGGTACAAGAACACACCGACTCCTCATAAAGATAAGAATGGGATGACAGGATAATGGGTGAGGATGTTTTGTTCTAACTAGCAGGTACGAGGATAAGAGTGGTAATTAACATCATCCGGAGTGCAGGATGGCACTTGTTTATATCAATGTATAAAAGGAGAAGTCCTATGAGGGGCATCTTTGTATCGGCCCAAGGGACAGGACCCTAGTGTCCTATCTTGTCACAGAAATATGCGTGTTAGTGTCCCTGTGACCCCTTGGACAGGGCATTAGTATTGTGCTTTGCTGACAATAAACCTGGCCAGGGGCCTTCACCACAAAACCAAGCCTGTGTTTTTTCTCTACGAATAACATCGAGGTCTGCTCAATTGGTAAGCTGCATTCCCTGCTCGTGCAGCTGACACTGGAGCTCCAAGAACAGCAGCACTCAGCAGCCATAAGAACTTAGGAGCCTTAACAACTGTCTGCAACACTAACAACTTGGTCTATAAGGTATTTTGGGGAAGGGCTTTCTCAGTCTCTCTGAAGCTCTTTTACTTTGTAAAGTCATCAGCACATCAGCAGCAGCAGAAACACATGGCTCTAACCCAGCCATAGGGGTATGGGTAGAATGGGTTTCCATCATGAATGGTCCATTCCAAGTCTTTTTCCTTTCACAAGAGTCAGGATGGGATGATTTAGGTTTCTGAAATCCCACAAAATTGCATCTTTCAATCTCATTCATGGTTGCATTCGTGCTCTACTTACTTCTACTTCAACTCTTTAAACCTTCCGTACAAGCATATGGTCTTCTGAACATTGTGCATACCCCCACCGTTGCAGTCGTCTTCTTCTCAACTAATGGAAGACTGCAACTTGCTGGGATCATTTAAGTATCTCCCTGTTTGTGACAAAATCAAATCAGTGGATGTCAAGGATAGGTCATAACTTTTGACACTTAGAACTGTTTAATTTCCTCTTCTCAGCTCTTTCTAATTAATATGTTTCTGCTCTGTATAACAGAGTTGTCATCACTATCATATTGAATACTTGTCTCTTAGTTGTCACATAGACATTCTGCCTCCCAAACAGAGGGCTTTGAAGGTGCTGAAATGTCATTGGCGCAAGAGCCATCAGATGTGTGAATTCTTCAGATATAGAAACTTGTGCTGTCAAACAACTACCCAGATAGAAAAACCTATTCACCCATTCAATGTGATTGTCATCTACATGCACCATCAGGAAGTCATGAGGAACATCTGGGCAAAAGAAATTGTCCATCCAAATTATTTGTCAAAGAATTCAGAGAAATCAGGATGAGTTCACAAATGACTCAAGGCCAACATTCATTGCTAACATTTGACTGACTAATGAATGACATGTGTCTATGCCTTTTTCAAGAGACCAGAAACTACCTCATATATTTCTGAGCATTTCCTCATGTGATTGCTATACATAATTTTGAATTTTATAATATGTTATGACACAGTACACTATCCGCATTCTTTCTCTTTGTTCCTCTCTGTTTGGCATTTATCCTTCCATCAGCAACTATCTATCTATCTATCTATCTATCTATCTATCTATCTATCTGAGTGACAAGATAGGTGAGTTATTATCTTTTATTGGGCCACTTCTATTGGTGAAAGAGGCAACCTTTCGAGCTATACAGAATTTTTCTTTGGGTCACTGTGCAATGAGTAGGACATCCTCTATAAGGCAGATAATCCATATCTTGTGGACATGAATTCAGCCAGCACCTCAAGGGAGCTAAACGTGAATTAGGAGGACATTGTTTTCCCTAGGAAAGGAATCATGGGGCTGTGAACCAGAAACTGGATGTCAGCTCTCAGTATCTGCTGAATGTTGTTTGCTCCTTATATGGGGCAAATTGTAAAATGACTGTCAAGGTTCAAACCAACTGCACCTGTACTCTCCCTCTATAGTCCAGCCACAGCACCAATTCTCAGGCTTCCCACTCTCCAGCCATTGCCTTTCCTATGAGGAGACCCGCATCTCTCTCCTAGCTGGGGAGGTATTTTGAGGATAACCTGTTCCCAGACTTCAATTTATTACTTCCAGTAAAAGATAGCCTGCCTAACAGACCAGTTTCACTTCTCTCCTCACAGACACTAAAGAGTGTCATTGCTATATTTGTAAGTTACCACACAGCTCTTTCTAAGCAAGCATGTTTTATTCATAAGGTAAAAGCACTACAGAGAAAATATATTAAAAATAATAAACGATTCTATACATATGCTAATAAGCTTACCAGTGATCACCCCTAACTGCAGCCTGGGCTCTCAGAGAAGCTCTCCTTCAATCTCCACCCAGGATTTTTCCTGCTGTTTCAAGTATATCACATCCTCAGCTCTGAACAAGAAGAACTCCTGACTCTCTGAGTGACTCATTTATCCACTTTAGCTCTTTGAAGAGACCTTGAAAATGTAATCAGCCAGACAATAGGTCACTACTCAAAATGCAGCTTCAAAATGAGGGATTCCAGAGGAGTCAGTCACATTCCCTTCCTCGCTTCCCAAGAATTTCCTTGAAAATCCACTTTACATGTCTTGTCCCCAAATGTCCTTTGAAGTTCCTAATGTCTCCCAGAGATTGCACTAATCAGAACTTCATCCTAAATGAGCTCCATAAAATACTGTAAGAGTACATAAATATTTGCATTTTTAATATAATCAACTTCAAAGATATTTATCTTAATTCAATAAGGTTTAAGGTAATTCATTAGGGTTTGTGCAGGATGTTACAGGACACTTTCATATCTGTCATAGTGACAATCTTGAAATATAGTATCTCAACCTTTTACCACACTTACTGGACTCAATCTTTCTTCCAGCCTTACTCCCATCTATATGGGATTGGCTCTTTGTGTCTTTCTAATCCATTCCAGTCTGTCTTGAATGCTATTCCTCGGAAACTCTGTAGCTAATCAAATCCTTTACTATGACAACCATTCACCTAGTTCTGGGTCTACCTACCCTCCTCTTCTAAATGTAACCCTCTGTTATCTGATATTCTTTTCATACTCTAAGCCTGGCCTCCCTCAGCTTTTCTATAACTGGTACCACCTTCACACTTCCCCTACTTTGTTCATTCCAAACATGGTCAATATTTGTAACTTCAAGCACCAATCTTAATGGTTTTCTTTCCACTGTATTCAAGATCTGCTCCTGTCTCTTGCTCAGTACCCAGCATTCAGAGCCCTACCAAAGTGCAGGCTTAGTTATCGACTCGTAGATCCCACTTTTCACTTTCATAAGCTTTGTGAAACCTCTGATGTTCATATAAATATTCACATAGTGCCCAGTCTTGCAAAAGGCTTACTCCAGTGAACAGGTAGAACAAATTAAGTGTGAGTATGGACCATTGCCATCACTGTTAATCTGTCTGCAGGATTGGGATGATAGACAGTGTTGTTTGGGCTCAAGCCTGCAGGTGGTCTAAAAGTGAAAGTCCTGCTCTCCTCAGATGGATATCTACATGCAGAAAGGCTATGGGGATCTGTGCATTTAGTCTAAGCACTCCAGTGCACGCAGTATCATGTCTACAGAGAAGAAGAAATGCACAAAACCCAGAAGAGCTGCATGGAAAACACCCATTCAGTCAGGTCTCTCTTTCTTTCTTTCTTTCTTTCTTTCTTTCTTTCTTTCTTTCTTTCTTTCTTTCTTTCTATAAAGATATATAAGATGATGAGGGTGATTTGGTGCAGTAGTGTTGAGATGGTTTTCCATGCATGTGCAGATGGTATGAAGAAGACACACAATTAGATTGTGGAACTCCTTGCAACGGGGATATGCTGACACCATAAATGTAGAAAAATTAAAAAAGAAACAGGGTATGAAAAAATATCCTGAGTTATTATGATTAATTATGATAACATTGCTGAAAGGGATATTAAATATCATGTCTATTGTGAGGTTCTTGAATCTCCCTCTGAACATCTGTTCCTGGTCCCTGTCAGAAATGGGATAGAGGAATTAGATGGCAGGTCTGTCTCAGTATGGCTACTTTTATGACTCTGTGACACAGAAAATGGCATTGCAAGAGAGCAGTGTCCTTCAGTAGCATCCTTGTCGCAGAGATCACAACAATATTTTATGTGCATTAATATATTAACCTCTGCAATACATCTGCCCATTTATTTTCCTCAAATTACAGAAGATTATTACTAACAAGCATCCATTAAACACCAACCAACTTCTAGTCTTTGTGTTTCAGATAAAATTAAAGAAAGTTCATGACCCAAAGGACTTAAATATAACAAATAAAGAACCAGGAAATACCACATCTTCTTTTATTATTATTTATTTTATATTACAATTAAGTGATCTTAAGGCCTTGTCATGCTTCATTCTGTATGGATATTATAGACAGTCAGAAAAAGAAATTTTCATTACCCAGTAAATTCCATATTTCAACATTTGTTTTAAACCCAAAATAGGCCAGAAAGTTGAAATGTCAACACTTTTGTGACAGGAAAAAATCATAAAATATTTAAATGCAGAAATATCTAAGCATTTCATTTTGTCCATTTTTATTGAAACAAGCCAGCCTTTTGAAGTGTCAATTTCATTCTCAATCAATATTTTGATCTAAGTTAAATTGAGATCAGTAATTTTGTCATTTTAAATTAAAATGTCAACTCAATTTTTTTTTATTTCAGCTTGACATTTTGAAAGAAAATCTATTATTTCATTTTGAGAGGTCAAATTGAAATGAAATTTTTGTTTAGATTTTCTGTATGAAAAATTGAAATATTTTACTTCAAAATCCAGATTTTCCAGGAAAAGAAAATTCTATCATGGTGAAACCACACTTTGAAAATTGAAAAAAAAATCATGGTAAAAATGTTGACCAGAACTAACAAACCTAAATGTACTCATGATTGTTGCCATGAAGAATTGAGAGTACAACAGAGTGATGCTTAGTAAGCAGGTTGCAAAAGTTTTGAATTTGGATAACAAAGACGGAGATGGTTTTCTTCATGTAAATACTCCCATTGTTCAACCAGCTCTACTTATTTTGTGTGAAGAATCTGAAAGAAGAAATTCTCCCTGTGAAAATGGGAGCAGAGGGTGATGTCTTTCTTAAATGGGGCAGACAGTGCATGCCATCAGTACTAGGATGGGATGGGAAGAGAGATGGAAGTGGGCACATGTATGGAATTGTGACTGAACTCACTAGACAGGGAATGAAGAGATCAGGATTCTCTGCTTGAGGTCTTCAAACCACAATTTGAAGACTTCAATAACTCGGACGTAGGTTAGGGGTTTTTATAGAAGTGGATGGGTAGGGTTCTGCGGCCTGCTTTGTGCAGGAGGTCAGACTAGACGATCATGTTGGTCCCTTCTGACCTCTGAGTCTATGAGTCTATGAGGATTCCATGTCTTGCTCTCCACAGATTTTCAGGCTGGCCTTGAGCAAGAGGCTGGGACTAAGTTATTCCCATCCAATAGGAGTTGGGCACCTGACTCTCCTAGACTCATATGAATAGCTCAACCTATTGGTTGACTCTTCATTTACCCCAGACCATATCTCTATAATTCAAACATTGGCAACGGATGAATTCAAAGTCATATCTTTTTTCCCTGAGACAAGATCCTCAGCTGGCATGTATTGGAGTAGCCCAGTTTATTTCAGTGGAGCTATGCTGCTTTTCACCAGCTGGGATTCTGCATCTAAAGGTGAATTTCACTTAGGTGCAGAGTAGCTGCACCACTTCCTCCTACGTTTATGATGTCAGTGGACACTCAGCCATACACAGGGCTTTCCAACTTGACAATGAGTGAAATTTGAGGAAAACAATATCACTTTAGAATATGAACACTATGGTCAGAGCCACATTTGATGTAAATCCATGTACCTACATTGACTTAACAGCACCATGTCAATTTACACCAAGGAGTAGGTTCGGAAAAGGACATAGGAGATGTGATGCTGAGCATTGCAGAGCCTAACTTTGAAGTGCCTGGAAAATCACAGAGATTCACAAAACCAGAATTTGGCACCATGGCTCTCTCCACAATGGAAGAGGAGAGATTTATAGAATTGGCCAGAATCTCAGCTGGCATAAATTGGCCATAGATCCCCTGCAGTCAGTGGGCCAGATTAAGACATATGGAGATAGAGGAAAGGAAGAAATGTGTGATTGATTCCACAGCCCAGTGCTCAAAGCACACACTCTGGATTTAGGAGACCCAAGATCCAGTCCCCGTGTTCAAGTGACTCTTGTACAACTGGGAACCTGGCTCGCTGACATCAGTTGAGCCACACTCATTTAGACCAGCTGAGGTTTTGTCCCAATGTGTCCGTCAGTTACCTGAGCTGAGAATTTCCCAAACACCAGTTATCCACAGTTCTATGCTCTCTGATGTAAAAATATGTAATTTAATTTATTTAAGATCATCAACGTTACCTGATAAACTTTAATTTTCCCAATATTTTCCTTACAGCTGTTTTCACCTCCTTGTTTTTCAGGCTGTAGATGATGGGGTTTAACATGGGGGTCAAGACACTGTACTGGATGGAGAATATTTCAGCCAGCACCACAGAAGAAACAGAGATGGGTTTTGTGTAATGGAGAAAACCTGTCAGGTACAACAAGCCAACCACAATCAGGTGGGAGCTGCAGGTGGAGAAGGCTTTACACCTGCCCTTTGCAGAGCGTATCCTCAGGATGGTGGAAATGATGTAAATGTAGAAGATCAGCCTGAGGAGGAAGGAGATTGAGCCAAATATCACAACAGAAGTAAGAAGCACCACTTGATTGGTGGGGGTCTCAGTACAGGCCAGTTGTAACAGAGGAGGAAGCTCACAGATGAAATGATGGATTTGATTGGAGCCACAGGAATGCAACTTCAGAGTAAAAACAGTATTAAGAAGGGCATAAATGAAGCCTGTGGTCCACGCCCCACTCACCAGCTGAACACAGATCCCTTTCCTCATTTTCTCCATGTAACGCAATGGGTCACAGATGGCAGCGTAGCGGTCATAAGAGATGGCTGAGAGAATGAAAATTTCAGCTGCACCTGAGAGGAGGATGAAGAACATCTGAGCAATGCAGCCATTGACAGAAATTGTTTTGTGCTCTTCTAGGAAGTTCCTCAGCGCGTTAGGCACCGTGACGGAGGAATAGCAGATATCAACAAAGGATAAATGGAAGAGGAAGAAGTACATAAGGGTGTGAAGGTGAGAATCAGCTCTTATCACCACCATGATCACTATGTTACCAACCAGAGTGATTAGGTAAATAACTAAAAACACCGAGAAGAGGAAAATCTGCACCTGTGGGTCACTGGAAAGTCCCAGGAGAATAAATTCAGTCACTGCGGTTTGATTTTTCTTTGGCATTTATTGAGGAAAACTGTGATCTGGAAGATGAGAGAAAACAAATGAAATGAACACTTTTAATAAAAGTAAATTTAAACAGCATGTGAAGTTAATCTCTCTGTAGCATGAATGTAAAGAGAGCCCTACTCCAGGCTGTACAACATGTATTTTAAACAAAATAAAAATTAATTCCTATCATAAAAGTTAATTGAAATGGCATATAGAGATCATCTCTTCAGTTGGATGAATAGAAGGAGAGCCCTATTGTATTCTGTAATATATATATTTTTAAATAGACAATATTTAGAGAAAGCAACAGTGATAAGCTGGCTGGAATTTGTGAGTTGTACAGAGACAAAATGGGCCAGATGCACAAGAGGACTTAAGCCCCTAACTGCCACTTTACGCACCTAAATTGCAGAATTAGGCCCCACAGGTATTGACAAAATTCGCACCCAGCTGGGACTATGGGACAGTCTGATGTGTGCCTCACTTTGTCTCTGCTCTTGAATCAGTTCCACTGTGGTAAAATAATTAAAGAGTCATTGGAGAAAGGGGGTCTGGATACTGGATCTCCTGCATTTAAGGGGAGGGCCCTAACCACCAGTACATAAAGCAATTCTCTCACTTGCTGTTTCTCTCCAGTCTTAAAACTCTTTAATCTGTCCCTCTAATATCAGCAGAGATACAGCTGTTTTTACTCCAGCTGGGGATCTGGCCCCTTTACTCCAATGGAGCTATGGCTGAGTCACACCCACTGGGGATCTGGCCAATTCTATAAGTACCTCTTTCTCTATTAAGTTTTGTAATTTTTGTAGGCCAGTGGTTTTCACCCTTTTTTTAAATTTTGTGTACCCATAAAAATTTTTGAATGGAGGTGCGAACCCCTCCTCAGTGGACTCCCAGGGGTCTGCAGACCACAGGTTGAAAACCATCATTGTAGAGTATTTAATATCTATATTATTTTATTGGATTCATACCTATTAAAATATCTAGGATTTTTATAATAATAAAATAATAAATAAAAAATGAGTGCATGGACAGTGGTGGAGAGAGATCAAACCTATTAGGGATAGAAGATGAATAAACTCATGACTTCTACAAGGATATCAGAAAAGAGAGACAGAGAACCTCAATATGAGTGCACAAGTCCTTAAGGGTTATTTATACAGAAGAAAGATCAACCAACATAGCTCCTCCCTGAACTGCACAACGTGTTCTGAAAAAAGAAGAGACTGTGGAGCACCTGCTGAGCCTGGCTAGGAGAGAACAGACGCATGAGGCCACCATGTTCCTACACTGAAGTCTCTGTGGAAATGCATATTTAAATGAATTTTGTTTTATTACAACCACCAAATCAAAAGTGCTCTAGAGAATGAAGAGGCTAAGATTTTATGGGATCTGGCAATTGTCCCAGATCGAGCAGTGCAGAAAAATAAGCCAAATGTTAATAGATAGCACCATACCAGCAACCAGTGTCTTAAAAAATAAACAAGAAGACAAGTTTTCAAAGTATGAAGAACACTTCCACAAAGTAGATTGATTATGGACAAATAGAATACAGATGATCCCAGCAATTATTGGAATACTTAGAGTGATCCCTAAAGGTATGATTGAGAAGCTGAAAACATATGACGAGTGCAAGATATCATGGTCAGTGACTTCCAGCAGACAGCGATCTTAGGCACTGTGAAGATGTGAGAGAAAATCAAAGGAAAATGAGAGCATTTGAGCATCTAAAATGCAAGAATTCTGTAGAGAGTTTAACAAAGCTCCTGACTACCCAAACCTATGGAGTTGGTGCAGGGCGTGGTTCATTGGTGACTTAAATTTTAGACAGTAACTTTACCCGTTTTTATAAATAAAGATCTTGTATATTGTGAAAATTATTTGTTTAAAAAAATCCCCCTTATGTAGTATTGAGGGGCAGTAATAATTATCATGATATGTGCCTAGCAAACACTCTCTAGGCATGATGACATGATTTTAAAAAGAGAGGTCTGATTGTAAATTAATGGATATTTTATTCCTAAATCACTTAAATTCCCCTGAAAATTCAACCCAATGAGACTTTTGACTCAGGATCCTGCACATATGAATATCAGGCTATTCCTACATAAAAGAATCTCTCCTGCCCTCTTGGAATTAACACTGATTTGTAGTGGAAATGGGAAGGAAGCCAAAGTTCTGTCCAATGTCAAATCTATGTTTATCCCATATATATCCCAGAGAGAAAATAAATCGTTTTCCAATTATCAGCTAATCAGACAAATACCCAAGCAAAGAGATGGACCTTGCCTGAGTAGTAACAAAGGTACTGTTCACAGTGATAGCAAAAGCTAAGTGCCTTCTCTAGAGAATGCCCTGCCCCTAATCTAGTCACCCACCAACACACAGACTCCAAAAGTAGAAACTATTGTTATCCTGCATTAGCTGATCTCAGTTTTTTCAGTGCTGCCTCAAGAAATACACAAAGAGAGAGAGGGCTGGGTTGCCAGCCATGACCCCTATGGTGCTACTGACTACATGTGAGCCGATTGCTTCATTCAGGCAGAAGTCAGAGGGACTCTGCAGAGAGACCCACCTCTAGCTTGGGGGATGAGGGGCAGAGGACTTAGTCCTTTGAAATTAAAGGGAAAATAAACGATTGTAATGAATAAAAACATGAATCAACTTACCTGCCTTTTAAATGTGGATCATAAATGTGGTAAGATCATTCTGACCTCTGAGTTCCTCTTTTTTGTTTTCTTAGTCTTTTTTTTTTTTAATCCAGGAGTAGTGATAGACTTCAAGGGTTATCAATGGGAGTTGAGAAAAGATCCTTTCCTTAGCAGACTCCAAGACTAAGAGATGATTTCTTGAGAGCTGTTTAAATGCTGTCTTGTTCCACCTTGTTCCCACTGGAACAAGATCCCTGAAGTTCACTCTCTGTGACAAGGTACCATAATATATAATTACCACAAGAGAGTAGTGGAGGTGAAAGCATGGGAATTGGCCAGCCATCCTTAAACATCACCAGTAAATGGATATGCAGGTTAAGAAATGAGAAAGTCTCATAGACTTTAAGGTCAGAAGGGACCATTATGATCATCTAGCCTGACCTCCTGCACATCGCAGGCCACGGAATCTCACCCACCCACTCCTGTAACAAACCCCTAACCTATGTCTCAGTTACTGAAGTCCTCAAATCATGATTTAAAGACTTCAATGTGCAGAGAATCCTCCAGCAAGTGACCCGTGCTCCACGCTGCAGAGGAAGGCGAAAAACCTCCATGGCCTCTGCCAATCTGCCCTGGAGGAAAATTTCTTCCCAACCCCAAATATGGCAATCAGCTAAACCCTGAGCATGTGGGCAAAACTCAACAACCAGACACCCAGGAAAGAATTCTCTGTAGAAATTCAGATCCCACCCCATCTAACATCCCATCACAGGCCATTGGGCATATTTACTGCCAATAATCAAAGATCAATTAATTGCCAAAATCAGGCTATCCCATCATACTATTCCCTCCATAAACTTATCAAGCTTAGTCTTGAAGCCAGATACGTCTTTTGACCCCACTACTCCCTTGGAAGGCTGTTCCAGAACTTCAATTCTCCGATGGTTAGAAACCTTCATCTAATTTCAAGTCTAAACTTCCTATTGTCCAATTTATATCCTTTTGTTCTTGTGTCCACATTGGTACTGAGCTTAATTAATTCCTCCCCCTCCCTGGGATTTATTCCTCTGATATATTTATAAAAAGAAATCATATCTTCTCTGAGTCTTCTTTTGGTTATGCTAAACAAGCCAAGCTTTTTAAGTCTCCTTTCATAAGATAGGTTTTCCATTCCTCGGATCATCCTAGTAGCCTTTCTCTGTACCTAGTTCCAGTTTGAATTCACCTTTCTTAAACACAGGAGACAGAACTGCACACAATATTCCAGATAAGAGCTTATCGGCGTCTTGTATAACGGTACTAACACCTCTTTATCTTTACTGGAAATACCTCGCCTGATGCATCCCAACATCACATTAGCGTTTTTTAACAGCCATTTCACATTGGCGGCTCATAGTCATCCTGTGATCAACCAATACTCCGAGGTCCTTCTCCTCCTCTGTTACTTCCAACTGACGACTTCCCAATTTATAACTACAATTCTTGTTATTAATCCCTAAATGCATGACCTTGCAATTTTCACTATAAAATTTCATCTTATTACTATTATTTCAGTTTATAAGGTCATCCAGATCTTCCTGTATGGTATCCCAGCCCTTCTCTGTATTAGCAATACCTCCCAGCTTTGTGTCATCCTCAAACATTATTAGTACATTCCCACTTTTTGTACCAAGGTCAGTAATAAAAAGATTAAATAAGATTGGTTCCAAAACCGATCCCTGAGGAACTCTATTAGTAACCTCTTTCCAGCCTAACAGTTCACCTTTCAGTATGACCCATTGTAGTCTCTGCTTTAACCAGTTCCTTATCCGCCTTTCAATTTTCATATTGATCCCCATCTTTTCCAATTTAGCTAATAATTTCCCACGTGGAACCGTATCAGATGCCTTACTGAAACTGAGGTAAATTAGAGTCACATCATTTCCTTTTGTCTAGAAAATCTGTTACCTTCTCAAAGAAGGCCATCAGGTAGGTTGGCACAATCTACCTTTTGTAAATCCATGTTGTATTTTGTACCAATTACCATTGGCCTCAATGTCCTTAATTACTTTCTTGTTCAAAATTTTTCTCAAGACCTTGCATATTACAGATATCAAACTAAGAGGCCTATCGTTACCAGGATCACTTTCCACTTCCCCTTTTAAAAATAGGAACTATGTTAGCAATTTTCCAGTCATATGGTACAACCCCTGAGTCTACAGATCGATTAAAACTTCTTGCTAATGGGCTTCCAATTTCATGTGCCAGTTCTTTTAATATTCTTGGATGAACATTATCTGGGCCCCCCGATTTAGTCCCATTAAGCTGTGTGAGTTTAGCTTCTACCTCAGATGTGGTAATATCTACCTCCATATCCTCATTCCCATTTGTCATCCTACCATTATCCCTAAGCTCCTCATTAGCCTCATTAAAGATTGAGGCGAAGTATTTGTTTAGATATTGGGCAATGCCTAGATTATTCATAACCTCCACTTCATCTTCAGTGTTTAGCAGTCCCACTTCTTCTTTCTTGCAAACTCCCACTGAAACTCCCATGTTTACATCTCTGTTTGCTGGCTCCTGTGCCACTGCAGTTGTCTGAAAGGATTAAATAGACAGTAATATGGCAGGAAAGGCTAGGAGATGAGACAAAGGAAACGCTATATTGTATAGAGCTGGGCTGGGGGGAATTTCAGACAAACAGTTGATTCACCAAAAAATGTTGTTTTCATTGACCACAAGCTTGCCAAATAGTTCCACCAAAGGCAAAGGGGAAAAAATGGCTAAATTCACAAAGAAGCACAGAGAACCTTGTTGACTTCCAGTACCTTTAATACAATGGCTAGAGGACTCATCACCTGGCACATGGGAGAAACTTGTTCATGACCCACCTCTGTCAGTTGTGGAGGAGATCTGAAGTTTGGTTTCCCATCTCTCAGGAAAGTGCTTTAATCTCTGGGCTATAAAGTAGTTTGTGTCAGGGCTTTCTCATTCTCTCCTCTTGAACCTGTTCACTTTGTATTAATCAGCAGCACATCAGCATCAGCAGATACACATGGCTATAATGCAGTCATGGCAGCATGTAGAATTGGTTTCCATCTTAAATGGTTCCTTGCAAGTCTTCTTCCTTCCACAAGAGTCAGTATGAGAGGATTAAGGTTTCTTTAATCACACAAAATGGCATTTTCCAATCTTCTTCTTAGTCTGCCTCATGCTCTATTTCCTTTGACCCCACATATAAAAAGCTTCAGTAAAAGCATAACTTCTTCTGCAAGTTGAACATGACTGCACTATTACAGTCATCTTCTCAACTGATGCCAGACTGCAAATTGCTGGGATCATCTAAGTATCTCCTCATTTGTGACAAATCAAACAACTGGAAGTGAAGAATACACTGCACCTTTTGACACTGAAAACTGTTTAGTTTCCTCTCCACAGCTGTATTTAATAGATATGTTTCTTCTGCATATAAGAAAGATGTCATCACAACAACGTCTAACACTTGTTTCTTAGTTGTCACATAAACATCCTGCTACCCAAACAGGGGCCTTTGAATGATGCTGAAATGCCACTGACACAAGACCCATTAGACCTGTAACTTCTTCAGATATAGAATCTCCTGCTGTCATCTGACTACCCAGATACATAAAACTATTCACCCATTCAAAGCTGTTGCCATTTATATGCTCTGTCAGCAGGTCATGAATAACCCTGGGCAAAAGAAATTATTTGTGAAAGCATTCAGTGAAATCAGGATGAGTTCATAAATAACTTAAGGGCACAAAACAAGGCCAACATTCGCAGCTAACTTTTGACTGATTAATGAAAACCACTGGCATGGTTCCATGCCTTTTTCAAGAGATCCAAAACTGCCCCCTACATTTTGAACATTTCCTTATGTGAATCGTATACATTTTTATTAATAGTACAATGTGTTACATCATCATAGACTTTCAGCTTTATTTCTGTGTGTCGTTTATTGTTCCATCAGCATCTCTCTCTCTCATTCTCTCTCTCTCTCTCTCTGTCAAGTCAGACCACTTTTATTAGTGAAAAAGACAAGCTTTCAAGCAACCCAGAGTTCTTTCCCAGGTCACTGTTGAATGGGTAGAACATCCTCTATGGTGCAGGGACTCCATAGCTTGTGGATATGAAGTGAGCCAGCACTATACGGAAAATAAACCTGCACCTAGGAAAGGCAGCATGGGGCTGGGAGCCAAGAACCTAATGGAGATTCTCAGGGTCTGCTGAGTGGGATTTGCTCCTTACCTGGGGCTGAATGTGCAATGATTGGTCAAGGTCAGGACAAGAGCACCTGTGTTTCCCCAGCTATGGTCCAGTGAGGCCACCTAGTCTCAGGCTTCCTGCCCCTCAGCCATGACCTCTCTTGGATGGAGACCTGCATTGCTGTTCCTTCTGACAGGGGTATTCTCTGGCTGACCAGTTACCTGCCTTCACTGTATTATTCCTAACAGACCATCTTCACTTCTCTCCTCAGAGATGGTACCCAGTGTAATTGCTATGCTTGTAAGTCACCACACGGCTCTTTCTAAGCAAGCATATTTTAGTCTTAAGGTAAATCACTACCCAGAAAAATATATAAAAATCAATAAAAGAAACCTATACAACAAGTTTATGAGAGATCACCCCGACTCATAGACTCATAGACTCATAGGTCAGAAGGGACTAATATGATCATCTAGTCTGACCTCCTGCACAAGGCAGGCCACAGAACCCTACCCATCCACTTCTATAACAACCCCTAACCCATGACTGAGTTATTGAAGTCCTCAAAATTGTGGTTTGAAGACCTCAAGCTGCAGAGAATCCACCAGCAAGTGACCCATGCCTCACGCTGCAGAGGAAGGCGAAAAACCTCCAGGGCCTCTGCCAATCCGCCCTGGAGGAAAATTCCCTCCCGACCCCAAATATGGCGATCAGCTAAACCCTGAGCATGTGGGCAAGACTCATCAGCCAGCACCTAGGAAAGAATTCTCTGCAGTAACTCAGATCCCATCCCATCCAACATCCCCTCACAGATCATTGAGCAGACTTATCTGCTGATAATCCAAGATCAATTGCCCAAATTAAACTATCCCATCATATCATCCCCTCCATATACTTATCAAGCTTAGTCTTAAAGCCAGATAAGTCTTTTGCCCCCACTACTTCCCTCGGAAGGCTGTTCCAGAACTTCACTCCCCTAATGGTTAGAAACCTTTGTCTAATTTCAAGTCTAAACTTCCTAATATCCAGTTTGTACCCATTTGTCCTTGTGCCTACATTAGTACTAAATTTAAATAATTCATCTGCCTCCCTAACTTTAATCCCCCTGATATATTTGTATAGAGCAAGCATATCCCCCCACAGCCTTCTTTTGGCCAGGCTAAACAAGCCAAGCTCTTTGAGTCTCCTTTCATAAGGCAGATTTTCCATTCCTCGGATCATCCTAGTAGCCCATCTCTGAACCTGTTCCAGTTTGAATTCATCCTTCTTAAACATGGGACACCAGAACTGCAGACAATATTCCAGGTGGGGTCTCACCAGAACCTTATATAACGGTACTAACACCTCCTTATCCTTGCTGGAAATACCTCGCCCGATGCATCCTAAAACCGCATTTGCTTTTTTAACGGCCATATCACATTGGCGACTCATAGTCATCCTGCTATCAACCAATACCCCAAGGTCCTTCTCCTCCTCTGTTGCTTCCAACTGATGCGTCCCCAATGTATATCTAAAATTCTTATCATTAATCCCTAAGTGCATGACCTTGCACTTTTCACTATTATATTTCATCCTATTATTATTACTCCAGTTTACAAGGTGGTCCAGATCTTCCTGAATAGTATCCCGGTCCTTCACTGTGTTAGCAATACCCCCCAGCTTTATGTCATCCGCAAACTTTATTAGCACATTCCCACTCTTTGTGCCAAGGTCAGTAATAAAAAGGTTAAATAAGATCAGTCCCAAAACCGATCCTTGAGGGACTCCACTAGTAACCTCCTTCCAGCCTGACAGTTCACCCTTCAGTACGACCCACTGGAGTCTCCCCTTTAACCAGTTCCTTATCCACCTTACAACTTTCATATTCATCCCCATCTTTTCCAATTTAACTAACAGTTCCCCATGCGGAACCGTGTCAAACGCCTTACTGAAATCGAGGTAAATTAGATCTACCGCATTTCCTTTGTCTAAGTAATCCGTCACCTTCTCAAAGAAGGAGATCAGGTTGGTTTGGCACGATCTACCTTTAGTAAATCCATGTTGCAATTCGTCCCAATTACCATTGACCTCAACGTCCGTAACTACTTTCTCCCTTAAAATTTTTTCCAAGACCTTACATACTGCAGACGTCAAGCTAACAGGCCTATAGTTACCCGGATCACTTTTTTTCCCTTTCTTAAAAATAGAAACTACGTTAGCAATTCTCCAGTCGTACAGTACAACCCCCGAGTTTACCGATTGATTAAAAATTCTCTCTAACGGGCTAGCAATTTCATGCGCCAGTTCCTTTAATATCCTCGGATGGAGATTGTCCGGGCCCTCCGATTTTGTCCCATTAAGCTGTTCAAGTTTGGCCTCTACTTCAGATGCGGTAATATCGACCTCCATATCCTCGTTCCCATTTATCATCCCTCCATCATCCCTAAACTCCTCACTAGTCTTATTAAAGACTGAGGCAAAGTACTTATTTAGATATTGGGCCATGCCAACTGCAACATGGGCTTTGGTAAGAGCTCTCCTTCAACCCCCACTCAGGGATTTTGCTGTGGATTCATGTCCTTCACACTGTCACCTCAGAACAAGAACAATGCCTGACTCTCAGTGTGACTCATTTATCAAGTTTGTGTCTTTGAAGAGACCTTGCATATGTAATCAGCCAGACAATCTCTGCCCAAAGTGCAGCTTCAAAAGAAAGGTTTCCAGGTGAGTTATTTGCACAGGGACAGCCTAGAACTAATGGCGCCCTATGCGAGAACCGTCTTTGCTGCCCCGCCTCCAAATGTAAAAATTTTGAAAACCTTATTTTTCATTGCATTTGTAGCACATTTCATTACTTTGGTGCATGATTTGCATGAATGATTTATCCCTGTCATGTAAGAAGTTAAATTTGCACAGTAGGATATGTAAATCTGAATTTTGTCACTGACAACAAAGACACCACCCCGAGCCGAGGACTCCCCAAGCCCTGGGTTGCCTGCCACTGAATCCGGGCCTGCATTTGCATTCCCTTTTCACCCACAAAATCGCTTAAGACATCCACTTCACTTGTATTGTACCCAATAGTCCTTTGAAGTTCCTAATAGCTCCTAGAGATTGCATTATTCATTGCTCTCTCCTAAAGAATCTCCATGCAATCCTTCAACAGTACATAAATATTTGAATTTTTGATACAAACAATTCCAAAGAAGCATAAACTTAATTCAGTAACGTTTTTCCAAGATATTACTGGACATTGTCATTTCTTTCATAATGGCAATCTTGCAA
The DNA here is from genome assembly GCA_026122505.1 of Aldabrachelys gigantea. NCBI lineage: Eukaryota > Metazoa > Chordata > Testudines > Testudinidae > Aldabrachelys > Aldabrachelys gigantea. The sequence continues at coordinate 16,464,803 of CM047499.1, forward strand.
TATAGTGTCTGAACGCCTGGCTGAACTCAAATTCTCTAGGCTTACTCCCATCTATATGCAATTGTGTCTTCAGGTTCTTCTTATCCATTCTAGTCTGTCTTGTATATATTTTATCTGAAACCCAGAAGCTAAGCAAATCCTTTACTATGACATCCATCCATCTAATTTTGGGTCTTCCAAAACAACTCTTACTCTCCTCTACTAAATTTAACTCCCTCTTTCCTATATGTTTTCCTGATTTTCTTTTTGCATATTCAAACCATCTAAACCTGGATTCCCTCAGCCTTTTTTTTTTTTTAAATTGTTATCACCTTCACACTTCCCTAGTTTGTTCTGAACATGGCCCATCCTTGTAACTCCAACCACCGATCTTAAAATTTTCATTCCACTCTAGTCAAGATTTCCTCCTTTCTCTTCTTCGGTGCCCAGATTTTAGAGTCCTGCAAAAAGACTTGTAGATGCTACTTTTCAATTTGGTTGGCTTAGTGAAAACTCAAATGCTCATATAAATATTCATATAGTGACCAATCCTGCAAAAGTGTGACTACGGACCACTACCAAGATTCTGAATCTGTCTGCAGGACTGGGATCACACACAATCTCGATTGGGCTCAGTTCCTCAGGAAGTCTAAAAGAGGAAGTCCGGTTAGCCTCCCTTGGGGTTCTGAATGCAGACAGGCTGTAGGGATACAACCATTTAGTCTAATGATGCATCTGAATTTAGTCTATTGCTGTATCTGAAGAAATTAGTTTTTTTACCCATGAAAGCTTATACCCAAATAAATCTGTTAGGCTTTAAGGTGCCACCGGACTCTTTCTTGTTTTTGTGGATACAAACTAACACGGCTACCCACTGATACTTGAGAATGAGAATCATATAGTCTAAATACTCAAGGTCATGCAATATCATGTCTATAGAGAAGAAGAGATGCACATAAATATAATAGATGGATGAAAAAGCCCACTCAACCAAGTTAGACTTTCTTTCTTTAGGATTTGCTTTAAGTGAGGATGTGTGTTTGGTGAACCACTGTTGGGAGAGTGTTCTATGCACAAATAAAACACATAATTAAATATTATGCTTCAGGGATTAAACCAAACTGTAACAATTAGAGACTCTGCTATGGGGGCAGATTATCTCACATCTATGTACTGACAGGTTATTGAGTCTTCCTCTGAACAGCTGGTTCTGGTCACTGCCAGAAAGAGGATTCTAGACTAGATGGCAGGTCTGATTCAATATGGCAATTCTTATGTTCCCATGACACAGACAATGGCAGTACAAGAAGCGAGCTATTTTCTTCAGCAGCTTCCTTTATCCAAAGATCTCAAAGGACTTTATGTGTATCACTGTATGTTCTATTAATTTAGATGGAATATATGGCCCCAAAGCTGTTAACATAACCCAGTGACTATCCAGCATTAAACAGCATTAAACAAGCTTCAGAATCTGGTATACAGAGAGCTCAGCCTACTTGTTACCATGGCAAATCATCATTACGCATCCTTTTTAGCTTTTATTAAAGACAAAGAAAAGAAGGACAAACAATTAAAGTCTTTGAAAAGGAAAGTGTAAAATAAGGCCTTTATTTTAACAACATCTGTTATTCCCCTCCACTTTAGCTGAGGGAAGTTTTTTGAAAGAAAAAAAAACACATCATTCTTTGACAGACTTTTAGATGGCATTAAAGATGATAATAATTGTTCTTTTGGGGAAAAGAGGAGAAGTTAGCACAGATGGGTGGGAGCTATTGTTGCTGTTCTTGCTGAAGTCAGATCCCGTTTACTAGAAGACAAAATAAGAGAAAAACATACACAAGGGGAGAGAAAGAAACAGCAAAGATAGAAAATGCAGCTTTAGTCTTTGGGGTTGACTCTCATTTGCAACTTCACATCTGGAGAAACAGAAACACTGCTCAAACTCTTATTAGCCACTTAGAGACCTGGCAAACTTGTACCAGCATCCAGCTGTGTAGGGCATTACTCTCAGTGGCCTCTTTCTGGTCACAGCCTCACAGCAGTGCTGCTAAGTATACAGCCTTGTCCTGCAAAGCTAGACTTTCATTGGACAGAAGGGAAAAGGGAAGGGATAGGAAAGAGAAGAAATAAAGTGGCAAAGCAAAAGGAGGCAGGGCAAAGGAGAGGAAAACGGAGTGAGAGAAAGTCTCTCATCTTAGGCAGTATTTAGGATTTAACTGGAGGCAGTGATGGTGTTATCTTCTTCTTTCTCTCTGGATCAGTCTGGTTAGGACATCTCTCAGGATTAGGATGAAGAAGTTCTAGGATCCCAGGAAATGATGGGGGCATCAGCCATGATGGTGACACTCACTCCAAAAGCCAACTTTTCTACCCAAAGTCTCTTTCTTGAAGAACCCCAAAAGGGACTGATGGGTTCAGTCGCCCATCCCCTCATTACTTTGCTCACCAATTAAGCCTTGCTTGATACTCCGATTTTGGTTCACTGATTTTTCGATCTCACACCATCTTATTTATGAGGCATGATCTTAGCACAGTTTGTGAGTTCTATCATGAGACCTTTTCCTTTGGACTAATTCAGTCTCTCTTTCTTCTTCCCTTTTAGTGTCTTTTTCCATCACCATTTGCTGTTATAGGCTAGTGTAACATCTGATAAAGTGAAACATACTTTTTTACAGTTGAGCTCACAATGAAGGTAAATTTGTAGGCCGAATTATTACAAAGTGTATTCAACTCTGTAGTCCATCTGTGAGGTTCTTTTCCCCAAATTACAGGTTATTACCATCAATCATCCATTAAGCACCAACAAAATACTAGTCTGTGCACTTAAAATGAAATTAAAGAGAGTCTCTGACCCAGAGAGCTTAATTGTAATAGACTGAGACACTAGAGAAACCACTTCTTTATTATATATAATCTGTCCTGTGTTATACAGGAGGTCAGACTAGGGGATCACACTGGTCCCTTCTGGCCTTTGAATCTATGAAATCAGTTCTTTGTTATGCTTGGCAGTGTACAAATATTAGAGATACAGAAATTTCCATCACACAGGAAGCTCCATACTTTGACATTTCATTTAATCCCAATGCGGGCCCAAAAGATAATGTCAAAATTTTCATGAGATTAAAAATTCTAAAACGTTTGGATGTAGAAATGTCTAAATATTTCATTTTTAAATTTGATTGTAAGAAAACATTTCCTCTTTAAGTGTTCATTTCAAACAAAATCTTTCTTATTGAAGGAATATTTTTATTTATAATAAGATTGAGAGGAGTCATTTTATTGCCAATTTAAGTGAAAACGTCAATTCAAAATGAAACTTTTCATTCAGTTGGACATTTTGAAACAAAATCTCTCATTTCATTATGAAATGTCAAATTGAAATGGAATCTTCCCCCCAACAAAAAAAATATATATATTTATTCAAAATTCAGATTTTCCCACAGAAAATTTTTATCTTGATGTAACAATATTTCCTGATTTTGTTTTCCAAACTTGGGGAAAAAAATTGACCAGAACTAATAAACATAGAAGTGGTCATCATTCCTGTTTTAAAGAAATTACAATCCAACAGAGTGATGTTTAGTAGGCAGGACACCCTGCAAAAACAAGAGGGGAAAATAGATAAATCATGCTGTTTTCTATTCAATGAGCTGATTGCAAAAGTTGTGAATTTTAATGAGAAAGAGGGACATGATTTTTTTTCATGAAAATATTCCCATTTTCAACCAGCTTTATTCATTTTTTTGTGAAGAATGTGCAAGAAGAAATTCTCCCTTGAAACCAGGAGAAGAAGGTGGTAAATTTCTTAGCAGGGACAGGGAGTGCATTCTGTTAGTACTAGGCTGATATGGGATTACCAGTGGCACATGGATCAAGCTTCAATATCTTCCTCTCCACTGACTTTCTTACTGACCCTGGGCATAGATTCATAGGTTCATAGACTCTAGGACTGGAAGAGACCTCGAGAGGTCTTCGAGTCCAATCCCCTGCCCTCATGGCAGGACCAAATACTGTCTAGACCATCCCTGATAGACATTTATCTAACCTACTCCTAAATATCTCCAGAGATGGAGATTCCACAACCTCCCTAGGCAATTTATTCCAGTGTTTAACTAACCTGACAGTTAGGAACTTTTTCCTAATGTCCAACCTAAATCTCCGTTGCTGCAGTTTAAGCCCATTGTTTCTTGTTCTATCATTAGAGGCTAAGGTGAACAAGTTTTCTCCCTCCTCCTGATGACACCCTTTTAGATACCTGAAAACTGCTCTCATGTCCCCTCTCAGTCTTCTCTTTTCCAAACTAAATAAACCCAATTCTTTCAGCATGTCACTGGGATGACATTTTCCCCATCCAATAGACCCTTAATTCCTTTCTGTATCATATCCATGCATGACTAAGCACTTACAGGTAGCAGCCATGGTTCACATGCTACCTTGAATGTTCTCATGTATAATTCTGTGGATTGGAGCCTTCCAAGATCCATTTTCAGTTAAGTGCTTCTTGACTGGCCACTTAACTTGCACATTCCTTTCTAAAGGAGCTGAACAAATGCCTTACTAAGGCTATTTAAAAACCAAACAAGTACACAGCCAATATTCAAAACTTTAAATACAACAATAACACATGCATACAAATAGGATGAATATATTCAGTAGATCATAACCTTTACACAGATATGTTACATGGCATATATAGCATAAAACATATTCCAGTTTTGTCATATACACATTCATAAACTTATTTCCATAAAGTCTTCTGGGGTGCAACATCACACCAGGATCCCATCCCCTTTGCTCCACTGTCTCTTCTACGCAATGGGGATGTGGCCTGCTGAGTTCAAAGGAGCCACACTGATCTAGACCAGCTGAGGCTTTGGTCTAAAATGTCAGATACTGAGCTGAGAATCTCCCAAACACAAGTTATCCACAGTTCTATGCAATTTTTTTTTAAAATAACATTTACACTACTTGAGAAATTTAAATTTCCCCAATGTTTTCCCTATAGCGGTTTTCAATTCCTTGTTTTTCAGGCTGTAGATGATGAGGTTTAACATGGGCATTAAGACGCTGTACTGGATGGAGAATATTTCATCCAGAACCACAGAGACTGAGCTGGGTTTTGTGTATTGGAAAAAACCTGTCAAGTACAACAAACCAACCACAATAAGGTGGGAGTTGCAGGTGGAGAAGGCTTCACACCTACCCTCTGCAGAGCGTATCCTCAGGATGGTGGAGATGATGTGAATGTAGGAGATGAGGATGAAGAGAAAGGAGCTTGATCCAAATATCACAAGAGAAGTAAGAAGCACTACTTGATTGGTAAATGTCTCAGTGCAGGACAGCTGTAACAGAGATGGAAGCTCGCAGCTGAAATAGCTGATTTGATAGGGTCCACAGAAATGCAACTTGAGGGTAAAAACTGTGTTAAGAAGGGCATAGAGGAAGCCCATGGTCCATGCACCACTTACCAGCTGAACACAGATCCCTTTCCTCATTGTCTCCACATAACGCAGAGGGTCACAGATGGTAGCATAGCAGTCGTAAGCCATGGCTGAGAGAATGAAATCTTCAGTAGCAGCTGAGAGGAGTATAAAGATTATCTGAGCAACGCAGCTAATGACAGAAATAGTTTTCCTCTCTGCTAGGAAGTTCCTCAGCATATTAGGCACCGTGACCGAGGAATAACAGATATCAACAAAGGATAAATGGAAAAGGAAGAAATACATAGGGGTGTGAAGGTGAGAGTCAGCTCTTATCACCACCATGATCACTATATTACCACCCATAGTGATTAGGTAAATAACTAAAAACACCAAGAAGAGGAAAATCTGCATCTGTGGGTCACTGGAAAGTCCCAAGAGGATAACTCCGTCACTGTGGTTTGATTTTTCATTGTCATTTGTTCAGAACATCTGTGACCTGAAAGACCAGAAAAAATGAAATTAATAATTATTATGAAAATAAATTGAAATTGTATGTGGATATTATCTGTTCCAGAGGATGAATGTAAAGAGAGTCCTATTCCATGCTGTAAAATGTGTAGACCAAATTGAGAGAGGGAGACACCACATGGTATTTGTGTGTTTTAAATAAACAAAATAAGCTGGATACATAAAAGGTCTTTGGTACCTAACTGCCACTTTAGATGTCTGTGTCCCAGAATCAGGTCCTACAGGTATTCACAAATTCCCTGCTCAGTTCTGGCTAAGGGTTAGTCTGATGTGGGACTCCCTTGGTCTCTCCTATTGAAGCTGTTCCTCTATGGATAAATTGTAAAAGAGGCAGTGCAGGGTTACTGGATACTTGGTCTTCTGCGTGTGAGGTGAGAGTTCAAGCCACCAGCCTACAGAGGAATTTATTCTCTCTCTCTGCAATCTGGCTTTATGACTTTAATGGAGCTACTGATGAGTTATACCAGCATGAGATCTAGCAGATTGGCTGCAATGAAACTATGGCCAATTTTGACAATAGCTTGACATTTGGTCAAATCTATAAAAATAATCTCCTTCTCCATTACAGTCTGTCAGTTGAAACTATGGCCAACTGAAACTTTGAAACTATGGTCAATTGATAATAGTTTGACATCTGGTCAAATCTACAAAAATAATCTCCTTCTCCATTATAGCCTGTCAGTTGTTCCAGATTGACCTGATGTATTGCAGAGGCAGATAGAGAGACTATCTACCTACTTACTGATATGTCTGCCTAAATAAACTAAGAAAACAGGAAGAGAAAACCACAGGTCAGAATGATCTCATTGTATTTATGATCCACATTTAAAAGTCAGCTGAGTTGATTCATATTTTTTTCTTCCTTTTGAATCTTATTTCATCCTTTCCATTCCAAAAGATCAGATTTTCTTCCCTCTCCCCTGCCTTAGCTAATGGGGTAAGAGTCCCATTGACTTCTGCCTGGATGCAGCAGTCTGCTCACACAGAGGCAAGATGGATGAGGTAATATCTTTTAACGGACCAACTTGTGTTGATGAGAAAAAAGAGTTCTGTGTGGATCAAAAACAGAAGTTGGCCCAATAGAAGTTATTATCTCACCCACCCTGTCTCTTGAATATCCTGAGACCAAGACAGCTACAACTCCACTCTATGCTCATACAGAGTGAGTTGCAGTACAGGGGCCACAGATGAGAACATAGCTACTATCTGAATCACTCATCTCTCTATATCTTTCTCTCTTTCTCGAGGCAGCACTAAAAAAAATTGAGTTCATTTGTTGCATGTTAGCTGCAGTTCCTTTTTTTGGAGAATATGTGTGTGTGTGCATCTTTTAAGGGAAAGAGTATGTTAGGCGTAAGGCATTATCTGGAGAAGACTCAACTTTATTTAGACCATAATGGCCAAACCAATGGTCCATCTAGCCCAATATCCTGTCTTTCAACAATGGCAGGTTTCAGATGCTTCAGAAGAAATGAACAGAACAGACCAATGTATCAAATGATCCATTCCCTTTTATCAAGTCTCAGCGTCTAGCATTCAGACATTTAGGGACATTCAGAGAGTGGGGATGAGTCCTTGGACATCTTGGCTAATAGCCAATTACCCTAATTAACTCAATTAATCCTTTTTTTAACCCAATTATTATTTTGGCCTTCACAACATCCTGTGGCAATGAGTTCCACAGGTTGACTGTGTGTTGTGTGAAGAAGTGCTTCCTTATATTTGGTTTAAACCTGCTGCCTATTAATTTCATTGAGGGACCCCTTATTTGTATATTATGTGAAGAGTAAATAACACTTCCTTATTCACTTCCTCCGCACCATTCTTGATTTTACAGGCCTCTGTCACATTCCCCTTAGTCATCTCTTTTCCAGGCCAAACTTTCCCAGTTTTTTAGTGCCTCCTTATATAGAAGCTGTTCCATATCCATGATCAATTTTGTTGCCCTTCACTGTACTTTGCCAAATTCTAATCTATCTTTTTATGAGATGAGGCAATGAGTACTGCATGTAGCGTTCATTGTGTAGGCGTACCATGGATTTATATAGAGGCATTATGACAGCTTCTATTTTATTATCTCTCTCTTTCTTAATGTTTCCTAACATACTGTTCGTTTTTTGACTCCTGCTGTTTTCAGAGAACTGTCCACGACTCCACGACTCCAAGATTAGTAACAGCTAATTTGTTTTCCAATTCAATTTTATTTTGCGTTTATGAGCATTTACTTTCATTTGCCATTTTCTTTGTCCAGTCACTCACTTTTTGGAGATTCCTTGGTAACTCCTCATAGTCTGCTTTGTATTTAATTATCTTGAGTAATTTTGTATAATCTACAAACTTTGCTACCTCATTATTTAACATATTCATAAATAATCTGGGGAAAGGGGTAAACAGCACTGCTCCTAGTACTGATCCTTGAGAGACTCAGCTATTTATCTCTCTCCACTGTGAAATTGCCCTTTGCACAGAACTTACCTGTGTTAATATTTATGTTTTTAATACAAGGTCCATCTCTTTGCTTAGGTATTTGTCTGTTGAGCTGATAATGAAGGAAAGGTTTAGTTTCTCTCTGGGTCATATGGAGACAAACATAGATTGGACATTGGCGAGAATATTGACTTAATTCTGATTTCTATTAAAAATTGATGTAATAAAAGCTGTTCAGTTCCATGAGGCAGAAGAGATTCTTTTCTATAGGTGCAGCCTAACATTCAGATGTGCAAATCAATGAATCAAAGTACCATTGAGTTAAATTTTCAAAAGAGTTTAAATGTGACTTTTGGTCCTAAGTTACTTATTTTCTATCAAGCGCCTCTTTCCAAAATTATGTCACTGTGACTAGAAAATATTTGCTGGCACATTCATTTCTTCTTTTTTCCTTCTTCTTCTTGAAAATTCCTAGCTATTTTTATAAGAATTCAATAAGATACCACAGATAATAAATAGAATTTTCAACAAAACAGTCTAAATCAATAGTCAGAAAATAACAGACAAAGAGATAATTGTCCAGATCCCCTGCTAGTGTGAATCTGCTGTGGCTCCATGAAGTCACTTCCTAGCAGAGCAGAAAACTATTTCTGTCAATGGCTTCATTGCCCAGATCTTCTTCTTTATCCTCTCAACTGGTACTGAATCTTTCATTCTCCCAGCCATGGCTTATGACCGCTACTCTGCCACCTTTGACCCACTGCATTACGTGAAGCCATTTCATCTGTGAGCTTCCTCCTCTATTAAAACTTTCCTGCACTGAGACCCTCACCAGACCCTTGCTTCTTACTTCTGTTCTGATATTTGGGTCAAGCTCCATCCTCCTCACCCTGGTCTCCTACATTCAAATTATCTCCACCATCCTGAGGATACGCTTGGCAGAGGGTAGGGATAAAGCCTTTTCCACCTACAGCTCCCACCTGATTGCGATTGGCTTATTTTTCCTGACAGGTTTGTCCAGTACACAAAATCCAGCTTGGTCTCTATGATTCTGAATGAAATGTTCTCCATCCAGTACAGCATCTTGACCCCAAGGTTAAACCCCATCATCTACAGCCTGAAAAACAAGGAGATGAAAACAGCTGTAGGGAAAATATTGGAGGAAATTCAAGTCTCTCAAGCAGTGTCATTGTTCTTAATTCTCTTCTCTTCATCAGGACGTTGAACCAAGCGTCTCCTCCCTCTTGAGTGACTACCGGAACTACTGAGCTAAAACTAAGGAGGGACTTCTTCCTCCTAATTCCTTCTCAGTCTTCTCTGTCCCCCCCCACCAGCTTATTGCAAAATGCACCTTACTGGGGATTAGAGGATTCACAGATTGAAATCCCAAGCAGAAAAATTGTTTGCCTCATGAGGATTAAGGCAATGCACACCTTGAAATATTGGGGTGGCTAGGACACAGGCATCTCAGTATCTCCCATTGGCTAAATTAGGAAGTGACCCACCAATCAAGCTGGCTTTTTCAAATCCGATTCTTAGGCACCTATCTGTCCTCTTCCATTGTGAAGGGAGCCAGGGTGCCAAATTCTGGCTTTGTGAATCTCTGTGATTATCCAGGCACTTCAAAGATAGGCACTGCAATGCTCAGCATGAGAACATCTATGTGCCTTTATGAACCTACCCCTTGGTGTAAATTGACATGGTGCTGTTAGGTCAATGTAGGTACATGGATCTACATCAAGTAAGGCTCTGACCGTAGTGTTCATATTCTAAAGTAATTTTTTTTTCCTCAAATTTCACTCACTGTCAAGTTGGAAAGCCCTGTGTATCGCTGAGTGTCCACCTACATCATAAACATAGTAGGAAGTGGTGCAGCTACTCTGCACCTAAGTGAAATTCACCTTTAGATGCAGAATCCAGCTGGTGAAAAGCAGCATAGCTCCATTGAAATAAACCGGGCTACTGCAATACCTGCCAGCTGAGGATCTCATCTCAGTGAAAAAAGATATGACTTTGAATTCGGCCATTGCCAATGTTTGGCTTATTCAGATATGGTCTGGGGTAAATGAAGACTCTACCAATAGGTTGAGCTATTCAAAAGAGTCTAGGGGAGTCAGGTGCCCAACTCCTATTGGATGGGAATAACTTAGTCCCAACCTCATGCCCAAGGTCAGCCAGAAAGTCTGTGGAGAACAAGACATGGAATCCTGATCTCTTCATTCCCTGTCTAGTGTATTCAGCCACAATTCCATGCATATGCCCACTTCCATCACTCTTCCCATCCCATCCTAGTACTGATGGCATGCACTCTTTGTCCCATTTAAGAAAGACACCACCTTCTGCTCCCATTTTCACAGAGAGAATTTCTTCTTTCAGATTCTTCACACAAAATAAATAGAACCAGTTGAACAATGGAACTATTTGTCCATCATTGTTATCCAAATTCAGAACTTTTGCAACCTGCTTACTAAACATCACTCTCTTTGTTTTTCAATTTTCAAAATGTGGTTTCACCATGATAGAATTTTTTTTTTTTCTTGAAAATCTATTATAACATTAAACACCAACGTTTGGAGAAATATACCTGATGCACCCTTGATTCTACAGAAAACCAGTCTGTAATACAACCATTGACCCTCGCACAAGTCCGTGTTCCATAGTACTGTTCCTCTGTTTGGCACACTAAGCCCTCATACACCCCACAATGGTGAAGCCGTATCCACAGCACTGATTGATACAGTGAGTCAAAACCGGCGACAAAGTCTATAAACTTGATGGTAACATCCTTTGGTCACTCTAGGAGCTTTTCAGTAACATTCTTCTATCAACTGTGACACTTGGGTTTTCTGTTTAGTAACTCTTAAGATTGTTTCAAGATTTGTCACTATTGTTGTGCTTTTTGTGCCATATATTGGAATGTGTATTTCACCCTGCAGGTCTCTCTGGGAACTAGAACCTGCCTCCCTAGGGGAAGAGGGAGGAAGCCCTTTCCAACAGTTGCCTAACACCTTACACTTAGCGAGTCCACAAGTCAGCTAGGGGTGTGATTCCCAGCTTATGCAGACTCACTTATTGTAGCTCTCATTGAGGTAACTCACTCTAAATAGTAGCTGCTGTAGTACAGGCAGTGGCATGTGTTGGCATGGGCTAGGCATGTCAAATAAAAACCCAAGAGCTTCAGGCAGGTTTCTACTCAGTGAAACTAGTCTGTGCATCCACTCACTGCTGTCCATGATACTACTGCTACACTGCTAATTTTGGAATTCTAGCTCGATGGACTGGGAATCACATCTCTAGCTCATAATGTAGACGCAGCCTTAATGAACATTGTGAGTCAATGAGTTAAAGGCTGTAGCATGCTGCCTGGGGGACACTGGAAACAGTTTGAACAGGCTGGGTCACACTGGGGGAACATCACTAAGTTGTACGAACAGACAGGAGAATCTGGGCAGGCCAAGAGAATGCAAATCAGACAGGTTGTGTTCCTTTAATTTAAGAGCAAAGCCAAATTAATTTAGTTTTTAGCGTAGTATGGAATTATATAACACTAAGTATGTGTGCAGGGCTCTGGCAGGAGCTGTCCTTCATCCTCTACCCAGGGATTTTCTTGTGGTTTCAAGTTCATCATATCTCAACTCAGACCAAAATCATCTCCTGACTCTCTGCCATTGACTTCTCCAGTTTGGCTCTTTGAAGAGACCTTGACTAGGTAATCAGACAGACAATGGGTATCTGCTCAAAGTGTAGCTTCAGAAGAATGGATTTTAGGTAGGTCATTTGCATAATCTACACCGCCAACAATTTCATTAAAAATCCACTTCACAAGTATTATCCCAAAAAGTCCTTTGAATTCCCCAATATCTTTCAGCAATTGCATTATTCATGTCTTCCTCCTAAAGAAGCACAATCCAGTCCTGAAGAAGTACATGAACATTTGCATTTTTAATGCAATGAAGTCCAAGGATGTGAAACTTAATTCAATAACATTTATTCAAGGATCTTGTTATATCTGCAATATAGTGTTTTGCACACTTGCACGCTACATTGCACTATTGTAATACAGTGCCTGAACCAGTTGCTGCACTTATATAACTCAAATCTTGTTAACTTTATTCCCATCTATATGGAGTTCTTTCTTCACATCATTCTTCTCCATTCCAGACTGTCTTGAATGCTATTCTTCGGAAAGTCTGCAGCTAATCATGTCCTTTAGTATGACACTCATCCATCTAGTTCTGGGTCTGCCAACCCTTCTCTTTCCCTCCACTTCTAAGTTTAACTCCCTGTTTCCTATATATTCTTCTGATTTTCTTTTCACATGGCCAAACCATCTATGCCTTGATTCCCTCAGCTTTTCTATAATTGGTACCAATTTCACATTTGCCCTTCTTCATTCGTTCAGAACATGGTCCATCCAGCTCTACATTTTCATTTCCATTGTATTCAAGATCTACTCCTGTCTCTTCCTCAGTGCCCAAGAACGTTACTCCTGTGAAGATGTTATAAACATGAATAATTTTACTGAATTTACATGTCAGTACCAACTCCTAGCACAAGTGATTAGATTGATAGATTCAGTCGTGCAGGTGGTCTATAAATGGAAATCTTCTAAGCCTCAATTGGAGGTCTGAATGCAGACAGACTGTGGGGGTATATCCATTTAGTCTAAACATTCAAGTGCATATCGTATCATGTCTCTAGAGAAAAAGAGATTCACAAAAACATAATAGGGAAACGAAGAAGCCCATTCAGTGGAGACCTCCTCCCTTTCTTCCTGTAGGGTTATTACAATTAATTATGACAACATATTTTAAGGGATATTAAACATCATGTTTCATGGATTAAGCCACGTAACCCAGTAACTGTCCCACATTAAACAATTTTAAACAAGGTTCAGAGTTCACTTTTCAGAGACCTCAGTCTGCTTAGTACCTTGGCAAACACACCAAAAAAAAATCTCTTTTTATAACCTTTTATTAAAGACAAGAAATAAAAGTGCATTTCAACTGTAAAATACTAAATCAGGCTTTCATTTTAACAACATCTCTTGTTCCCTTTTTCTTGAGCTGGAGACAGTTTTTAAAAAAAACAATTATATAAGTTCATGGAGGATAGGTCATCAATGGTTATTAGTCCAGAAGGCCAGAGAGGCAATCCCCTGTTCTGGGTGTCCCTAAACCTCTGACTCCCAGAAGCTGGGACTGGACGACAGGGGATGTATCACTCAATAATTGTCTGTTCTGTTCATTCTCTTGAAGAATCTGGCACTGGCCACTGGCAGAAACATGATACTGGGCTAGATGAACCGTTGGTCTGACCTGGAATGGTCTTTCATTTGTTCTTATGTTCTAACATGATAATAGGTGGTTCCCTAGTCAATGGGAGATGCTAAGGAGTGGGGTGTGTTCTAAGCCCTGCTGCTGTCAAAGAGTTCAGTCCCCCTATCCCCATGAGGGAAACAAATCTTTCTGCTTGTCATTATCAGCTAGGAACCCTCTAACCCCACCTAAGGGTTTTTTCACATGAAGCTGGGGCTGGAGGAAGAACAAGAAGGAATTAAAAGGAGGAGACCGCTCATATCTTTTATCCCAATGGTCAGGGTAGTCACCTGGAATGTGAGAGACCACCACTTCAAGTGCCTGATAAAGAGACAGGATTTAAACAGGCGATCTGTTCCCAGCCATGTGGATGCCCTAACCACCAGGATATGCTTATGTGAGTCTCTTGTTAACTCTCCTGTTCAAGCCTAAATTCCTTTGTGGATCTAGCCGTCCCTGGGGAGTAAACCCATTGGCTCCAATGATTATTATATTATTCTTATGAATTATTATTGAAACTCCTTTAAGTTTTTTGTAGGATAGAATAAGATAACTGATATTAAATGGAATTTCAACAATTACTCAAAAAAACATAAGAACAGAGATTAATAGATGAATAGAAATGGCCAGAATCTCAGGCGCTATAAATTGGCCATAGATCCCCTGAAGTCAGTGGGCCAGATTAAAGAGATATGGAGATAGAGGAAAGGAAGAAATGTGTGAATGACTCTATAGCCGGTGCTCTGAGCACTCACTCTGGATTTAGAAGACCCAAGATCCAGGTTCCAGTGGCTCTTGTACAACTGGGAATCTGGTCTGCTGACCTCAGTGAAGCCATGCTCATTTATACCAACTGAAGTTTTGTCCCAATTTGTCTCAGTTACCTGAGAATTTCCCAAATTTCCCAAACACCAGTTATCCACAGTTCTATGCTCTCTAAGGTAAAAATATGTAATTTACTTTATTTAAGATCATCAACATTACTTGACAAACTTTACTTTTCCCAACATTTTCCTTAGAGCTGTTTTCACCTCCTTGTTTTTCAGGCTGTAGATGATGGGGTTTAACATGGGGGTCAAGACACTGTACTGGATGGAGAATATTTCAGCCAGCACCACAGAGGAGACCTAGCTGGGTTTTGTGTACTGGAGAAAAGCTGTCAGGTACAACAAGCCAACCACAATCAGGTGGGAGCTGCAGGTGGAGAAGGCTTTATGCCTGCCCTCTGCAGAGCGTATCCTCAGGATGGTGGAGATGATGTAAATGTAGGAGATCAGGGTGAGGAGGAAGGAGCTTGACCCAAATATCACAACAGAAGTAAGAAGCACCACTTGAGCGGTGAGGGTCTCAGTGCAGGCCAGTTGTAGCAGAGGAGGGAGCTCACAGCTGAAATGATGGATTTGGTTGGAGCCACAGAAATGCAACTTCAGAGTGAAAACAGTGTTAAGAAGAGCATAAAAGAAGCCTGTGGTCCACGCCCCACTCACCAACAGAACACAGATCCCTTTGTTCATTCTCTCCATGTAACGCAATGGATCACAGATGGCAGCATAGCGGTCATAAGCCATGGCTGAGAGAATGAAACCTTCAGTAGCAGCTGAGAGGAGGATGAAGAATATCTGAGCAATGCAGCCATTGACAGAAATAGTTTTGTGCATTGGTAAGAGGTTCCTCAGTGTGTTAGGCACCGTGACGGAGGAATAGCAGATATCAACAAAGGATAAATGGAAAAGGAAGAAGTACATAGGGGTGTGAAGGTGAGAATCAGCTCTTATCACCACCATGATCACTATGTTACCACCCAGAGTGATTAGGTAAATAACTAAAAACACCGAGAAAAGGAAAATCTGCATCTGTGGGTCACTGGAAAGTCCCAGGAGAATAAATTCAGTCTCTGTGGTTTGATTTTTCATTTTCATTTATACAGGAATTCTGTGACCTGGAAGAACAGACAAAAATGAAATTAACACTTATTATGAAAATAAATTTAAATAGTATGTGGAGTTTATCTGTTCCAGAGGATGAATGTAAAGAGAGTCCTTTTCCATTCTGTAAAATGTGTGTATTAACTATACTAAATTTAGGGAGAGAGAGAAAGAGAGATGTGAGATGGCATTTGTGTGTTTTAAATAGGCAAAATAAGTTGGATACACAAAAGGACTTGGGCACCTAACTGCCACTTTAGATGCCTAAGTTCCAGAAACAGGTCCTATTGGCATTCACAAACACCGTGCTCAGCTCTAACTAAGCGATATTCTGGTGTGATGCTCCCTCAGTCTCTCCTCTTGAAGCTTTTCCTCTGTGGATAAATCATAAAAGAGGCAATGCAGGACTGGTTTGATACTTGGTCTTCTGCTTGTGCGGTGAGTGTTCAAGCCACCAGGCTACAGGGGAATTGATTCTTGCTCTGCAGTCTGGATTTATGACTTCAACAGAGCTACAGCTGCATTACACCAGCATGGGATCTGGCAGACTGGCTGAAATGAAACTATGGCCAGCTTACAATAGCTGGGCATCTGGTCAAATCTATACAAATAATCTCCTTCTCCATTACAGTCTGTCAGTTGTTCTAGACTATTTCGTTGAAAACACTATTTAATATCTGCAGAATGTAATTGGATTCTTGCCCATTAAAATTATTAGGATTTTTCAAGAAAAAGAATAATCATAGAATCATAGAACTGGAAGGGACCTCAAGAGCTCATCTAGTCCAGTCTGCTGCACTGATGGCAGAACTAAGTTTTATCTAGACTATCCCTGGCAGGTGTTTGTCCAACCTGTTCTTAAAAATCTCCAGTGATGGAGATCCCACAACCTCTCTAGGCAATTTAATCCAGTGCTTAACCACTCTGACAGTTAAGAAGTTTTTCCTGATGTCCAACCTAACCCCCACCTTGCTCCAATTTCAGCCCATTGGTTCTTCTCCTATCCTCAGAGGTTAAGAAGAACAATTTTTCTCCCTCCTCCTTCTAAAAACTTTTTATGTATTTGAAAACTGTTATCATGTCCCTTCTAGTCTTCTCTTCTCCAGACTAAACAAACCATATTTTTTCAATCTTCCCTCATAGGCCATATTTTCTAGACCTTTAATAATTTTTGTTGCTTTTCTCTGGACTTTTTCAATTTCTTCACATCTTTACTGAAATGTGGCACCCAGAACTGGACACAATAGTCCAGTTGAGGCATAATAAGTGCAGAGTAGAGTGGAAGAATTACTTCTTGTGTCTTGCTTACAACACTCCTGTTAATATATTCCAGAAGGATGTTTGCTTTTTTTGCAACGGGGTCACACTGTTTACACATATTTAGCTTGTGGTCCTCTTTGACCACCAGATCCTGTTCCGCAATTCTCCTTCCTAGGCAGTCCTTTTCCATTGTGTATGTATGCAACTGATTATTTATTCCTAAGTGGAGTACTTTGCATTTGCCCTTACTGAATTTCATTCTATTTACTTCAGACCATTTCTCCAGTTTGTCCAGATCATTTTTAATTATAATCCTATCCTCCAATGCACTTCCAATCCCTCCCAGCTTGGTATCATCCACAAACATTATAAGTGTACACTCTATGCATTGTCTAAATCATTGATGAAGATATTGAAAAGAACTGGACAGAGAACTAATCCCTTCAGGACCCCATTCATTATGCCCTTCCAACATGACTGTGAACCACTGACAAATACTCTCTGGGAAATGTTTTCCAACCAGCTATGTATCCACCTTATACTAGCTCCATCTAGGTTCTATTTCTCTAGTTTATGAGAAGGCCATGTGACACTATCAAGAAGAAATGAATATGTCCATCAAACATTATCTCGACACAGTGACATAACATTGAGAAGAAGGGCCTAATAGAAAATTGAAGGGACTTTTCCTGCTAAGTCACTTAAACTCCAATTCAGTGGGAGTTTTGACTTCTTTTTCTGCACGTCTAAATATCAGACTGTACATACAGTAGAGAAATTATCCTACCCTTCTGGAAGTGATTGACATCAGTTATTAATGGAAAAGGGAATAAAATCATTGTTCTCTCAAATGTCAAAATTATGTTTGTCCCCATACAACCCTAGAGAGAAGCTAAACATTTCCTCAATTATCAGCTCATGAGACAAATGCCTAAGCACGCCCACACACACACACACACAAACCCGCTCTCAGCTATTTTAGTGCTGCCTTGAGAAAGAGTGAGAAAGAGAGAGCTGGGCAAGTCAAGTAAATCAGTTTTGTCAACAATGGTCCCTGTGCTGTAACCAAGTCTGTGTGAGCAGACAGCTGCAGCCGGGCAGAAGTCAATGGAACTCTGAAGAGACTCACCCCAAGATAAGAGTGGCAGAATCTGGTCCTTTGAAATGAAAAGGATACAAAAATTAAAAAGGAATGAAAATATGAATCAACTCACCTGCCTTTTAAGCACAGATCATAAATATGGTGAGATCATTCTGACCTGTGATTTTCTCTTTGCTTAGTCTATCTACCTACTTATCGATTTGTCTATCTAGCCTGTCTGTCTCTGGAATACAGCATCCAAGGAGATCCCATATTCTTTACCCGGAGCAGTGATACCCCACAAGCTGTGTTGGGTTATCAGTGGGAGTGAAGCTAAGCGCCTTTCTTTAGCTGACACCAAGACTCGGAGCTGATTCTTGAGACTTGTTTAAATGCTGTCTTGTTCCCCCTGGGACATTCTCTGAAGTTCACTCTCTGTAATAAGCACCCAGTAACATTGTGCTGGGTCAGCCCTTGAGTAATGGTCTAGGGTACCTAAAAATGAGAGCATTGAGGCTTGGGTTATCATATGAATCCAAGTGACTTAGGTACCCAGTCTCAGTGACAGTCAATTAGAAAGGCCTGTGTTTAGGCTGAGATTCTCAAAGCAGCTGAAGGAGATAGATGCACAAAGAGCAGCTCATGTCCTCTCCCTTATACTTCTTTGAAGGTCCTAGTCTTAATGTGTAATTACCACAGGTGCAGCAGAGGAGATAGAATGGGGACTGGCCAACCATCCTTAAAATATCACCAGTGGCTGGTTACACAGGTTAAGGGACGAGAAAGGAGCCAATAGACTGTATAAGATGGCAGGAAAGAACAGGAGATGAGACGAAGGAGGAGCTTTTCTGAATACCGGTGGTAATTTTTTTCAGACAAGTAGTTTATTCACTGAAAAATGCAGTTTGCTTGGCCCAATACTATTTGTGAATTGGAAAAAAAAAGCCAAATTGTTTCACTCAGGGCAAAATAAACAAACTAACAAAACCAGGTAAAGTCACAAAGCAGCACAGGGAACCTTAGTGCCAACCCACAGGTGTCTGAAGAAGTAAGTATTCACCCATGAAAGCTTATGCTCCAATACATCTGTTAGTCCATAAGGTTCCACAGGATTCTTTGTTGCTTTTAACCTAGTTTTTAGGGAACTCACCTGTGTCATGGGAGATCCTCTTGCAGTTCCTTCTCTGTCTGATGTAGAGCAGAGATTTGAAGTTAGGTCTCTTATCTCTCAGGAAAGTGCTTTAATCTCTGTGCTTTAGGCCTTGTTGGAAACCTAAGCCTAAGTAACTGTATTAACCAAATGCTGGGAACTAGAGTAGGCCGGGCTTTGTCAGAATAGCAGTGCACCAGGTGGGCCCATTCCTGACCAGAGAGGATTGTACAAAAAGACACAGATCTCACAAGCCTGTGATTTTTCTTCACAAATAACATCAAGGTCTGCTGAATTGGTAAGCTGCATTCCCTGCTCGTGCAACTGGCATTGGAGCTCCAAGAACAGCAGCACTGAGCAGCCTTAACAACTTAGCAGCCTTAACAACTCTCCTCAGCACTAACAACATGGTCTATAAGGTATTTTGGAGCAGAGTTTTCTACGCATCTCAGAAACTGATTTGGTTTTTAAAGTCATCAGAACATCATCATGAGTAGAAACACATGGCTCTAATGCAGCCATGGTGGCATGTAGAATGGGTTTCCTTTTTGAATTGTCCATTCTAAGTCTTCTTTCTTTCACAAGAGTCAGGATGGGATGATTTTAGGTTTCTGAAATCCCACAAAATTCCTTCCTTCTACCTCAGCTCTTTAAACCTTCTGTAAAAGCATACGGTTTTCTGAACAATGTGCATACCCCCACCATTGCTGTTGTCTTCTTCTCAACTAATGCAAGACCGAAAATTGCTGGGATCATTTAAGTATCTGTTTGTGACAAAATCAAATCTATAGATGTAAGGATATGTCATAACTTTTGACACTGAAAACCGTTTAATTTCCTCTTCTCAGCTGTTTCTAATTAATATGTTTCTGGTCCCTATAACAGAGTTGTCATTGTGGTCATATTGAATACTTGTCTTTTAGCTGTTACACAGACATTCTGCCTCCCAAAGAGAGGCTTTTGAAGGTGCTGAAATATCATTGGCACAAGACACATCAGATGTGTTACTTCTTTCGATAATAGAAACTCACGTTGTCAAACAAGTAACCAGATAGAAAAACCTATTCACCCATTCAGTGTGGTTGCCATCAATATGTACCATTAGCAGGCCATGAGTAATCCCATGGCAAAAGAAATTGCCCATCCAAATTATTTGTCAAAGCATTCAGAGAAATCAGGATGACTTCACAAATAACTCAAGACCAACATTCACTGCTAACATTTGACTAAGTAATGAAAAACATGTGTCTATGCCTTTTTCAAGAGATCAGAACATTACATTTCTGAGCATTTCCTCATGTGATTACTACACATAATTTTGGATTGTAAAATATGTTATGTCACAGTACTCTAACAGCATTATTTCTCTTTGTTCCTCTCTGTGTGGCATTTATCCTTCCATCAGCATCTGTCTAATCTATTTATCTGAGTGACAAGATAGGTGAGGTAATATCTTTTATTGGGCCATTTCTATTGGTGAAAGAGGCAATCTTTCAAGCTACACAGATTTTTTTTCAGGTCATTTTGCAATGGGTAGGACTTCCTCTATGAGGCAGATACTCCATATCTTGTGGACATGAATTCAGCCAGCACCTCAAGGGAGCTAAACCTGTATTGGGAGAAAATTGTTTTCCCTAGGAAAGGGATCATGTGGCTGGTAACCAGCAACTGGATGTCAACTCTCAGGATCTGCTGAATGTGGTTTGCTCCTTACATGGGGCACATTGTAAAATGACTGTCAGAGTTCAGACCAACTGCACCTGTATTTCCCCCCCTTTGGTCCAGCCAGAACACCTACTATCAGGCTTCCCACTCCCCAGCCACTGCCTTTCTTATGAGGAAACTCGCATCTCTCTCCCAGCTGGGGAGGGTATTTTGAGGATGACCTGTTCCCAGCCTTCAGTTTGTTATTTCCAGCAAAAGATAGCCTGCCTAACAGACCAGCTTCACTTCTCTCCTCACAGACTGCAGCCTGAGCTCTGGCAGAAGCTCCCCTTCAATCCCCACCCAGGTCTGATTCACAGACAACAGATTTAAAACACAGGATGTTCCCCTGGGAAAAAACCTTAGTACGCGCAAGAATACCCAAATTTGATTACTCCGCTAATTGTGCAAAGACAAGTTACAAAACAAAAAAACATAAACTTATTTATTCCTTTCTAAACCTTACTACTCTGATAAGAGGCTGATTTCTTGATCTTTTTAACTCCGGTTGAAGCTGAAACTGACACTAAACAAAAGAAACTTCCCTCCTTCCTTTTGAAACATCTTGTTCCCCCATTGGTTCCTCTGGTCAGGTGTCAGCTGGGCTAGGTGAACTTCTTAATCCTTTGCAGGTAATAGAGGCATTAACCCTTAACTATGTGTTCATGACATAGACCAACTGAGATTTTGTCCCAATTTGTCTCAGTTACCTGAGCTGCAAATTTCCCAAACACCAGTTGTGATGATGCGGTTCTAGCGGAACCCAACTGAGAGTGCCAATTCACGACAAATTGCTTAAAAAAGGGCAGTTACAGCCCAAGGCTGGGATTTTTCCACCTCTAAGGCAAATCAAACCAACCAGACAAAGAGGACTTTGGTCTCATCCCATTGTCTAACCACAAGTCACATAAGCCATTTCCTTAGACACTCCAGTCTCCCAGTATCACCACCAGTTCCACACGTCCTGGGGATGAATGGTTATGAAAACCAACACCCCAGTAAACGAAAAAGGTTCTCTCAATCCCAAAGGACCAAGCCCCAGACCCAGGTCAATATACACATCAGATCTTACCCACAAATCACGCTGTTGCCAAACCTTTAGAATCTAAAATCTAAAGGATTATTCATAAAAAGAAAAATATAGAGGTGAGAGCTAGAATTGGTTAAACGGAACCAATTACATACAGTGATGGCAAAGTTCTTAGTTCAGGCTTGTAGCAGTGATGGAATGAACTGCAGGTTCAGATCAAGTCTCTGGAGAACATCCCCCGCTGCGATGGGTCATTCAGTCCCTTGTGCAGAGCTTCAGTTAGTAGCAAAGTCCCTCCAGAGGTAAGAAGCAGGATTGAAGACAAAATGGAGATGAGCCCTCCGCCTTATATAGGCTTTTCCAGGTGTAAGGACACTTCTTTGTTCCTACTGTGGAAAGTTACAGCAAAACGGAGTCTGGAGTCACATGGGCAAGTTCCTGCACACCCTGCTGAGTCACAGGGCGTATCTGCCTCCTCTCAATGGGTCAGTTGTGTAGCTGATGGTCCTTAATGGGCCATCAAGCAGGCTAGACAGAGCTAACACCCACTTGTCTGGGGTGTCTCCCAGAAGCACAGCACAAATTTGAAATACAGACAGTATAGAGCCAATACTCATAATTTCAAATACAAAATGATACAGACATACAGCGAGCATAATCATAACCAGGAACCCATAACCTGGTCTTAGACACCTTATATGACCCCCTTTACATAAGATTTGATGCCACTACAGGACCTTGGTTGCAAGCATGTTCTATATGGTCCCAGATTATATCAATAACGTCACACCAGTTAGCCACAGTTCTATGCTCTCTAAGGTAAAAATATGTAATTTCAGTTATTTAAGATCATCAGCATTACTTGAGAAACATTTTCCTTAGAGCTGTTTTCACCTCCTTGTTTTTCAGGCTGTAGATGATGGTGTTTAACATGGGGGTCAAGATACTGTACTGGATGGAGAACATTTCATCCAGAACCACAGAGGAGACTGATCTGGGTTTTGTGTACTGGAAAAAAGCAGTGAAGTACAACAAGCTGACCACAATCAGGTGGGAGCTGCAGGTGAAGAAGGCTTTATGCCTGCCCTCTGCAGACCATATCCTCAGGATGGTGGAGATGATGTGAATGTAGGAGATCAGGGAGAAGAGGAAGGAGCTTGATCCAAGTATGACAGCAGAAGTAAGAAGCACGACTTGATTGGTGGGGGTTTCAGTGCAGGACAGTCACAACAGAGGAGGGAGCTCACAGCTGAAATGGCGGATTTGACTAGGTCCACAAAAATTCAACTTGAGGGTAAAAACAGTATTAAGCAGGGCATGGAAGAAGCGTATTGCCCATGCTTCACTCACCAGCTGAACACAGATCCTTGTGCTCATTGTTTCCATGTAATGCAACGGGTCACAGATGGCAGCCATAGCGGTCGTAATCCATGGCTGAGAAAATGAAAGCTTCAGGAGCAGCTGAGAGGAGCATGAAGAACATCTGAGCAATGCAGCCAATGACAGAAATAGTTTTGTGCTCTGCTAGGAAGTTCATCAGCATATTGGGCACTGTGACCGAGGAATAACAAATATCAACAAATGATAAATGAAAGAGGAAGAAGTACATAGCGATGTGAAGGTGAGAATCAGCTCTTATTACCACCATGATCACTATGTTACCACCCAGAGTGATTAGGTAAATAACTAAAAACACCAGGAAGTGGAAAATCTGCATCTGTGGGTTACAGGAATGTCCCACAAGGATAAATTCGGTCACTATGGTTTGATTTTTCATTTTCATTTATTCAGAATATCTGTGACCTGAAAGACCAGACAAAATGAAATTAATACTTATTATGAAAATAAATTGAAATAGTATGTGAAGATTATCTGTTCCAGAGGATGAATGTAAAGATGTAAAATGTGTGTTTTAAGTAGAATAAATTTAGAGAGAGAGAGAGAAAGAGAGACGCGAGATGGTATTTGTGTGTTTTAAATAGGCAAAATAAGCTGGATACACAAAAGGACTTGGGCACCTAACTGCCACTTTAGATGCCTAAGTCCCAGAATCAGGTCCTACTGGTATTCACAAATTCCCTGCTCAGCTCTAACTAAGCGATAGTCTGACGTGGGGCTCCCTCAATCTCTCCTCTTGAAGCTTTTCCTCTGTGGATAAATCATAAAAAAGGCAATGCAGGGTTACTGGATACTTAGTCTTCTGCATGCGAAGTGAATGTTCTAGTCACCAGTCTTTAGAGGAATTTATTCTCTTTCTGCAATCTGGCCTTATGACTTCAATAGAGCTACAGCTGTGTCACACCAGTATGGGATCTGGCAGATTGGCTGCAATGAAACTATGGCCAATTGACAATAGCTGGACATCTGGTCAAATCTATACAAATAATCTCCTTCTCCATTACAGTCTGTCAGTTGTTCTAGACTATTGTGTTGAAAACACTATTTAATATCTGCAGTATATAATTGGATTCTTACCTATTAAAATCATTATGATTTTTCAAGAAGAAGAAGAATCATAGAATCATAGAAATGGAAGGAACAGCCAGAAGTCATAGTCCAGTCCGCTGCACTCATGGCAGGACTAAAGTTTTATCTAGACCATCCCTGACAGGTGTTTGTCCAACTTGCTCTTAAAAATCTCCAGTGATGGAGATTCCACAACCTCCCTAGGCAATTTAATCCAGTGCTTAAACACCCTGACAGTTAAGAAGTTTTTCCTAATGTTCCAGCCTAAACCAACCTTGCCGCAGTTTAAGCCCATTGCTTCTTGTCCTATTCTCAGGGGTTAAGAGAACAATTTTTTCCATCCTCTCCGTAGCAATCTTTTATGTACTTAAAAACTGTTACCATGTCCCCTCTCAATCTTTTCTTCTCCAGACTAAACAAACTTTTTTTTTTTTCAATCTTCCCTCATAGGTCATGTTTTCTAGACCTTTCATCATTTTTGTTCCCCTTCTGGACTTTTCCCAATTTGTTCACATTTTAACTGAAGTGTGGCACCCAGAATTGGACACAATACTCTAGTTGAGGCCTAATCAGCACAGCATAGAGCGGAAGAATTACATCTCGTGTCTTGCTTACAACACTCTTGCTAATACATCCCTCAAAACGATGTTTCCTTTTTTTTTGCAACAGTGTTGCACTGTTGACTCATATTTAGCTTGTGGTCCACTTTGACCCCCAGATCCGTTTATAGATTCATAGACTTTAAGGTCAGAAGGGACCATTATGCTCATCTAGTCTGACCTGCACAATTCAGGCCACAGAATCTCACCCACCCTTTCCTGTAATAAACCCCTAACGTTTGTCTGAGCTATTGACATCCTTAAATTGTGGTAAAGTCTCATAGGGCCTGAAGTTACAGTACTGGAGTGGGACTCAGGGGAGCTGGGTTCAATCCTCTTCCTGTTTTCTGCAGTACTCCTTCCTAGGCAGTCGTTTCCCATTTTGTATGTGTGCAACTGACTGTTCATTCCTAAGTGGAGTACTTTGCATTTGTCCTTATTAAATTTCATCCTATTTACTTCAGACCATTTCTCCAGTTTGTCCAGATCATTTTCAATTATAATCCTGTCCTCCAAAGCACTTCCAACCCCTCCCAGCTTGGTATCATCCGCAAATGTTATAAGTGTACTCTCTATGCATTATCTAAATCACTGATGAAGATATTGAACCGAACCACACCAAGAACTGGTCCCTTCAGGACCCCACTCATTATGCCCTTCCAACATGACTGCGAACCACTGACCAATTCTCTTTGGGAAATGTTTTCCAACCAGCTATGCACCCACCTTATAGTAGCTCCATCTAGGTTGTATTTCTCTAGTTTATGAGAAGACCATGAGACACTATGAAGAAGAAATGAATGTGACTATCAAACATTATCTCAAGACAGTGACATAATTTTGAAAAGAGGTGCCCGATAGAAAATTAATGAGACTTTTCCTCCTAAGTCACTTAACTCCGACTCAGTGGGATCTCTTACTCCGTTTTGTGAATGTCTGAATATCAGGCTGTTCTTACAGTAGAGAAATTATCCTGCCCTTCTGGAAGTGAATGACATCAGTTATTAATGGAAAAGGGAATAAAATCACTGTTCTGTCCAATGTCAAAATTATGTTTGTCCCATACAACCCTAGAGAGAAACTGAACCTTTCCTCCATTATCAGCTCATGAGACAAATGCCTAAGCAAAGAGATGGACCTTGTACTAGAACCTGAATGTCAATACAGGCAGATTCTGTGCACAGGCAAATTCAATTCCAAGGGTATTTTCCAGAGAATGCCCTTCCCCTGACCTCCCCCGCACACACGGAAATACAAACTACTGCACCAGCTGATCTCAGCTATCTCAGTGCTGCCTTAAGAAAGAGAGAGAAAGAGAGAGCTGGATGATTCAATATAAATCAGTTTCACCAGCCATGGTCCCTGTGCTGTAACTGAGTCTGTGTGAGCAGACTGCTGCAGCCGGGCAGAAGTCAATGGGACTTTGAAGAGACACACCCCTAGATAAGAGGGGCAGAATCCGGTCCTTTGAAATGAAAAGGATACAAAAATTAGAAAGGAATAAAAATATGAATCAACTCACCTGCCTTTTAAGCACAGATCATGAATATGGTGAGATCATTCTGACCTGTGATTTTCTCTTTTCTTTGTCTATCTACCTCCTTATCGATTTGTCTATCTAGGCTGTCTATCTGTCTCTGGAATACAGCATCCAAGGAGATCCAATATTCTTTACCAGAGCAATGAAACCTCTCAAGGTGTGTAGGGTTATCAGTGGAGTGAAGAAAAGAGCTTTTCCTTAGCTGACTCCAAGACTAGGAGCTGATTCTTGAGCATTGTTTAAATACTGTCTTCTTCCCCCTGGGACAAAGTCTGAAGTTCACTCTCTGTAACAAGCTCCCAGTAACATTGTGCTGGGTCAGCCCTTGAGCAATGGTCTAGGGTACCTAAAAATGAGAGCACTGAGGCTTGGGTTATCATATGAATCCAAGTGATTTAGGTACCCAGTCTCAGTGACAGTCAATTAGAAAGGCCTGTGTTTAGGCTGAGATTCTCAAAGCAGCTGAAGGAGATAGATGCACAAACAGCAGTACATTTCCTCTCCCTTAGACTCCTTTGAAGGTCCTAGTCTTCATGTATAATTACCACAAGTGCAGCAAAGGAGATAGAATGGGGAATGGCCAACCATCCTTAAAAAATCACCAGTAGCTGGATACATAGTTCAGGATTGAGAAAGGAGCAAATAGATTGTATACGAGAGCAGGAAAGAACAGGAGATCAGATGAAGGAGGAGCTTCTCTGAATACAGGTGGTAATTTTTTTCAGACAAGTAGTTTATTCACTGAAAAATGCATTTTGTTTGGCCCAATACTATTTGAGAACTGGAAAAAAAAAGCCAAATTGTTTCATTCAGGGCAAAATAAACAAACAAACAAAACCAGGTAAAGTCAAAAAGCTGCACCGGGAACCTCAGTACCACCC
The DNA here is from genome assembly GCA_026122505.1 of Aldabrachelys gigantea. Taxonomy (NCBI): domain Eukaryota; kingdom Metazoa; phylum Chordata; order Testudines; family Testudinidae; genus Aldabrachelys; species Aldabrachelys gigantea. The sequence goes on from CM047499.1 coordinate 16,492,114, forward strand.
CTCAAGTGTCTGAAGAAGTGAGTATTCACCCATGAAAGCTTATGCTCCAATACATCTGTTAGTCCATAAGGTGCCACAGGATTCTTTGTTGCTTTTACATAGTTTTTAGGGAGCTCACCTTGGTCATGGGAGATCCTCTTGCAATTCCTTCTCTGTCTGATGTAGAGCAGAGATTTGAAGTTAGGTCTCTTATCTCTCAGGAAAGTGCTTTAATCTCTGTAAGTAGGCTGGGCTTTGATAGAATAGCAATGCACTAGGTGGGCCCATTCCTGACCAGAGAGGATTGTACAAATATACACAGATCTCACAAGCCTGTGCTTTTTCTTTACGAATAACATCAAGGTCTAATGAATCGGTAAGCTACATTCCCTGCTGGTGGAGCTGGCATCGGAGCTCCAATAACAGCAGCACTGAGCAGCCTTAACAACTTAGCAGCCTTAACAACTCGCCTCAGTACTAACAACTTGGTCTATAAGGTATTTTTGAGCAGGCTTTTCTAAGCATCTCAGAAGCTGGTTTGCTTTGTAAAGTCGTCAGCACATCATCATGAGCAGAAACACATGGCTCTAATGCAGCCAAGGTGGCATGTAGAATGAGTTTCCATCATGAATGGTCCATTCCAAGTCTTCTTCCTTTCCTCTTCTGAGCTGTTTCTCCTTAATATGTTTCTGCTCCATATAACAGAGTTGTCATCATGATCATATTTAATACTTGTCTCTTAGTTGTTACATAGACATTCTAACTCCCAAGCAGAGGCTTTTGAAGGTGCTGAAATATCATTGGCACAAGACACATCAGATGTGTTACTTCTTTCGATAATAGAAACTCACGTTGTCAAACAAGTAACCAGATAGAAAAATTTTTTCACCCATTCAGTGTGGTTGCCATCTAAATGCACCATCAGCAGGTCATGAGTAATCTCATGGCAAAAGAAATTGCCCATCCAAATTGTTTGTCAAAGCATTCAGAGAAATCAGGATGACTTCACAAATAACTCAAGACCAGCATTCACTGCTAACATTTGACTAAGTAATGAAAAACATATGTCTATGCATTTTTCAAGAGATCAGAACATTACATTTCTGAGCATTTCCTCATGTGATTACTACACATAATTTTGGATTGTAAAATATGTTATGTCACAGTACACTATCAGCATTATTTCTCTTTGTTCCTCTCTGTGTGGCATTTATCCTTCCATCAGCATCTATTTAATCTATCTATGTGAGTGACAAGTTAGGTAAGCTAATATTTTTTATTGGGCCACATTTATTGATGAAGGAAACAATCTTTCGAGCTACACAGAATTTTTCTTCAGGTCATTGTGCAATGGATAGGACATCCTCTATGAGGCAGATACTCCATATCTTGTGGACATGAATTCAGCCAGCACCTCAAGGGAGCTAAACCGGCATTGGGAGAAAATTGTTTTCCCTAGGAAAGGGATCATGTGGCTGGGAACCAGCAACTGGATGTCAACTCTCAGGATCTGCTGAATGTGGTTTGCTCCTTACATGGGGCACATTGTAAAATAACTGTCATAGTTCAGACCAACTGCACCTGTGTTCCCCCCCTTTGGTCCAGCCAGAGCACCTACTCTCCGGCTTCTCACTCCCCAGCCATGGCCTTTCTTAAGAGGAAACTCACATCTCTCTCTCCCAGCTGAGGAGAGTATTTTGAGGATGACTTTTCCCCAGCCTTCAATTTGTTATTTCCAGCAAAAGATAGCCTGCCTAACAGACCAGCTTCTCTTCTCTCCTCACAGACTGCAGTTTTGGCTCTGGCAGAATCTCTCCTTCAATCCGCACCCAGGATTTTTCCTGCTGTTTCAAGTACAGCACATCCTCAGCTCAGAACAAGAATAACTCCTGACTCTGTTAGTGACTCACTTGTCCACTTTGGCTCTTTGAAGACACCTTGAAAATGTAATCAGCCAGACAATGGGTCTCTGCTCAAAATGCAGCTTTAAAATGAGGGATTCCAGAGAAGTCAGTCACATTCTCTTCCTCCCTCCCCTACAATTTCCTTGAAAATCCACTTCACATGTCTTGTCCTCAAATGTCCTTTGAAGTTCCAAATGTCTCCCAGAGATTGCACTAATCATAACTTCCTCCTAAATGAGCTCCATAAAATACTGTAATAGTACATAAATATTTGCATTTTTAATACAACCAACTTCAAAGTTATCTCCTTAATTCAATAAGGTTTAACTTAGTTTGTGCAGGATGTTACAGGACACTTTCATATCTGTCACAGTGACGATACTGAAATATAGTATCTCAACCTTTTACTGCACTTACTGGACTCAATCCTTCTTCTAGACTTTCTCCCATCTATATAAGACTGGCTCTTTGTGTCCTTCTAATCCATTCCAGTTTGTCTTTAACGCTATCCCTTGGAAACTCTGCAGCTAAACAAATCCTTTACCATGACATCCATCCACCTAATTCGGGGTCTACCTACACTTCTCTTACTCTCCTCCTCTAAATGTAACCCCCTATTATCTGATCTTCTTTTCACATGGCCAAACCCTCTAAGCCTGGATTCTCTCAGCATTTTTATAACTGATACCACCTTCACACTTCCCCTAATTTGTTCATTCCAAACATGGTCAGTACCTGTAACTCCAAGCACCCATCTTAATGGTTTTGTTTCCACTATATTTAAGATCTACCCCTGTCTCTCGCTCAGTACCCAGCATTCAGAGCCCTACTGCAGTGCAGGCCTAATTACCGACTTGTAGATCTCACTCTACACTTCAATAGGCTTTGTGAAACCTCAAATGTTCATATAAATAGTCACATAGTGCCCAGTCTTGCATGAGGCTTACTCCAGTGAACAGCTAGAACAAATTAAGTGAGAGTATGATCCATTACCATCACTGTGAATCTGTCTGAAGGACTGGGGTTATACACAACGTTGTTTGGGCTCAAGCCTGCAGGTGGTCTAAAAGTGAAAGTCCTGCTCTCCTCACCTGGATATCTACGTGCAGAAAGATTATGGGGATCTGTCCATTTAGTCTGAACACTCCAGTGCATGCAGTATCATGTCTATAGAGAAAAAGAAATGCACGTAAACCAGAAGAGCTGAATGGAAAACGCCCATTCAGTCAGATGATCCTTTCTTTCTTTCTATAGAATCTGCATAATATGATGTGGGTGATTTGATGCGATAGCGTTGGGATGGTTTTCCGTGCGTGTGCAGATGGTATGAAGAAGACACATGGTTAGATTGTGAAATTGCTTGCCATAGGGATACGCTGAGATCATAAATGTAGCAAGATCCAAAAAGAGATAGGGTATGAATAATATACAGAGTTATTATGATTAATTATGATAATATTACTGAAAGGGATATTAAATATCATGTCTATTGTGACATTCTTGAATCTTCTTCTGAACACCTGTTCCTGGTCACTGTCAGAAATGGGATAGCGGATATAGATGGCATGTCTGTGTCAGCATGGCTATTTTTATGGCTCTGTGACACAGACATTGGCATTACAAGAAGAGAGCAGTGTTCTTCAATAGCATTCTTTTCCCAGAGATCTCAAAATATTTTATGTACATTAATTTATAAACCTCTGTAATACATCTGCCCATTTATTTTTCTCAAATTAGAGAAGATTGTTGCTATCAATCATTGACCCTCACACAAGCATCCATTAAACACCTATCAACTTCTAGTCTTTGTGCTTAAGATACAATTATAGAAAGTCCATGACTCAAAGGACTTAAATATAGAAAAAAGAATCTGGAAATATTACTTCTTCTTTTATTATTATTAATTTTATATTACAATTAGGTGAGATTAAGGCCTTGTCATGCTTGGTTCTGTATAAATTTTAGAGATGGTCAGAAAAAAAATATCACCAAGTAAATTCCATATTTCAACATTTGTTTTAAACCCAAAACAGGCCACAAAGTTGAAATTTCAACATTTTTGTGACAGGAAAAAATCATAAAATATTTAAATACAGAAATATCTAAACATTTCATTTTGTCCATTTTTATTGAAACAAACCATGCTTTTGAAGTGTCAGTTTCATTGTCAGTCAATAGTATGATCTAAATTATATTGAGATGAGTAATTCTGACATGTTGAGAGGTCAAATTGAAATGAATTTTTTTTTTCGATTTTCTCAATGTGAAAATCAAATATTTTACTTCAAAATTCAGATTTTCCAGGAAAAAAAAAACACCCTAAAAACATTCTATCACGGTGAAACCAAACTTTGAAATTTGATAAAAAAATCATAGTAAAAATGTTGACCAGAACTAACAAACTTAAAAGTACCCATGATTGCTGCCATGAAGAACTGAGAGTACCATAGAGTGATGCTTAGTAAGCAGGTTGTGAAAGTTTCGAATTTGGATAACAAAGATGGAGATGGTTTTCTTCATGTAAATAGTTCCACTGTTCAACTACCTCTATTCATTTTGTGTGAAGAATCTGAAAGAAGAAATTCTCCCTGTGAAAAAGAGAGCAGAGGGCAGTGTCTTTCTTAAATGGGGCAGAGAGTGCATGCAATCAATGCTAGGATGGGATGGGAAGAGAGATGGAAGTGGGCATATGCATGGAATTGTGACTGAACACACTAGCCAGGGAAGGAAGAGATCAGGATTCCGTGTCTTGTTCTCCACAGACTTTCTGGCTGACCTTGGACATGAGGCTGGGACTAAGTTATTCTCATCCAATAGGAGTTGGGCAGCTGATTCCCCCAGACTCTTTTGAATAGTTCAACCTATTGGTTGACTTTTCATTTACCCCAGACCATAGCTCTATAAGCCAAACATTATCAATGGATGAGTTTAAAGTCATATCTTTGAGAGATCCTCAGCTGGCATGTATCGGAGTAGCCCAGTTTATTTCAGTGGAGCTATGCTGCTATTCGCCAGCTGGGGTTCTGCATCTAAAGGTTCCTTGAGTGTTCCACTGCCCATTCAGCCAGGAAAGTGGGCTCCTTGTCTTGCCCCCACCCTTCCTGGTCCCTTTCCTTGAGCATTTCTTTCAGAGTTGTGAGATGGCACAATATCACCAACAAAAACGGTTATTTGAAAAAGGGCAGTCTTGGAGCCCATACAAGCAGACAAGCAACAGATAAAGAAACTGAAAAACAGGTTAGAAGCCCTAAGGGCATAGTGTCAGGAGTAAGAAAAGCAGTGAGTGCAGGCATGAATCCCTGGGACAATACTTAAAATGGTGAAATCTGAGTTGATAAAGGTGTCATTGTGGGAGATAAACAAGTGATTAAAGGAAAGAGAGTGAAAAGTTAACTCTACAGATGTTGGAGACAATTAAGCAGTTAAACTTTTTGAAAATGTTAAAAAGGACCATGTTAAAAAGAGAGAATTCTTGGTTTCTTTGCAGCCATTCTGAAGGGAAAATGGGCCCTTTTCCAAAAGAATGCCAGTAAATAATCCAAATAAAGAGACTATCTGATTGAAATCATTTGACTATGGACTATTTAGTCAAATTCATTAAAAAAAACATGAGAGGGTTCTATTGTGCCTTGCATGGTGCTCACATTATCCAGGTGTCATTAGCAGAGCACTGTGCTAATAAACAGAGTGGTCTGACAAACTGTGAGTCCTGAGTCTAACTTTGACATCACTCATCTCTTAGTTGTCATACAGACATTCTGCCACCCCAAGAGACGTATCTGAAGATGCTTAAATGCCACTGACGCAAGACTGATCATACATGTGACATCTTCAGACATAGTCCCTCCTGCTGTCAACCAGCTACCCAGATAGATACAACTATTCACCTGTTCAATGTCATTGCCATCTACATTCACATCACCAGGTCATTCATTTCTGTTTTATCAGAGGCATGAATGGTTTTCGTTTTATCATCATAGATAAAACACTTTTTTTTAGCTCATGGTCAGTAGTCTCTCCAAGTAAGGCAATATCAACCTCATATTTAAGATTCACTCAAGATGAATCTTTAAATAGTACATCTCTACCTGGGCCACAATCAATCTTGTTATCTGATAGTCTATTACAACATTAAATACAAGTTTGGAGAAGCATACCTGAGGGACCTCTGATTCTACAGAAAACCAGTCTGTAATACAACCATTGACCCTCACACAAGTCAGTGTACCATAGTACTCAGGAACGCCGGCAGCCTTTTTGGGGCCCAAGGTGGCAGAAGCTCCCACTCCTAAAAGTGGTGCCCCCAACAGACAGAGCAGAAGTTCCCACCCCCGAAATACCGCCCACAACAGTGGCGGCAGAACATCCGGCCGCCACAGTTGCTGCCCCCCAAATGTTAGTGCCCTATACGACCACGTAGGTCGCCTAGTGGGTTGTGCCGGCCCTGATAGTGCTGTTCCTCTATGTGGCACACTAAGCCCTCATACATCCCACAATGGTGAAGCCGTATCCACAGCACTGATTGATGCAGTGAGTCAAAACCGGCAACAAAGTCTATAAACATGATGGTAACATCCTTTGGTCACTCTAGGAGCTTTTCAGTAACATTCTATCAAGTGTGACACCTGGGTTTTCTCTTTAGTAATTGTAAAGATTGTTTCAGGATCTGTCACTACTATGGTGCTTTTTGTACTGCCTAATGGAATGTTAGTCCATTATGTGGTCTGTTAGTCTATAAGGTGCCACAGGACTCTTTGCTGCTATAATGGAATGTGTATTTCACCCAACAGGTTTATCTAGGAACTAGAATGTATGTCCCTAGGGGAAGAGAGAGGAAGTCCTTTCCAACAGTTGTGTAACACCTTACACTTAACGTGTCTACAAGTCAGCTAGGGGTGTGATTCCCAGCTTATGCAGACTCACTCATTGTAGCTCTCATTGAGGTAAGTCAACCAAACAGTAATGTAGCTGCTGTAGTACAGGCAGTGGCATGTTGTTGGCATGGGCTAGGCATGTTAAATACATACCCATGAGGTTCAGGCAGGTTTCTACTCAGTGAAACTAGTCTGTGCATCCACTCACTGCTGTCCATGATACTACTGCTACACTGCTAATTTTGGAATGGTAGCTCGATGGACTGGGAATCCCACCTCTAGCTCATAGTGTAGACACAGCCTTAATGAACATTGTGAGTCAATGTGTTAAAGGCTGTAGCATGCTGCCTGGGGGACACTGGAAACAATTTGAACAGGCTGGGTCACACTCGGGGAACCCACTGAGAGTTATATGGACACACAGGAGAATCTGGGCAGGCTAAGAGAATGCAAATCAGACAGGTTGTGTTCCTGTAATTTAAGAGCGAAGCCAAATTAATTTAGCTTTTAGCGTAGTATGAGATTATATAACATTAAGGATGTGAGCAGGGCTCTGGCAGGAGCTGTCCTACCGAGGGGTTTTCTTGCGGGTTTCAAGGTCATTATATCACAGCTCAAACCAAAATCATCTCCTGACCCTCTGTCATTGATTTGTCCAGTTTGGCTCTTTAAAGAGACTTGACAAGGTAATGAGACAAACAATGGGTATCCACTCAAAGTGTAGCTTCAAAATAATGAACTTTAGGTGGGTCCACCCCCAAGAATTCCCTTGAAAATCCACCTCACACATATTATCCCAAAAAGTCCTTTGAAATCCCCAATATCTCCCAGCAATTGCATTATTCATGTCTTCCTCCTAAAGAAGAACCATGCAACCCTACAGAAGAACATAAACATTTGCATTTTTAATTCAATGAAGTCCAAGGATGTGAAATTTAATTCAGTAACATTTGTTCAAGGATCTTTTCATATCTGCAATATAGTAATATAGTGCCTGAACCTCTTGCTACACTTATTTAACACAATTTTTTTTCTAACCTTACTCCCATCTATATGGGGTTCGTTCTTCACATTCTTCTTCTCCATTCTAGTCTGTCTTGAATGCTATTCTTTGGAAACTCTGCAGCTAATCATGTCCTTTAGCATGACATACATCCATCTAGTTCTGGGTCTGCCAACCCTTCTCTTTCCCTCCACTTCTAAGTTTAACTCCCTGTTTCCTATATATTCTTCCGATTTTCTTTTCACATGGCCTAACCATCTATGCCTCAATTCCATCAGCTTTTCTATTACTGACATCAACTTCACATTTCCCCTACTTCATTAGTTCCAAACATGGTCCATCCACGGAACACCAAGTATCCATCTCTACATTTTCATTTCCATTGTATTCAAGATCTGCTCCTGTCTTTTCTTCAATGTCCAGAATTCAGAGACCTGTGAAAGTTCAGGCCTAATTAACATCTTGCAGATCTCACTTTTCAGTGTGGTCGGTTTAGTGAAAATACAAATGCTTGTATAAATAGGCATACAATGCAAAATCCAGCAAGAACGTTACTCCTATGAAGATGTTGTACACATGAATAATATTATTGAAATTACATGTGAGTACCGACTCCTAGCATGAGGGTGAATGTGTCTGCAGGGTTGGGATCATGCATAATGTTGATTAGATTCAGTCCTGCTGGTGGTCTATAAGTGGAAATCTTCTAAGCCTCAGTTGGAGGATTGAAGGCAGACAGGCTGTAGGGGTATGTCCATTTAGTCTAAACATTCAAGTGCATGCAGTATCATGTCTCCAGAGAAGAAGAGATTCACAAAAACATAATAGGGAAATGAAGAAGCCCACTCAGTGGATAGCTCCTCCCTTTCTTCCTGTAGGATTTTCATAAGGTGAGGTTGATGGTTTGGTGGACCACTGTTGGGAGGGTGTTCCATGAATGTGCTGATGGCATAAAGAAGAAACATAATTAGACAGTGGAGCTTCTTGCCACATTTATCCTTTGAAGACCAAAAAATGTAGCAATATTCAGATAAGGTTTGGATAAGACAAATACTCAGGGTTATTATAATTAATTATGACAACATATTTCAAGAGATATTAAACATTAAGTTTCAAGGATTAAGCCACATAACCCAGTCACTGTCCCACATTAAACAGTTTTAAACAAGGTTCAGAGTTCACTTTTCAGAGACCTTAGTCTGCTTAGTACCTTGGTAAATACACCAAAAAAAAAATCTTTTTATAACCTTTTATTAAAGACAAGAAGTAAAAATTCATTTGAACTGTAAAATATTAAATCAGGCTTTCATTTTAACAACATATCTTGTTCCCTTTTTTTTGAGTTGGAAACAGTTTTTAAAAACCAATTATATAAGTTCATGGAGGATAGGTCATCAATGGCTATTAATCCAGAAAGCCAGAGAGGCAACTCCCTGTTCTTTGTGTCCCTAAACCTCTGACTGCCAGGAGCTGGGACTGTGTGACAGGGGATGTATCACTCAATAATTGTGTGTTCTGTTCATTCTCTTTGAAGAATCTGTCACTGCCCATTGGCAGAAAGATGATAGTGGGCTAGATGGACCATTGTTCAGACCTGGAATGGTTTTTCACTTGTTCTTATGTTCTAACATGATAATAGGTGGTTCACTAGTCAATGGCAGATGCAGAGGAGTGGGGTGTGATTTAAGCCCTGCCACTGTCAAAGAGTTCAGTCCCCGTATCCCTGTGAGGGAGAAAATTCTTTTGCTTGTCATTCTCAGCTAGGAACTCTGTAACCCCACCTAAGTTTTGTTTTGTTTTGTTTTTTTGTTTTTACACATGAAGCTGGGGATGCAGGAGGAAGAAGAAGGAATTAGAAGGAGGAGACCACTCATAACTTTGATCCCAAAAGTCAGGATATTCACCTGCAATGTGAGAGAGCCCCACTTCAAGTGCCTGATAAAGAGACAGGATTTAAACAGGGGAACTTTCCTGACCCATGTGGATGCCCTAACCACTGGGATACACTCATTTGGGCCTCTCTCTAACTCTCCTGTTCAAGACTAAGTTCCCTGGGGAGTAAACCCATTGGCTCCAATGATTATTATATTATCCTTATTAATTATTTTTGAAAATCCTTGAGATTTTAGTAGGATAGAATAAAATAACTGATATTAAATGAAGTTTCAATAAATTAGTCAAAAAAACAAAATAAGAGAGATTAATACATTGAGAGATTATTTTTTTATAGAATTGGCCAGAATCTCAGCTGCCATAAATTGGCCATAGATTCCCTGAAGTCAGTGGGCCAGATTAAAGAGATATGGAGATAGAGGAAAGGAAGAAATGTGTGACTGACTGTAAGGGTGCAGACTCACCCCTGCAGTTCCTCCTGCTGCTCACTTCTGGGAATTTAGCTCATTCCAGCTAGGAGCGCCCTCTGCAGGCCGGTGATCTGCCTGTCCTCTTGGCCGCCGTGTCCCTCCCTGGACCTGGGTGCCCTTTTAACTGGGGTGCTTCCCCCTGGCAATACCCCACCTATCTAGGTCTCCCCTCCCAGGGGAACCCCCAACCCACTATCCCCACTTTGCCTCAATATATGGTTACTGCCCATTGTCATTCTAGCCCCCATTCACTGGGGCAGACTGCAGTATCAGCCACTCATCATAGGCAAAGGGGTTTGGACCTGCTGCCTTTGCCTACCACTGGGCTGCCCCCTGTAACTCCTAGTACCTCTTGGCCTTAACCTAGGCAGCAGCCTTTGTCCTTCCAGGCAGGAGCTGTCCAGCTCCTATGCTTTTCCCCAGCCCTGCTCCATTCTGGTACCCTATGTCTAGCTCCCTGCAGCCAGGCCCTTCTCCCTCTGCAGGCAGAGGGAGACTGACTGGGTTTCTGGCTCACTGCCTCTTATAGGAGCCAGCTGAGCCTGGTTGGGACCTGGCCACAGCTGAGCCTCCTTTCTCCCAATCAGTCCAGGCTTTCTGCCCCAGCCACAGCCCTCTCCTTGGCTGTTTAAAGCCCTGAAGGGCAGGAGTGGATAACCACCCCACTACACTGACTCTACAGAGCACTCACTCTGGATTTAGGAGACCCATGATCCAGTCCCCAGTGGCTCTTGTACAACTGAGAATCTGGCCTGCTGACTTCAGTGGAGCCACACTCATTTAGACCAACTGTGGTTTTGTCCCAATTTGTCTCAGTTACCTGAGCTGAGAATTTCCCAAACACAAGTTATCCACAGTTCTATGATCTCTAAGGTAAACATATGTAATTTAATTTATTTAACTTCATCAACATTACATGAAAAACTTTAATTTTCCCAACGTTTTCCTTAGAGCTGTTTTCACCTCCTTATTTTTCAGGCTGTAGATGATGGGGTTTAACATGGGGGTCAAGATGCTGTACTGTATGGAGAATATTTCAGCCAGCACCACAGAGGAGACCGAGCTGGGTTTTGTGCACTGGAGAAAAGCTGTCAGCTGCAACAAGCCAACCACAATCAGGTGGGAGCTGCAGGTGGAGAAGGCTTTATGCCTCCCCTCTGCAGAGCGTATCCTCAGGATGGTGGAGATGATGTGAATGTAGGAGATCAGGGTGAGGAGGAAGGAGATTAAGGCAAATGTCAGAACAGAAGTATGAAGCACCACTTCAGTGGTGAGGGTTTCAGTGCAGGACAGTCGTAAGAGAGGAGGGAGCTCACAGCTGAAATGGCTGATTTGACTAGGTCCACAATAATGCAACTTGAGAGCAAAAACAGTGTTTACTAGGGCATGGAAGACGCCTATTGCCCATGCTCCATTCACCAGCTGAACACAGATCCTTGTGCTCATTGTTTCCATATAATGCAATGAGTCACAGATGGCAGCATAGCGGTCGTAAGCCATGGCTGAGATAATGAAAGCTTCAGCAGGAGCTGAGAGCAAGACGAAGAACATCTGAGCAATGCAGCCAATGACAGAAATAGTTTTGTGCTCTGCTAGGAAGTTCATCAGCATATTAGGCACTGTGACCGAGGAATAGCAGATATCAACAAATGATAAACGGAAGAGGAAGAAGTACATAGGGATGTGAAGGTGAGAATCAGCTCTTATCACCACCATGATCACTATGTTTCCACCCAGAGTGATTAGGTAAATAACTAAAAACATAGAGAAAAGGAAAATCTGCATCTGTGGGTCACTGGAAAGTCCCAGGAGGATAAATTTGTTCACTGTGGTTTGATTTTTCATTTTCATTTATTCAGGAAATCTGTGATCTGGAAGACCAGAAAAAAATGAAATTAACACTTATTATGAAAATAAATTGAAATAGTATGTCGAGATTATCTGTTCCAGAGGATGAATGTAAAGACAGACCTATTGCATTCTGTAAAATGTGTGTATTAACTATATTAAATTTAGAGAGAGTGAGAGAGATGCAAAATGGTATTTGTGTGATTTAAACAGGCAAAATAAACTGGATACACAAAAGGACTTGGACACCTAACTGCCACTTTAGATGCCTAAAACCAAGAATCATGTCCCACTTGTATTCACAAATTCCCTGCTTAGCTCTGACTAAGCGATAGTCTGACATGGGGTTCTTGAAGCTGTTCCTCTATGAGAGAAAGAGAGAGCTGGATGATTCAATATAAATCAGTTTCACCAGCCATGGTCCCTGTGCTGTAACTGAGTCTGTGTGAGCAGACTGCTGCAGCCGGGCAGAAGTCAATGGGACTTTGAAGAGACACACCCCTAGATAAGAGGGGCAGAATCCGGTCCTTTGAAATGAAAAGGATACAAAAATTAGAAAGGAATAAAAATATGAATCAACTCACCTGCCTTTTAAGCACAGATCATAAATACGGTGAGATTGTTCTGACCTGCGATTTTCTCTTTTCTTAGTCTATCTACCTCCTTATCGATTTGTCTATCTAGTCTTTCTGTCTCTGGAATACAGCATCCAAGGAGATCCAATTTTCTTTACCCGGAGGGAGTGATACCCCACAAGCTGTGTTGGGTTATCAGTGGGAATAAAGCAAAGAGTCTTTCTTTAACTTACTCGAAGACTAGGAGCTGGTTCTTGAGAGTTGTTTAAATGCTGTCTTCTTCCCCCTGGGACATTCCCTGAAGTTCACTCTCTGTAACAAGCTCCCAGTAACATTGTGCTGGGTCAGCCTTTGAGCAATGGTCTACGGTACCTAAAAATGAGAGCATTGAGGCTTGAGTTATCATATGAATCCAACTGATTTCGGTACCCAATCTCAGTGACAGTCAATTAAAAAGGCATGTGTTTAGGCTGAGATTCTCAAAGCAGCTGAAGGAGTTAGATGTACAAACAGCAGCACTCTTCCTCTCTCTTAGACTCCTTTGAAGGTCCTAGTCTTCATGTATAATTACCACAGGTGCAGCAAAGGAAATAGAATGTGGAATGGCCAACCATCCTTAAAAAATCACCAGTGGCTGGATACGCGGGTTAAGGAATGAGAAAGAAGCAAATAGACTGTATATGACAGCAGGAAAGAGCAGGAGATGAGACAAAGGAGAAGTTTTTGTAAATACAGGTGGTAATTTTTTTCAGACAAGTAGTTTATTCACTGAAAAATGCAGTTTGCTTGGCCCAATACTATTTGAGAATTGGAAAAAAAAAGCCAAATTTTTTCACCCAGGGCAAAACAAACAAACAATAAAAACCAGGTAAAGTCACAAAGCAGCACAGGGAACCTTAGTGCCACCCCTCAGGTGTCTGAAGAAGTGGGTATTCACCCATGAAAGCTTATGTTCCAATATGTCTGTTAGTCCATAAGGTTCCACAGGATTCTTTGTTGCTTTTAACCTACTTTTTAGGAAACTTACCTTGGTCATGGGAGATCCTCATGCAATTCCTTCTCTGTCTAATGTAGAGCAGAGATCTGAAGTTAGGTCTCTTATCTCTCAGGAAAGTGCTTTAATCTCTGTAAGTAGGCCGGGCTTTGACAGAATAGCAATGCACTAGGTGGGCCCATTCCTGACCAGAGAGGATGGTACAAATATACACAGATCTCACAAGCCTGTGCTTTTTCTTTACGAATAACATCAAGATCTGCTGAATCGGTAAGCTGCATTCTCTGTTTGTGCAACTGGCATGAAAGCTCCAAGAACTGCAGCACCGAGCAGCCTTAACAACTTAGCAGCCTTAACAACTCTCCTCAGCACTAACAGTTCGGTCTACAAGGTATTTTGGGGCAGGGTTTTCTAAGCAGCTGGAGAGAGTATTTTGAGGATAACCTATTCCCAGCCTTCAATTTGTTATTTCCAGCAAAAGATAGCCTGCCTAACAGACCAGCTTCTCTTCTCTCCTCACAGACTGCAGTTTTGGCTCTGGCAGAATCTCTCCTTCAATCCGCACCCAGGATTTTTCCTGCTGTTTCAAGTACAGCACATCCTCAGCTCAGAACAAGAATAACTCCTGACTCTGTTAGTGACTCACTTGTCCACTTTGGCTCTTTGAAGACACCTTGAAAATGTAATCAGCCAGACAATGGGTCTCTGCTCAAAATGCAGCTTTAAAATGAGGGATTCCAGAGAAGTCAGTCACATTCTCTTCCTCCCTCCCCTACAATTTCCTTGAAAATCCACTTCACATGTCTTGTCCTCAAATGTCCTTTGAAGTTCCAAATGTCTCCCAGAGATTGCACTAATCATAACTTCCTCCTAAATGAGCTCCATAAAATACTGTAATAGTACATAAATATTTGCATTTTTAATACAACCAACTTCAAAGTTATTTCGTTAATTCAATAAGGTTTAACTTAGTTTGTGCAGGATGTTACAGGACACTTTCATATCTGTCACAGTGACAATACTGAAATATAGTATCTCAACCTTTTACTGCACTTACTGGACTCAATCCTTCTTCTAGACTTTCTCCCATCTATATAAGACTGGCTCTTTGTGTCCTTCTAATCCATTCCAGTTTGTCTTTAACGTTATCCCTTGGAAACTCTGCAGCTAAACAAATCCTTTACCATGACATCCATCCACCTAATTCGGGGTCTACCTACACTTCTCTTGCCCTTATCCTCTCAATGTAACCCCTGTTATGCGATCTTCTTTTCACATGGCCAAACCCTCTAAGCCTGGATTCCCTCAGCTTTTCTTATAACTGATACCACCTTCACACTTCCCCTAATTTGTTCATTCCAAACATGGTCAGTACCTATAACTCCAAGCACCCATCTTAATGGTTTTGTTTCCACTATATTTAAGATCTACCCCTGTCTCTTGCCAGCATTCAGAGCCCTACCGCAGTGCAGGCCTAATTACCGACTTGTAGATCTCACTCTACACTTCAATAGGCTTTGTGAAACCTCATATATTCATATAAATAGTCACATAGTGCCCAGTCTTGCATGAGGCTTACTCCAGTGAACAGCTAGAACAAATTAAGTGAGAGTATGATCCATTACCATCACTGTGAATCTGTCTGAAGGACTGGGGTCATACACAACGTTGTTTGGGCTCAAGCCTGCAGGTGGTCTAAAAGTGAAAGTCCTGCTCTCCTCACCTGGATATCTACGTGCAGAAAGATTATGGGGATCTGTCCATTTAGTCTGAACACTCCAGTGCATGCAGTATCATGTCTATAGAGAAAAAGAAATGCACGTAAACCAGAAGAGCTGAATGGAAAACGCCCATTCAGTCAGATGATCCTTTCTTTCTTTCTATAGAATCTGCATAATATGATGTGGGTGATTTGATGCGATAGCGTTGGGATGGTTTTCCGTGCGTGTGCAGATGATACGAAGATGACACATGGTTAGATTGTGAAATTGCTTGCCATAGGGATACGCTGAGATCATAAATGTAGCAAGATCCAAAAAGAGATAGGGTATGAATAATATACAGAGTTATTATGATTAATTATGATAATATTACTGGAAGGGATATTAAGTATCATGTCTACTGTGACATTCTTGAATCTTCTTCTGAACATCTGTTCCTGGTCACTGTCAAAAATGAGATAGCGAATTTAGATGGCACGTCTGTGTCAGCATGGCTATTTTTATGGCTCTGTGACACAGACAATGGCATTACAAGAAGAGAGCAGTGTTCTTCAATAGCATTCTTTTCCCAGAGATCTCAAAATATTTTATGTGCATTAATTTATAAACCTCTGCAATACATCTTCCCATTTATTTTCTTCAAATTACAGAAGATTATTACTATCAAGCATCCATTAAACACCTATCAACTTCTAGTCTTTGTGCTTAAGATACAATTATAGAAAGTCCATGACACAAAAGACTTAAATATAAAAAAAAAATCTGGAAATACTACTTCTTCTTTTATTATTATTTATTTTACATTACAATTAGGTGAGATTAAGGCCTTGTCATTCATGGTTCTATATAAATATTACAGATAGTCAGAAAAAAAAATATCACCCAGTAAATTCCAAATTTCAACATTTGTTTTAAACTCTAAATAGGCCATAAAGTTGAAATGTCAACATTTTTTGTGAAAGGAAAAAATCCATTTTTATTGAAACAAACCATGCTTTTCGTTGTCAATCAATATTTTGATCTAAATTATACTGAAATGAGTAATCTTGTCATGTTAACATGTCAAATTGAAATCAAAATTTTGTTTAGATTTTCCCAAAGCGAAAATCAAATATTTTACTCCAAAATTCAGATTTCCCAGAAATAACCCCCCCCAAAAAAAAACAAACAAACATTCTATTATGGTGAAACGAAACTTTGAAATTTAAAAAACAATCACGGTAATAGTGTTGACCAGAGCTAACAAACTTAAAAGTACTCATGATTGCTGCCATGAAGAATTGCGAGTACCATAGAGTGATGCTTAGTAAGTAGGTTGTGAAAGTTTTGAATTTGGATATCAAAGACAGAGATGGTTTTCTTCATGTAAATAGTCCCACTTTTCAACTATCTCTATTTATTTTGTGTGAAGAATCTGAAAGAAGAAATCCTCCCTGTGAAAATGGAAGCAGTGTCTTTCTTAAATGGGGCAGAGATTGCATGCAATCAATACGAGGATGGGATGGGAAGAGAGATGGAAATGGGCATACGTATGGAATTGTGGCTGAACACACTAGCCAGGGAAGGAAGAGATCGGGATTCCCTGTCTTGTTCTCCACAGACTTTCTGGCTGACCTTGAACATGAGGCTGGGACTAAGTTATTCTCATCCAATAGGAGTTGGGCAGCTGATTCCCCCAGACTCTTTTGAATAGCCCAGCCTATTGGATGACACTTCATTTACCCCAGACCATAGCTCTATGAGCCAAACATTGTCAATGGATGAATTTAAAGTCATATCTTTGAGAGATCCTCAGCTGGCATGTATCGGAGTAGCCCAGTTTATTTCAGTGGAGCTATGCTGCTATCCGCCAGCTGGGGTTCTGCATCTAAAGGTTCCTTGAGTGTTCCACAGCCCATTCAGCCAGGAGAGTGGGCTCCTTGTCTTGCCCCCACCCTTCCTGGTCCCTTTCCTTGAGCATTTCTTTCAGAGTTGTGAGATGGCACAATATCACCAACAAAAACGGTTATTTGAAAAAGGGCAATCTTGGAGCCCATACAAGCAGACAAGCAACAGATAAAGAAACTGAAAAACAGGCTGGAAGCCCTAAGGGCATAGTGTCAGGAGTAAGAAAAGCAGTGAGTGCAGGCATGAATCCCTGGGACAATACTTAAAATGGTGAAATCTGAGTTGATAAAGGTGTCATTGTGGGAGATAAACAAGCGATTTAAGGAAAGAGAGTGAAAAGTTAACTCTACAGATGTTGGAGACAATTAAGCAGTTAAACTTTGTGAAAATCTTATAAAGGACCATGTTAAAAGGAGAGAATTCTTGGTTTCTTTGCAGCCATTCTGAAGGGAAAATGGGCATTTGTAAATAATCCAAATAAAGACACTATCTGATTGAAATCATTTGATTATGGACAATTAAGTCAAATTCACTAAAAAAGACATGAGGGAGTTCCATTGTGTCTTTCATGGTGCTCACATTATCCAGGTGTCATTAGCAGAGCACTGTGCTAATGAACAGAGTGGTCTGACAAACTGTGAGTCCTGAGTCTAACTCTAGCAACACTCATCTCTTAGTTGTCACATAAACATTCTGCTGCCCAAAGAGAGGTATCTGAAGATGCTTAAATGCCACTGATGCAAGACTGATCATACATGTGTCCTCTTCAGACATAGTCCCCCTTGCTGTCAAGCAGCTACCCAGATAGATAAAACTATTCACCCATTCAATGTCATTACCATTTTCATACACATCACCAGGTCATTCATTTCTGTTTTATTGGAGGCATGGATGGTTTTCATTTTATCATCATAGATAAAGGAGTTTTTCTCAGCTCATGGTCAGTAGTCTCTCCAAGTAAGGCAATATCATCCTCGTATTTAAGATCCGCTCAAGATGAATCTTTAATAGCACACCTCTACCTGGGCCACAATCAATCTTGTCATCTGATAGTCTATTATAACATTAAATACCAAAGTTTGGAAAAACATACCTGATGCACCCCTGATTCTACAGAAAACCAGTCTATAATACAACCGTTGACTCTCGCAGAAGTCAGTGTACCATAGTACTAAGGAGTGCTGGCAGCCTTTTTGGTGCCCTAGGCGGTGGAAGGTCCCGCTCCCAAAAGTGACGCCCCCCACAGAAGCGGCAAAAGTTCCCGCCCACGAAATACCGCCCACAACAGTGGCGGAAGAACATCCAGCCGCCGCGGTCGCCGACCCCCAAATGTCAGCAGCCTAGGCAACCATCTAAGTTGCCTAATGTGTTGTGCCGGCTCTGATAGTAGTGTTCCTCTAAATGGCACACAAAGCCCTTATACACCCCACAATGGTGAAGCTGTATCCACAGCACTGATTGATGCAGTGAGTCAAAACCGGCAACAAAGTCTATAAACATGATGGTAACATCCTTTGGTCACTCTAGGAGCTTTTCAGTAACATTCTATCAAGTGTGACATGTGGGTTTTCTCTTTAGTAATTGTAAAGATTGTTTCAGGGTCTGTCACTACTACGGTGCTTTTTGTACCACATAATTGAATGTGTATTTTACCCAACATGTTTCTCTAGGAACTAGAACCTACCTCCCTAGGGGAAGAGGGAGGAAGCCCTTTCCAATAGTTGCCTAACACCTTACACTTAGTGTGTCTACAAGTCAGCTAGGGGTGTGATTCCCAGCTTATGCAGACTCACTCATTGTAGCTCTCATTGAGATAACTCACTCTAAACAGTAATGTAGCTGCTGTAGTATAGGCAGTGGCACGTTGTTGGCATGGGCTAGGCATGTCAAATACATACCCATGAGGTTCAGGCAGGTTTCTACTCAGTGAAACTAGTCAGTGCATCCACTCACTGCTGTCCATGATACTACTGCTACACTGCTAATTTTGGAATGCTAGCTCGATGGACTGGGAATCCCACCTCTAGCTCATAGTGCAGATGCAGCCTTAATGCACATTGAGAGTCAATGTGTTAAAGGCTGTAGCATGTTGCCTGTGGGACACTGGAAACAGTTTGAACAGGCTGGGTCACACTGAGGTAACCACGCTGAGAGTTATACATACACACAGGAGAATCAGGGCAGTCCAAGAAAATACAAATCTGACAGGTTCCTGTAATTTAATAGCAAAGCTAAATTAATTTAGTTTTTAGTGTAGTATGAGATTATATAACATTAAGTATGTGTGCAGGGCTCTGGCAGGAGCTGTCCTTCAACCCCTACCCAGAGATTTTCTTGTGGTTTCAAAATCGTTATATGAAAGCTCAAACCAAAATCATCTCCTGACCCTCTGTCATTGACTTCTCCGGTATAGCTCTTTGAAGAGACCTTGACTAGGTAATTAGACAGACAATGGGTATCCACTCAAAGCGTAGCTTCAAAATAATGCATTTTAGGTGGGTCCACTCCCAAGAATTTCCTTGAAAATCCACTTCATGCATATTATCCCAAAAAGTCCTTTGAAGTCCCCAATACCTCCCAGCAATTGCATTATTCACGTCTTCCTCTTAAAGAAGAACCATGGAATCCTGCAGAAGAACATAAACATTTCCATTTTTAATGCAATGAAGTCCAAGGATGTGAAACTTAATTCAGTAACATTTGTTCAAGGATCTTTTCATATCTGCAATATAGTAATCTAGTGCCTGAACCTCTTGCTACACTTACTTAACTCAAATTTTCTTCTAACCGTATTCCCATCTATATGAGGTTAGTTCTTCACATCCTTCTTCTCCATTCCAGTCTGTCTTGACTGCTATTCTTTGGAAACTCTGCAGCTAATTATGTCCTTTAATATGACACCCATCCACCTAGTTCTGGATCTGCCAATCTTTCTCTTTCCCTCCAGTTCTAAGTTTAACTTCCTGTTTCCTATAAATTCTTCCAATTTTCTTTTCACATGGCCAAACCATCTATGCCTTGATTCCCTCAGTTTTTATAAAATTGGTTCCAACTTCATATTTTCCCTACTTCATTAGTTACAAACATGATCCATCCATGTAACTCAAAGTATCTGTCTCTACATTTTCATTTCCATTGTATTCAAGATCTACCTCTTCCTGTTTCTTCCTCAATGTCCAGAATTCAGAGCCCTGTGAATGTTCAAGCCTAATAAACATCTTGCAGATATCACTTTTCAGTGTGGTAGGTTTAGTGAAAATACAAATGTTCATATAAATAGGCATATAATGCAAAATCCAGCAAGAAAATTACACTTGTGAAGATGTTATACACATCAATAATTTTATTGAAATTACATGAGAGTACCGACTCCTAACACGAGTGTGAATGTATCTTCAGGGTCAGAATTGTGCATAATGTTAATTAGATTCAGTCCTGAAGGTCGTCTATAAGTGGAATTCTTCTAAGCCTCAGTTGGAGGTCTGAATGCAGACAGGCTGTAGGGGTAAGTTCATTTAGTCTAAACATTCAAGTGCATGCAGTATCATGTCTCTAGAGAAGAAGAGATTCACAAAAACATATTAGGGAAATGAAGAAGCCCACTCAGTGGAGACGTCCTCTCTCTCTTCCTGTAGGATTTTCATAAAGTGAGTTTGATGGTTTGGTGAACCACTGTTGGGAGGGTTTTCCATGCATGTGCTGATGGCATGAAGAAGAAACATAATTAGACAGTGGAAATTCTTGCCACATTTACACTTTGAAGACGAAAAAATGTAGCAATATTCAGATAAGGTTTGGATAAGACAAATACTCAGGGTTATTATAATTAATTATGACAACATACTTTAAGGGATATTAAACATCATGTTTCAGGGATTAACCACATAACCCAGTCACTGTCCCACATTAAACAGTTTTAAACAAGGTTTAGAGTTCGCTTTTCAGAGACCTCAGTCTGCTTAGTACCTTGGTAAATACACCAAAAAAAAAAATCTCTTTTTATAACCTTTTATTAAAGACAAAAAGTAAAAATGCATTTGAACTGTAAAATATTAAATCAGGCTTTCATTTTAACAACATATCTTGTTCCCTTTTTCTTGAGCTGGAGACAGTTTTTAAAAAACAATTAGATAAGTTCATGGAGGATAGATCATCAATGGCTATTAATCCAGAAGGCCAGAGAGGCAATCCCCTGTTCTCAGTGTCCCTAAACCTCTGACTGCCAGAAGCTGGGACTGGACAACAGGGGATGTATCATTAATAATTGTCTGTTCTGTTCATTCTCTTTGAAGAATCTGGCACTAGCCACTGTCAGAAACACGTTACTGGGCTAGATGAACCATTGGTCTGAACCTGGAATGGTTTTTCATTTGTTCTTATGTTCTAACATGGTAATAGGTGGTTCCCTCATCAATGGGAGATGCTGAGGAGTGGGATGTTTTCTAAGCCCTGCTTCTGTCAAAGAGTTCAGTCTCCATATCCCTGTGAAGAAGTCAAATCCTTCTGCTTGCCATTCTCAGCTAGGAACCCTCTAACCCCACCTAAGAAGCAGTGAGAGATAAAAAGACTTCCTTTAAAAAGTGGAAGTCAAATCCTAGTGAGGCAAATAGAAAGGAGCACAAACACTGCCAGCTTAAGTGCAAGAGTGCAATAAGAAAAGCGAAAGAGGAGTTTGAAGAACAGCTAGCCAAAAACTCCAAAGGTAATAACAAAATTTTTTTTAAGTACATCAGAAGCAGGAAGACTGCTAAACAACCAGTGGGGCCCCTTGACGATCGAAATACAGAAGGAGCGCTTAAAGACGATAAAGTCATTGCGGAGAAACTAATTGGATTCTTTTCTTCAGTCTTCACGGCTGAGGATGTTAAGGAGATTCCCAAACCTGAGCCAGCTTTTGTAGGTGACAAATCTGAGGAACTGTCACAAATTGAAGTGTCACTAGAGGAGGTTTTGGAATTAATTGATAAACTCAACATTAACAAGTCACTGGGACCAGATGGCATTCACCCCAGAGTTCTGAAAGAACTCAAATGTGAAGTTGAGGAACTATTAACTAAGGTTGGTAACCTGTCCTTTAAATCGGCTTCGGTACCCAATGACTGGAAGTTAGCTAATGTAACGCCAATATTTAAAAAGGGCTCTAGATTCCGGCAATTACAGACAGGTAAGTCTAACATTGGTACTGGGCAAATTAGTCGAAACAACAG
This sequence comes from Aldabrachelys gigantea, assembly GCA_026122505.1. Classification (NCBI taxonomy): domain Eukaryota; kingdom Metazoa; phylum Chordata; order Testudines; family Testudinidae; genus Aldabrachelys; species Aldabrachelys gigantea. Next base: position 16,514,469 of record CM047499.1, read on the forward strand.
TTAAGAATAAAATTGTCAGACACATAGAAAAACATAAACTGTTGAGCAATAGTCACCATGGTTTCTGTAAAGGGAAATTGTGTCTTACTAATCTATTAGAGTTCTTTGAAGGGGTCAATAAACATGTGGACAAGGGGGATCCAGTGGACATAGTGTACCTAGATTTCCAGAAAGCCTTTGACAAGGTCTCTCACCAAAGGCTCTTACGTAAATTAAGTTGTCATGGGATAAAAGGGAAGGTCCTTTCATGGATTGAGAACTGGTTAAAAGTCAGGGAACAAAGGGTAGGAATTAATGGTAAATTCTCAGAATGGAGAGGGGTAACTAGTGGTGTTCACCAAGGGTCAGTCCTAGGACCAATCTTATTCAATTTATTCATAAATGATCTGGAGAAAGGGGTAAACAGTGAGGTGGCAAAGTTTGCAGATGATACTAAACTACTCAAGATAGTTAAGACCAAAGCAGATTGTGAAGAACTTGATTGGGCAACAAAATGGCAAATGAAATTTAATGTGGATAAATGAAAAGTAATGCACATTGGAAAAAAATAACCCCAACTATACATAAAATATGACGGTGGCTAATTTAGCTACAACAAGTCAGGAAAAAGATGTTGGCGTCATTGTGGATAGTTCTCTGAAGATGTCCACTCAGGGCGCAGAGGTGGTCAAAAAAGCAAACAGGATGTTAGGAATCATTAAAAAGGGGATAGAGAATAACACTGAGAATATATTATTGCCCTTATATAAATCCATGGTACCCCCACATCTCCAATACTATGTACAGATGTGGTCTCCTCACCTCAAAAAAGATATTCTAGCACTAGAAAAGGTTCAGAAAAGGGCAACTAAAATGATTAGGGGTTTGGAGAGGGTCCCATATGAGGAAAGATTAAGGAGGCTAGGCCTCTTTAGCTTGGAAAAGAGGAGACTAAGGGGGAATATGAAGAGGTATATAAAATCATGAGTTTTGTGGAGAAAGTGGATAAGGAAAAGTTATTTACTTATTCCCACAATACAAGAACTAGGGGTCACCAAATGAAATTAATAGGTAGCAGGTTTAAAACAAATAAACAGACGTTCTTCTTCATGCAGCGCACAGTCAACTTGTGGAACTCCTTACCTGAGAAGGTTGTGAAGGCTGGGACTATAACAATGTTTAAAAGGGAACTGGATAAATTCATGGTGGCTAAGTCCATAAATGGCTATTAGCCAGGAAGGGTAAAGAACGGTGTCCCTAGCCTCTGTTCATCAGAGGATGGAGATGGATGACAGGAGAGAGATCACTTGATCATTGCCTGTCAGCTTCACTCCCTCTGGGGCACCTGGCATTGGCCACTGTCGTTAGACAGATACTGGACTAGATGGACCTTTGGTCTGACCCAGTACGGCCGTTCTTATGTTCAGTGTTTTTTTACATGAAGCTAGGGCTGGAGGAGGAAGAAGAAGGAATTAGAAAGAGGAGACCACTCATACCTTTTATCCCAATGGTCAGGGTAGTCACCTGGAATATGAGATCCCCACTTCAACTGCCTGATAAAGAGACAGGATTAAAACACTGGATGTGTCCCCACCCATGTGGATGCCCGAACCACCGGGATACACTCATGTGGGTCTCTCTCTAACTCTCCTGTTCAAGCCTAAATTCCTTTGTGGATCTAGCCCTCCCTGGGGAGTAAACCCATTTACTTCAATGCTAATTATATTACCCTTATTAAATGGAGTTTCAAGAATTAGTCAAAAAAAGCAAAAGAAAGGAGATTAATAGATAATAGAATTGGCCATACACTCATGAATTGGCCACAGAACCCCTGAAGTCAATGGACCAGATTAAAGACATATAGAGATAGAGGAAAGGAAGGAATGTGTGACTGACTGTACAGCCCGGTGCTGTGAGCATTCACTCTGGATTTAGAAGACCCAAAATCCAGTCCCCCGTGCTCCAGTGAATCTTGTACAACTGGGAATCTGGCCCGCTGACTTCAAGGGAGCCACACTCATTTAGACCAACTGACTTTTTGACCCAATTTGGCTCAGTTACCTGAGCTGAAAATTTACCAAACACCAGTTATTCACAGATGTTTATGCTCTCTAAGGTAAAAATATGCAATTTAATTTATTTCAGATCATCAACATTACTTGACAAACTTTAATTTTCCCAACATTTTCCTTAGAGCTGTTTTCACCTCCTTGTTTTTCAGGCTGTAGATGATGGGGTTTAACATGGGGGTCAAGACACTGTACTGGATGGAGAAAATTTCATCTGGCACCACAGAAGAGACTGAGCTGGGTTTTGTGTAATGGAGAAAACCTATCAGGTACAACAAGCCAACCACAATCAGGTGAGAGCTGCAGGTGGAGAAGGCTTTACGTCTGCCCTCTGCAGAGCGTATCTTCAGGACGGTGGAGATGATGTGAATGTGGGAGATCAGCGTGAAGAAGAAGGAACTTGACCCAAATATGACAACAGAAATATGAAGCACCACTTGAGCGGTGGGGGTCTCAGTGCAGGCCAGTTGTAACAGAGGAGGGAGCTCACAGCTGAAATGATGGATTTGGTTGGAGCCACAGAAATCCAACTTGAGAGTAAAAACAGTGTTAAGAAGGGCATAAAAGGACCCAATTGTACCAGATGCTGTGCAAACACAGAACAAAAGGGCAGTTTCTGCCCCAAGGATTTTACATTCTAATTATCAGACTAGTGACAACAGATGGAGACATACATACGGAAGAGTACAAAGAAACACTGAGATTGTATTCTTTGATTCCAAGGCTGGAAGGGACCATTGTGATCATCTAGTCTGACCTACTGTATAACACAGGCCAGAGAAGTTCTCCAAAATATTTCCTAGAGCAGATCTGTTAGAAAAAAACATCCAATCTGGATTTTAAAATGGTCAGTGATGAAAAATCCAACATGACCCTTGGTAAATGGTTCCAAAGATTAATTACTCTCATTGTTAAAAATTGACACCTTATTTCCAGTCTGAATTTGTCTAGCTTCAACTTCCAGCCACTAGACCATGTTAGGCCTGTCTCTGCTAGACTGGAGAACCCATTATCAAATATTTCTTCCCAATGAAGGTACTTATAGACTGTCATCAAGTCATCCCTTATTCTTTTCTTTGTTAGGCAAATAGGTTGAACTCCTTGAGTCTTTTACTATAACACATGTTCTCAATTCCTTTAATCATTCTCATGGCTCTTCTATGAACCCTCTCCAATTTATCAACATTCTTTTTGACCTGTAGACACCAGCACTGGACACTGAATTCCAGCAATGGTCACACCAGTACTAAATACGGAGGTAAAATAACCTCTCTGTGCCTACCGTTTATGCATACCAAGATTGCATTAACCCTTTTGGCCACAGCGTCGCACTGGAAGCTCATGTTCAATTGATAGGCATTGGTCTCTGCATACCAACAGCCTAACCATTGTCAAGTTTTTTGTAGATATCATGACAAGGAAGTGTCTTGAGAAGGGTATAGAAAGTGGATAATGAAGTAGATTTGTGGGACAGCACTGGAGAAAGCATAAAGTTGCTAGTTTTACTTTTATGAAAGTAAACCTGGTCATATCTTTTTTTCTCTGTAACATTTTTGAGAACTTTCATTGAAAGTTTAGCTGAAGCCGATTTTTAGCTGAAGCCGATTTTTTTTGTGAAAACCTGAATATTTTCTGCTGAAAACTGTTAAAAATGTGAACATTTTGACCAAAAATTGATAGTGTTTGATTTTCAAATTAAAAACAATGGTTCGGGATTATTTTTTTTCTTGGGGGGGGTGTTGTTTGTTTAGAGGAGCAAACACTTTCCTCTATAATTTTCATTTTGTCAAAAACCCAGTTTTCTGCAGAAAAAAATGTTTTGATGGAATTTTTTTGACTGGTCCTAATTATTGGTGTTCCCCCTTCCCCTCTTTATTCTTCATAAATAAGTGTTTTTCCTCCAGTAGAAAATTTATTTTTGCCCTTTAGTTTCAACATGCAAAAACTGTGTAATTAAAATTGAGGATTTGCAGACCAATATTAGCTTACATTGATTTGTAAAGACACATTTGATATTTTCCTTTTTTTCACCCTCATGGTGTCAAGTGTACAGAGTAAGGAAGCATGGTTATAGTTCACATTGACCAAACCTGAGAAACATTTTTACTTTAAATGAACTCCTCTGCTCCACACAGACTCTTTTCTTTTTTAAGGGAAAAAGGCGGTGGTAGACATGATAAATGTAAACCAGCATTGATAATATCTGTATATGATTGCTGTAGTGGGGCAGATTGCCCCACTCCTTGGGAGAGTGGGCTGGGGCAGGCCAGGGAGCCTGCGCAGCCCGGAAGCCAATCAGAGAAGGGCTTATAGTGAGCCAATCAGGGCCCAGATTGCAGACAGCCAATCAGGGCCAGGATCAGGGGTATATAAAGGCTGCCCAGAGCAGGAGCAGTCAGTCTGTCCCAGGCCTTTGAAGGGAGAAGGTCAGTCTCCAGGGGGGAGACTAGCACCGCGGACAGCGCAGTGCTGGGCAGGCTCAAGGAGGCTAGAAAGCTCTAGCCCCTAGCCGCCAGGCTGCAGGCCTTGAAAGAAAGGGCCTAGCGGGTGCAAGGGGCCGTAGGGGAAGCGGCCCAGGGAAACAGACGAAGGAGGAAAAGGAGGAGGACAGCAAGGCTAACGCCAGAGGGTCCCTGGGCCGGGACCCAGAGTAGAGGGCGGGCCTGGTTCCCCTGCCTCCTTGCAGTACATCCAGCCACAAGCTGTAGAGACCATGCCAGATCCCTGCCAAGAGGGCTTAGACTTGGAGAGCGGGTGGTTGCTTATAAAGGCTGGAATGTGGGACTGCTGACGATCAATCCCCGGAAGGGGATGCAGATGGACTGAGGGGCACTGCCGGAGGGCAGTGTCCTCGAAGAGGATGCCGCCGAGCAGGGAGCAACGCGGGTCCAGAGACGCCAACAGAGGGCAGAATAACGGACAGGACACCACCAGGAGGGGGCGCTCCACTGGAAATGAGCTAATTCCCATAAGTGACCAGTAGGAGGCACCAGACGGTGAGTCCCAACCCGTTACACGTGGTGGAGAATGCGGGTACGAGTGGTCCGTCCCTGATACAAGGGGCAAAGCAAGGACTAGGCAGATTGTGCCAGATTGAGAGACTAAGATGGTGGAGAAACGAGACTTGTACTGGAGGGCTTGGGTGGCTCGGCTTGCCGAGCAACAGAGTGAAGTGCTCTGGCTGCTGCGGGGGTGGGCACCCAGACCATATAAGAGACCAGGCACCCAGGGCAGGAGGCCAGGGCCTGGCTCTAAGACATGTTACGCCTGTGGGTGAAAGGGCCACTTCAGGAGGGAGTGTCCCTACTGGGAGAGGGCAGAGAGGCCCCACCCAGACAAGGCTCCCCCTGTGAAGGTAACAGGGGGGTCCCCAGCTTGTTGGGTCTGTGGGGATCAGGGACACCTAAGGAGAGAGTGCCCCTAGAGGGATCCGAGGGCCCAGGCCAGACCAGAAGGAAGGGCTAGGGCCTACACAAGCAGCACTAGGGCCGTGGCAGGGGGAAGGCGCCGAGGGTGCTTCCACTGCCACACAAAGGGCCACAAAGAGCCATTGCCCCCAGAGGCAGAAAGGGGGAATGTCAGAAACTAAGACTCAGTCTGATACTAGCCGCCAGGAAGGGGTAGTGCAGGCTGAGGCCCCCAGAGAGAAGGGGGCTGGGGTAGAGGGACCCCTCCTTAACCAGGGAACCCACATGAGGGCCAAGAGGGCCGAGGTGGGAACCCAAACAGATGTGGTAACCCCTGTAGGACCAGAGAGGTCTACAGTGGAAACCCAAACAGATATGGGAACCCACGTAGGACCAGAGAGGTCTACGGAGGGGACCCAAACAATTGATGAAGTGGGAAGGCTGCTCCAAGCACTGGAGAGCCTGCAGCAAGAGAGAGATTCCCTGTGGGACCAGCTGCGAGAAGCACTGGGGCGCTAGGGAATTCCTCTCTCACCCCCCCCAGTAGATTCTTAAGGGGGAGGGTGTGTAGTGGGGCAGATTGCCCCATTCCTTGGGAGAGTGGGCTGGGGCAAGCCAGGGAGCCTGCGCAGCCCGGGAGCCAATCAGAGAAGGGCTTATAGGGAGCCAATCAGGGCCCAGATTGCAGACAGCCAATCAGGGCCAGGATCAGGGGTATATAAAGGCTGCCCAGAGCAGGAGCAGTCAGTCTGTCCCAGGCCTTTGAAGGGAGAAGGTCAGTCTCCAGGGGGGAGACTAGCACCGCGGACAGCGCAGTGCTGGGCAGGCTCAAGGAGGCTAGAAAGCTCTAGCCCCTAGCCGCCAGGCTGCAGGCCTTGAAAGAAAGGGCCTAGCGGGTGCGAAGGGCCATAGAGGAAGCGGCCCAGGGAAACAGACAAAGGAGGAAAAGGAGGAGGACAGCAAGGCTAACACCAGAGGGTCCCTGGGCCGGGACCCAGAGTAGAGGGCGGGCCTGGGTCCCTCCCCCCCCCGCGCCTCCTTGCAGTACATCCAGCCACAAGCTGTAGAGACCACGCCAGATCCCTGCCAAGAGGGCTTAGACTTGGAGGGCGGGTGGTTGCTTATAAAGGCTGGAATGTGGGACTGCTGACGATCAATCCCCGGAAGGGGATGCAGATGGACTGAGGGGCACTGCTGGAGGGCAGTGTCCTCGAAGAGGACGCCGCCGAGCAGGGAGCAACGCGGGTCCAGAGACGCCAACAGAGGGCAGAATAACGGACAGGACACCACCAGGAGGGGGCACTCCACTGGAAATGAGCTAATTCCCAGAAGTGACCAGTAGGAGGCACCAGGCAGTGAGTCCCAACCCGTTACAATTGCACACAATAGCAAGTAATTCTCAGACATGGTCAAAATTGGATGAACAAAAATTTTCCCATCTTAAAAAGTAATTTAAATGAAATTGAAAGGAAAACAACAACTGCAAGATTTATTTTTTTTATTTTCATGAAAAATAGTGTTAGATTTACATTTCAAATTAAAATGTCATTTAAGACAATATGTCAATATCAAAATACATTTTTCATTTCATTTTTTTCATTTTGAATTATTTCAAAATAAAATGTTTTTTATGTCAAAAGAAACATTTCATGTTGATCAAAAATGTCATTTTTTCAATTTAAAATACAGAAATTTTTGTTTGACAATTTTTCAAATATTTCAATGATTTGCCCCAATTTGGGATGAAAAAAAAAGTTGAAGTATCAAAATTTCCTACCAGATGCAAATTCCATGTTTGGAGGAGCTCTACTGATTCTGCAAACCCTATGACATATAGGTCAGGTTTGAAGAATTAATTTTTTTGGCAAATGTTGGTAAATGTCGATGTCACAGTACACATACAGATTGAGGAAAAAATATTTCCATCTATAGTAATTGAAATGTATAGGTAGGCAAAGTTAAAAAAAAACCAGAAATCCTTCGATAACTACAAAAAACTTCAATAGAATTATGCCAATTTGCACCAGCTGAAGATATGGATTTCATGTGAATGGATGCTCCCGATAGTAAGCAGTAAGCATGTTTTTAATTGTAGAAATCTTAGGGGCTAATTTTCAAGTCCATATCCACTGAAATGTCCCATCATATTCAATGGGAAGTTCTGTTAGTTAAGACTGCAGAGTCAAAGTCGCACAAATCTTACATAGTGTCTTCAGTGGAGTTTGGCCAATTTGAAAGTGTTAAGGATCCTGTCTTGCATATGTTTAAGAAAACCAATTCAACATGCAAAAAGTGGCAAACCTTTCTGTGCAAAAGACAGGGACAACACAGCTTAATACAAAAAGGGAAAACTTTGAAATGCTGCCAGATACAAGGTTTTGAGACATACACAGCTGATTCATTTCACGATCAAGACAAGAGGTTCTTTAGGAGACTAAGTCCTATTTTTAAAAGTAACTTAGGCTCTTAGGGGTTGAAATCCTTGCCTAAATGGGGCTTATATCAACCAGTATAGCTATTGTGGAATAAGCTGTCCGCAACAGCTATTTCAGAATCACTCCCCATGTGAACACTGTATTCCAGAATAAAAATTACTTTATTACAGAATAATTATTCTGCTTACAAAGCAGAGTGATTTTTTGAGACTAAAATCACTTTTATTCTGAATACAGTGTCCTTATGGGGGAGTTATTCCATGATAGCTAAATTAGTCTAGAATAGTTATGCCAGTCAATTTCCCCTATCTAGACAAAATCTAAATCCCATTGACTTTCAATGAAAAAAAAAAAACAAAAAAACTATTTTCTGGAAACAAAACTCTGAAGTTGTCTTTATTTCACTCATTTTTTTCCTATTTTCAATATTTGTACTGATTTTTTAAAAGATATTTTTGTTTCAATATAATTTTGCACATTTTTTTCAATTTCCCGTGGTAAAATTTCAATTTTGATACAGAGCGATTTTTTGGCCAAAGAGGGAAAAATGTGTTCAAAATATTTTGACTGGCTATACTATGGACTTTAGAGGGAGTTATTTCAGATTTATAGATCTGTTATGTGATATCAGAATCTAGAACTTTGCTTTCATTACTAAGTACCTTAATAATAAAAACAGTATTTTAATTCACAAATCCCATATTTTCTGTACCTATAAATGCTTAACCCAGTTATACAGAGACACTAAGTATTATGGCAATTGGTGTGGTATGAAAAGAATAGAAAATGAGGGAGTTTACTCTTAACTAAGAATGATCATATTTTACCTTCAAAAGTGCTGTGACCAGAATGCATCATTCAACTCTTCTCAGAAATTCAGCAAAATTGTCTTATGTGGATCTAACACTACTCACTGTTTTCTCTGTGCATATACAGTTATTTCAACAAATGACCTCATGCTTCTTGCAGTGGTTTCGTACTGTGTAGTTGCAGACAGTAAAGAACATCAGTGTCACCCGTTGCCTTTATCTGCAGGGAGTAGCAGAACTGGAGACTGTGGAGAGGCCCTAGTTAGCTGATTTGTTTTATTAACTATTATCCATCAGAGAATTTCTAGCAGCAGCCCGATGTCTGCACAGTGTAAACAACATTGAATCGTTGCACCACAGTTCTATTTCCAACTGGGAATATTTACCTTTCACGTGATAGACCAAAGCTCTGGTGGATGAAGATGGAGGATGCTCTACACCTACTGGTCCAGCAGCTGCATGACAAAGACAAAAAAAAACACCCTATCACTCATGGGTGAATACTTGTCACAAAACAGTCACTCCATATCTGACCTCACAGTCCTTGTTCTCAAAGGAAACCTGAACGACACCCTCAAAGGATGAGTTGGGGAGCTTAAATTCATAACTTTGCTAGAAACTAAAAATCATGGACTTAAAGATACTGGATCTATGGCTTATTATAACAATCTATAACCCAGTAATCCCCCTTTTTTCCCCCTGGATAAAGATCTGGGGAAGAATGCAGTGCTTAGATTAATAGATTCTAATGCCAGAAAGGACCACTGTGCTAATCTAGTCTGACCCCCTGTATAACAGAGGCAACATAACTTCTCCAAAATAATTCCTAGAACATATCTAAGAGGCTGCTCACACCTAATGCACCAGTGGAAAGTGGTTCACAGTCAACTGAAACAACCCCATCACCTACATCACTTCCAGAGGGACCAAGCCCAAGTCTACAATCCAGTAAGGAACTGATGTCTCCAGTGTCAATGTAACAGTTCAAGGCAGAGCAGAAAGCAGAGGAGAGCCTCAAGACAGCTTGAAAGGCAGCATGGAGCAACCCCATCATCTCTCAGCTCTTCTAATAGGTCCTGATTTGTTGTAGAAAAAGGACTTTTATACAAGGAAATTCTTTCTGGTGAGCACAATAGGACCAACATCCTCAAAGAAAGTTGGTAGTTCCAGCTAGGTATTGGGTAAAGCTCTTGAGCTTAGTCCATGATCATCCTAGTGGCCATGCTGGAGTCAACATAACCTAAGACCGTTTGGGGAAGTCATTTCATTGGGGGTGAATGGGCAAGGATGTTTCTACCTATGTCCAGTTTTGTGAGGTGTGCCAAAGAATGGGAAAACCCCAAGAGCAGGTCAAAGCCCCTCTCCAGCCACTCCCCATCATTGAGGTTCCATTTCAGGGAGTAGCTGTAGATATTCTGTGTCTTTTCCCTAAGAAGAGAGCCAGAGGAAAGCTGTACATACTGACTTTCATGGATTTTTGCCATCCGGTGGTTGGAAGCAGTAGTAAAATTTCACACATAAATGGAGCCTAAATGTGAATTAGTAAGATCCACACAGGGCCTGATTCAAAGCCCATTGAACTCACTGGAAAGATGCTGTAGTACGGCGGGACCGGGGCTCAACTCTCCTACACGGGGGGTGGAGGGGAGCCGTGCCAGCTCACTGCACTCCGTCGGCCTGGGGCCGCCCCTTGCTGGGGATGCTGAGGGAACTGGCAACAGTTAGTAGAAGGCCCCGGCCCTGTCAGTCGGGCTGGGCATGAAGCCAGGAGTCTATATAGGCCCAGGCCCTTGGGCAGGGCGGGGCGACACACACAGTTAGCTCAGGCCTTGCAGCAGGGCTGAGCGAGAGGCAACCACTGTAGATGGTCTCCTCAGGCAAAGGGACGGGGAGTCTGCCACCCTCAAAGAGGTGGCAGGGGGAACGCAGGCCCTCCCACTCCACTGCGCTCCAGCCCGGGGCCCTAGCAGCGGTCAGCACCGCTGACGGTCAGTGGGGATCCTGACCGAAACACACTGACATGGGCTCAGGCGAGTCTGCAGCCAGACGGTGCCCCCGGGCCACTTCCAACCTCACCCGACTGGGTACCTGCCCTTCGCCAGCGTCGTCCGGCGGGTCCCAAACCATGGGATCCTCAGCAGGTTCGGCGGCGGACGGTCCAGTCCACTCCTCCGGGTACCGGGGTTCGGGCGGTCCGGTCCAGTCCTCAGGGCACCGGGGGTCGGGCGGTCCGGTCCAGTCCTCAGGGCACCGGGGGTCGGGCGGTCCGGTCCAGTCCTCCAGATACCGGGGGTCGGGCGGTCCGGTCCAGTCCTCGGGGTACCGGGGGTCGGGCGGTCCGGTCCGGTCCAGTCCTCGGGGTACCGGGGGTCGGGCGGTCCGGTCCGGTCCAGTCCTCGGGGTACCGGGGGTCGGGCGGTCCGGTCCGGTCCAGTCCTCCAGATACCGGGGGTCGGGCGGTCCGGTCCAGTCTTCAGGGTACCGGGGGACGGGCGGTCCGGTCCGGTCCAGTCCTCGGGGGTACCGGGGGGACGGGCGGTCCGGTCCGGTCCAGTCCTCGGGGTACCGGGGGTCGGGCGGTCCGGTCCGGTCCAGTCCTCGGGGTACCGGGGGTCGGGGCGGTCCGGTCCGGTCTTCGGGGTACCGGGGGTCGGGCGGTCCGGTCCAGTCTTCGGGGGTACCGGGGGTCGGGCGGTCCGGTCCGGTCCAGTCCTCGGGGGTACCGGGGGGTCGGGCGGGTCCGGTCCAGTCCTCGGGGGTACCGGGGGTCGGGCGGTCCGGTCCGGTCCAGTCCTCGGGGTACCGGGGGTCGGGCGGTCCGGTCCAGTCCTCGGGGGTACCGGGGGACGGGCGGTCCGGTCCAGTCCTCGGGGTACCGGGGGACGGGCGGTCCGGTCCGGTCCAGTCCTCGGGGTACCGGGGGTCGGGCGGTCGGGTCCAGTCCTCGGGGTACCGGGGGACGGGCGGTCCGGTCCGGTCCAGTCCTCCAGGTACCGGGGGTCGGGCGGTCCGGTCCAGTCTTCGGGGGTACCGGGGGACGGGCGGTCCGGTCCAGTCCTCGGGGGTACCGGGGGACGGGCGGTCCGGTCCGGTCCAGTCCTCGGGGTACCGGGGGTCGGGCGGTCCGGTCCAGTCCTCGGGGTACCGGGGGTCGGGCGGTCCGGTCCGGTCCAGTCCTCGGGGTACCGGGGGTCGGGCGGTCCGGTCCAGTCCTCGGGGTACCGGGGGTCGGGCGGTCCGGTCCGGTCCAGTCCTCGGGGGTACCGGGGGACGGGCGGTCCGGTCCGGTCCAGTCCTCGGGGGTACCGGGGGGACGGGCGGTCCGGTCCGGTCCAGTCCTCGGGGGTACCGGGGGTCGGGCGGTCCGGTCCAGTCCTCGGGGGTACCGGGGGACGGGCGGTCCGGTCCGGTCCAGTCCTCGGGGTACCGGGGGTCGGGCGGTCCGGTCCGGTCCAGTCTTCGGGGTACCGGGGGGTCGGGCGGTCCGGTCCAGTCTTCGGGGGACGGGCGGTCCGGTCCAGTCCTCGGGGGTACCGGGGGGACGGGCGGTCCGGTCCGGTCCAGTCCTCGGGGTACCGGGGGTCGGGCGGTCCGGTCCAGTCCTCGGGGTACCGGGGGACGGGCGGTCCGGTCCGGTCCAGTCCTCCGGGTACCGGGGGTCGGGCGGTCCGGTCCAGTCTTCGGGGGTACCGGGGGACGGGCGGTCCGATCCGGTCCAGTCCTCGGGGTACCGGGGGTCGGGCGGTCCGGTCCGGTCCAGTCCTCGGGGGTACCGGGGGTCGGGCGGTCCGGTCCAGTCCTCGGGGTACCGGGGGACGGGCGGTCCGGTCCGGTCCAGTCCTCGGGGGTACCGGGGGACGGGCGGTCCGGTCCGGTCCTCGGGGTACCGGGGGACGGGCGGTCCGGTCCGGTCCAGTCCTCGGGGGTACCGGGGGTCGGGCGGTCCGGTCCAGTCCTCGGGGTACCGGGGGACGGGCGGTCCGGTCCGGTCCAGTCCTCGGGGGTACCGGGGGTCGGGCGGTCCGGTCCGGTCCTCAGGGTACCGGGAGTCGGGCGGTCCAGTCCGGTCCTCCAGGTACCGGGGGTCGGGCGGTCCGGTCCAGTCCTCGGGGTACCGGGGGTCGGGCGGTCCGGTCCGGTCCAGTCCTCGGGGTACCGGGGGATCGGGCGGTCCGGTCCAGTCCTCGGGGGTACCGGGGGACGGGCGGTCCGGTCCGGTCCAGTCCTCGGGGTACCGGGGGTCGGGCGGGTCCGGTCCAGTCTTCGGGGGTACCTGGGGACGGGCGGTCCGGTCCAGTCCTCGGGGGTACCGGGGGACGGGCGGTCCGGTCCAGTCCTCGGGGTACCAGGGGACGGGCGGTCCGGTCCGGTCCAGTCCTCCGGGTACCGGGGGGTCGGGCGGTCCGGTCCAGTCCTCGGGGTACCGGGGTCCGGGCGGTCCGGTCCGGTCCAGTCCTCGGGGGTACCGGGGTTCGGGCGGTCCGGTCCAGTCCTCGGGGTACCGGGGTTCGGGCGGTCCGGTCCGGTCCAGTCCTCGGGGGTACCGGGGTTCGGGCGGTCCGGTCCGGTCCAGTCCTCGGGGGTACCAGGGGTCGGGCGGTCCGGTCCGGTCCAGTCCTCGGGGTACCGGGGGTCGGGCGGTCCGGTCCGGTCCTCAGGGTACCGGGAGTCGGGCGGTCCGGTCCGGTCCTCCAGGTACCGGGGGTCGGGCGGTCCGGTCCAGTCCTCGGGGTACCGGGGGTCGGGCGGTCCGGTCCGGTCCAGTCCTCGGGGGTACCGGGGGATCGGGCGGTCCGGTCCAGTCCTCGGGGGTACCGGGGGACGGGCGGTCCGGTCCGGTCCAGTCCTCGGGGGTACCGGGGGTCGGGCGGTCCGGTCCAGTCTTCGGGGTACCTGGGGACGGGCGGTCCGGTCCAGTCCTCGGGGTACCGGGGGACGGGCGGTCCGGTCCAGTCCTCGGGGTACCGGGGGACGGGCGGTCCGGTCCAGTCCTCGGGGTACCAGGGGACGGGCGGTCCGGTCCGGTCCAGTCCTCCGGGTACCGGGGGTCGGGCGGTCCGGTCCAGTCCTCGGGGGTACCGGGGTCCGGGCGGTCCGGTCCGGTCCAGTCCTCGGGGGTACCGGGGTTCGGGCGGTCCGGTCCAGTCCTCGGGGTACCGGGGGTCGGGCGGTCCGGTCCGGTCCAGTCCTCGGGGGTACCGGGGTTCGGGCGGTCCGGTCCGGTCCAGTCCTCGGGGTACCAGGGGTCGGGCGGTCCGGTCCGGTCCAGTCCTCGGGTACCCGGGGTCGGGCGGTCCGGTCCAGTCCTCCGGGGTCCGGGCGGTCCGGTCCGGTCCTCCGGGTACCGGGGTCCGGGCGGTCCGGTCCAGTCCTCAGGGTACCGGGGTTCGGGCGGTCCGGTCCGGTCCAGTCCTCGGGGTACCGGGGGTCGGGCGGTCCGGTCCGGTCCAGTCCTCGGGGGTACCGGGGGTCGGGCGGTCCGGTCCAGTCCTCGGGGTACCGGGGGTCGGGCGGTCCGGTCCGGTCCAGTCCTCGGGGTACCGGGGGTCGGGCGGTCCGGTCCGGTCCAGTCCTCGGGGTACCGGGGGTCGGGCGGTCCGGTCCAGTCCTCAGGGTACCGGGGTCCGGGCGGTCCGGTCCGGTCCAGTCCTCAGGGTACCGGGGTCCGGGCGGTCCGGTCCAGTCCTCGGGGTACCGGGGGTCGGGCGGTCCGGTCCGGTCCAGTCCTCGGGGTACCGCGGTTCGTGCGGTCCGGTCCGGTCCAGTCCTCCGGGTACCGGGGTTCGTGCGGTCCGGTCCGGTCCTCGGGGTACCGGGGTTCGGGCGGTCCGGTCCAGTCCTCGGGGGTACCGGGGTTCGGGCGGTCCGGTCCATTCCAGTCCTCAGGGTACCGGGGTTCGGGCGGTCCGGTCCGGTCCAGTCCTCGGGTACCGGGGGTCGGGCGGTCCGGTCCATTCCAGTCCTCAGGGTACCGGGGTCCGGGCGGTCCGGTCCAGTCCAGTCCTCAGGGTACCGGGGTCCGGGCGGTCCGGTCCAGTCCTCGGGGTACCGGGGTTCGGGCGGTCCGGTCTGGTCCAGTCCTCGGGGTACCGGGGTTCGGGCGGTCCGGTCTGGTCCAGTCCTCGGGGTACCGGGGTTCGGGCGGTCCGGTCTGGTCCAGTCCTCGGGGGTACCGGGGTCCGGGCGGTCCGGTCCGGTCCAGTCTTCGGGGTACCAGGGGTCGGGCGGTCCGGTCCGGTCCAGTCTTCGGGGGTACCAGGGGTCGGGCGGTCCGGTCCAGTCCTCAGGGTACCGGGGTCCGGGCGGTC
Organism: Aldabrachelys gigantea; assembly: GCA_026122505.1. Taxonomy (NCBI): domain Eukaryota; kingdom Metazoa; phylum Chordata; order Testudines; family Testudinidae; genus Aldabrachelys; species Aldabrachelys gigantea. Next base: position 16,529,476 of record CM047499.1, read on the forward strand.
CGGTCCGGTCCAGTCCTCAGGGTACCGGGGTCCGGGCGGTCCGGTCCGGTCCTCCGGGTACCGGGGTCCGGGCGGTCCGGTCCAGTCCTCAGGGTACCGGGGTTCGGGCGGTCCGGTCCGGTCCAGTCCTCGGGGTACCGGGGGTCGGGCAGTCCGGTCCGGTCCAGTCCTCGGGGTACCGGGGGTCGGGCGGTCCGGTCCGGTCCAGTCCTCGGGGGTACCGGGGGTCGGGCGGTCCGGTCCAGTCCTCGGGGTACCGGGGGTCGGGCGGTCCAGTCCGGTCCAGTCCTCGGGGTACCAGGGGTCGGGCGGTCCGGTCCGGTCCAGTCCTCGGGTACCGGGGGTCGGGCGGTCCGGTCCAGTCCTCAGAGTACCGGGGTCCGGGCGGTCCGGTCCGGTCCAGTCCTCAGGGTACCGGGATCCGGGCGGTCCGGTCCAGTCCTCGGGGTACCGGGGGTCGGGCGGTCCGGTCCGGTCCAGTCCTCGGGGTACCGGGGTTCGTGCGGTCCGGTCCGGTCCAGTCCTCCGGGTACCGGGGTTCGGGCGGTCCGGTCCGGTCCTCGGGGTACCGGGGTTCGGGCGGTCCGGTCCATTCCAGTCCTCAGGGTACCGGGGTTCGGGCGGTCCGGTCCGGTCCAGTCCTCGGGTACCGGGGGTCGGGCGGTCCGGTCCAGTCCTCAGGGTACCGGGGTCCGGGCGGTCCGGTCCGGTCCAGTCCTCAGGGTACCGGGGTCCGGGCGGTCCGGTCCAGTCCTCGGGGGTACCGGGGTTCGGGTGGTCCGGTCCGGTCCAGTCCTCGGGGGTACCGGGGTCCGGGCGGTCCGGTCCGGTCCAGTCCTCGGGGGTACCGGGGTTCGGGCGGTCCGGTCTGGTCCTCGGGGTACCGGGGTTCGGGCGGTCCGGTCCGGTCCAGTCCTCGGGGGTACCGGGGTTCGGGCGGTCCGGTCCGGTCCAGTCCTCGGGGTACCGGGGGACGGGCGGTCCGGTCCGGTCCTCGGGGTACCGGGGTTCGGGCGGTCCGGTCCGGTCCAGTCCTCGGGGTACCGGGGTTCGGGCGGTCCGGTCCGGTCCAGTCCTCGGGGTACCGGGGTTCGGGCGGTCCGGTCCGGTCCAGTCCTCGGGTACCGGGGGTCGGGCGGTCCGGTCCAGTCCTCAGGGTACCGGGGTCCGGGCGGTCCGGTCCGGTCCAGTCCTCAGGGTACCGGGGTCCGGGCGGTCCGGTCCGGTCCAGTCCTCAGGGTACCGGGGTCCGGGCGGTCCGGTCCGGTCCAGTCCTCAGGGTACCGGGGTCCGGGCGGTCCGGTCCAGTCCTCGGGGTACCGGGGTTCGGGCGGTCCGGTCCGGTCCAGTCCTCGGGGTACCGGGGTTCGGGCGGTCCGGTCCGGTCCAGTCCTCGGGGTACCGGGGTTCGGGCGGTCCGGTCCAGTCCTCGGGGTACCAGGGGTCGGGCGGTCCGGTCCAGTCCAGTCCTCGGGGTACCAGGGTTCGGGCGGTCCGGTCCAGTTCTCCAGATACCGGGGGTCGGGCGGTCCGGTCCAGTCCTCAGGGTACCGGGGGTAGGGCGGTCCGGTCCAGTCCTCCACAGGCTGAGCACCAGAGGGCTCCGCCGGCTTCTCTGGGTACTGGCCCCAGGGGAGGTCAGGCCAGGACCTCTCCGGATACCGGGCGCAGGGTAAGCCGGGCCCAGCAGGAGCTCAGGCCTCAACATCTGCCTTCTCTGGCAGCCTCCTCCTAACTGAGGGCTGGGGCCGGGCTTTTATACTTCCTCTCCTGCCCCTTGACTTCCTGGGGGCGGGGACAGGCGGAGGAGGCCTTGGACTTCCGGTCCCACTCCTTGACTTCTGGGGGGCGGGGCTAGGCGGCAGGGCCTCCCCCTGGGGCCACAGCTTCTCTGGCCTATTCCCTTCAGGAGCGTGGGGGAGGGGGACCCCCTCGCTACAATGCCCATTCATTTCAGTGAGCTGGGGATCAGACCCGTAGATAATTTTTTATGATCAGATTTTCAAAGCTATTTAGGTGTGAGAATCAAAAAGGAGTTTCGGTGCCTAACTTCCACTTTAGATATCTAAATCCCAAGATCTGGTATCATGCAGATTCAGAAGGCCCCCACTCGACTGCCACCAAACTCTGTACGCACCTAAAATCACTTGTCACCGGTATTTTTGCAGGAAAAGATCCCTAGACACCTACGTTTCTGCCTCTGGACGTGTACACAACTGCTTCCCTCTAGGCGTCCAGATTGCTATGCCAGAATACGATTCAGGAATCAGGGAAAGATAGGCATTCTTCTGCCTAACTCAGCTGTGTGGCCTGATCCCATAGACAGGATCAGAGGCCCTTTATCAGATTGGGCTCCTCACAAGAGCTCACACAAAGTGGGGGTGGGAAAAAAATGATAGTCTCCCTTGTATGTTTTAGCTTAGTGGTTAGGGCACTCATCTGGGATGCGAGAGGCTGTGGCTCAATTTCCCCCCTACCCTACCCATTGAGATGTTCTGATTAGGGGTGTGGCCTCAGTCTCTCCTGTTGAAGCTGTTCCACTTTGGATAAATAACGAGAGACATTGGAGCAAAGGGACTAGATGCTAGGGCTCCCACATCTCGGGTGAGTGCCCTAACCACCAGGCTACAGCATGACCCTACACTTGTGCTTTTGCTCTCTAGCACAACGATTCTTGAATTATGTAATCCACAGTGGAACAGCTTCAACCGGAGAGACTGAGAGAGCCCCACATTAGACTATCCTGTAGCCCAGTGGCTTGGGAACTCACCGTAGAGTTGGCTAAGCTCTGCTCATATCTCTTCTCCCTTTGAAGGGATGTTCTTCTTCTTTTTCTTCCCTGGGGTCCTTTACAAAAATGGAGTGAGGACCTAATGTCAAGAGAGAGTTCACAGCTGTGACTCTCAAGCAGGGAGAGGTGCCTTCGTTCCGCCTGGACTCAGGCACTATTCTGCCTGTGAGGGATGGGGCTCAGGACACACTCCTCTCCTCAGCATCCCCCATTGGCTAGCTTAGGCAAGAAGCCACTTATCTCATCTCTCCCCTTCCATTGCATAGGGAGCCTGGGCACCAAACTCCAGGTTTGCAAATCCAAGTGATTCTCTCTGCCTAAGCCTTAGGTGTGGTGATGCAGAGCATTGCAATGCCCAAGTCCTTCTGTGAATCTAGCCCCCAGACCAATTAATGCACAGCCCATTAGTGCACTTTAGAAATCACACCCCCTTAGAGCAAATTATTTCTTAGTGTAGACCAGTCCTCCAGCACCTAAGAACGGGATTCCCAAAAGCCAGCACGCTGAGCGGGAGCCAGTCCATTAGCCAGTAGGAAATGATGAGCAGAGGGTGTGATCCCTGCACTCAGGATTCTCTGTCCTGAACACTCTGCTGGAGCTAGGTACCAAAGTCTCTCCTACCAGCCATTTTGTGGGGAGTTAGGTGTACACTACTACCATTCACCTCCTCACTTACACCAACTGAGTGAGAGGTGCATCAGGGCCTGTGACTTCAATGGGGTCACAGTGGTGCATTGGAAACTGTGTTAAAATTGGAAAGTGTAGGGGACAATTTCCTGGTGCAAGTGCTGGAGGAACCAACTAGGGACAGAACTCTTATTGATCTGCTGCTCACAAGCTGGAAAGAATTAGTAGGGGAAGCAAAAAGTGGATGGACTTTAACTCCCTCAGGGAACTGATGGGCAGAATCTCCTAGGAGAATAATATGAGGGGGAAAGGAGTCCAAGAGAGCTGGCTGTATTTTAAGGAATTCTTATTGAGGTTGCAGGAACAAACCATCCTGATGCGTAGAAAGAATAGTAAATACGGCAGGTGACCAGCTTGGCTTAACAGTGAAATCCTTGCTGATCTTAAACTCAAAAAGGAAGCTTACAAGAAGTGGAAGTTTGGACAAGTGACTAGGGAGGGGTATAAAAGTATTGGTCAGGCATGCAGGAATGAAATCAGGAAGGCCAAATCACAACTGAAGTTGCAGCTAGCAAGGGCTGTTAAGAGTAACAAGAAGGGTTTCTACAGGTATGTTAGCAACAAGAAGAAAGTCAAGGAAAGTGTGGGCCCCTTAGTGAATGAGGGAGGCAACCTAGTGACAGAGGATAAGGAAAAAGCTAATGTACTCAATGATTTTTTTGCCTCTGTCTTCATGAACAAGGCCAGGTCCCAGACTACTGCACTGGGTAACACAGCATGGGGAGGAGGTCACCAGCCCTCTGTGGAGAAAGAAGTATCAGGCCTATTTAGAAAAGCTGGATGAGCACAAGTCAATGGGGCCGGATACACTGCATCCAAGGATGCTAAATGAGTTGGTGGATGTGATTGCAGAGCCATTGGCCATTATCTTTGAAAACTCATAGCAATCAGGGGAGTTTCTGGATGAGTGGAAAAAGGCTAATGTAGTGCCCATCTTTAAAAAAGGGAAGATGGAAGATCTGGGGAACTACAGGCCAGTCAGCCTCACCTCAGTCCCTGGAAAAATCATGAAGCAGGTCCGCAAAGAATCAATTCTGAAGCACTTAGAGGAGAGGAAAGTGATCAGAAACAGTCAGCATGGATTCACCACAGGCAAGTCATGCTTGACTAACCTAATTGCCTTCTATGACAAGATAACTGGCTCTATGGATGAGGCGAGAGCAGTGGCCATGTTATTCCTTGACTTTAGCAAAGCTTTTGAGGCGGTGTCCCGCAATATTCTTGCTAGCAAATTAAAGAAGTATGGACTGTATGAAAGGACTATAAGGTGGATAGAAAGCTGGCTAGATCATCAGGCTCAACGGGTAGCGATCCATGGCTCCTTGTCTTGTTGGCAGCCCATATCAAGCAGAGTGTCCCAATGGTCGCCTTTGGTGTCAGTTTTGCTCAATATATTCATTAATCATCTAGAGCATAGCATGGACTGCACCTTCAGCAAGTTTGCACTAAACTGGGAGGAGTGGTAGATAAGCTGGAGGGTAGGGATAGGATACAGAGGGACCTAGACAAATTAGAGGATTGGGCCAAAAGAAGTCTGATGAGGTTCAATAAGGACAAGTGCAGAGTCCTGCACTTAGGACAGAAGAATCCCATTCACTGTTACAAACTAGGGACCGAATGGCTAGGCAGCAGTTCTGCAGAAAAGGACCTAGGGGTTACAGTGGATGAGAAGCTGGATATGAGTCAACAGTGTGCCCTTGTTGCCAAGAAGGTTAAGGGCATTTTGAGCCGTGTAAGTGGGGCCATTGCCAGCAGACTGAGGGAGGTGGTCATTCCCCTCTAATTAGCATTGGTGAGGCCTCATCTGGAGTGCTGTGTCCAGTTTTGGAGCCCAGACTACAAGAAGGATGTGGAAAAATTAGAAAGAGCGGAGGACAAGACAACAAAATGATTAGAGGGCTGGAGCACATGACTTATGAGGAAAGGCTAAGGGAACTGGGATTGTTTAATCTGCAGAAGGGAAGAAGGAGGGGGGATTTGAGAGTTGCTTTCAACTACCTGAAAGGGGATTCTAAAGAGGATGGATCTAGACTGTTTTCAATGGCACCAGATGACAGAACAAGGAGTAATGATCTCAAGTTGCAGTGGGGGAGGTTTAGGTTGGATATTACAAAAAACTTTTTCACTAGGAGGGTGATGAAGCACTGGAATGGGTTACCTAGGGAGGTGGTGGAATCTCCTTCCTTAGAGGTTTTTAAGGTCAGGCTTGACAAAGCCTTGGCTGGGATGATTTAGTTGGGGGTTGGTCCTGCTCTTGAGAGGGGGTTTGACTAGATGACCTCCTGAGGTCCCTTCCAACCATGATATTCTATGATTCCATGATTCTATGATATAATTGTTCCCCAACACAATGGAGGATGTGCACTCGGGTATTTTAGCTAGGTGACTATAAATCCCACCACATAACACTGTGTGGAGCTCAGTGAAGGGGAGCTTAGAGTCTGGGGAAGCTGGGAAGGAGGCTGTCTGGGGCAGAACCTGAACACTGTTGGAGGGTTAGCTCAGGAAGTCGGTGAGGACCATGGCACAGGACCATGAAGGAGGGCTGTGGAGTCCTCTCCCAAGGGAAGCTGGGCACTGGGGCAAGGCCTGACAGAAGCAAAGCATGCTGCTAGGACAGAAGACTGGGATCACCCTGTCTCAAGGGACCCAGAAGGAGGGCAGCAGATATAGGAAGAGGCCTTGGGGAGGAGAATTGGGTCAGCTTGTGGCTACAGTGGGAGACAGTTCCTTTCCCAGGACCAGGGCCCATAGCAGAGGGTAGTGTTGAAGATTGAGCCAGCCACTCCCTTCCAGCCACTCACTGCCAGTGTGCCCTAGATCCCTGAGTGATTTAAGCTTTCAGAGCCTGAACAGAGTCCAGCCAGTGCCCCTATCATGTGGGTGTGGGTTCCCTCATGCTACCATCCTTGTAGATGGTGCAGCAGCCCCTGATATTAAGGGGAGGAAGAGAGGATTAACCAGAACCCAGGAGGTCTGGAAGTTGAGACCAGGAAGAGATGGGACAGAGCCTGTCGTGGGCCCATCACAGATTTAGGATAGAAGATTAGTGTTTTCCTTTGGACTTTGATTGCATCAGAAGGGATGGGGCAGAAGGTTTAGCTAGAGGGCTGAGTCACCTCTGTAATGAACTGTGCTAAAAGATGAGAGAATCACTGAAAACCCAGGAGGGAAACTGAGGCAGGTTGACTTCAGTGCCACACCCTAAGGGAGTGTGCTGCAGGACTGCACCCTGCTACAGGTCTCCTTGAGAATCCCAGTCTTGATGCCTACTCCATTCTTAAAACTTCAGAATAAAGGCTACCTCGTATCAGGTAAGAAGGAAACAGACACGACAATAACAGGGTTAGCTAAATAGGCAGATCTATACACAGGGATCTGATCTCAAGCCATTGTTATGTGTTGGATGTTGCAGTAAGGGCCCAATGGCTTTATAAACAAGCAGAGAGGAGCCCACCCCTAAGCCTTGCCTAGTGGATGACAGCACACTCTGCCCCTATGGCCCTGAAATAAGGGAGGAATGCAAGTGACACTGCTTTGCCCAAAAAAACCTATCACTTACTGGCCTGAGGGCCCTGAACCTTCATGTAGCTGTGTGATACGTGATACTTGTACCATAGGTGCTGCTGTCATGTAAAGGTACCTCCTCAGCAGTGGGAATGGGGCAGTGAGTCCTAGAGGATGAGAAAAGGGGGGCTATACGATTTAACAGGCATTAGGGCCAGCAGTGGGTGAGGGATGGGGAAGTGAGTTAATTTATTTTGGTTTACACCTGCTCAAATTCTGATGCTATACATTGAAAATATGGGAACTGGGACTGCTTGACATGAATCAGGAGGAATTCCATTGATGCACATACATTTACACTTGACAGTCTTGTAAATTAAATTGAATGGAAAATTAAATTCTAAAATTACATATGTGAATTAATAGGAATATCTGGGCGGGGAAATAAATGACCTCACATGTTTCAGTGGAAGGAGAGGTGAAAAAAAGTGTGTGAACCAGGGAATGATTGTTTTATTTGGTGGTGTACGTGCAAGGCCCTTTGTTTTTATTTTTTAAAAAAATATATTGTTAAACATTTTCTGGAAATTTATCAGTGTTTATTATAAAAATTTAAAAAAGCAGCTGAAAAATCAATGCAAATAAATTAACCTCACAGTTTCTGGGTAAATATTGAGGTTAATATTGGAAGGTGGAAGAACTGAGAAAAACAACAAATAGAAAGTAAAAGCAGTTTAATTCTGTGATTTATTTCATGAACAGCACATTATCTACATGTACGTTTTTGTGTGTGTGGATCTTCTACTACATTGCCGTAATTTAACAGAAACTAATGTATTATTAACATAAACATCTACCTGATGTAATGTACTAGAGTTTCTTGACATAATCAGTATTTTCACGTACTTGAGAGGTGCAAAATTCAGGTGAAAATTGGTAAAAAAAATAGTTTTTGGAAAATCTGGGAAATTTTCAGTAAAAATTGGTAAAAACTGACAAAGAAGGTCTTCTGCATGTGTTAGAGTGATACTGTGTGTGGGGATCCTTATATGTGCACCTCTTTATGTAGATTGTGTGTGTGTGTGTGTGTGTATGTTCATGCTTATGTGTATTTCTGTATGTGTGTGTATCTCTGTGTCTCTCCGTGTGCCTGTATGTGTATCAGTGTGTGCGTGTTGGGAAACGAATGCTTGGTTAGTATTCATGTGTGACTGCTCTGTGCATGTGAATTGTGATTTACTGTGTAACAAGCAGCTGAAGCCAGATTCTCAGCTGGTGTCAATGAATGTAGCTCCACTGAGGACACCCAAGTTACCTGGTGAAAATGAGTGTGGTGATCTAGCCTGAAGTTCCAATGTCTCCCTGATTTCTCCCCTGTACCTCTAATGTCCAGGAACAATTGTGCTCCACAGTGCAGCACCTGCAACTGACTGATGCTAAATGCACCTCTGCCTGATATATCCAGGGGGTCATCTGCATCATTGGCAGCAGCTGTGCATTGCCACTGTCTTAGAGCTCTGTCCAGGCCTCTCTGTGAAGCACTTGGCGGTCTCAGTCTAATTCATAACAGCAATGGGCCTAAATGAAGCTTCCTGGACTTCAGGAAGTGAGACAAAAGAAGCTTAGATCCAAACACCCAGTAAAGGTGAAGGGTTTCAGAATCCAGAACTGAATTTCACAGCCCTGGTCATTCGCTTGTCATTAGTTGGACAAGCAGTCACATGAAAACCACAATCCTGTGGACTAGCGGTTCTCAAACTAGGGCTGCCGCTTGTTCAGGAAAAGCTCCTGGCAGGCCGGGCCGGTTTGTTTACCTGCTGTGTCCACAGGTTTGGCCGATTGCAGCTCCCAGTGGCGAAGCAGCTCCAGGCCAATGAGGCCTGCGGAAAGTGGTGCGAGCTGATGGACATAGTGACCACTGCTTCCCGCAGCCCCCATTGGCCTGGAGCGGTGAACTGTGGCCAGTGGGAGCCGCGATAGGCCGAACCTGCAAAATCGGCAGGTAAACAAACCGGCACAGTCCACCACGGGCTTTCTCTGAATAAGTGGCAGTTCTAATCTGAGAACCACTGCTGTGGACCACACCAACTGGCCTCCTTAATGGCAGGCTCACAAGCCACGTTAAGGGACAATAGGCATGGAGTGTGAGCAAACATGTGGGTTCTGACCTATAGAAACGATCAGCTCAGGGCACTTACGCAGCACACTGCATAACTGGGGAGGGTGGGAGTGAGGCCAGCGGGAGAGAACATGTGCACATGTATCCCCATTGATCTATCTAATCATCTCTTTATCTAACTATCCATCCATCCATCTGTATAATCATCTGTCCATCCATCTAATTGTCTTTTTTGCTGCCTATCTGTCCATCAAGATGTCTGTCCATGTTTTCCTCCTTCTGCTCTTTGTCCATCCAGTTTCTACCCATTGGTCTGGCCAATTGTCTGTCTTCACTTCTGTGACTCTGCCTTGCACGCTGCTCATTTGTCCAATCATCTCTCCAGCCACCTGGCTAGTAGTGTTTACATTCCTCTTATCTAATCTGCCACTAATGGACCCATCCCCATGGAAAGTGGACTTCTGTGGGCAGGGGCTGCTGGATGGGGACATGTCACAGTCAAAGGCATTACATTAAATTGAAAGATGTAGCCTGATTTTTGGTAACTAAGGAACATTCTTTCTTACTCTATGCAGCTAATTTCACAGTCAAAGCAGGTGGGAATTGGAAGCGACGAGCCTCGCAGTGTGACTAACTAAGGGCAGCAGTGACAAGGGGATAGATTTTAACAAGTGCTCTGTTGGTCCCTGGTGACTGATCAGAGAAGTAGCAATAAAGTCTGTCCATGGTGCATAAGGTGCTTGACCTTAACAATGCAGCTGTTTTTATAGGTCTGCTCAGAGATCTGTGACAGATGGCCCGTTTGCAGGACCCCTGGTCAATTTCACGTGGAACAAGTTAATTTCACTGATGCTTTGCTCAGATAAAAATAATTAAAAAAAATAAAAGCTACTTCGTTGTGTGCTTGTTAAAACCACCCCGATTAGCAACACACCTACGAAAAAGAAATCTCTCCAATTAGGCACACAGCACCTGTGACTCTATAGAGATGTTCAGGGGGACACACAGGTCATTAAAACTTCACTTGCCTTAATCAAGCACTCTGAGGAATTTTAAACCCAGCTGAGAGCGGGGTACTGGCTGGAGATTTAACAAACCTCTCAAGGAATTATGAGCTGGTGGTAGAAACCAAGTTACTCATTATTTTAATGGGTCCCATCGAGGGCCATTAGAATGGAAAAGCTACGGGAAATGCAGGTCTCAGTGGAAGTCCGGTCACGGCTGATGAGAAAAGAAAGTCAGAGGCATTGATTAAAGTTAGACAAAGGAAGGGGTGGGTCTGTTCCTATGTTAAGTAGCCCCCGATCATTAAAGTGAAATGGGTCAAGCGGTTTATTCCCAGTCCCTGTGAACAGTGATCCCTTCCTTTGCAAATTCCATCAGACCCTGAGGTAGTGAGGGAATGTATGGGGGAGGGATGACTGCAATGAAACTGACATGTAAACAAACCTCAGATTCCCACTAGGTTAGCAAAGACAGCCTGGCCCAGGTGTGGTGAGCAAAAGGCAATTCCAGGTTTCTAAGCCTCAGTGACAGAGCTCAGGCAATGTATCTGGGTTGTGACAGGCATTGCTGTCCTGCCCATGAACCCCAGCTCTGCTGATGCCCTGAATCCTAACCCACAGCCCCCTCCATTGTTCCATCTCTGGGTTCTCACACACACACAGGTCTGATGATGCACCTCAGTCCCAGTCTGTAGCCCTTTGTTATCCCAGCCCTGGGTTCCCCCCAACACAACTGTATTCATGCACTTCAAACCTGATCTGCAGCACCCTGAGCTCCCCCCATCCATGCACAGTTCTATCATTGCCCCTCAGTCCAGATCTGCAGCCCCTGCTATCCCAGCTTTGGTCTATCACCCCTGCCCCCACATCTCTGCTGAAGCCCATTAGTCCTGACCCACAATCCCTCTGCTATCCCAGGATTGGCTCCTTTCACAGCTTTGGTGACATGCCTCAGTCCTGACTTGCATTACCCCTGCTATTCCTGTCCCAGAACTGCTCACCAGCTCGGCCAATACATCACAATAACGAGCTACAACCCTTCTGTCATTGCTGTCCTACCCCAAACACACACCTCTGACAATGCTCCTCAGTCCTGGCCCTCTGCTAGTCAAGTTCACACCCACCCACACACCCCTCTTTGAATGCCGCAGTCCTGACCCTTGCTAGCCCAGGCCTGCCATCTTCAGAGCTCTGGTATTTCTACTAATTCCGACCTGCCAGGCCAGTCCTGGGACAGAGCTGAGCTGTCTCAGTGCATCACAAAGCAGCTTGCACTTTCCATCCCCTATGCGCGCGCACACACACACACACACACACACACACACACACACAAAACCTACTTCCCCCAACATATCACTAACAGATAGACACACATGCACTCTGAAACACTCATTCCATGCAGCAGGAACACACACACAGGGAGAGAGAGAACAGGGCTGGTTACCACCATCAGGGCATAACACTGACACCCAGCAACTCCTGCACAGAGACGAAGGCTGATCTTGGTTAAAGGCATTTGACTGGCCCTCAGAACCATTAGCTCAGTTCCTGGCTTTGCCCCTGACACTGCATGTGGCACTGAGACTTTGACCGAGGTTGAAGTTTACAAATGAAAAATAATGGGACTTGTATCTCCAAACCCCACAAGCAGGCTAGCAGAACCTCAGTCTTAAATAGCATGAATTAGACCTTCAGCTGGCAGAAAATGACCATAGCTCCATTGAAGTCAATGGGGCCAGATCCCCGCTGGTGTCAATGGGCTGTAGCTCGATTGAAGTCAAACTCCTTGTGTGATTTACATAAATCAATCAGCCTGTACCTCAGTTTCCCCACTGGTAAAAAAGGGATAATTGCACTTCTTGCCCTCACAAGGGTGTTATGACATTAAAGTCTGTTCATGACTGTGAGATGTGCTGACACCATGAGGATAAAGCCTATGTAAATACCTAGAACATATATCTCGGTGGATTTGCAGCATCTGAGGATCCACTCTTCTGTGCCTCAGTTCCCCTTCCTTTAACATGGGGATAATTCCATCTCTTTACCCCACATGAATGAAGGGAGGTTACATTTATCATTGGTTGTGGAGTGCTCCAAGTCTACCGTGCTTGGAGGCATTTAGCTACCTACATAGATATTGTAGTCTGAAACAATGAGCCCCAACCCCACTGAGATCAAAGACCAAGCTCCCATTGGCCGCAGTCTTACCAGGACTGGGGGCTATGTGTGATACTTGCTGAGGAATGAACAATACAGGGGTAAATCTTTATGGGTGCGTGAGGCACTGCAATCCCATCCACATTTCAAGTGCCCTAAACATGGCTAACGAGCTGTTCTGGTTTAGCAATTTTAGACTCCTACTTTAGGGCCAGAAGAGCCCATCGTGATCATCTAGTCTGACCTCCTGCACATGACAGGCCACAGAACCTCCCGCTTCCCCTCCTGTAATAGACCCATAATCTCTGGCTGAATTACTGAAGGCCTCAATTCTTGATTTAAAGACTTCAAGTTACAGAGAATCCATTGTTTACTCTAGTTCAAATCAGCAAGTGACCAGTGCCCCATGCTGAAGAGGAAGGCGAAAGTGAGTGAGACCCACCCAGCTACAATAATTCTTTGTAACACTCTTCATCTAGTGTCCCATCTCCAGCCATTGGCGCTATTTGCTAATAGCAGTCACAGATGGGCCATATGCCATTCTGACCAATAGACAGGAAGCATTTGGAAATGGATTGTGACAGAAAAGTAAAAAGGAGAGACTGAGAGTACGGCTCATATCAAAGAGATTCTGTTTGCTTTATATGATTGCTAGAGAGCAGCACAGGGTCAGAAATGAGAAGGAAGCAGCATTATAGGAAATGAATGAAAGAAGACAATAATTGATAGGTTTTAAGGCCAGAAGGGACCACTGTGATAGTCTAGATATGCAACTGTTTAAAATAGGCCGTAGGACTTCTGTGAATTAATTCCTGCTTCAAATCCAATAGTTGTGATTGAACTAGAGCAGATCTTAGAAATAAATTCAGAAAGAGGCAGATCGTCTGTGAAATGACAATGATGAATATGAATAAAATACATTGAACATCACATTACTATTGTTAAAACAATGAGGAGTCCTTCTGGCACCTCAGAGACTAACAAATTTATTTGGGCATAAGCTTTCGTGGGCTAGATCCCACTTCATCAGATGCATGGAGTGGAAAATACAGGAGCAGGGCCAAACTGGGCAGCCTCTGTGCAAAAGAATAAATGGACACAAATCTGACATCAGGAATCATAATGTTGAAAAACCAGTAGAAGAACACTGCAAACTCCCTGGTGACTCAATAACAGACCTAAAAGTGGCAATTCTTCAACAAAAAACCTTCAAAAATAGACTCCAACTGATCTGAAATTGCAGAACTGGAATTAATTTGGAAACTAGACACCATTAGATTAGGCCTGAATAAAGACTGGAAGTGGTTGGGTTATTTCAAAACCTAAACCTAATTTCCCCAATACTAATTTCCCCCTACTGTTAACTCACACTTTCTTGTCAACTGCTTGAAATGGGCCACTGTCATTACCACTACATAAGTTATTTGTCCTCTGTTGGTATACTGCTGTTAATTGAATTGTCTCATTAGACTGACATCATACTTGGTAAGGCATCTCCAATCTTTTCATGTATTTATACCTGCTCCTGTATTTTCCACTCCATGCATCTGATGAAGTGGGTTCTAGCCCATGAAAGTATATGCCTAAATAAATTTGTTAAGTCTCTAAGGTGCCACAAGGACTCCTCATTGTTTTTGCTGATACAGATTAATCTGGCTACCACTCTGAACCTGATTATTACTGTTGTTATGACCACTTTCTGCTCTTGATAGTCATCTAGTGAGTGATTTTCAATATTATAGTACCCAGAGGCCATAACTAAGATCTGGGCACAGTGAAACAGAGTTAAAGACAGTCCCTGCACTAAAAGTCTTACAAACTAAATAGAGAAAGCAGACAAAGGGAAGGGAAAGGAAACTGAGGCACAGAGGAGGGAAATGACTTGTCCAAGGTCACACAACCTGTCAGTGGCAGAGCCAGGAATAAAATCCGGGGTTCAAGTTTTAGTAGAGAAAAGTTTAGAATATAATTCATTTGAACGTTATGGTATTGGAATGAAAATTAATACACGTGTTTATATTATCATCATCATCTTGCATTATTATAGCACCCAGATGCTCCAGTCAAGACTAAGGCACTGTTGTCGTGGGTGCTGTACAAACACATAGTGAAAAACAGTCCATGCCCAAAAGAGGTTATGATTAGGCTCAAAAGGATTAGATTTTTATTGGTACTTTCGATAAATGTCAGTTTCACCGGACACACACAAACAGACAAAATATTTCCATCTATAATAATCAACATTTGCAGATAGGCAAAATAAGAAAAATGCTCTTTGAGAACTTAGAGTTTAATTTAAGGCTATTTAGATTGTATAGTTTGACAGGATTTGTTTACAATTTGTGTTTTAATAGTTATAAAGTTTTAGCTTTTTGAATCTCAACATCTTCTGTTGCTAAATAATTATTGTCTGACACCCCCCCCAATGTCTGACCTCCCCATGTAGTTTTCCTCAACTGTGACAATGTAAAATCAATAAAAACTGAAAACAAACTTTAAAATAAGCATCAATATTATCAGCCAAAGTTATTTAAAAATCAAATTGTGCTAAGCATCCTTATGGTAGAAATAGACAAGACAGACAAAGGTGGGAAGGAAACAAAGGCCCAGAGAAGTTAATTTAATGAAGACATTTAAATACATGAGGAGTGATGGGAAATTTTATACTTTCATCGTTTTATAGTGTTTAAGGCCAGAAGAGAAAACTAAATCATCTAGTCCAGTGTTTTTCAATCTGGGGGTCCCAACCCAAAAGGAGGTCACAAACCTATTGTAGGGAGATCACGAGAGCGGCGGTTGCTGGCCAGGAGCCCAGCTCTGAAGGCAGCACCGCTGCCAACAGCAGCGCAGAAGTAAGGGTGGCATGGAATGGTGGGGTCATCACTTTTTGGAGGGAGGTCATCACAGCCTGAAATATTAAAAAAAACAGATCTACTTGGGTCATTGGAGATGAGAGTTTTAAATGACTTTATTCTTTCATGCAAATTGATGATGATCTTCATCAACACTATCTGTGAGCTAGCACTTTTCATCAGGGGACATCCAAGTGTCTGAAGAAACAGGGTAAATATCACCATCCCCCAATTTACAAATGGGGACTGTGAGGTTCAGAGAGGGAAAAAGTGATCCATCAGGCCAATGGAAAAACCAAGATTGGAACCCACACACTTGGTCCCAGACTCCAATAGCTCATTAGTAAAATGTCTTTGAACAAGGAAAAGAATTCAGCTGATTAAAAAAACTCAAAGTCACCTGGACTCTATATGAGAATTGGTGCAGATGTGAAGTTATCACCTTGACCTGTAGCTTTTAGACTCATATAAGTAAAAGCATACTCTGTCTCACAAGTCCATTGTGAAATAACACTGAATGAGCATAACTCTGAATGAGCGAATCACTGAAGGGACATCACCAATGGTAGCGCTAATGTTTGCAGAGCCCTGATATGCCTACCCTAGCTAAGAGATTAAGAAACTCCCTTTATCTCATTGAAAGATGTGCAATTTATACTAAATAATGTCTGAGATAATCCCTGGGTTCCTTTGGGCATAGGTCCCTGAAAGTTTCTCATGTGTCACACTTATTTTCACTCAATAATTAATTAAAACATTTAACCTCATACACTTTTCAGCCCTAAGTAAAGCTCTAGGAAAGACATTATTTTGTTTATACATAGATATCATTGCTCAGATCCCCAGAAGGAGAAAATCAGTGTAGCCCCCTTGACTTGGTTCTCTCCATGGCAGTCTGCTCCCAACTTAATCTTACCCATCTCTTGGTTTCACCTTATACACTTGATTGTGGTGTTTTCTGGTGTCTCTGTGTTCTGGGAATGTGAGAACTTCCTTGACAGTGTTGGTTTTCTATATAGTGTTATGTCTACTCTTCCCCACAGGCGTTAGGCGGATGGATGCCACACAGTTGAAGGCTGTTGTGTGATCTGCTCGTGACACTCATAGATTTGTATTGTGTCCTATCTATATTGTGTATCAAGTCAGCTGAGAATGGGGACACCAGTGGATCAGGTCACAACAGCATTTCTTGATATGGGACCATGCAAAACAATATGAGACTCATAGACTCATAGGTCAGAAGGGACCAACATGATCATCTAGTCTGACCTCCTGCACAAGGCAGGCCACAGAACCCCACCCATCCACTTTTATAACAACCCCTAACCCATGACTGAGTTATTGAAGTCCTCAAAATTGTGGTTTGAAGACCTCAAGCTGCAGAGAATCCACCAGCAAGCGACCCACGCCCCATGCTGCAGAGGAAGGCGAAAAACCTCCAGGGCCTCTGCCAATCCGCCCTGGAGGAAAGTTCCTTCCCAACCCCAAATATGGTGATCAGCTAAACCCTGAGCATGTGGGCAAGACTCACCAGCCAGCACCCAAAAAGAATTCTCTGCAGTAACTCAGTTCTCATCCCATCCATCATCCCCTCACAAACCATTGAGCAGACTTACCTGCCGATAATCCAAGATCAATTGCCCAAATTAAACTATCCCATCATATCATCCCCTCCATATACTTATCAAGCTTAGTCTTAAAGCCCGATAAGTCTTTTGCCCCCACCACTTCCCTCGGAAGACTGTTCCAGAACTTCACTCCCCTAATGGTTAAAAACCTTCGTCTAATTTCAAGTCTAAACTTCCTAATATCCAGTTTGTACCCATTCGTCCTCGTGCCTACATTAGTACTAAACGTAAATAATTCCTCTCCCTCCCTAACGTTAATCCCCCTGATATATTTATATAGCACAAACATATCCCCCCGGAGCCTTCTTTTGGCCAGGCTAAACAAGCCAAGCTCTTTGAGTCTCCTCTCATAAGGCAGGTTTTCCATTCCTCGGATCATCCTAGTAGCCCGTCTCTGAACCTGTTCTAGTTTGAATTCATCCTTCTTAAACATGAGACACCAGAACTGCACACAATATTCCAGGTGGGGTCTCACCAGCGCCTTATATAACGGCACTAACACCTCTTTATCCTTGTTGGCAATACCTCGCCCGATGCACCCTAAAACCGCATTTGCTTTTTTAACGGCCATATCACACTGGCGGCTCATAGTCATCCTGCTATCCACCAATACCCCAAGGTCCTTCTCCTCCTCCGTCACTTCCAACTGATACATCCCCAATGTATATCTAAATTTCTTATTATTAATCCCTAAGTGCATGACCTTGCACTTTTCACTATTATATTTCATCCTATTCCTATTACTCCAGTTTACAAGGTGGTCCAGATCTTCCTGAATAGTATCCCGGTCCTTCTCCGTGTTAGCAATACCCCCCAGCTTCGTGTCATCCGCAAACTTTATTAGCACATTCCCGCTCTTTGTGCCAAGGTCAGTAATAAAAAGGTTAAATAAGATCGGTCCCAAAACCGATCCTTGAGGGACTCCACTAGTAACCTCCTTCCATCCTGACAGTTCACCCTTCAATACGACCCGCTGGAGTCTCCCCTTTAACCAGTTCCTTATCCACCTTACAACTTTCAAATTCATCCCCATCTTTTCCAATTTAACTAATTTAATATTGTTAGGAGGTCTATGCGTGTCAGCCTGTTATAGGGCATGGCTTCTCTCCTGCCTTCTTTTCTGCAGAATCTGAACAGAGTCAACTGGTTGCGCCTTCACCGGACCCTGTTATTTTAAGATCCCTCCACCATTTCCACAACCGCCCCAATGCAACTATCTATTTACAGCACTTACAGCACTTTTTGGCTCTCTCCCTAGGACCTGAGATCTTCCTCCCTTGAGGCCTCCATGTAACTGAGCTCAGCTAATCCTGGTCGCTGCTCTATCTTTCTGTTTTGGACTTCCTTCCTGTCTTTTTATCAGTCTTAGACTAATGGGGTAATTGGCTCCTTATCCCATCCAGTGTGATTGTCTAATTACCCTCCTCAGCTTTCTCAAGGGGAACTAATTAACATCCAACTGATCAGAATGTTGGCTTACCTGTTTGCTCGTTGCACTCTGATCACTCAACCCCCATCTTGCTGCCAGAAGATATGGAACCTGAGACTTCCACAAGGAACACCTGAGTCAGTATAGTCTGAGCTTAAGAGTCACTAGATACTAACCTAAATATATAACGCTTTCTTCAACCTCTACATACTGGATGCAGAGGAGGGACAGGTAATATAGACTGATGAGGGGCTAAGGTAATAATTGGAGATATACCAGTCTCCTAGAACTGGAAGGGACCTCAGAAGGTCATTGAGTCCAGCCCCCTGTGTTTACTAGCAGGGCCAATTTTCACCTCAGATCCCTAAGTGGCCCCCTCAAGGATTGAGCTTACAACCCTACTTTTAGCTAGTCAATGCTCAAACCACTGAGCTATCCCTCCCCCTATACTGCCTCTTATATGCCTCCTCTGAGCAAAGGAAGATCAACTGAGCCCCTGAAGACGACAACACTTCAAATCCCCACGTGGGTGATAAATGCCATTTGTGTGACACACCAGGGATTGAACTAGGGGCCTCCAGAGCTAAAAAGCAAAAGTTGCTACTGCTTGAGCACCATGAGCTGCAGCAAACCCACGCCTTATGTAGATCAGGAGACACCTTGGCTGAGCTTATAGTCCTAGTAGCTTCTCAGCCCAAGTTTCAGTAGACATTGGGTGGCAGCTGGGATATGGGAGCTGTCTAGCGACTCCCAGGCCTGGGTTTGAGACCTAGGACATCGTATGGGCTTCCTTAAGTTCTTTAGGGGGAAAAATTCACAGATTCCGTTTGTGGGACTTTTCAAAAGAACCTAAGGAAGTTAGGCATCTAACTCCTATTGAAGTTCAATGGGAATTTGATACCTAACTCCCTAAGACCCCTTTGAAAAACCCCACCCAGGACAACTAACCTGAAAAATGACCATGGATGGGATTAGGGGGAAGGGACTGCAGGCAATGAAAGGTGATTCAATTCTACTAAAAAATAAAGTACTCCCATTAGAGGAAATGGACAGCATCCCTCCCCCCAGTTACAGTAAAACTCCATTGCAATTCTCATCTAGAAAATACACATCATCATCAGACTTCATATGAAATGGTTGGCAGAGTGAATTTTGTTTTGTTTTGGCCTAACTAGTTCAAGGCGGTATTGTTCGTCCTGACAGGAATATCATAAGAATGTTACTTCAGGGATTACATCCCAAAAGCCAGTGGATGGAATAAATACACCTCTCTTTCCTTCCACACATGCCAGGTACTTCAGAGGGAATGAACAGAACAGGGCAATTACCGAGTGATCCATCCTCTGTCGTCCAGTCTCAGCTTCTGGCAGTCAGGGGCTTAGGGACACTCAGATCATGGGGTTGTATCCCTGACCATCTTGTCTAATAGCCGTGGATGGACCTTGAACTTATCTAATTCTATTTTGAACCCAGTTATACTTTTGACTTCACAACAACTTTTCTAAGTCTTCCTATTTGGTCAAAATCTTCCCATTTGCCTTAATTTTTTCTATATAATGCACTTTGCACAGTGGGCCATCACTGTTTGCTTAGATTGTTTGATTTCCTTTTCTCTATTTGATTTCCTGTGTGTCTGTGTGTCCTGTTGCCTGCTGCTAGAAGGGATGAGCCCTGCTCTGTGTGTGTGAGAGAGACCCTGTTGCCCACCGATGGAGAGAAAGAGCCCTGGTCTCTGTGTGTTTGTGTGTGTGTGTGTGTTTCTCTGTTGCCCCTTGCTGCAGGGGATGCGCCCTTCTGTGTGTGTGTCTATGTGTGTTGAATATCCACGGGAATGGTCCTGTTGTCATGGCATATTTTTAGGTGTCAGAAGACATCAGTTCCATTTCTGGGGATGCTGACTCACTGTGACCTTATCCAAGTCCCTTTACCTTCCAACCCCCACTTTCTTCCTTAGTAGCTCACTCCAGTTTGATGCATTGCTTTGTGACCCAGACGTTGAAGATGCTAAGGATAATTATCAATATTTTTTATATTTTAATTTTGCCTTTTCACTGTAATGTCCATTAGTATGAAATTCCTTCTCAATAAATAACCTTGAAGTAAATGTCTGCAGAAAAAGTCTTTTCTTAAATTGTCAGATCTTTCTTATTGCAAGCTCCTTATAGCAAGGGTCTGAGACAAAGGTTCTCCATTGGTTTAAATCAGCATGGTTCTACTGATATCAATGGAGCCATGAGGGTTTACACCTGCTGAGGAACTGACCCTAGGTCTTCTTTTGTATAATGAGAGAAAGCAAGGCATTTAGGATGCTCTTGTGATAATGGCAGCAATGATTTCAATTCCTCTCTGATATTTAGGGAAGAATAATATATTTAGCACACCAAGGGCCAAAATCCTCCATTGATTTCAGTATTATATGGAAGGGATAGCTCAGTGGTTTGAACATAAGCCTGCTAAACCCAGGGTTGTGAGTTCAATCCTTAAGGGGGCCATTTGGGGATTGGTCCTGCTTTGAGCAGGGGGCTGGAATAGATGATCTCTTGAGGTCCCTTCCAGTCCTAATAATCTGAGATGCAGTTGACCCATAATGTTTTTAATATTTCAAAGGGCTTTAAACACAGTCCTTACTTATGTGAGTTATGACCTCAGTGGGAAGACTTGCAAGAGTTTAACTCTTGTCATGATGAAGACATGGAGGAGATCAGAATTTTGCCTGCATTTTGGACATTTTCTTTAGTAAACATGGTTGTAGAAAAAATATTCCCAAAGGCAAAAATACTGGTCCCATTTTGAATTCTTATGTAGATGGGTGTGGGGAGGGTAAATGCCCTGAGGCATAAGAATTAGATCCCCAGCTAGTGTAAATCAGTGTAACATCATTGCTGTCAATGGGCTAGATCCTCAGCATATGTACATTAGCTTAGCTTTATTGATTTCTATAGATCAATACCAAAGTTATTATTTCCTGATAATAAGGCTCAGTTGTATATTTGTATACATAATGGCAGCAGCTTTTCGTCTGAAGGATTCCAACAGATGGGAAACTAGTAGTAATTGTATAGTTAACATTCACATATTTGGGGTTCTTCAGGTTCAGCTCCAGAGTCTGTTTGTTACCCTTAAAGGGGACCCATTCTGAGAGAGACCCTGGCCAGAACCAGACCATTCTTGGTGGGGTTTTTGTACCTTGCTGAGCTGCATATTCTTCTATTTGTGGTGTTTCTAACTACCTACACCTCATCAATCTGGTGGGAAATTTGTTTATTATCCTCCTGATAAAACTCAACCCACCTCTTCGCACCCCCATGTATTTCCTTCTTGTGAGCCTATGTCTCTTGGAAATAGAAGAGGGGTAGGCAACCTATGGCATGTGTGCTGAAGGCGGCAAGCAAGCTGATTTTCAGTGGCACTCACACTGCCTGGGTCCTGGCCACCAGTCCGGGGGGCTGTGCATTTTAATTTAATTTTAAATGAAGCTTCTTAAACATTTTAAAAACTTTATTTATTTTACATAAAATAATAGTTTAGTTATATATTATGGACATAGAAAAAGACCTTCTAAAAACGTTAAAATGTTTTACTGGCACGCAAAACTTTATATTAGAGTGAATAAATGAAGACTCGGCACACCACTTCTGAAAGGTTCCTAACCCCTGAAATAGAATATCAGGCTTGGAAGGAATCTCAGGAGGTCATCTAGTCCCACCCTCTGCTCAAAGCAGGATGAGTCCCCAACTAAATCCCCAAATGCCACCCTCAAAGATTGAACTCAAAACCCTGGGTTTAGCAGGCCAATGTTCAAATCACTGAGCGACCCCTCAGATTCTGACTCATCAGCTGGTGGAACATAAGAGCATTTCCATGGCAGGCTGCACAGCCTAGATGTATGTTTTCACCATCCTGGGCCTCACTGAATGCTGCCTCCTAGCAGCCATGGCGTATGGTCATTATGTAGTCATATGCACCCCCTTGCACTACACAGCCATCATGAGTGTTCGACTGTGCAGGCAGCTAGCAGCCACCTCATGGGTCATCAGCATCTTGATGGAAGTGGTTCAGACCATGTGGATCTTCAGCCAGTCCTTCTGCGGCTCCAACTGCATCCACCATTTCTTCTGTGACATCCCACCAATGGTGAAGATGGTGTGCACAGACATCTCCAAGATCAAGATTGTTTTCTTGGCCATGCCAGTGCTGTTCATCATGAGACCTTTCCTGTTGATAATTCTGTCCGACATCGATAAAGATTTCTCCACCTTCTCCTCCCACCCCATGGTGGTGACTTTGTTCTATGGAACAGCCCTAATTTCCTACTTGAGGCCCAAGTCCAGCTACAGGCCAGAGAGTGATCAGGTGATTTCCCTCATGTACAAGGTTGTGACACCAGTATTTAACGCAATAATATACACACTGAGGAAGGAAGAGGTGAAGGAAGCCTTTAGTAAAACAATAGAGAAGAGCATCTTTTCACAGAATTGGAGAAATTAGAGAAAAAAAGGAGAGTTACTCAAAATGGGAAGAATAAGAGAAATCCATCAGCATTTTCCTGAATTTTTGACCCCCACCCTCTTTTCTGCATTGACATTTTGATATTGGGGCAGAGGGGTTGAAATGACCTGTTCTATACCTGGTGAGAAAACGGGTAGGGAAAATTGTGTTTTTTAAAAAATCCACTTTTTTCATCTAAATTTAAAGGATTTTTTAATTCAACTTCTGAAATTCAAAACTTTTTGACCAGATTGCAAGTTGATTGGAAAACAAGAGAATATTTAGTAAAAGTGCTGTCTCCAAATTATATCTTCAAAATTTGAAATGTTAGAGAAAAAATATACATGTGGTTGAAAAGGAGAAATATTTCATAACATTTCCACCTTGTGTGTGTAAACCTAACAATTTTCATCAAAATTTCAATAATGTAAAAATTCCCACCAGTTCGACAGTAAAGTGCAATAGGCTGCCTCTTTTCCTGCTCTATCACTCCAGTGCAAACATGTTTGGCTGTCTCTTGAATGCATTTCCCCAGACTCCCTGACCTAATTTCAAATAACAATTCTCAGCACTTGTGAATAACTTTCTATTGAATACTCTGATAGAGCTTTACAAACCTACATTGCTCGTGCCACACAACAGCTCTGTGAGGAAGATCTTAACTTCTATCATGTTGTGCACAGGTGGAGTTGTCTATGTTAGGAGCACTGATTATAGCTTCAGGATGTATATCATATATTCCTTGATTTTTAAAGCCATAGGAGACCATTGTGACAATCTAGTCTAACCTCCCACCGAGCACAGGCCAGCAAATTCAGTTCAGTAATTCCTGCATTAAGTATGCACCAAATATACTATATATTAGATATGTAAAATAATAACTGTGTTAAATACTCTTCTATAACTACGTGAGGGTCCGAATATAACAGTATTGACTAAATAACTGTGTACCCTGTACATATTTGTATAATAATTATCTCTGTGTATTCTGATGTAGATATACTCTTTTGAGGGCTTGTCTACCTATGTTACCATCTACATGTAACAAATATACATTTAAAATCTATATACCTCACTGAGCATTCATATGTATCTCTAAAATGAATTCATAAGCAGCTTAAAATATACACCCACACAAATGAACTGAGGTGAATTGGTATTAAGTATATTTTTTTTATTATTATTACTTATGGCAGAGCTCTGACCTTGCCCCCATGGGTCCTGCACTTCTAGGTGGTTTATGCTAGCCTCAGTTGCTCACTGTGACCCTCCATGTAGCCCTTCTCTCTCTAGGGCCAGTATTAGAGTCTACGGAGCCCTTTTCATCATAGGCCAGCAAGGAGGTTGGTGAGAGAACTCCCACAGTCTCTGTTGTCCCTGGGGGCTTATTTCAGAACAGTTTAGCCTCCTGTCCTGGCAGGGGCCTAACTTCCCTTCTCAGGAGATGTTCTTGTAGTGGTGGGTTGGGGGTAACCCGGACGCACCCTCTACTCTGGGTTCCAGCCCAGGGACCCTAATGGTAGCAGCTGTTGGCAGTCAACCTTTCACTGCCAGAGTTGCTACATTTCCCTGGGCCACTTCCTCACAGCTCTTCTGCTTCTCCCTTCTTCATCCTTACCTTAGGGCTCCCTTAACAGTGGTTTGAGGGTGTCTTCATTAACCAGCCCTTCAGCCACACTTCCTCACTTCTGTCTGACTGGAGTGAGTCCTTTTTATAGTATCAGTGGGGTCTTAATTAGAGTCAGGTGGTCACATTAGCTTAACAGCCTCACCTGACTCTTTGCAGGTTAATTAGAGTCAGGTGTTCTCATTAGCTTGGAGCAGCCCCTGCTCTGGTCAGTCAGGGAACAGAAAAGAGTTAATCTAGTGGCCAGTATATCTGCCTTCTGCTACTCTGCTGTACCCAACTGGCCTGGGTCTATCACATACTAAACATTGAAACAAGATAGGTTGAGGCAGAATTATTAGTCTATTTGAAATTCTAAAAGAAAAAAGTATTTATAATAAAAAGCTATAATAATAAGAAAATTAATATAAAATACCTGGGTGCCTTCAATCCCCATTGAAGTAGATAGATAGATAGATAGGTGGTGTGTATAGCGATGGACAGATTAACAGAGTGAGAATTTCAAAGGCACCTATGGGAGTTAGGCACCCAAGTAATGTGAAAGTCCACAAAGTGGTCTTAGTCTCATCATTGCATAAAGTCAGGGCTGCCCAGACGGGGGCGGGGGAGGGGGCAAGTGGGGCAATTTTCTCCAAGCCCCGGGCCCCACAGGGGCCCCCACGAGAATTTTTTGGGGCCCCTGGAGCAGGGTCCTTCACTCATCCTGCTGCCTAATGGATACCACAACCCCGAGTGAGGTGCTCAGGCTTCCTATACAATGCAAGGAGAGAGTTAAGTGTCTAAAAAGGGGATCCTCTAAAGTCAGCCAGATGAGTGGGGAGCTGTGACCCAGGGACTCCTTGGATTCACAGCCATGAGCCTTTCCTGGAATTAGTCCCTTCTCACAAAAGAACAGAGGAAATGCATTCCTGAGCTTTGCATGAATAAATTGTAACTAGTAAAGATTTCTGAACTTGGCTCAAGAATAGAAATAAATTATGAGCCACTGGGCCAAATATTGAGGTGTTTACTCAGTCCCTACTCATAGAAACTTATGCAGGAGAAGGAGTAGGACCTGTGTTTGAGGAAGCACTGTGCAACCAATGAGGATTAGGCCTTCATCTGGTATATGTTAATGTGACTCACATAGCCCAGTTGAGGATCTAACCCTGAGTAAAGACCTAAGGTTTGGCTTAATATTATCATTTCAGCTGCACTATTATGTATGCATTTTTGGCACTTGCAGGACAGTAATGGTGTTTCTAACTCTCCTGACTTTATCGCACCAGTAGGGAATTCCTTTCTGGCAGATCAGTCCTTTACAGGCTACATGGAGCTGGACACCAGAGCAACAAATTGCTAATAAGCTAGGGAACTCTTTTCAACAACACCCAAATGACTCAGAAGCCTACGTCTCATTTTTTTAAAAGTGACTCGAGCACTTAGAAACCTTTGTATACTATTTTCAAAACCACCTAAACAATTTAGGTGCCTAACACCCTTTGAAACCAATGCAACATAGGTGTCTAACATGCTTGGAAACTTCTGAAAATCCCACTGGGAAATATGTGCATCTTTAGGTGCCTGGATACCTTTGGAAATCTGCCCCAAGTCTTTATACCAGGATAGCTGATTACAGTATGGAAAGGGTACATTTTTAACACTGAGCCTACTTGTGGGTGATCCAGTTAAACGATAATTATTTTGATTAAAAATATATATATTCCTAACTGAAATACTTATACCAATGCAGGAATTGTGTGTCAACCAGGCTTTTTAAAATCAGGTTCCACACACCATGACTGACAATGGCTGAATACCTAACACCTAAGAAACACAAAGGCGTGACTGAGGAAAAGCCTAATTGTTTTTCTATAGCAATTTGTGGATGTGAATTGTGAGAAGTTAATGTTGTTGACCAAAAGAAAATTGAAGCTTTCAAAATGCAGTGCTGGTGAAGACTCTTGCTTATCTCCTGGATGGAAAAATGTGGAAAAAAAGAAAAAGAAATAAAGACAAATGCCTATGTTAGAAATTTTATTGGAGAGAAGCAGACCCTGGTGTCGGAAATCACAACTGCAAACTTATGTATTTTGATTACATTAGGTGTTGAGATGGAAATAACTTTGAGAAAGTTATTATGGAAGGAATGGTGGAGGGTCATTGTAATAGGGGACAACCAGTAGGGAGATGGCTGGATGGTATGCAGCAGAGTAGGTATGAGCTGCTGAGTGCTTGACGTTTGTGATGGATCTTAACGGCTGATATCACTGATACTCAGACATGAAAAATGCACTTAAACACATATCAGACAAAGACATGCAGCAGTGGGACATGATGATAAAAATATAGGCTGAAGGGAGTTACGCACCCAGCCACCTTAAAGTTTGAAGGGATATGAGTGCCTACGTCCCTTAAAGTCCTTTGAAAGTGCCTAATTCCCTTAAACTCCTTTGAAAATCTACTATCATGATATCTCAATCTACTTCATACCGGACAGAACTGAAACTTAGACTGAGTCTCTCATTAGAAGTTCTGTAGCCAGGCTGGTCCCAGGATACTAGAGATATAAGGTAGGTGAGGGAGTATCTTTTATTGGACCACCTTGTGACCCACCTGGTTTCTCTCACATTAGAAGACATTTTCTCCTCCGAAGTACTTTTATCTTTAAGTCCAGGCGCAGACGTCAGGCCTGCGAGGGAAAGGTGGGTGTGACAGTGACTTCACAAAAGCTTTTGGCAGGAACTCAGCCCATTGAGCAAAGACAATTAGTTTGGAATTGGTCCTGCTTTGAGCAGGGGGTTGGACTAGATACCTCCTGAGGTCCCTTCCAACCCTGATAGTCTATGATTCTATGAATGGGGAGTCTGTGACTTCACAGAGCTCTCTTGACAACAGCCAGGCAGGACAGGGATGCAGGGCAGGGGGAACCTCGGAGAGCTCTGTAGCCTTGCTGCAGCGAGCCTCCATCTTCACTTTACCAGATAAAGGTTATGAGCAGACAATGGCTGGAAGCTGAAGCTAGACCAATACACATTGGAAATAAGGCGAGGAGCATTTTTAACATCAGAGTTTGGAGCAATTCACTGAGGGTTGTGCTGGATTTTCCACAGCTGGCCTATTTTAAAATCAAGCTTGGGTGTTTTACTAAAAAATCTGCTCTAATTCCTATGGGAATTATTTTGAGGCCCATTCTATGGCTGAAGTGAAACAGAAAGTCAGATGACAGTGGTTTCCTCTAGGCTTGGAATTTTGCTTCCCTCTTCCTCCTTCCCTCTTGTCCCTTCTTCTCAATCGGAAAACAGGCCACCAGAAAAGCCTGATTTCCACCCTGTGCCCCTTCCATTAGTGCTGTAAGCTGAAGGGCATTGTGACTTTCGAGTGAATTCAGCCAGTCAGTGCTAACTCTCCACAGGTGATTTGCATAAGTCAGTAAATGAACCTGCAGGTTTCCGTGGCAGCGATGCCCAAGGCAGGGCTCAGGCTTGGGGTTTATGCTCAGGGTTAGTGGAGTCAGGGAGCAACAGGTGGCTGAGTTACCTCTGGCGTCACAATGTTACTGCTCAGGTTCCTCTGCCTGCTGCAGCACCTGAGCAATGACTGTCTGTCAAGGGGAAGGTTTTGTGGATTTGAAACTTAGAAAGCAGGAAGCACAGAAGAGGAATGGCTTAGACAGTTTGGCAGGGACATGTAGGTTTTGTGGCAATATCCTGTGTGATTGCTACTGGATCCAGGACGGAGACAGCATTCCTGCCCCTCCTACCACCTCTTAGCTTGGCCTCCATAAAAGAGACCAAGTAGAGTTTTGCACACTTGTTTGTTTAAGAGTGAGCAAATAAGGCCCAACAAATTACTGCTAGGATGAATTTTGCTGCCTCCTCTCCTTGACTAGAATACAAGCAGTTTCTGATTCTTTCAGATGAACTAGTTCTTCTAAAATCAAGGGCAAAACCAATCAATGGCTTTTTCACAACCCAACCCCACCGCCCCCAGAAATTTTTTTTTATTTAAACTGGGTTTTTAAGATTTATATTGAAAAAAAATTTTTAAAAAAACCTATCAAGTATCAAATGTGAAACGATGACAAGTGATGTTAAGGCCTCTAGTTGCTCCAGCCTATTAAAGTAATTTAAATAAATATCTATATGAAGAAGTCCTTGCACTTTTCACTATTAAATTTCATCCTATTACTACTACTCCAGTTTACAAGGTCATCCAGATCTTCCTATGTGATATCCCGGTCCTTCTCTGTGTTAGCAATACCCCCCAGCTTTGTATCATCCGCAAACTTTATTAGCACATTCCCACTCTTTGTGCCAAGGTCAGTAATAAAAAGGTTAAATAAGATTGGTCCCAAAATTGATCCTTGAGGAACTCCACTAGTAACCTCCTTCCAGCCTGACAGTTCACCCTTCAGTATGACCTGTTGGAGTCTCCCCTTTAACCAATTCCTAATCCACCTTTCAATTTTCATATTCATCTCCATCTTTTCCAGTTTAATTAACAATTCCCCATGCGGAACTGTGTCAAATGCCTTACTGAAATCAAGGTAAATTAGATCTACCGCATTTCCTTTGTCTAAATAATCCGTCACCTTCTCAAAGAAGGAGATCAGATTGGTTTGGCACGATCTACCTCTAGTAAAACCATGTTGTAATTTGTCCCAATTACCATTGACCTCAGTGTCCTTAACTACTTTCTCCTTCAAAATTTTTTCCAAGACCTTACATACTACAGACGTCAAACTAACAGGCCTATAGTTACTCAGATCACTTTTTTTCCCTTTCTTGAAGATGGGAACTACGTTAGCAATTCTCCAGTCGTACGGTACAACCGCCGAGTTAACCGATTCATTAAAAATTCTAGCTAACGGGCTTGCAATTTCATGCGCCAGTTCCTTTAATATTCTTGGATGGAGATTGTCCGGGCCCTCCGATTTTGTCCTATCAAGCTGTTCAAGTTTGACTTCTACCTCAGATGTGGTAATATCTACCTCCATAGCCTCATTCCCATTTAACATGCTTCCCTCATCCCTAAGCTCCTCATTAGCCTTATTAAAGACTGAAGCAAAGTACTTATTTAGATATTGGGCCATGCCTAGGTTATCCTTAACCTCCATTCCATCCTCAGTGTATAGCGGTCCCACTGTTTCTTTCTTTGTTTTCTTCTTATTTATGTGGCTATAGAACCTTTTACTATTGGTTTTAATTCCCTTTGCAAGGTTCAACTCTACACAACTTTTAGCCTTCCTCACTTTATCCCTACATGTTCTGACCTCACTAAGGTAGCTTCCCTTGCTAATCCCATCTTTCTTCCACTCCTTGTAGGCTTTCTGTCAGGACAGTTACAAATATAGTATTTTTCTTCACAAAAATAGCTAGTGATGATTCTGTGGATTACAGGCAAATCAGTCTTATTTCAGTTCCAAGTATATTTGTTCAAATAATATAAATACAATTATAAAATTGTATAATCCTACATCAGTTTAACCAGACTCAGAAAAGAGGACAGTAGGACTGGGTGCTCAATTGAAAGATGCAGCTTCAGAGAGAGGGGCGACTCAGCTGAGCCCAGACTCCAGAGGTTGGGGCATCTGGGATAAAGTCAGGGCCGCCCAGATGGGAGGGGGGGCAAGTGGGGCAATTTGCTCCAAACCCCGGGCCCCGCAGGGGCCCCCACGAGAGTTTTTTGGGGCTCCTGGAGCAGGGTCCTTCACTCACTCCTGGGGCCCCGGAAAACTCTCACGGGCCCCGGGCCCCTGGAGCTTCTTTCATGCCTGGTCTTCGCCGGCGGGGGGTCCTTCCACTCAGGGGGGGAAGGACTCCCCCCACCGCCAAATTACCGCCGAAGCGGAACCCGCCACTGAAGTGCAGCTGGGTCTTCGGCAGTAATTCGGTGGCGGGGGGCCCTTCCATTCCAGGACCCGCCACCAAAGTGCCCCAAAGACCCACAGCGGGGGCTCCCCACCGCCGAATTACCACTGAAGACCCTGTGCTTTGGCGGTAATTCGGCAGTGGGGATCCCCCGCCGCAGGTCTTCAGGGCACTTCGGCGGTGGGTCCCAGAGCGGAAGGACCCCCTGCCTCCGAATTATCACCGAAGTGGGGCGGCCCCACCACCGAAGACCCCAGGCCTCCGGAATCCTCTGGGTGGCCATGGATAAGGTAGATCTACCTTGGACTCCAGGTGAGATAGACATGTATGTAGACACTTTGTTGTTTTAAAAATTATTTTCTCTTATGTTATGCTTCGTTCCCACTGTTAAGATTAAACAATATTTTGACTTGAGAAATTTGTCTGATCACTGCATTCGATGCTGGCCACAGCTCCTGAAAAGAAGACATGCAGGTGCTGAATTCTGTCAGATCTGCTGAGTAAACATGGTCAATACACAATGTACTGCAGCCCAGTCTAAGACGGGGAGAATCACAGAATTCTGCATGTGGGAAGTGGAGGCATGAAGCCTGAGACCTGAAGGGGTGCACTCTATAGGATCATTTTTTCAACCATGCTTGAGGAGGTGGGAGCAGAAAACATCCTCAGCAGCTAGCCCAAGATCCTAGCAATTCTAATTCACTGAAAAATGCATTTTGGAGGGCACCAAAACCATTTTCTTTGGGTCAAATTTGGCAAATAGTTTTGGCCCAAAAAAGAAACTGAAAATTGTTTTGGGGGGGTGACATTCCCCTCTGGTGCTATCTGGGCCAATGATCTACTAGGTCACTCCAATCCTCCACTCTGGAAGGCAACCTTACCCTGCTCTGCTGTGAGAACCCCCACTCCTGGGCTGTTCACACACAGCCTCCAGCATGTAAGCTGCTCCCAGCTACGTGAGTGAAAACTTTTAGCTAGCCACTGAGAGGATTGTGCAACAGAATGACACTAGCCAATATCTCCGGTCCGAGACACAACTCTAGCAACCTCCATCTTGCAATGTCCAGTTATGCCTACTGGACCCTGCAAGCTCATATGAGTTGGTCAATTTCACAAAGAAATTGATATGTGCCAGCCTTGTTATCCCAAGAGGAGTCACTGACATGCTTCAGACCAAATGTACTGCTTCAGGAAGAATAAACAAACACATTTATTAACTGCAAAAGATAGATTTTAAGTGATTATAAATCAAAGCACAAGAAATCAGATTTGGTCAAAATAAATAAAAGCGAAACACATTCTAAGCTGATTTTAACACTTTCAATACCCTGACAAACTTAGATGCTTCTCACCACAGTCTGGCTGGTTGCCTTTCAGCCAGGCTCACTCCATTGATTAGCACTCCAGTCGCTTGGTGGGGGTATCTGTAAATGGAGGTGGAAGAGAGAGCGCATGGCCAATATCTATCCCTTTTATAAGGTTCTTCCTTCTTCTTGGCTTTGCTCCCCTGCTTCAGAGTCAGGTGAGCATTATCTTATCACAGTCCCATACTGACCAAGGGAAGGTGGGTGACTCACTTGAGAGTCCAACTGATTCTTTGTTGCTGCCTAGGCCAGTATCCTCTGTTCCTGTGAAGTTGGGCCGGGTTTCTCCAATACATGCCCTGATGAGGTTTGAACTGCCCCTCTGCTCCTGGAGAGTTTTGCCTGGTCTTGTTTTTACATTTTCATCCTCATAACTATATACAGGTAATTATAACCAGTACATTACTATAACAACAATGCTCAGTGCATCATGAGCCTTCCAAAGACATCAGACATGATAAACTTTGCATTGGAAACCACACAATCATATTATAAGGATGAAAATGGGGATGTAGGGTGTTCCCCCGAGGTACAGAGTGTCATATGGGGGAAATGTCAAAACAAGTCATTGTGACATTTTGGAAACTAAACCTCATTTCTAATCAACATTACATTTATGAAACAATATTTACATTTTCATAATGTGAACTTGAATCAACATGCAAAATGTTTCATTAGATCCCGATGATTTTGTTTTGTTTTCTTTTTTCATTTTGGTGAGACAACCAACCAACCAACCCCCCAACATTCTGTTTGAAACGGAAACAAACCAATTTTGTACAGATTTTTTTGCTTCAGCCACTCAATCAAAAAATCAATAACTCACCGAGCTCTAAGCAAAAGCCATGGGGACCGGCTGTTTCATGAGAAAGGAGGACTGTAAACTTTGGTTCTTGATTTTCAAAGAGGATACTTTCAAAGGCCTTTGAAATCCCCTAGTCTCCTTTGAAAATCCCATGCTGGAATACCTGGCCTCTACCACTCAAGTGAAAACAGGTCTCCTTTAGCTACTAGTTGCTCTCTTGTTCTCTTCTGGGTCCAGCTTCTAGAGGGAGACATAACATAGATATAAACAGAGCCATTATATTACCCTGTAGGCCACTCCTTTAGACTTTGCACCTGAAACAAGCATAATGCATCCTTGTGCACTAAAGAAAACGCAAAGTGAAGTGGGATTTATAAGAAATAGGCAGTATGTATTTGTCAAGAACAAATCATGCCAAACCAACCAAATATCCTTCCTTGACAGGTTACTGGGTTGGTGGATGAGGAGAAGCAGTAGACGAGATATATCTTTATTTTAGTAAGGCTTTTGACACAGTCCCACATGACATTCTCCTAAACAGACTATGGAAAAGGAGTCTAGACAAATTATTATAAGATGGGTGCACAACTGGTTGAAAGACCATACTCAAAGAGGAGTTATAAATGGTTAACTGTCAAAGTAAGAGGACGTATCTAGTGGGGTTGCACAGGGTCAGTGCTGGGTCCAATACCATTCAACATTTCAATGAATTACTTGGATAACGGAGTAGAAAGAATGCTTATAAAAGTTGCAGATGACACCAAGCTTTGAGGGGAAACAAGCACTTTGGAGGACAGGATTAGAATTCAAAACTACATTGACAATTTGGAGAATTTGTCTAAATTAATCAGCATCAGATTCAACAAAGATAAGCGCAAAGTACTTCACTTAAGAAGGAAAAATCAAATGCACAAGTACAAAATGGGGAATGACTGACTAGGTGGTAGTACTGTGGAAAAGATCTGGGGTTATCAAAAATTTAATATGTGTCAACTATGTGATGCAGTTGTGAAAAAGGCTAATATCTTTCTGGGATGTCTTAACAGAAGTCTGGTATGTAAGACCTAGGAAGTAATTGTCCCACACAACTCAGCACTGGTGAGGCATCAGCTGGAGTACTGTGTCCAGTTCTGGGTGCCACACTTTAGGAATGATGAGGACAAATTGGAAAGAGTCCAGAGGAGAGCAACAAAAATGATGAAAGGTTTAGAAAACCTGACCTATGCGGAAAGGTGAAAAAACTGGGCATGTGTAGTGCTGAGAAAAGAAGACTGGGGGGACCTGATAAGGACTGTTATAAAGAGTATGGGTATCAATTGTTCTCCATTTCCACTGAACGTAGGAGAAGAAGTAATGGGCTTAGATTTTGGTTAGATTTTTGTAAAAACATTCTAACTCGGTCCTGCCTCATCACAGAGACTGGAACTGATGACTTTAGGAGGTCCCTTCCAGCCAGGGCTGGCTCCTGGCCCCAGCACGCCAAGCACATGCTTGGGGTGGCATGCCACGGGTGGCACTCTGCTGCTTACCGGAAGGGTGGCAGGTAGCTCCGGTGGACCTCCCACAGGGGTGCCTGTGGAGGGTCCGCTGGTCCCGCAGCTCCGGTGGAGCAGCCACAGGCATGCCTGCGGGAGGTCCACCAGAGCTGCGGGACCAGCGGACTCTCCGCAGCCATGTCTGCGGGAGATCCTCTGGAGCCACGGGACTGGCGAGCGGCAAAGAGACCTCCGCAGTGTGCTGCCATGCTTGGGGCGGCAAAATCGCTAGAGCTGGCCTTGCTTCCAGCCCAACATTTCTATGATTCTGTGATTATTTTACTGTCATAAACAGACAGTTAAGGGTTGAGAAGCTCAGCTAGCCTAGCTGACTCCTGACCAGAGTAACCAATGGGTGGACAAGAAGTTTCAAGATGAAGGATAGAAGTTCTTCCTTTGTTCTATTCATTAAGTTCTGTGCCAGAGTGAAAAGATCCAGGAATCGACTAGGGTAGTGAGTATTAGAGAAGGAATGAATTAGCTTATGTTTATTTCCTTTTGTCACTTTGTTTTATTTGCATTAGAGGGATAATCAAATTGGGTTTTCTTTTGTGTAACTAAGGTTTTTGCCCAGGGGAACATCCTCTGTGTTTTAAATCTGTTGTCTGTGAGAGTAGCTTACATGCTAATCTCAGAGGCATTCCTTTCACCCCTTTTCTTTAATTAAAAGTCGTCTTTTTAAGAACCTGATTGATTTTTTCCTTGTTTTAAGATCCAAGGGGTTTGGATCAGTGTTCACCAGGAAACTGGTGGAGAAGTCTCTCAAGGTTACCCAGGGAAGGGTTACAGTACTTGGGAGGGAGATATTTTGAGGGGGAAGACAAAGTTTCCCAAATGACTCATAAACAGCTGTTTTAAACTATTTGGGCGGTGGCAGCATACTGATCTAAGCTGGCAATTAAGCTTAAGGGTTCTCATGAAGGTCCTCACATCTGTACCCTAAAGTTCAGAGTGGGAGTGAAACCTATGACAGTTACCCTGTTCAGCAGGGGACCACAAATGGTCTCTAGCCCCACTACTGCTGTGGGGAGAGAGACATGTAGCTGTGGCCAATTATCCCCTGCCTCTGGTGGAGTTTTAGTACCGTGGTGAGTGCTGGAGTCCACAAATGCTTGTGTGTCGACACAGAGAGGGCTAACGCCGTGCCATGCTTCTCCATGGGTCAGCTGGAGTGAGGCAGGCTCCTGGACTGTCTGCCTGGCACCATCCAGAAGAACTAGGAGCTAGCTTCATAAACTAGGCATAGGGACACTTGAGTGTCACCAGACCTAACTTTTAGGTACCTAAAAAACAACTGGGAATCTTGGATTCACAAAGGCTGAGTTCAGCTCTCAGGCTCGCTGTGCAATGAGTGGGAAGTGACAGGTGCCTTAGAATGAGATTTGCAAAAGCCAGAACTCTGGCTGGGGAATCAGCTAAGGTAACCAATGGACACGACAAGGAGAGGAATGTGTGCTAAGCCCCGACCCTCTCAGGCAGTTCAACAGCTAAGGTTTTTTTTGCAAGTGGGGGAAAGAGGTGCTCCCCCATAACTTTTAGCCTAATGGTTATGAGACACACCTGGGATATGGGAGACCCCAGGTTCACATCTCTCATGCTGAGTGGCAGAAGGGATTTGAACAGGACTTTGCCACCTCTCAAACCACTTCCTTGTGGGATATTCTGACTGGGGGCTCACTCAATCCCTCCTGTTGGAGTCATTCCAGAGTGGATAAATGATGAAAGTCATTGGAGCAGGGGAACTGGATTCTGGGTCTCCCAGCTGAGTGCTCTAACCACTAGGCTACAGAGGCATTCTCGTGCTTGGTCTATCTCTGTCTGGCCTACCCAGAGCAGAGCAGGAATACTCCCACTATATACATCTCTAGGGAAATAGCACCTGCTGAGCTGTAGGCCCCTTTTTCCCCCAAAGCCTCTTCTCCTATAGCAGGGATGGAGTAGCCCCTCTTCGTATGAGTCTGAGGATACCCTCCCCACTCCTGGAAGTTCTGTGCTCAGATCAGGGCCCCAGAATCCCAGAAGCCTCCCAAATAAAAATAGACCCATGTGCAATGGACAAACCTCACTGCCTTCTCTGAGCTATTAGTGAGATGCTCAGACACTATGGTGATGGGAGTCATATAAGTAGTTATAGATTCATAGGCCAGAAGGGACCATTGTGATCAGCTAGTCTGACCTCCCATATAACATAGGCCAGAGAATTGCCCAAAATAATTTCTAGAGATCTTTTTGGGGAAAAAAAATCCCATCTTGATTTAAAAATTGTCAGTGATGAAGAATGTACCGCAACCCTTGGTAAATTGTTCCAGTGGTTAAGTATTCTCAGTGTTAAAAATGCACACCTTATTTCTTGATGGCATAGATAGGATAGATTAGATAGATACTAAAGAATAATCAATTTTATTTTATGTAACACCCTTTTAGACAACATATACCCCACACACTTTGCAGAGAAAAAAATACATATAACAGGATTAAATAGTACACAAAAGCAGAGAGAAATGAACATAATTAGTATAAGTTAATGAGAAATAAACACAGGGAAATGAGAAATACTATAACTAAACTTTTTGGTCACTTTGGTCTTGTTTATTACAGACTCCTGGCTGGGATTGGTGTGTCAGCAGAGCTCCATAGTGGCATAGCTACACCATCCTCCTGAATGACATAAGCTATGCCATCAGACACATTCTTCTGTCAGCATAGTTCCTCTACCTGATGGATTTTGGTGGCATAGCATGTCAGTGAGGGACTGTGACTTTTTTCACACTCCTAGCCCGCATAGCTATTTGGCAAACTTTGCAGTGTAGACCAGCCCTTCCACAGTATTTCTCATCTAAAGATATGAAATGACTTTACAGACAGAAAAAGGTTGGGCAGTTTTGTTTTGTTTTTTGAAGGAAGCTAACTGCTCATGGGAGATGGACATCTACATCCCTTTGGCTCCCATGAAAATCCAAGCCTCAGCCTTTGAGGGAGTTAGGCAATAGGGAATGTTCAATTCACCCACTACTAATATGCACCCATATCAGGGATGGAGCATCAAAAGAAACCTGGCAAAGGTGTTTACTGGCCTGTGGACTCTTACTCCCATGAGTGAAAGGATTCACGTGCATTGGCAGGAGGGGAGAGGATGTAAGTCAATCCAGCAATTACTTATGGCCATGATTCTCAAAGTGGCATAAAAGAGTTCATTGAAAAATCAATGGGAGTTGGGTGCCTAACTCCCTTAGGCTCCCTCGGAAATCTGAGCCCACATGCTTAAGTAGTTGAAGGACTGGCCCAAAATTTCATTTTTTTAGTCAAATATATATCATAGAATCATAGAAATGTCAGGCTGTAAGGGACCTTGAGAGGTCATCAAGTCCAGCCCCCTGTGCTGAGGCAGGACCAAGTGAACCTAGGCCAGACCTGACAGGTGTCTGTCCAACCTGTTCCTAAAAACCTCCAGTGATGGGAATTCCACAACCTCCCTTGGAAGCCTGTTCCAGAGCCAGGGGCGGCTCCAGGCATCAGCACGCCAAGAGCTTGCTTAGGGCAGCAAGCAGTGAGGGGCGCTCTGCCGATCACCGTGAGGGCGGCAGGCAGGGTGCCTTCGGCGGCATGCTGCAGAGGGTCCGCTGGTCCCACGGTTTCAGCAGACCTCCCGCAGGCTGCAGCTGAATCCGTGAGACTGGGAACCTCCTGCAGACAAGCCACCGAAGGCAGCCTGCCTGCCATGCTTGGGGCAGCAAAAAACCTAGAGCCGCCCCTGTCCAGAGCTCAACTCCCCTGAGAGTTAGAACGCTTCTCCTAATAGCTAACCTAAATCTCCCTTGCTGCAGATTAAGCCCATTGCTGCTTCTCCTGCCTTCAGTGGGCATGAAGAACAATTGATCCCTCTCATCTTTAGATGAGCCAGTAACATATTTGAAGCCTGTTATCAGGTCCCCAGTCAGTCTTCTTTTCTCAAGACTAAACATACCCACCTTTTTTCACTTTTCCACATAGGTCAGGTTTGCTAAACCTTTTCTCATTTGTGTTACTCTCATCTAGACTCTCTCCGATTTGTCCACATCTTTCATAAAGATGTGAAACACGTTCAAGGCCACACAGCAACAAATATTATGTCTATAAATTAAGGTTAATTGTAATGATCTATTGTTGGATTCTTTATCGACCCTTCCTAGTAATTAACCTCCACATTTAATAAAATTTAGCACCCTATAAAAGCTTTCATCCGTAGATATGAAAGCTCTTTGCAACAGTCCTGGGGCTTCAGCTCTGCTGCTCCAACCCCTAGACCTATTCCCCTGCAAGAGTCATCAAATGTAACCTAGGATCCTGACTCCCAGTGTCCCCCTTCTCTAACCACTAAAACCCACTCCCTTCCCAGAAAGCAGAATAGAACCCAGGAGTCCTGACTCCCAGAACCCATATGTTCTAACTTACTACATCCCATTCATGGAAATAGATACCGATGCCAGTATTCTTGATTCTCTTAGAAGAACATTTTCCTCACACGGACCTTTTTCATGGCTCTCTTCACATCCTTGTTCCTCAGAGTATAGATCAATGGATTTAACATGGGGGTGACGATGTTGTACAGCAGAGAGATTAACTTGTCATTATCCAGTGAGTAGCTAGAGAGGGGTCTGACATAGGTGAAGATACTACTTCCATAGTAGAGCAGGACTGCAGTGAGATGTGACACACAGGTGGAGAAGGCCTTACTCCTCCCCTCAGGGGAATGTATCTTCAGTATCCTTGAAACAATGTATCCATATGAAAGTCCAATGCACAGGGTGGGGCTCCACCCCAAGAAGATGCTGGAGACCAGTATCATGGTGACATTGAATGAGATGTCTCCACAGGAAAGAGCCAGCAGTGGTGGGATATCACAGTAGAAGTAGTTGATCCTGTTGGCCTCACAGAAGGGCAGGTGGATAGTGAGGAATGTGTGCAAGGCTGCATTGAGTGCACCACTAAGCCAGGAGACTGACACCAGCAGAACACAAAACGTCCTGTTCATGAACAGCGTGTAGTGCAGGGGTTTGCATATAGCCATGTAGCGGTCGTACGCCATGGTGGCCAGCAAGATGCATTCAGCACTTACAAAAAAGAGGAAGAAATAGAGTTGTGTTGCACACCTTGCATAGGAGACACTGCTCCTGCCTGAGACGAGATGCACCAGCATCTGGGGGACAGTGGTGGTGGTCTGGCAGATGTCTAGGAGGGAGAGGTTTCCCAGGAAGAAGTACATTGGGGTTTGGAGACATGGTTCTACTAAGGAGAGGAAGATGATGAGCATGTTCCCCAAGATGGTGAAGATGTAGATAATGGAGATAACCCAAGACAGCAGGAAATGTAACCCCTGAATATTATGAAATCCAAGAAGGATGAATTCAGTTGGTGTGGTTCGATTCTCCATGACCACATCTTCACCTGGCTGCAGCAGAGAGGAGAATGGTCTATAAACAAGGGAAAAGGAGTTATGATACAAGAATTTGCATATTTCAGTTTGGTCACTGGCAGAACCAGGAGTCAAGAATTTCTTCCTACTAATCCTCTCTAACCATTAGATCCCTTTTCCTTCTCAGATCCAGGAATGGAGTCTAGACATCCTGATTCCCT
The DNA here is from genome assembly GCA_026122505.1 of Aldabrachelys gigantea. Classification (NCBI taxonomy): domain Eukaryota; kingdom Metazoa; phylum Chordata; order Testudines; family Testudinidae; genus Aldabrachelys; species Aldabrachelys gigantea. Next base: position 16,568,934 of record CM047499.1, read on the forward strand.
GACCCTGATCTGAACCCTAGAACTTGCTTGCCCTCTGGAGCTTGTATCAGACCCCAGGAATGTCACTGCTAGAGCATGCACCATTCCCAGGGCTGAAGAATGCTCGTGGCTCCTAGACCTCATTGCTCTAATCACTACAATACACTCCCTCCCAGAGCCTGCAATACAATCCATGAGACCAGTCTCCAAGCCCCCTGTGCTAATCCACTAGACCCCACTCACCTGCCAAAACTTGGAATAGAAACCAGGACTGCTGGCTCCCAATCTCTGTTTCTCTAACCAACAGACCCTACTCATCTCTCATAGTTGAGAATAGCACCCAGGAGTCCTGATTCTGAGTCTCCTAGATCACTAAACAGCAGAGCTCACTCCCTTTCTGACCTTGGGATAGAACTCAAGAATCCTTCCCTCATTGGTAGATCACACGCCTTTCGAGTACCTGATGGGGGACATAGGAAAGCTCCTGATTCAGCATCTTTGCCTTAACTCTTAGATACCAGTCTTTCCCTTAGCCAAGACTAGTGCTTGTGTATTGGAGAAAGTTTGTCCTTCCATGGACCATATCACACATATTCAAGTGATAAAGGATTTTAATCTTCATGGACTGTAACTCTAGCACTACAGTCAGAGGCATGGTACTGTGGAAACAGTGACAGTGAAGAGAAAGATTATTATCGCTAGCTAGTAAAATATAAAAACAATCTAATCTTCATTTCTGTAGCTGCTATACATTTCCAGATTTCATTCAAAATAAACATTTTAAAAAAGGATAAAAGGATAAGTATGAAATCTGTGTACCTGTCAATGACATAGTAGGTTACGTCTTTCTACTAAACAGCCAGATTCTACCCTCCACAACAATTTCAATTAACTCAGATTAGGAGAGAGAGATGCCTGTAGATGAAGAGTGAATAATTTGGTGAGATAGAATGATGAGGAGTATAACTTATTTTTAATTAATAAAATATATCAAAATATGCAATTATTTTATTCTTTCTTTAGCTGCTTTATATTTCCACCATGCAGAGTACAGCAGTCCACTTGGTATTGGGATCCATTTGTTTTCAGTTTAGCCAAAAGGCAAAAATTGCAGTTTCTGATGATTGCATATATGAAATCTGCATGCCCCTCAATGACGTGGAAGGATAATACAAGACTTTATAGAAAAGCCAAATTCTGCCTCCACAACACTGGAAAGTTTTGAATATTCCAACAGAGAGACAAATGGTCGGATAGATAGAGACAGAAAGAAACGCACAAAAAGAGAAATGGGAAAATAATATTATGACAAGCACTTGCTACCCACCTGATTCTGATAGATTCGAAACTGACTGTGAGACAGAGTTGATGGTCATGGTGAAGATGATGATTATGAATGCTTTTATTAAAAGCATTAGTAAAAGATAGCGGTAAAATATAGAATCACCCTACGTTTTATTTTGATCTATTTTATGTTTCCAGATTTTCAGCATACAAAGTGCCAAAGTCCAATTGATATCGGGATATATTCGTTTTCTCCTTACCTAAATTAGAAAGATTATACTCTCTCATGTTTGCAAATTAGCTGTACATTCAGAAACAAAAGCACAACATAAATAAAGTGTTTCTATTCAAAATTTCTGTGCCCTTCAGACAGTACAGAACAGTGAAATTGTGCACCCCATAGCACCAGAAAGTTTCATATAACTCACTAAAACGAGAAATGGTGAAATAGTCTAGATAGATGAAGGAGAATCAAAACATCCATGAAAGAATGAACATTCACAATCATTATAATAGCTATAGTAATATGCGAATTGCCTCTCACCTACCAATTCAAATACACAAATGATGCTGGCTCTGTATTACTAACAATGGAGACCTTGAAGGAGAACTTAAATATATATTCTTTAAAAGGACCCTTGAGAACACATCCCTAGAGCATTTGCGTTCAAAGATGAAGGTGCTTTGGATGGAATTCCAGTGGGGAGGAGAGGGAATGGGAGGGAGATATTGTCAGTTTGTTCTCTGGTGAAATACCTGTAACTGTACTGTGTAATGGTGATGTAAATTTTATTTGGAAATAGTAGTGTTCATATTGATGTACATCTATACCCACTGATAGCCAAAGCCAGATTGTGGCTCTTTGGAGTGGAGCATAGATCACAGCCACTTTTCTGGTGTCTTTTGACAATTTCTGCAGAAATAAGCATCTAAACCCTATGGATGGAAAATAAACTCTCCATATATGACCCTGATAAAGGACACTATAGGGCTGTGAATGGAAAGAGGTCTTGAGCATCTACAATTCTTATTGGTCACTTGAATACCCAGATTAAAATATCTGTTCTAACATCATTTAAATCAATGGATTTATGCCAGGGATGAATTTTGGTTCCATTACTTCTCAGATAGGGTTGTGACTCTGAACCCTACTGATGACATATTGGACCAGATTTTCAAACTTGGATTACCTAATGGTAAAGACTGAGACTGGGATTTTTCAGAGAGGCCCAAGGGAATTAGGAACCTAGCTAGCTTTGCACTATGTCCAATGGATGCTGGGTGCCTAACTTCCTGGGGGCCTTTGAAAATCCTAGCTACAAATCTTTATTTGAGAAAAAAATTCTATTTTGACCATTTGACACAGAAACTTAAAGCGCTTACTGGATTTGGGGTAGAATATAGTATTTTAGTTGGAGACTGGGATATGGGTGTGCTGTGAGCAGAGATATCAGACTCCATTTGCCTGAGCAGAGAACTAGAGAATGCCCTATTGCCATAAGATCCACACATTATTAACTTTGTCCTCCAGTCTATCCTAAACTGCTCTGGAAATCGGAGGACCAAGAAGTCTATGAATTCAAGTCACCTCCACAGCTGATTAAGCTTCAGTAGCATACCACCACCTTTCCTCATTCCAGATTGACTCCTGTCTCTCTTTCAGGAAGAACCACATATGCTTTAGGGAGTCAATAGGACTTATTTGTATTCTATGATGTGTGACTAAATTATGACATGTAGATATAATAGTGTGAGGTGCTTCACAACATTTTTAATTAGGGGTGAATTGGAGCCTAGAGAATTCAGTTTTGCCTTGAACCTGCAGGAAGGGAGTAACGTCCCCAAACTGAATTTAGCCATGATAGCAGAAATAATTTGGCAAAGTTATAAGCAGCTGAAAACAGGGGTGTAATGGGGTTGGGGTTCTCACCCCTAGTGAGGGCCCTTGGACGAGTGTGTGCAGGCTTGCACTTTTTCTCTCTGTAGTTCTCCTTGGGGTCAGGTCCTTAATTAGTCGTGTAATCTATCAATGGTCTTGGCCTTGGTGTTGAGCCGTACTCCCAGGGGTTTTCCACAGGAGACAATGTCCTCGACCTCTCTGGGCACTTCAGGCCCCAGTCCTCTTGCTGGGCCAGTAAGGAGTTCCATTCCCCTTCTGGGGTGCCTCAAAATCCAGGCTACCACTCCCCCAGTGGCTAATGGGGGTGGGGGGACCCAGGCCTGCCCACTACTCTGGGTCTCAGCCCAGGGACACTGTTGATAGCAGCCGTTCACTTTGTCTCTTTATCTAAGTCATACCACTGCTTTAATTCCTTGGGCCACTTCCCTACAGCCCCGCGCCACCTTCACCCCTTCCTCAGGACCTTGTCTGAATAGTGTCCCAGCTACCAACCTAGAGCTCCTTCTCACTCCCTCGGCCAGCCATACACCATCCACATTCCACCAGTTCCAGCAAGGAATGGACTCATTCTGGCCCTGCAGCTATTCTTTTACAAGCCTGCTGGGCCCTGATTGGCTGTGTCTCACATAGCCCTTCTAGACAACTTGGAGCATCCTCTCCACTGCCTTTTTCAGGGACAGGGTGTGGCAGGGCCATGAGATCTTGAGCAGGGGGTCAGTTTGTAAAAGGATGAATTCTCCTGTTGGCCTAGCTACTGTTTTCAGAGAGGTGGGTTCACTACATCAATGGAGAAACTCATTCCACCAACAAAGTAAGTATCAATGCAATAGTGACATAGCTGCAACACTGTAGCTGTGCGGCTGTAGTACTGACATGTGCAAATCTTCATTGGAGCAGGGAGTGAAACCTGGGTCTGGGGAGAATGCATTAGCCACTAGGTTATAGAGTTATTCCCACTCTCTCTATACCTTCTAGGACTCTACATGGCTAATTTCTAGGACATTCTCCTGGGATACCCGCATTCCACTCCCTGTTCCAACGAAGATTTCAGGACATACACAGAGTAGAACAGCTTCAACAGAGGAGATTGAGAGACACCTCTGAGCATACCTACCAGATTAGACCTCCACACGTGAGATACCTGAGGGAACACCAAGTTTGTAAATGCCACTGGGGAGTTGGCATGGGTCAGGGCTAAGCTGCTCAATGGGGTCAGTAATTTGATGCCTTCCCACAAGCCCACTGGCAAAAATGTAGGCACCTCTGGGACTTTACTGGTGGAAACTTAGGTACCTGAGGACATTAGGCAACTATAGGGCAAGGTAGCAGGGGTTTCATGACTGTTAATGGTGTCTGAATGTTGGCCTTAGGAACCTAAGTTAGGCAGAAAGGCACCTAAATCCCCCTTGTGAATCTAGCCCTAAGTCTTTAAAGGGTGTGGTTGCAAAGAAAACGTAGCAAATATGACCTGAGTGAAACCCCTGTGGCAATGTCTGAGTATGCAGAGAGCCTGAAACAATAGCTTGGAAATGTGAACTGAGTCATTTATTTCAATGGGTGCTGTTACAACCTGGCCCTGCCCTCCCCCTTGTCAGGCATCAGTCTGTTGTACTCAGACCCAAACTATGGTTCTCAGGTGATTCTAACCCCTCTTGATCTAGATGGTGACTGGTCACTGTCCCTAGCTCTGGGTCTCTTTTAGGCATATTGCCAGGTGAGGAATCCCTGCATGACACCCTTCTTGGGCAGTGGGTGTCTGCAGTCCACCTGTCTTAGACCACAAAATAACTGACTCGTTTCTCCCGCCCACCAGTTCCTTATACCCATTCCCCCTCACCTGGCAGTGGGAGACCAGACAAATCCTTCAGGGACAATGCAGCAGGAAAGCAAGAGATGCAAACACTTTACAACACAACACCAGAGGTACAGAACTTAGAAGAACAACATCCTCAAGGCACCCCACTCAGTCTGATCTCACCACCCCTGGTTCTGCTCAGCATCCTTAGGTGATTCTGAGTCTCACAGCCACGTCCTGTTTCCAGGTGCTTTTGCTGAGGGAATTTCCCAGCTCCAAATCCTATCCCTGTTTGCTTCTGTGTAGAGAGTCAATCAAAGTCAGCGGCCCTGCCAGCAGAAAACCCATTGTTCCAGGATAGAAGAATCAGTGCACGTTGATGGCCAGTGATGGATCTCTCCCCGTGAGTGATTTCCAAGGCATCCTGCACTCTAGCAGGGGCAGCAGTGCTCAGAGAGTCTGATGCTGTCAGGATGGGCCACTTTTTCACTAGCATCTGGATGTTCTAAACCAACAAGGAGGTTACAATGGAAAACAAAGGTCTCAATGAAGATGACAATCACAAAATTGCTAAAGCACACAGGCATGCTATGTCACCAGCCCTGTACAAACCTAACTCTGCGTTCACAAATTCTTTGTGAGTGAATTTCCCAGGTGTTTTTATTTGTGTTTGTTTTTTTAACAGAAAATGCTGTTGGTCAGAGATTAGAAGTCATTCAGGCAGTTGTAGTTGTCTGACATTCATAGAAACGTAGGGCTGAGAGGGGCGTCGAGAGGTTACCAAGTCCAACCCTCTGTGCTAAGACATGAACAAGTAAACCTGGAGCAGCCCTGCTAGGTGTTGTCCAACCTATTCTTAAAAACCTCCAATAATGGGGATTCCACAAACTCCCTTGGAAGCCTGGTCCAGAATTTAACTGCCCTTCTAGTTAGAAAGATTATCCTAAGCTATAACCTACATCTCTCCTGCTATAGATTAAGCCCGTTGCTTCTTGTTTTGTCTTCAATGGACATGGAGAACAATTTATCACCGTCCTCTTTATATCAGCCCTTAACATACTTGAAGATTGTTGTCAGGTCCCACATCAGCCTTCTCTTTTGAAGACTAAACAGGCCCAGTTTTTTTAACCTTTCTTCCTGTCAGGTTTTTGAACACTTTGATCATTTTTGTTGCTCTCCTCCAGACCAGGGCTGCTCAGGGGGCAAGTGGGGCAATTTGCCCCAGGCCCTGGGACCCACAGGGGCCCCCACAAGAATATAGTATTCTATAGTATTGCAACTTTTTTTATGGAAGGGGCTCCTGGAATTGCTTTGCCCCAAGCCCCCTGAAACCTCTGGGTGGCCCTGCTCCAGACTCTCTCCAATTTGTCCACATCTTTCCTAAAACGTGGATGTAATAAAATACAGACCAGACTTTAAACGTGACCTGCCCTTCTGGATGCCTCCTGAGTAAGCTGCCCCTTTCTGAGACCCTTCTCCAGCCACAGGAATGAACCCCTTCCACGTGGCCAGCTCATACCTCTACTTCTCTCTGGGGTGGGATCCAGAAATCCAGCCACACTCCAACGGGGTTGCCAGTTTCCCCCTTCATGGGTGCCAACCCCATTACCTCTCAGGTCCAGATGTTCTTGGACTCTGCCAAAGTTTCCCGTTGGGACCTTGTGGTCAGGAATAATTTGCAGTGACACAGAAACAGGAGTATTTGTCCAAAAAGTGCACAGTGCTTAGAGAAGCAGATTTTTTAAATAATAAAAAGACCTACAGGACCCATTGTCTTCCTTATGTTTGACATTCCCCTCCAGCCCCTTGGTAGACATGACCCAACCTTGGTGTCTCCTGTTCTCTCTGGGCACCAAATTACCGCTTGAACACTGCAGTTCCTGCCTCTCACTCTATCTGTCTGTCTTTCTTCATCCTGTTGGCTCTGAGTCTTTTTGTCATGTTCCAGCAGAGCCAACCACTTCTTTTTAACCCTTCAGGGTTTTTTGATCTCAGCCCTAGCCTTAGGAAGAGTAAAACATCCTAACATGGATGGTGCCAGCCAGGTTGGTTCTTCCCCCAGTTGATGACCCAGCCCATTGTTGTCTTAACCCTCTGAAGTGGGTACCTCACAGGCTGAATTACCCTTCATGGGTTTGTTAACAGCACACTTTACAACGTCCTTTGCTTTAACATTACACAGTCATAGAGTCACAGAGTCAGAAGAGACCTCAGAAGGTCATCTAGTCCACCCCCTTGCTCAAGGCAGGGCCAATCCCCAGACAGATTTTTGCCCTAGTTCCCTGAATGTCCCCATCAAGGACTGAACTCACAACTGTGGGTTTAGCAAGCTCATGTTCAGAGCACTGAGCTACCCCCCCCCAAGTCAGATGCCAATATACAACTAAAAAGGGAAACCAAATTATACATCATGTTTAGCAATAATACAGACATTTTCCAACTTTGTGACACCTCCCAAGTTGAGACACTTCAATGGGGCTCAATGATCAAAAAAAACAACTGTATTTATGAGAACAAAGAAATATTACTCCTGGTCAAGAATTTCCTCAGAGCCTCTTTGACGTCTTTGATCCTCAGACTGTATATGATTGGGTTGAATGTTGGAATAATGACCGTGTACAACAGGGAGATGGCTCGATCGGTGTCCACAGAGACACTGGAACTGGGCCTCATGTAGGTGATAAAGGCGCTGCAGTAGAATACGATGACTGTGATTAGGTGTGAGGAGCAAGTGGAGAAAGCTTTGTGTCTCCCTTCACCTGAGTGCATCTTCAGAATGGTGCAGATGATGCTTGCATAGGAGGTGATGATTAATATTAAGGGGACTATTGTGAACACTATAGTGAGAAAGGAAAGAATGGCATTGACGAGCGATGTGTCTGTGCTCACCAGCCTAAGCACTGGGAGGACGTCGCAGAAGAAGTGGTTGATTTTATTCGGCCCAGAAAGATAAACTCTGTCACTGCTGTTAGGTTTTCTTCCATAGCTCGGTCCTGTTGAGACCACATAGGTATTTAGATCCCTCTCAGGGGTTTACATGGTATATCATAATAGATAGAAAGATAGATTAGACAGAATAACAGTTACACAATCAGCTTCACCCCGTCCCCTTACTCGTCTTTCTATGTTCACACAGCTCAGGTGTTCTATCTCTTGGATCTTACTCGTCTCTAGTTGATGATTCTGACACCCTGTCACACACTCATCTCAACAACAGAAATTGGTAGCTGCTGTGTCCACTCCAGAGGGGCAGTTGGGCCACTCCTGAGTGGCACTGCGACCCCATGCACTTGGTCACAAAGCCTGGAGTGGGGAGCTGGGTACAGATCCCCAGGACAGGCACTGCAGGAGCCACCACTGCAGGGTGAGACATGGACACGCACAAAAAGTCATGAACAAATGGGAAAATCACAGTGTCTGTGACTTCTTTCCCATTGTGACAGACATGCAGCCCTATGAATGATTATTAAGGAGCACCCCCACGTGTTCCCACTTCCCTACCTCACATAGTGCCATCCCATTAATGAGAATGAGATACCAGAGTGCTGAGAGAAAAAACACTAGACAAACCAACAGCAAACAGCCCAGACACATGGCTGGTCTCGTCTAATCTTACACTTCACTGCCAGCTAATGTGGTTAGATTTACCTCTCACGTTACTGGAACACAGCTGGGCCAATTTCTGTTCTTCTTGACAGTTAAGATTCTCCGATGTGTCTGTGGGACTCTCAAATCTGGGTGAGATGAGAGAGAACCCTGTAGATGAATATATTTTAGGTGTCATTGAAAATGACATTGCAAATAGATAGAGTCGATAGGCAGATAGATGACTCATTCATTACTATTAGTTACCTTGATAGAAAGACATTATGCATAGTACCTATGATAAGACAGAGAGAATGAAATTAGGAACAATTCTGTTGATTAGATACATAAAAATAAATTAGACTGAATGATTAGATGAGAGAGAGAGAGAGAGAGAGTGAAAGAGGTTGTCTATTTTTCCTTCAATTCTGGAGATAATTTAGGTGTTGATGGCTCCATAAAATGAACTTGGGGTCATAATAGTAAAGAAGGAAAATGCCTCAAACTGTCCCACAAATACCTTACTCTGAGCAGTAAAACCTTCCCACTTCTGAGCAGTTCCATCATTTCTGAAACTGACTTATCTTGACCGAGAAGCTTCTCTGCTAGTGAATCTCAGACATCAATCCTTTCTGTACTGTTCAGTGACTACTGGGATAAAATCCCCAGGGTTCTTTCTGACTATGAGTGCCTGAGAGAATTTTTAATTGTATTCTGTTTGTAAGCACTGTGATCAATGAAATCAACTCAGCAATAAAGGAACTACCATTAAATTCAGAGATGGTCCAATCCAAATTGCAATGTCAACTGTTCTTGTTTGATCAAGGTCAGAATATTGCTTTACTCTCAGTTCTCCAAGCATTTACAGTAGACATATTCTTCATCATGATTAAGATGTTTTTGTTGCAATAAGAGTCTGAGATCTTAGAGCCCAGACAATTTATATAAGCTTCTCAGGAACAGGCTCCTGAAGGACATGTAACAAGGATGCATAAATTGTATCTACAAATGTCAAGAACAAATATAACTGATAGGTAGTCCAAAAGCTTTTAGCACTAATGGCCAGTGATCTCAACAGCATAGATCTTGGTGGAACTGGCGTAAGGTCTGACTGGTCTTTAAGGAGATATGATGTTCACTTCATCATGATCTCAACATACACCTGGGAACAAATTGTGCCCCCCCCCGCCCCGTTGGCACTAATAGGATGGAGCTGAGAACTCACTGAACCATGGGTAGTTATTAACTCCCCTCTTATCCCTAGAGTGACTTCTTAAAGACAGAGTTGAGGCACACTGGTCAAGAGTGTGTGTCGGGAAATGCACAGTGCCGTTTCCATGCTGTGATAGATCTACAGAAAGCCAAGGACAGCATCCTCCAGGGATGTCAGCTCTTCCTACCATTAATTTCTAAATCTCCAGTCAGATCTATCCTTTGGCAGACGTGACTCCAATTTGTTACCACATGATGGCTGCTTGTTGTCTCATGTGAAATGTATGCAGTGGTTCTCAGATCAGCTCCCAGCAGACAAGTCTCCATGTCTAAAATGTATTCACCAACAGCCTTGGAAATAATTTTCAAACTTCTTGTTAAGTTCATCTCAGTAGCCAAGGGCTAGTGGTGAAATTCACTCCAGTGTCATTTCCATTGGGGGTAACTTTCAGTGTGAACTGGACAATCATCTCCCTTACGCTCCTTTGAAAATCCTGGCCTAAACCTACAAATTCCTTGAGTGGTGCACAGGCCTTGAGTGTATTTGACATTGAAGTATCATGGACATTGAACTAGCCTGGGACACATGGATGCAGGCTCCCCAAGGCATGGCTGAAGCAGATTAGTGGGACAGTGTGCTGGAACTGTCAGTAATTCAGCCATAGCCTGAGCTGTTTGATGGGTCACTGGAGGAACTCTGTCCTCCTGTGAAGAGTTGCATTTTTACTTTGTTTTATAAGGTTTTTCTTCACCTTCCTCTGAGACATCAGATCTTTGAAATTGACAAAGTTATGGCACTGATGGCAACAGTCTCAGCCTTTAGAGACAATCTTTTCTTGACTGTGATTTTTGCCAATCATGATTATTAAGAAGAGGTGGTATATGAATAATAAAACCTCTGATTTATAAATATGTTTGTGAATAACATAGTGAAGATACTTCGCCAATGACCAGAGAGAAGTCTGTTCCAAGAAGATTGACTGTTTATAGCAGGTAGCTGAGCATCAGTTTTTCTGGTTTCAATTCCTAGCTCTGGGAGAGGAGTGGGTATAGAAATTAAAGTGTGTTGGGTGGGTGGCTTGGGAGCAGATGGGAGTCAAGATTTTTAAAGAACCGGGCACATCAGGGAGCTGGTTCTGAGTATGAATGTATTTCATAATCTCTCTTCCCCTTCCTGTGGAGGCCAACTGTCTTCTTTAATTGACAGCTCTTCAGAGAAGGGACCAAATTTTCAATTATACCCTTATTATGGGCAGATCAATAGATCCCCTGTCCTGTTTGGATCATCTGAGCATGGATATCACTTTCTACATGGTTGTAGACTTGGATTTTCAAAAGATCCTAGTGGATTTAGGCTCCAAAATGCAATTCAAAATCAAGGGGAGTTGGGTGACTGACAGTCTCAGCCTTTAATATTTTAGCCATATCATCAAGTTCTACAAAAATGACAAAATGACCATAGACTGGTGGACAGAGTCTGTGACTGGTTTCATTCCCCTGAAGAAAGTCTCAGGTTTCAACAGACTGGGAAGGACTAAGGAAAGGGATTCTTATTCTGGGACATGATTCCATTAAAACACGAAGGCGAAGACTCACAATCATCCAACTCCTATTGACTTTGAATGGCATTTGGGAGATTCCTCAATTAGAATTTTGTGAAATTCCAAGTGGGCTGTCAAAGTAGTTATGGAATACACATCTTGTACACCTTGACAAATTTCTTCACACCCATCCCGTCAAACTTTTCACACTCTAGATGTCAAAATTGGTTCCCATCCCTCAGTATTGGTTGGTCAGGGGGCAGTGCTAAGAGACTTGTTTGGGGCAGTGCTAAGGGGGGCATGATGTGGGCCCTGCACCCAATGAGCATCTGCCCTGGGGCACGGGCAGGAACTTTTGGTGGTAGTTCCTCCTCTCCCCTTGACCAATCAGCACTGAAATCCAGAAATCACAATTGACAGTATCTCCTGAAACCACGCTTCCCAGGGCATGTGTTATGAGTGTTTGGTTTTATCTCCAGCCCCCATGACACCTTCTGCATCCTGCCCACACTCCCATCTGTCTGTCGGTCTCAATCTAGGGCTCCATGCAGGTCTCATGGGAGCGTGAGCCAATTAGTGGGGCCTCATGGTCAGTAGGGCCCTCAAACCCCAGACCAAACTGAGAAGGTATCTAGGTCAGAATCTTGACCTCTAGTCAGTCAAGTGTTGACAACTTTTGCATCCCAAATGTATTTTGAAAATCACCACCTGAATAGATAGAGTCAATAGGTAAATAGATGAGTTTTTTATTTCAATGACAAGTATTAGAGATGTAGCCATCTTAGTCTGGATCTGTAAAAAGTGACAAAGAGTTCTGTGGCATTTTATAGATTAGCAGACATACTGGAGCATAAGCTTTCAAGGGTGAATACTCACATGCATCTAACAAAGTGAGTTTTCACCCATGAAAGCTTATGCTCCAATACATCTGTTAGTCTATAAGGTGCCACAGGACTCTTTGTCGCATATTTTGATGAGTTAGCTTGAGAGAGATAATGATGCACAGTCCATTTCACCATGGTTGCACCATTGCACTGGCACAATATGTGTACCCCATAATCACTCCTACAGAACTGTCATTTATTTCATAGTCTTTAGTTTTTATTATTCATATTTCAGGATCAACTAGGATCCCCAGTAATAGATCAAGACAACATGGGCTAGATTCACAAAGGGACATAGATGTTCCTGTGCTGATCATTGAAGCAGCTGACTTTTAGTACCTAGAAATTCACAGGGATTCACAAAGCCACAATTTATGCACCCGGCTCCCTATACAATGAAAGTGAAAAGGTAGGCACCTAAAAATGGAATTCACAAAAGCCAGCAAGCTCAGTGGTTCCTCATCTAGGCTAGCCAATGGGAGATTCCAGGGAGGTGCCTATCTGTCAGCTGTGAACACTTTCTTGCAGTAAGGCACCAAAGGTGTTTTTCGCAAGAGGCCTGGGGAGTGAGAGGGATGCCTCATTCATCACTCTTAGCTCAGCCATTTGGGTACTCAACTAGGAGGCGAAAGATCCAGCTTCAATTTCCCCCTCTGCCTTAGGAGAAAAGGGATTTGAACAGGGAACTACCACTTCTTAGGAGAGTACTATAACTTAGAAGAGTACTATAACTATTATTCTTGTTTAACTTCCCCTTCTTTTCCCCTCACAAAACCCATTCAGAAGTTAATATGCTTCCTTGAGAAGTTCATGCTTCTCTTCACGGCTGCCCTCAGGGAATCTTTCATCTGCTGGTTCCTCATGCTGAAGATGAAGGGGCTCATAAGAGGGGTCACCACTGTGTTGAGCAGGGCCACCAGCTTGTTGAGCGAGATTTCGCTGCCCGAAGGCCGGACATACATGAAGATGCAGCTACCATAGCCCACGGTGATGATGATGAAGTGGGAGGAGCAGGTGGAGAAAGCCTTGTTGCGTCCTGAGTCGGATGTTATCCTGAAGATAGTGGCAACAATATAAGTGTAGGACACCACCGTCAGAATCAAGGAGCCCAGCAGGATGGCGGAGGAGGTCATGAAAATCAGCAGCTCCACAAAACTTGTGTCCACACAGGACAGCTTGACCAAGGCCAAGCCGTCGCAAAAGAAGTGATCAATCTGGTTGGCATTGCAGAAGGACAGAGTGAAGACCAGGATGATGGGGATGATGGTGGCCAGCAACCCAGTAGACCATGACCCCACCAAGAGCTGGAAGCAGAGCTGAGCATTCATGATCATGGTGTAGCACACTGGGTTGCAGATAGCCACATAGCGGTCATAGGACATAACGGCCAGCAGGACAAACTCACTGCAGCCCAGAAGGAAGTAGAAGTAGCACTGAGTGATACAAGCCAGGTAGGAGATTGACCTGTCACCTGTCAGAAAGCTGGCAATCACCTTGGGTAGGACAGAAGATGTAAAAAGGATCTCCAAACAGGAGAGGTTCCAGAGGAAGAAGTTCATGTGGCTGTGGAGGTGACGGTCTAAGAGGATGATGGCGATGATCATGATATTGGCAGACAAGATCAGCAAATAAGAGGCCAGGAAACCAACAGCAATGATGCATTCCAGATGGCGGGGGTAGAGGAAGCCAATGAGGATGAATTCGGTCACTGTGGTTTGGTTCCGCATGGCTACATTGGATCTATCTGTGAGGGGTAGAGGGAGGACGGAGGGAATAGGGAATAATGTGTCAGATGAACAGGAGAAAAGAAAAGTAGAAAAACAGAAGAGTAGAGAAGAGGAAAGAAAAGATCAGAAGAGAACATAAAAGGAAAAGGAAGAGAGATAAGGAGGAAAAAAATGATAAACTGTAGAGGAGGAAAGCAAGAGTGAAATAAGAAAAGTGAAGAAGACAAAAGAACAATACATCAAATAAAAATTTACCCTGTGGGCAATGGGTGGGATGGGAAGAACAAGTCAATGTGAGCAGGGAAGGGAAGACAATGAGAAGAGGAAACAAATGGCAAACAGAAGAGGAAAGAAAAGTGGAGGAGAGAAAAGCCCCAAAAATAAAGAAGAGCAGAGCTGGGTGGAATTGTTTCCCTGGGCAAATTTTTTACTTTTTTTGGGGTGTGGGGGAGAGAGGGGAGGAAAAAAGAAAAGTTTTCAGCTGAAAACTCTTCAAAATTTCTGGTTTTTATTTTCTTAATGAAAAGTCAAAAATTGTCCACAGAAAGCAGACACTTACCACAAAGGTTCTAGTTTAATTGAAAACCCATTTAATTTTTTGCAAAAAAACACTTTTGATAGAAATATTTGGACTAGCCTTAAAAATAAGGAAAGAAAAAAAAAGTAATAGGAGTGAGTGGGTTTGATTCTGTGGCCTGCATTGTGCAGGAGGTCAGACTAGATGACCATAAGTCTATGAGTCTAAAAGAAGGAGAAGTAAAATTAAAATAAAGGAACAGAGAAAAGCAATAAAGGAAAGGAGAGGGTGAAAATGAAAGGAGAGAAATGAAGAAAGAGAGTAAAAAGGAAAGGAGAAAAATGTAGGAAACAAAAAAAGGAAGGAAAGAAAAAAACAAAAAAGAAGAAAAAAAGATGACTGAAAGAAAAGAAAGGAGAGAAAGGAGAAAGGAAAAATGAAAATATAAGAAAAAAGTTATCAAAATGGAGATAAAAGATATTTAAAAACGGAAAGAGAAGAGGGAAATGAAAAACAACAAAAAGGAAATAAATAAACAGAAAGGGGGGCAGAACAGCTACTCACGTTAGTCTAGGTCTGTGATGTCAGGAAGATACCATAAGGCCACGCCGGCTACGCACAGATTGAGCCCTGTGCCTTAGTCATCACCAACTACTGTAAAACAAATTCTTGTAGGGGAATTTTTTAAATTCTAGTCCCTGCTCTTTTGGATTAAATACTAAAGTCGTTTATTCTGAACTTCTTCAAAGACTGAAAAGTAGTAATCATTCCGATTTTTCCCTCTGTGTCAAGCCGTAAGAAACCCTCAAACAGCCCCTGCAACATCAGAGTCTTTTGACTTGTCCAGCGGGTATTGTGACATCTAAGTGAATTGTACTTTCATATGTTGACTCTAGTTCTTCTGGTCTCACAATCTACTTGCCATTCTCTGTGAAGTAGGTCTGCCTCAACTGGGTGAGGCTGATTAGTTTTAATGATCACAGGTACCCTAGGGGATCCACTCACTGGAGAATCCCCGAGCCACTTTTTGAGATGTACATGAAAAGATAAAAAATCATGACACTTTCTAGGAAATTTTAACTAGGTTACCATCTGTGAACCCAACTACTGGTACCTTTCAGAATGTTTTAGCCTTTGCCCATATGTCATAGACTCCCTTGTGATGGCAGAGACCTTTAAGGTGCAATTTAATTCATTTCATGTGCCTCCTGCCATATAATTATTGTGTTCCTTACACTTCTTTGGTACGCAGCACAGTCCAGTGGGTTATCCACTGGTCTGGGAAACAGGAGATGCTCATGTCTAATTATATGTATTCCATTTGCTCAGGGCAGGTCCTTTAGCACTAAGACCCAGATCCAGAAAAGCATTTAGTTGCCTAACTACTGCTGTGACAACTGGGCCCATCATTTTTGCCTGCTTGGGAATTAACTATGGAAAGTTCACTAATAAATTTCATAAACAAGTTAAGTCTCAACCATTGCCTCAAATGAAATGGGATTGGAGGGACTTTAACAATAATAGCTCCAGCCCATCTCAACTAATTTCTTCACTTTCCTTCCAAAGGACAGTTATTATCATCTTTGATGCCATCAAAGAGACTGACAGATGAGAGTGGTTGTTTTTTTTTTCCCTTCTAAAGCTCTCTTCAGCTAAAAGGACAGGGAGCGAGGGATGTTGTTATCATGAAAACCTTATTTAATACCTTACCTTTCAAATGCTTTAACTGTGCTTTCTTCTTTTCTTTATCTTTAATAAAAAGTTAAAAGGATTTTAATGGTGTGTTTGCCATGGGATTAAGCAGGCTGAAGCCTGTGTATATCAAACCCTGAACCTTGTTTAACATTGTTTGGTGTTGGACAGTGACAGGGTTATGGTATCACCTTTGACTTTTTGGGCCCACATATTCCAACTTAATTAACACAACACTACTACTTTAGACACCTACGTTCAAAATTTAGGCAGCACTGAGATCCTCAAAGCCTCCACTTAGCTCTTGCCTAACCCTGTAAGTACCTTCATTCACTCAATGCTTAAAGTTTTGCTGCAAAAGTCCCCTAAGTGCTTATGTTTCTGCTTCTAGGCATGCACACTGCTGCCTCAGTTGAGGTGCCTCGTTGCCTCTCAAGTCTGAGTCCCAGTCGGATCCTCAAACCAAGTGAACATAATCATTGCTGCACTATTTTCTCCTGTGGAACTTGATCTGGTAGGTTGGTTCTGAACATGCCAAAATCCACACAAAACAGTGGAGGGAGGAAGGAGGATTTCCCTCATAACTAGGCTAGAAGGGATTCAATTTTTATTGGTGAATATTAATAAATGTCGATTTAACCAAATACCCACAAAGCAACGAAAAAATATTGCCATCAATAATCAAAACTAACAGATAGACAAAGTAAGAAAAATACTACCTGACAACTTATTACAGTTTGATTTAAGGATATTTACTTTGTATATTTTCACACGTGATGTTGACAATCTGTATTATAACATTTTATAAAGCTTTAACTTTTTGAAAGTCAGTATTTAGTGTCATTAAATAATCATTGTATGATCTCCTCCACCATAATTTCCTGCAACTGGAAAAATTTAAAAAGATAAACACTGTGGTGATGGGGGGAGTTTAAAACCCCTGATTTTGCAAAACTCTGAAATCCTAAATCAATAAAAATTGGGGGGGAGCTTAAAAATAAACATCAATAATATTGCTCAAGATTACTTTTTTTTAAGAAATCAATTCTGCCAACTCGACTTATAATTTGTAACCCAGGGGTAACGACACACACGGGGGATGATGGATCCTATGTTCCTAACCTCCTGTTTCTGGTTTTCACTGGGTGGCCAAGGCCCAGATCCACAAACAGGCTAAGGCATTGCAGTGTGTGGCAACACGTAATTTTAAGACACCAAGACAGCCAGTGGAATCCACAAGTCCTGATTAGGCAGCCAGGCTCCCTATACAATGAATGGGAAGAGACAGGCGCCTAAGAATGGGATCTACAAAAGCTATCATGCTAGGCAGGAAGATGCTTAAATTAGCCCAAGCCAGATGCTGATGAGAGGGATGTGTCTTAAGCCTGCCCCTCTCAGGGAGTTCAGCTCCTAAATCTGGGCTGGAGCTAGGCACTTAGCTTTGTTCGGATTTTCAGCTGTGAATCCTCTCCTGGAGTTAGGTACCAATGTCATTTTTTGCAAAACATGCCCAGGGGAGAAGAAGCAATACTTTATAGCTATTAGACCACTCTGGACAAGAGGTGCAGTATCGCCTGACATCTTCATGTACTCCTGGCCAGAAGAACCTACGCAGGATCCTGGCCTGGGTTTTCTCTACCCCTAAGTGTCCTCCAAACAGGTGACTGTGGGCGAGGCTCAATATGGCTTTTTGATGTTTTTGTGGCACCAGAAGTTGATGTATGTCCTGCTCCTGCATTTGCACCACACGGTATAGGAGATCTTTCTTCATTATAAAGTAGGGTCCTGGACCCCGGACCTTCCCCTCCACTGGTGTCCCATCTATCTCAGCCACTTCTTTCCTGATGTTATCATATCTAGGGTCCTCTGCCTGATCCCTCCCGAAAGTCTCTCTCCCAGGACTAACCTGCCTGAGCTCCCAGGGGCCAGCTTATGTTTCTTCCAATGGCTCATCACCGTCATGGCTGGGGCCAGCCTCCGGCTCACTTTCCATGTTGGTAGTTTCTCTGATGGCTGCTCGTGTCCATCTGCCTACTAACACGGTCTTCTGGCCCTGGGTCAGGATCCGGGTTCCCAAGGCCTTCGTGGCCTTCCTTTCCTTTTTTGTCTTCCAGGTCTTTTGGGGGGCTGAGAATAGATCCTGAGAAAACTCTGAAAATATTGAGGGTTGACATTCCCCCAATGATGAGTCGCTGCCAACAGGGTCCCCATCTCCCTCCAGCCTCTCTGGGGGGAGTAAATTATCAAATTCTGGATAGTCCCTCCCAATGACTACAGGATATGGGAGTTTAGGAACTACGCCCACTGTCACCTCAATGGGGTGCCCCTGAACCTCTATCTCCACTGGGATGGTGGGGTAATGACTCACAGCCCGATGCACGCGTGTCACTGCTACGTGTTTGGCTTGTAGCAGCTGGCTACTTTTTACCAGCTTACCCGATATAAGAGTGATAGCACTCCCCGGGTCCACAAGTGCTGTAGTCTCCACTCCATTTATCTTTAGCGGCCTGGTGTAGTTATGCGGGGCTAATGCGATGCCCGCAAGTGGATAAGGGAGCATGGGACTTGCCAATCCCCCAAGTTGCATTGCATAGGCTCCTCGGTGCTGGGACACTGTGCTGCTATGTGTACCCACTCCCCACATGCATAACATCTATAATTGCTTCTAATCATTCCCCTATCAAGTGGGTTAGTCTCAGGGTTTCCCCCACTCAGGCCAATCCCTTCCTTCTGGGGTCTTTGCTGGTTTTCAGCACCCCTCTTCCTCCACCTAGGATTCCCCAGGGGTTTGGCTGTCCCACCTTCCAGGGCTGGGGTTGGGTGTTTGCTACGAAGGGGGCTTTCCTTGGGTAGTCGGGTCAATTCCCTGGCTGTCATGCGTCTTTCTACCAGTGTGATCATCTCATCATAGGTGGATGGATCGTTCTGACCTACCCATTTGTGGAGATCTGATGGCAGTGCCCTCATGAACCGGTCGATGACCAGAACCTCTAGTATCTCTTCCGGACTCTGGGACTCTGTTTGCAACCACTTTCGTGCAAGATGTATGAGGTCATACAGTTGGGATCGCGGGGTTTTGTCTTCCTGGTACCTCCACTCGTGATACCGCTGGGCCCGCACTGCAGTTGTTACCCCAGATCTCGCCAGGATCTCTGCTTTCAGCTGGGGGTAGTCTGCTGCAGCCTCTTCAGGCAGATCATGGTAGGCCTTCTGGGCCTCCCGACACAGGAATTGGGCAAGGATGCCAGACCATTGACCTCTAGGCCAGGCCTCCCGTAGGGCTGTCCTCTCAAAGGCCAGAAGGTATGCCTCTACATCATCCTCCCACGTCATTTTCTGCAGCCAGTGGCTGGCCTGTATGAGCGCGTTCCATCATGGCCACGGTTCAGCTCTGTAAGGGTCTTTACCTGGTTTACCAGTTCCCACAATATAGCTCGGTCTTGAGAAGCCTGGTCCATCAGCAGGCGATTAGTTTCTTGCTGCAGCCACACTGCCTCCTGTTGGGCGGCTGCCTGGACACGGGTAGCCTCCTGCTGCGCTGCTTTGGCTTGTATCAATGCCCTCACTATGTCATCCATTGTGGTGAAAAAAAATAAACCCTCTCTTTTTTTTTTTTTAAGTCACCCTCCTTGTTTTTCCGCCGCGCTGTGTACACCAAAAGTCCCACCTCTGACACCAGTTGTGACAAAGTTCCTCGTCCACCTTGGTGGGTCCTGCGCTTATTGGCGGATTTGTTCACCTCAGTGATCTTCCCTTCTCGTGGAACCCACAGTCTGAGTCAGCTCCTCCTGTGTCTGATCAGGAGTTGGGAGGCTTGGGGGGAACCTGGGCCCGCCCCCTACTCCGGGTTCCAGCCCAGGGCCCTGTGGATCGCAGCTGTCTATAGTGCCTCCTGTAACAGTTGCATGACAGCTACACCTCCCTGGGCTACTTCCCCATGGCCTCCTCCAAACACCTTCTTTATCCTCACCACAGGACCTTCCTCCTGGTGTCTGACAATGCTTGTCCTCCTCAGTCCTCCAGCAGTACACGGTCTCACTCTCAGCTCCTTGCCTTCTTGCTCCCAGCTCCTCACACACGCTCCTTCTCCTCTGGCTCCTCCATGCCTGACTGGAGTGAGCTACTTTTTAAAGCCAGGTGCCCTGATTAGCCTGCCTTGATTGGCTGCAGGTGTTCTAATTAAAGTAGCTATTGCTACTGCCTTCTAGAAAGATCTTAATTGGCTCCAGGTGCCTTGATTAACCTGGAGCAACAGCCATTTGGTTACTAGGGTACTAGGGATTTGTTTAGCCTGGGGCTAACATACCTGTTTCTCAGTACTTTACTGTAGCCATCTGGCCTTGCCCCATCACATTAGACAAAGTGTGTATTTTCTCTTACTTGTGGATCTCTCTAGGAGACATCATCCAGATGCCTGGCGGGATTCAGCAGTGCCCATTCTCAAAGGCATGAACTTAGGTGCTGAGGGAATATTTACCTTAAAAATTGAGGCGATACATGAGTTTAGGGGCCTACGGGGTTCAGCAGGAGTTGTGTGAATCACAGAGGTGCCTAAAACTGCGACTCAGTAAACTAAATTCAGACTTTGTGAAACTAGGCCTCTGTGCTTCAGTTCCCCATCTGCTAAATGGGGATAATAATGCTTCCCTGCCTCACAGCAGGATTGCAAGGATAAATGGGTTAAAGATTGGCCTAGAATAGAACTGGCTGGAAAGTGGATTTTTTTTTCCTTTCAGAAAAAAATTGTTTTTTTGTCAAAAACACAATATTTCCTAAAACTGAACATTTACATCTGAAAGTTGACAAAAACTATTAAAGTAAATTAAATTCTAAAATAAAATATTTTCAGCCCAAAATGTTCATTTTCTACGTTTTCATAATTTTTTAAAATGAAATCTTGACAATTTTCAAGGACTGTAGGCACTTTCTGGGAACACTTTTGCTTTGTCACCCCTGCAATTTTCCACTGAAAACAGTTTGAATGGAACATTTATGATCACTCCTGTCACAGACACTCCAGCCATATAATAGGTCTTGGTTTCGTGACCAGCTCTAGAGTTGAGTTATGATAGTTCCACCCACTAAAGTGATCATGATGCTCATTTCATCCCTGTGCGGTCTTCAAAGGGGAAAGTAGACTGGAAATTTCAGAGGAGACCAAAGAAGTTTGATCCCAACACTCATTGAAATTCAATGATGTTGGCACATCACTTCTTTTCATTCCTTTGAAACTCTCATCTTAAATCAGGAGATCTAGATTCTGCTCTAAGGTCTCCCACTGACAGTGTGAGTTTAAAGAACCTACACAACCTTTGTGACTCCAATGTCCCTATCATAGTATTCTTTCCTCAATCTGAACCTTAAAGTCCAAAAATGAGGTACTAACATGAATTCCTCTAAGCTTAATTACCAGCTTAGATCTGATACGCTGCCACCAATCAGGACTCTGAGCACCTGATAAACTCTGGTCTGCCCAAAACCTTCCCTGGGGACCCCCAAGATCCAGACCCCCTGGATCTTAATACAAGGAAAGTAAACTCTTTCCCTCACTAGTGCCTCTCCTAGGCTTTCCCTCCCTGGGTTACCCTAGAAGATCACTGGGATTCAACTCCTTGAATCTTAAAACAGAAGCTTTCCACCTCACACAGAGGCAATACAGATTCAAGCTCCGTGAATCTAAACAAAGGGATTCCTCCTTTTCCCCCTCCCTTCTTTCTCCCTATCTCCCACCACTTCCCTGGTAAGTACAGACTCAGTTCCTTTGAGCCTTAACCAGGAGAAAAAATCAAACAGGTCTTAAAAAGCAGAACTTTTAATAAAAAGAAAGAAAAAAAGTAAAAGTTATCTCTGTAATCTAGATGGTAAATATTACAGGGTCTTTCAGTTTATAGACAATGGAGAAAAAGCCTTTTCTAGCAGAAATACAATTTAAGATACTTTCAGCCAAATACACATTAAAACTCTACCAGCCAGATACACAGTTGCAAATACAGAAACAATCAAAAGACTATAACCGCCTTTCTACTCAATACTCACTATTCTGAATATATAAGAGACTGTAGCAAGGAGATTGGCAAGAAACCTGGTTGCACATCTAGTCCCTTCCAGGACTCAGAGAGAACAAAGCAAACCCCCAAAACCACAAACAAAGGCTTCCCTCCACCGAGATTTGAAAGTATCTTGTTTCTTGATTGGTCCTCTGGTCAGGTGTTGCAGGTCACTGTTTGTTAACCCTTTACAGGTGAAAGAGACATTAACCCTTAGCTATCTGTTAATGACAGTCCCTGTCAGCTATAGTTACTATGACTGGTTTTATTGAGCCAAAGGAAGTTAGGCATCCAAATTCCATTGAATGTTGCTCTAAAAAATTCAGTTGTCTTTGAAATTTGTCAGATTTTTCTTGAAAAGAAACCTCCAAAAAATTCCAGGAAAAACCTTGACAAACATGAAAATCATTTCACAAACAGCTCGACTCACCACCCAGGGTGCTGAGTTCTTCTGATCATCTGGCCATTTAATTTGGTGCTTGAATGGGAACTGGGTTCTTCTGAAAATTCTGGCCTCAGGGCATACAAGTAAATTACATCCCAGGTCCAGAGCTGGGCAAGATGATTTCTGACCTGCCGTGAAGCACCAAGTATTGACTATTGCCCAAAGCCACTAAGAAGGTCAGTGGCAAAATCAGGAGTCGAGGTCCAAGGGACTAGAGATCCTTAATACTTTTGAGGACCGTTGCCTGAACCAAGTTTCTGAATTCCTATCTAGTGCACTAACTGCCTTAGACTCTTGAAAATAAAAATCAAAATATGCAATGTTTGTGTGCAAATCTGGAGTCTTTGGAGGATGCAGAAAAACAGCAGCATTTGAAAATGTGGCTCAAATAATTATTGCAAATATTGTCTTAATAGTATCAAGACAGCAAATATAAATGTTGAAGGATCTCAGAAATGACCTGGACTTGGCATATAAGAATATGATGCATTGTAGACACCAACTCTGAACTCACTAAAATCTCCAGGAGCTGCAGGAACATAACAGATTTTGTCTTTTTTCTTTAATACTGGGATCAGAGTTTAAGTTATTGTTAATGTTCTCTGATAAACACACGCATGCACATACTAATGTGCACATTGAAACACACTCAATAATGCCCATTTACAACACATAACAACATAACGCACTCGTACAACATTTTTCACTGGTAAACACAATTTTGTGCATTCACAAATGCACAATAGTGCACCGTGAGAAACATATCCACATTAGGTACATTCTCAATTCAGATCTGTAAATCTGAGAATGCAGTAGCTGCTGGGTGACTGGTGGGACATTGGACTGGTTGGACATAGCCCTTGTCTGAGTGAGGCAGATCTTCAGGGCACAAAAAATTCCATCTCATTCTGTCTCTCACACACACACATTTTGACACATAACCCCTCTTTCTTTCTTTCTCTCTTTCTTTCTTCCCCATCTGTCTGTCTGTCCTTTCTTTTCTTTTTATAATTTGTACTGCAGTAGTACCCATTGTGGTAGAATCTGTACAAAAAGGGGAAAAAAGAACAGTGGCCTGCCATGAAGTGCCGACAATCTAAGGCTCTGCTCCTGCAAAGACCTAAATAGGTCTTTTGAGTTATTTTCTGTACTTTAAAATGCTTGGGTTTCTTTTCATTTAAACCTTAGTTCTTGAACGTGTCACTGAGATACTGTAATGATAACAAAAAACACAGATCATCATCCACTAGCAATTGGCCAGTGGAATCCACAGTCACAACATAGTCTGGAAGCAAGGATATTAGTAGGAGATCCCCTGGGTCTGAGCTCAGGTGGATAGCCTGAGCATCTGTTGATGTCACAAGTCCACACAGCTGTTTCTAGCACACTAGTCTGTCTACTTGGGCTGAGAAGCTCACTCTTAACTGCAGTGAAGACATACCACTTGGGATCAGCACAATAATGATAATAGTGTAGATTAAATCTGTGGGACAACCCACACCAGATAAAAGGGTACCTTTGTTTAGTCATTCTTTGTGGTTACTTCTTATAGAGCAGCTCCTGACTGAACCATGCTTACAGAATTCCCCAGTGGCTCTTGCCAGCTTCAGGGGCAGAGTTAAGGTTATGGGGTTGTATTTCCTGATTCTCAGAGGTTTGCGTATAAGGGCATTTGACTTTCTAGACGGGTACTAGAGGCACCGACAGTCAGCTTTAGCTTTGTGTTAAGAAAGTTTTCAGGTAGGGAATAGTCTAGCCCTTGGATTGTAAGCTTTAAGGGACAGAGATTTTCTACTATATCCAGCACAATGGGGCCTGGCCTCTAGTACTACCATAAAAGAGTTAAGTACTACTTCCATTACATTAATGATAGAACTAAAAGCACATGAGTGACACTCTTATACAGGAAACAAACACAGATTCTGAATAAGATTTGTTAACACTGTGCAACAAGTTCATGAAACTTGATAAAAACAAAATTTTAAAAAGTGATAATTAAAAAAAAAATTACGTCTTCATTTCCCTCCCGGAGAAGAGAATTCTGCTCATCAGTCTCCTGATAGCCTTCTTCTTCTCAGTGTTCCTCAGTGTGTAGATTATAGGGTTCAGCATTGGGCTGATTATAATGTAAAGGACAGAGACCACCTTGTCTATGGGGAATTTCTGGAAGGGTTGAGCGTAGATTAAGATGCTAGGTATGAATATTAAACACAGAACCATGATCTGCATTCCGCAGGTGGAGAGAGCCTTGTGCTTCCCTTCCTTGAGGGGTGTCCTTATCTTGACTAAGATAATAGTGTATGAAATGAGCAGGAGGATGAAGATAATTATGGCAAGTACTCCACTTTGGGAGACCATAAGCAACTCAAACAGGTAGTTGTTGGTGCAGGCCAGTTTGACAGCTTGTGGGATATCGCAGTAGAAATTGTCTAGGACATTTGACCCACAGAACGGTAACGGGAGGATCAGTCCAATCTGAATAACAGAGTGAGCCAATCCACCCATCCATGTGCCTGCCACTAACCGCACACACACACACGGGTTCATAATAGTCAAGTATTGCAATGGTTTATGGATGGCCACGTACCTATCGGCGGCCATCACCACAAGTAAAAAGACCATCGCACCAGCAATGAAGTGGAAGAAGAACAACTGGAGGATGCACCCATTGAATGAGATGGTTTTGTGCTGGGAGAGGAGACCCAACAGCATCTTCGACACACTGACTGTAGAATCACTAATATCTCTGAAAGCTAGGTTGGCCAGCAAGAAGTACATCGGGGTGTGGAGTCGGTGGTTGGAGATCACGGTGGTGATGATGATGAAGTTACCCAGCCAGGTTATCAGGTAAAGTATGGAAAAGATGATGAAAAGGAATCGCTGCAGTTCAGGACATTGAGTGAGGCCCAAGAGGACAAATTCTGTCACTGTGGCAGTGAGGTTCTTCTGCTCCATTTTGTGTCCTTAAAATATACCTGGAAACAGAAGAAAAATAATAATAATAAACAAAATGTTTTTATATTTTTCCACTTTTAAATTACTGATATTAAATCAATGTTAACTCCACCTTAAGAAAGACATTGATTATGGGTAATTCCTGATTTTCCTAAACACTGTCTCCGCAGTACCATTGCAGGGGAACCCTGCTTTGGCAGACCCTAAGAGCTACCCCCATTGGGGATATGTATGGGGTGCTTGGAACCGAAGAGGAGTGGTTTGCTCATCAAAGAGGCACTAGCTAACTCCAGTCTGAATTCCTCTTCCTGCAGCCCTGGTGGTGCAGTGCTCCCAAAGTCCGTAGAGTCTTCTTGGAGCCTAGAGGTTCTGCATTGGGAAGGATAGGAGTTGCAAAGGGTTGCACTTACATAGAAATTCTCAGAGTCCAGAAGTTCTCAGCCTGAGGGTCACAAACAAGTGTCAGAAGGTCATTATGACCAGATTGACCTACATATATGGCTAAACGGGAGTAAGGTCCCAACTAGATGGGATGGGAGCTGGAATGGAAAAACTTGAGAGCCACCAAATTAAGGGATTCAGATGCTGAATGTATGGCCTCAATAACAGAGGTGCTGAGCATATTAACTTTTTCCCTTTATAGTGGCTCATCCACCAAAGAGATTCCATCTTACTGACTGATCTTTTCTGAGGTGAGCAGAAAAGTTGGGTCACTGTGTTTCAGTGTCTATGGATTCTGCTGCTGAACTTTATATGCTGAACCAGCATTTAAAAATTGTGAACACAACGATGTCCATGTATGTGCTTAGCCAGAGGATGTGGACACCCGATTTTCATTAAAATTTTGGAAAATCTCTAGAGCTGCTTGAAAAAGACATTATTTCCAGAAAAATCTTTCAAAGGAAAAAAATGATAATTTTTGATTCAAACATTATTCACAGGGATTTTTTTTAAAATGTGACAAAATGTTAGTGTTCATTTCATTGCTATTCAAAACCCAATATTTTTTTGATCCCTTTCATACTGACATTTTAATTTTGATTCAGCATTTGAAAAAAAAACAAATTCAATTTTTCATTTTTTGGTGTTTTTTATTCTCCATCTTTCCATGCATTTTCTCTCCCATTTTTAGTTTGCCATTTGGAAAAATGGGGGGAGGTGGAGGAGGGAAGAAAAAAGTGAGAGAAGGTGAAAAAAATGGCTTTATATTACTTTTTGCCCACTTGAAAATGTAAAGACTGAAATTTTTGGTTCAAGGTTTCATGAAACAAATATTTGTCTTTGAAGTATTCAGATGATTTTTTTAAAAAAAATTAAAACAGATTTTCCCCTCCACAATTTGTTGACAGAATTATGTATTTACTTATTTATTCATCTGTTTCTGTAAAAGAATATCAACCAGCTCTAAATGGCAGTGAGATATTGCATTGAGCAATGTGGGGGTATGGTTTTGTGGGTAAACCACTAGCTTTGGGCTCAGAGGAGTGAGGTTCGATTTCTGTCCTGCCACATACAATCTTTCTGCTCATGGATAACTCACATCCCCTCCTGGTGTGGGATTTTCCAAAGAGAATAAGAAAGTTAAGTGACCAATTCCACTTCATCTTCGCTTTGAACAGTGCATTCCTAACCTCTCCAGAGTCCTTTGAAAATCACAAACTTGGTGCCTCAGTTTCCCTATCTGAAATGGGGTAATTCTGCAGCTCCCCTGCTTGGCAGGAGGGCTGTGAGGCTCAATCCTCTAATGACCATGAAACACTCAAAGTACAATGGCGATGAGCTGGATAACTTTAGGGAGAAGATAGTGAAATTGTGGGGAGGAGGCATTGTCCATCAGCATCCTGTAGACCTCAGAGACTTCCTACTATAGTGTAGCTTTTAAGGTTTGGAGGTTTACAGGGGACATGTCCAAGGACTGAACTCAAGGTATCTTGATGTAAAAGCATGAGCCAAATTAAGTGACCACAGCTGTTAGGTCAGCTGCTGTAGGAGACCCATAAATCTCTGTCCATGCTCATGCCAATCAAATACAGAGGCACACTGTATTAGCATGGGCTGCACCTCGATCTCTGTTAGACACGTAGCTTTTGAACATTTCAGGCACTTTTAGGTTGAGAGTTCCCAAGGAGACTAAGGGAGTTAGGTGCCCAGCTCCTGTTGAAATTCTGATAGCTTTGAAATCCCAAACTAACACTACTAGACAACTAAAACAGGTAAGCTTTTATAAAAGCAAGTCCACAATGGGAATCTCACTGTGGTTTTATCTACATATCCGGACACTTCCCTGGGCTCTTTCTCACTGTCATTCACACCTTCACACTGTCCCAGTGACATCTCTCTCAGATCTGAGCGGCTTACAGCGCTGCCATGGGAGAAACCTAATCTGAGAGACATAGGCACAGGAAGAGGTCAGATGACTTTGTGAGTGTTAAATGTTATCTCCCCAACCACGTCATTCTTTCTTTATCAGTGAGGTCTCTGAGTATCTGACCTCCTTATAATAACAGTACCTATCCCTAGTATCACATTGCATGTTTTATGAATCAAGAGTCAATTCCTAACATGACCTGCCGTGTCTGTGATCTCAGAGCCAGCTGCCTCCAAATGATTGAGAATGGCTTGGGAAGTCAATCCTCAGAGCTGATCATTGTGGTCCTGAGCAGCAAGAGAAGAAGACCGGATCCCAAGGACCACAGCCCCAGACATCTTTCTTTTATATACTTATTAACCCCCACTTAAGCTGATACCAGGAGCAAAGAGTGTCTGAAATACCCTTGAGATTTGGTAGGCACAATGAAGAAAGTTGCTGTTTTGGAGATTTGGGAATTCTTTCACAAGAGGAGTCATTAATAACTTCATGGCATTTTTCCGTCTCTTTATGTGTTTATTCTAGCCATGCAAATTTTAGAGGCTTTGAAAATTCCTTCCTGTGCTGAGAGGCTACTTGGGACACAGTGGAAGAACTGGATATTTGACTGGCCTCCGAAGCTGAGGAAATCCCATGACTGCTGGGTTTTGTTCCTGGAACTGAGAAGGATAGAGCTAAACAAGGAGTTAGAGCAGGAGAGAGAAAATTCAAGGCTTCTCGGTTCCATGTCAGTTCTGGATAGGGAGTGATCTCAACAATTAGAGCAGGGCGTAATTGTATTTCTGAATCCCTCATGGGCCTCTTTGACATATATTGTCCAAGACCTTTACTGAAGAATTGGTAACATTTGTTGAGATATGATTAAAAAAGCTCAAAGTCCAAAGTCAGTCTGCTTTCGGGCTCAGTAGCCAATATACAATCAGGGACCTGAAATGTCAATACTGAGGTTCAGCAGGCTCCTGGGAACACCTGTGTTAACAAGGTGTAAACATCTGAGTTAGAACATCCTGCTACCTAATTTTATCAGGTACTTCAGTAACAACAGTGATGAGATCCTTTTTAGTGCTTAGAATAGAATAGATTAGAATAGAAATCTAATCTGTTGGTTCTGACCATGCCAAGTCATTACAGGTAGAGTTGGATGAATAATGGACTTTTTTGGTTCACTGGCTGTTTACAAATTTGAAATTAATGCTCAGTTTAAAGTCAAACCGAAAATAATTTAAAAAAAAAAAAAACATTTTGGTGATTAAAATGTCCAAGAAGTTTTGACCTCGAAACAAACTGACACATTGGTAATGTCAAAGCAAAGCGTTTCATTCTGTATCAACCTGAGAAATTTTGTTTAGACTTTAAAGCATTTTGCCAAAAGCAAATAAAATATTTCCAAAACCACAGAAGGCAAACAGCATGGTGGTAGTGGTAGGATGCTCCCTCATAAGTCATACGCAGTGGTCATGGCAATCATCAAAAATGTAAGAAACTTGGATTCATTCCCCCTCAATGCCCATCTAATAAGAATAAAGGAATTGAAGGTGTAGGAAAACACCCTGACACTGGGCTATGGGATAGTCTGGGCTGAGTTCTTCTCAGTCTTGCCTATTGAAGCTGTTCAATATTTTTTTTATAAATAATTAAGCTTCCAATAGAGCAGGAACATGACCTTGTGTCTCCCCCTTCTGAGGGGACCACATCGCCAATCAAGCAGTAGAGCAATACTCACTATCACCCAGGCCAAAAACTAGATATTGCCATTCATATTGGCAATTCACAGTCATTCATGATGACAGTGGATAGTCACTGAGCAAGGGAAAAAGAGTGAGGTATCCTTATAGCACTCTGCCCAACTTAAACACTGAGCATCCTCTTATCTTTCAACCTTCCCCTTCCGTGAGCTCTGTACAAACACGTCCTTTTCAGACGCTGCCGTCAGTGATCCCTGTTCCCATCACATGCTGCTCTCAAGGATGCCAGGGCAGCCTCGCCCTCACCACTCTCTGTCCCCACTCACCTCTGTTGAATACCATTAGGGTTACCAGATGTCCTGATTTTATAGGGATGGTCCTGATTTTGGGGTCTTTTTCTTATACAGAATCCTATTAACCCCCCCCCCCGCCCACCCCCATCCTGATTTTTCACATTCGCTGTCTGGTCACCCTAAATACCAGTCCTTTATTATTATTTTTTATATTTCCATTGACTTCATTCATTATATATAGGTGTAACTGATCTGAAAATCATTGACTTTTTTTAAGATATTACTGTCAGAACTAGCTTGTCACTATTCTCTCAGGGCAGTGTTGGTTCAGGAGATCTTACAGGTAGTGCTTAATTTGTAATGAAAGAGGTGCCAGGATTCTAGCAATTTTTTTACATTCATAACTGATATAACAATCTCAGAGGTGCCGGGGCTATGAATTGACAAGCATAGGGTGCTGGGGCTCAGCCCTGTCAAGCCCTGGCACAAATTAAGCACTGCTTACAGGACTATAGATAGTTATAATTCACTTTTGGATCTGAAAACCAAATTCTGATACACAGGGAGTGAAGATCTGTTCAGGAAGTGCAGTGTGGAAGGATCACAGTGTGAAGCTGGTGGTCAGTGATCATGACTGTGATGATGATAAAATTTCCACAGCCAAGTGCTCACATAGACTATGAAAAAAAACATAAAGAGGAATCGCTGCAGCTCAGGACTTTGAGTGAGGCCCCAGAGAACAAATTCTGTCACTGGGATGGTGAGGTTCTTCTCCATTTATTAGCTTCAAAATGTGCCTGCAGAGGGGAGAGTGATGATAATAATTATGATGTAATTCTGGTGCATTATTGATAATAAATTAATATTAAACTCCACCTTTAAAAAATATATGTTTGGGAATTACCTTTATTTGCTAAATTTCACACGGTGTCCTCAGCCCCAATAGTGCATAACTCTTCCTCAGTGAAACTTAAGAGCTCCACTAGTGATTGTCTCCAGTTCTGGGGTCCTTAGGAGAGAAAGGGAGTGGACTACTCACCCAAACAAGCCCTCAGCCAACCATTGTTTCCATTAACCACCCTGCAGCCCTGATGGTGAAGACCTCCCATGATCCCCAGATTCCTGAGGGGACCTAGAAGTTCAGGGTTGGGAAGAATGTGGATCATAGAATATCAGGGTTGGAAGGGACCTCAGGAGGTCATCTAGTCCAACACCTTGCTCAAAGCAGGACTAATTCCCAACTAAATAATCCTAGCCAGGGCTTTCTCAAGCCTGACCTTAAAACTCTCTAAGGAAGGAGATTCCACCATCTCCCTAGGTAACCCATTCCAGTGCTTCACCACCCTCCTAGTGAAAAAGTTTTCCTAATATCCAACCTAAATCTCCCTCACTGCATCTTGAGACCATTACTCCTTGTTCTGTCACCAGGTACCGTTAGCACTGGACAACAAATAAAGGTTTCCAGGTTTGCATCTAAAGTGAAATATTCAAAGCTGCCTTGAATTATGGATGCTGAACTCCCATTATCATTATTGAAAATCTCTAGAGCTGATTGAAAGACTCATTTTTTAAGACAAAACACACCAATGAAATATTTGTTTTGTTTTGTTTTTAATTAAAAAAAATGGTTTATTTTCTAAAGCAAAGAATATGAAACTTTGGATTTCACTGCTATTCAAACCCAAGTTTTCATTCCAATTTTAGCCATTTTTTTTTCAAATATCAAAGTTCTAATTGCAATTTTCACCTTGTTTCCTTGTTCTGGGAAGCCACAGGAAATCTTTTTCAATTTTTATAATACTTACCTCTTTATAGAGCTTTTCCTCCATCTCAAAGCACCTTGCAGCAGAAGACACTATCATCATCCTGGTTTTACAGATGGGAAAACTGAAGGCAAAAGAGGAGAAGCAAGTTGTCCAATTAACTGGCAGACAATTTGCAGAGCCAGGACTAGAAGATAGCTTTTTCTGAATTATTTCCCAGTGCACTCTCCGCTTGGCTATGCCACTTTCAATCTCTCTATGACCCAGTTTTCTCCCTCTTTTTTTTCTTTACCTCATTTTCTGCAAAGGTAAAAATGAAAGGAAAATAAAAATATCTGAGAAAGTGGTATGTGGCAGGGAGTGGGGAAACATTTTCTCTTACTTTTCTTACATTTCAAAAAGTAAGAAATGATATGTTCAGTTCAAATTTTCTGTTATAAAAAATGGAATAAGAAAGTTTCCTCCTCAGTGTTTGGGTTTTGAGAAAACCTCAGTTTCTGCAGGATATTTTGTTTCCTGCAAAGCATGTTAACCAACACTAAAAATCTCATTCTTAAAGGACAGTACTCTATTGTTGTGGGGAGAGAGGGAGGATGGCTTTGTGGATAAATATCTGGCTTTGGATTCTGGGGAGCTGGGTTCAATTTCTACCCTGCTATGGACACCTTCTGGGACCTCACATCCACTCTTGATCTTGTATTTTCAAGATAAAATAAGGCAGGTGGATACAGGGAATCTCATTCAGGTTTCATCTACAGAGAGGGGCACTGCCCTGGGCTTTTACCAGTTTTCACTTCCTGGCTCCAGCCTGCTCCAGAGTTAATATCTTACAGATCAGAGCAGAATAGTGCTGCTGTCTAAGGAAAAGCCTTGTCAGACAGGGCTAGTCTTACAAAGAAGTTTGATCATTTTAGAAGTAAATGCTCTGTGGGCTGTTCTCCTCCTAACTCACTTAAACTTCTCTAAGAACCCAGGCCAATATTAGAAAAGCTGCCCAACTGCCTTTTATACTCTGCAGTAGTATAAATCCCACTACTCTTGTGTTCTCTTCCTCACTGTGAGATATAAATTTGATCAAAGGGTTAGAGCTGTAGAAAATTAGTCAGGATTTCTTAGATTTAAGACAGTTCCAGAAAGTGAGTTGGATTGGGAGATGAAAATACTGATGACCTTTCGATGATCTCTGAGTAAATGGTCAAATTCAAATTTGGTATCTTTTTGGACTCAGCAGCCAATCAGGGTTCCCAAATTCAATATTCTGGCTGAAAAGGAACATGGAAATTTATTGTATGGGACCTGGTATAAACATCTCTTATTGGAATATTCTATTTCCTAATTTTACTCAATAGATCAGTATCAACTCTGATAACATCCTTATTTGAGCTTTGAATATAATAGAATAGACCCACCTCTGCTAGCTTATAATAGAACAGAATAGACATACATGTACTGGTTTCGAATAGAATAAGATAGAATAGAAAAGATTTCTAACTTAGAAGGTTGTGGGCAGGCCAATTCCAGTAAAGATCCCTTCACTTTAGAATTGTCTACCATATTTTGCAAGAGAATCTAAATTGGTTGATATCTTGGGCTTTATACCAGCTATCCTGTTCTCCAAGGTTCTTTATTTATTTATCTCTGTAGGTGCTAACTATATGGTCTTCATTACTGCAGCAGATAAACATGGAATTTGAAATGCACTTAACAGGCTCAATGGGTAGTGATCAATGGCTACAGACTAGTCAGCCTCACCTCAGTCCCTGGAAAAATCATTGAGCAGGTCCTCAAGGAATTGATTCTGAGACACTTAGAGGAGAGAAAAGTGATCAGGAATAGTCAGTATGGATTCACCAAGGGCAAGTCATGCCTGACTAACCTAATTGCCTTCTGTGATGAGATAACTGGCTCTGTGGATGAGGGGAAAGCAGTGGATTTGTTATTCCTTGACTTTAGCACAGCTTTTGATACGGTCTCCCACAATATTCTTGCCAGCAAGTTAAAAAAGTATGTGCTCGATGAATGGACTATAACAGGGGTTGGCAACCTTTCAGAAGTGCTGTGCTGAGTCTTCATGTATTCACTCTAATTTAAGGTTTCGCGTGCTGGTAATATATTTTAATGTTTTTAGAAGGTGTCTTTGTATAAATCTATAATATATAACTAAACTATTGTTGTAAGTAAAGTAAATAAGGTTTTTAAAATGTTTAAGAAGCTTCATTTAAATTTAAGTTAAAATGCAGAGCCCCCCGGACCTGTGGTCAAGGACCCGGGCAGCGAGTGCCACTGAAAATCAGCTCGTGTGCCGCCTTCGGCACACATGCCATAGGTTGCCTACCCCTGGACTATAAGGTGGATAGAAAACCGGCTAGATCGTCGGGCTCAACAGGCAGTGATCAATGGCTCCATGTCTAGTTGGCAGATGGTATCAAGCAGAGTGTCCCAAGGATCAGTCCAGGGGCAAGTTTTGTTTAATATCTTCATTAATGATCTGGAGGATGGCATGGACTGCACTCTCAGCAAGTTCGCAGGTAACACTAAACTGGGAGGAGTGGTAGATATGTCAGAGGGTAGGGATAGGATACAGAGGGACCTAGACAAATTGGAGGATTAGACCAAAAGAAACCTCATGAGGTTCAACAAGAACAAGTACAGAGTCCTGCATTTAGGATGGAAGAATCCCATGCACTGCTACAGACTAGGGACCAAACGGCTAGGCAACAGTTCTGCAGAAAAGGACCTAGGGGTTACATTGGATGAGAAGCTGGCTATGAGTTGACAGTGTGCCCTTCTGGCCAAGAAAGCTAATAGTATTTTGAGCTGTATAAGTAGGGGTATTGCCAGCAGATCGAGGGACGAGGTCATTCTCCTCTATGCAACATTGGCAAGGCTTCATCTGGAGCACTGTGTCTAGTTTTGGGCCCTCCACTACAAGAAGGAGGTGGAAAAATTGGAAAGAGTCCAGCAGAGGACAACAAAAAATATTAGGGGTCTGGAGCACATGACTTATGAGGAGAGGCTGAGGGAACTGGGATTGTTTAGTCTGCAGGAGAGAAGAGTGAAGGGGATTTGATAGCTGCTTTCAACTATCTGTTCTCAGTGATAACAGATGACAGAACAAGGAGTGATGGTCTCAAGTTGCAGTAGGGGAGGTTTAGGTTGGATAGTAGGAAAAAACTTTTTCACTAGAAGGGTGATGAAGAACTGGAATGGGTTATCTAGGGAGGTGGTGGAATCTCCTTCCTCAGAGGTTTTTAAAGTCAGGCAAGCCCTGGCTAGGATGATTTAGTTGGGGATTGGTCCTGATTTGAGCAGGGGGTTGGACTAGATGACCTCCTGAGGTCCCTTCCAACCCTGATATTCTATGATTCTAAGGTTTTAGGAGCACAAGTCCCACTGAAAATCGCTGATACATCTGGATTGCAGATCGGTTGAATAAGAAGAGGCCTTTCTTTGCTTAATTAATTTTCACAGTCAAATAACAATTTAACTCATTACACTTTATAAATGTAAGTACTACCATACTGGGTCAGACCAATGGTCGATCTAGCCTAGTAGCCTGTCCTTCAGTAGTGGCAAATGCCAGATGCCCCAAAGGAAATGAACAGGACATGGCAATTATCAAGTGATCCATTCCGTGTTGTCCACTCCCAGCATCTGGCAGTCAGTAGCTTAGAGATATCCGGAGCATGAGGTTGCATCCCTGGCCATCTTAGCTAATAGCCACTGATGGACATATCCTCTATGAATTTATCTAATTCTTTTTAACCTGGTTATAGACAAAATAGTTCACAAAAATTTTCAACAACATTTGCATTTCAAATGTTTCAAAAATAACTTATTCTTTTAAAAATAAATATTTGTGACATATTTAACTAAAATGATTAGGTTTTGATTTTTCAGTTTTGTTTTCTTTTCTTGGTTTTTTACTACTGTCCTCTTTTAATCTTTTTGTACTTTCTCCCCTTTTTCTAATGAGAAATGAAAGAGAGGAAGAGAAAAAGGGGAAGAATAGTAAACCCAAAGAGTGAATGAATTATATTTTGATTTTATGCTTTTTATTTTTATGCCCCAAAAATTCTCAAAAACATATTAGAATATTCTCGCTTTATTTTCTAATTTCTGTAAAAAGCCACCTTATTTTAAAATCATTATGCCAGTAAAGAAATATTAATGATACATAATGTTTTCAACATATTTAAAAATGTTTTTCTCCCCCTTCACACCCTGTCTCAGTGACCCTTTGTAGCCTTGTCATCCTCATTCTCTGCCCCCACTCAACTCTGCTGAAAATCATTCCTTTATTATTTTTTTACGTTCCTGTTGTCTTCATTCGTTATATACAGGTGTACTTGATTTGAAATTCATTAACATTGTTTTTTAAAGATGTTACTGCCAGAAGTAGCTGCTAGCTATTGTCTTAGAGCCACATTGTTTAGGAGATCTTACAGGAGTATAAATAGTCATAATTCATTTTGGATCTGAAAAGCCAATTTTGATACACATGGAGGGTCCATCTTTTCAGGAAAGAGAGACCCTTTTTAACTATTTTTCACTATAAAACTTTCTTTAGTACATCAAATTTGAAAATATAGAACTGCTTGGGAAAGGAAAAAAAGCAAAATTTTCTTTGAAAAGTTAACACAACTATTTTTATTTGTTTTCTTCATATTGTAAAAATCTCATAACCGCTTCTTTCTTTCTTTCTTTCTTTCTTAGAAAAAAGGAGGAAATGTAGAAAAATTTAAAACTAAATATATTTAGGAAAGAAAGTTACTTTTTTTCCTTGAAAATAAAAATCTGGAAAATATATGAAAACTTTTTATAATGTTGTTTATAGATTGCCAGTGAAAAGGACACTATAACAAATCCAAGAAAAAATGTTTCCCTCCTCAATTTATAACTGCACTTTTATATCATGATTAGCAGAAAAGGCCACCAGAGATGAATTTAGTTTATCCTGTGAAGTCATAGACAGAAATTGAAATATTATATAACAAAATTGAAACCAATTAATTCTTATAATAATATCTCAGTGTTATTAAAGCACTCTGATATGAAGTCACATCATAAATGTGGATAAATGGTATATATATAAAAGGAAGAAAAGAATAAGCCATAAAGCAAAAGATTGTTCCTGTCACCTGCTGGAACATTCTATAGTAATTTCCTCACCACAATCAGTCCATTAATTCTGATACACAATTTACTGAACAGATCTTTTTTCGGAGAAGGGACAGATTTTCATGAGTTCCTCATTAGCTGAAATCATTCTTAGAGGGATTTCAGCCCACAATTCTCATTGTCAAAAGCCGAAGTGGTGGAAGCCAATTAGAAAGGATGCCCCCATTTCCTTCCGCTGGTAAGTGACCCATTTACCCTCATGGAGCTATGTCTTATTTATACCGACTGCTTTTTTTATTTCCTTGGAGGTTCTTGCCCTCAGTCTGTAATGTGTTTGTGAGCACAGATTCTCTTGAGTGTGCAGTATTTCATCTCTTTTTACTCCACACACTTTTCACGTGCCACATATATCTGCTCTCTGATACAGTGCACAAATTAGATTTTGAACACAAATGTACGATCGGAAGATAAATTATGTCTCTCTTTCCCTCCCCGAGAAGAGCATTCTCCTCATCAGTCTCCTGATGGCCTTCTTCATCTCAGCTTTTCTCAATGTGTAGATCATCAAGTTCAGCATTGGGGTGATTACAGTGTAAATGACGGATATCACCTTGTCCAGCGTGAACTGCTTGAAGGGCCGAGCATAGATGAAGATGCTAGGTATGAATTGTAAACACACCACGATAATCTGGGTTCCACAGGTGGACAGAGCCTTGCGCTTCCCTTCCATGACATGTGTCCTGATCTTGACTAAGATGACAGTGTAGGAAATCAGCAGAATGATGAATACTAGTGTGAGCAGCACTCCAGCATTGAAGACCATCTGCCATTCAACCAAGTGAGTGTCAGTGCAGGCCAGTTTTATGACTTGTGGGATATCACAGTAGAAATTGTCCAGGACATTTGGACCACAGAATGACAACTGGAGGAGCAGTCCAAGCTGAACAGCAGAGTGAACCAATCCACCCAGCCATGCATTTAACACTAACACCACACACACACCCCGGTTCATGATAGTTATGTATCTCAGTGGTTTATAGATGGCCACGTACCTATCGGCAGCCATCACCACAAGTAAAGAGACCATAGCACCAGCAATGAAGAGGAAGAAGAACATCTGGAGGATGCACTCATTGAATGAGATGGTTTTACTCTGGGTGAGGAGACCTGAGAGCAATTTTGGAGCATTTACTGATGATTCACTGACATCCAAGAAAGCCAAGTTGGACAGCAGGAAGTACGTGGGGGTGTGGAGCTGGTGGTCGGTGATCACGGTGGTGATGATGGTGAAGTTTCCCAGCCAAGTGTTCACATAGATGATGAAGAAAACCACAAAGAGGAATCGCTGCAGCTCAGGATTCTGAGTGAAACCCAAGAAGACAAATTCTGTAACTGGGGTGGTGAGATTCTTCTCCATTTATTAATTGCAAAATGTGCCTGCAGAAGGAACAATGATGATAATGATTATGATATAATCCCACTGCATTACTGATATCAAATGAATATTAACTCCATCTTAACAAAAAAAACACTTGCTTGGTAATTTCCTTTGTTTACCAAATTCCACTCTCCCCTCAGGCCCTTTTGTGAGTAACCCTGTTTCAGCAGAACTAGTGAGCTCCACTAGTGGTCATCTCCTGTCCTGGAGTCCTTGGGAGTGAAGAGGAGCAGTCTACACATTGAGATAAGCCCTTTCCTAACCACTGTCTCCATTCAGATTCCTGATGGGTCCTAGGGGTTCAGTGTAGGGAAGATTGTGGATCACAAGGAAAGCGCTTCCTCATGGGGGTCTCAGATGCTAAATGGGAAAGAGCTAGTTCCTGACTAGATAGTCCCAAAACACCACATCAACAAAATATTTGTTAAATAAGCAAAGAAATTGTATTTCCCTGATATTGAAATTCAAGTT
Source organism: Aldabrachelys gigantea (assembly GCA_026122505.1). Taxonomy (NCBI): domain Eukaryota; kingdom Metazoa; phylum Chordata; order Testudines; family Testudinidae; genus Aldabrachelys; species Aldabrachelys gigantea. The sequence goes on from CM047499.1 coordinate 16,607,636, forward strand.
TTCATTTCAATTTCAAACAATTTTTTTTCCAAATTTCAAATTCTGCATGGAATTTTCATTTTGATTCCTTTTTTGGGACACAAATGATATTTTTCAATTTTAATAATTTTTACTTCTTTTTTGTGTTTTTCATATGTAGATCTCAAAGCACTTTACAAAGGAGGTCACTTTCATTATCCCTGGTTTAGAATTGGGAAATGTGGTACAGACGGGAAGTATATGTTTGCTTTTCTTCTCACTCACTTATTCTCCTCTAAAAATAAAAGTCTATATCCAAAGATACACCCAACCACCTCCTCCCCCTGCAATTGCAATGTGTATCGCTAATAGAATGTTGCAGATTTTCTGCAATAAGAGTCATTACCTCACACAACTGCTGTATCTGTGATCTCGGAACTGGCTGCTACCTTATGATTGAGGATGGCCTGGGAAGTCATATCTTAGAGATGTTCACTGCACTTCTGACTGGCAGGTGAAGTGGCCCTAGTCCAGAAATGACATGTTCCCAGAAATCTTTCCCATGTATAATATCTGAACAGGTGCTGAGATGAAAAACTCTCTGAAATCCCCCTGAGCTTTAATGGGTCTGATCAAGAAGTCAGTTCCCCAGAGCTTTGCGGTTCCCATCACAAGGGGAATCATTAACAAGTTTACAGCATGTTTCATTTGGTTCATGTTTGTTTTTAGCCACCCAGACTCAACAGGCTGGGAACGTTTGCAGTGTTGACTGGTGCTGACACAAGTGAGGATATCCAGAACACAGAGGATGAATCTGGCCTCAGAAACATTGGAAATCCCTGGACTCCTGGGTGCTCTCCCTGGCACTGAGAGGTCAGTCTGATCAAGTGGTTATCGCTGGACATAGGAGTCAGGACTTTTTGGGCTTATGCAGATGGAGGAGGGGAGTGAGGTGTAGTGGCTGGAACAAGCAGGTGCCAGGTCACTCACATTCACTTTAACATATTTGAGCCAAGAGCATAGCTCAACATTCTGATATTCTTTTGGTGAGCTCTGACTTAAAGGTCAAAGTTCAAATTTGCTCTCAGTTTACACTACACAGCCAATGTAGAATCAGAGTCCACAAATTTCTACATTCCAGCTCAACAGGAAGATGGGAACGTATGGTGTCAGTGAGGGACCTGGGATAAGCATCTCCATTAAAATGATTTTCTCCCTGATTTTGCCAGCCAGGTTATTTGCATAAAACAATTAGCTGGTCCTTCATTATAACAGAGAGGGATAAGCTGAAGACAATGCAGATAATATTAGTTTCCGGCATTATCTCACATCTTTGAACTTAAGGTTAACTGAATGCGGTTTTATACATCATGTAAGGAAATTAAGACATGAAAGGGAATTAGCATCTACAAGCTAAGTTGTAAAACTTCTAAACAGATATAGATAAACACAGACAAATACACTTAGCATCTACCCTTGATTTCTATTTCTACAAATGAATAGGTTAATGACTGCTGGCCTAGTACATCTGTTTGAAATGCACGCACAAGTGAATTCTCCTGATACCACTGGAATTCCTCTTGTTAAATTGTTGTGGGTCATACACAGATTACAGTGGCCTGCAGTCTTTGTTCCTAGATGTATACATTTACATTTAGCCATATTAAAATGCATATTGTTTGCTTGCACCCACCTTACCAAGTGATCCAGATCGCTTTGTATCTGTGACCTGCCCTCTTCATTATTTACCCTTCCTCCAATTTCTGTGTTATCTGCAAACTTTATCAGTGATGATTTGATGTTTTCTTCCAGGTCATTAACAAAAATGTTAAATAGCACAGGGCCAACAACCAATCCCTGCAGAATCCTACTAGAAACACATCCATTCGATGATGATTATCTTGGCTGAGAGAATGAAATTCAGGAAGTGGTACATACATGGATGTTAACATATTGTTTTCAATAAGCAGTAGATGTTCTCCAATTGACATCAAAGGTAAACCTCACAGTGACTGTAACAGCAGCATGATTGTTCTGAATCTGATCAGAAAATTTAAATCATGGAAACATAAAAAGAGCCCACTAAACTAAAGGCCAGATGGAGAATGGACAGCAGGCACTTAAATGAGTAGCTTTACTGCAGCCAATAAAGTTAATCAAGGGAGAAAGGCCCAGACATCCAAACATATTTACGTGCCTACCTCTCATTGAAATCACTGGGAGTTGGAAGCCTTGGTGCTTTTGAGGATCTGGGCCTTACTGCTTCTGAATATGAGTAAGAGTTCTAGGCTCTAGCCCTAACTCTTCACATTTTGGAAACAGAGAGACTATATGTCCCTTCATAATTAGATCTTTATTAAAATAGGTGATACATTCAGATTTTCATTACCCAGGTTTGCAAGAGAGAGAAACTCAGTAATCGCTGTCCTGGGACCTCCCCGTTAAATGCTGAGAGTGCACCCAAACCTATGAGTCATTGTAACAGGGTGCTGGCTAGGAGAAACAAGCCAGGCCCCTGTTCACCTGTTCCAGATGAAGAAGGGTATTAGTTGGGTGGGCTGAGGGACCACACCCTAATTACCAGAGTGGATCCACCTGCAGGCCTGGGTAGCCAGCCTGCCCTATAAGGCTGGCTAAGAGACAGGAAGCAGGGGGAGACAGGAAAGGGAGGAGTGTGGGCTCTAGGTCCCTGCTGGCTGGGAAGTTAGTAGTCTCCCAGAGTGTTGGTGTCTGTAGATATTTGTAAATAATAGGTGGTGGGAACAGACACAAACAATGAAAGGACACAGGTGCTGCTATTCATTTGGTCTCTGATTGCATTTGTGGAGGCACTGGGAGAAGGCACTACTACAGTCATATACCACCAAAATCCCCATTGAAGGTAAGCGGGTTTTTGCTTCAGTGAAATGTACAGAATGGGGCCCAAAATGTTTTCATTTCATGGCCAGATCAAAAAACACATGTGTTTTCATAAGCTCCTGTCACTAAATTCACATCCTCTTGCAAATGCAGAGAATGTGCCTTGTTCTTCTTTCACTGACAGAAGCTTTACAAAAGTACAACTACATTGACTTCAGAGGAGTTACTCTTGATTCACAGCAGAGCAGAGGGAAACATCTCCCTCTGGCCCAGCCTAAGACTAAGTTCCCTTTGTGGATCTAGCCCACAATGACCGCAACCTGATACAGGTGTCACATTGTTGACCATTTTCCAACAGTTACCATGGCATCTAAGATACTGCAAAAACTAGATCCTCAGCTTGTGTAAATCAATGTAGCTCCATGGAAGTCATTTGGCGCTTGACCCACGAAGGGACTTAGGTACTGCAAAGTCTAACTTTTAGGCACTTTGTCCCTGATTTATCAAGGTATTTAGGTATCTAAGCCTTGATTCAACAAGGGATATAGGTGTTGTGATGATCAGAGTCACAAGTACTAACTTTTAGGTGCCTTGAAAATCACTGGGATTCACAAAGTCTTAGTTCGGTGCTCAGGCTTCCCGTACAATGAATGCAGGGAGACAGGTGCCTGAGAATGGGATTCACAAAGCCGGCATGCTGGATGGCTCCTTGCCTAAGCTAGCCAATGGGAGGTGCCAAGCAGAGGGCTGTGTGTTAAGCCCCACCCCTTTCAGGGTGTTCTGCACCTACCTCAGCTGTGAGCCCTCACCTGGAGTTTGGTGAATAAGGCATTTCTTGCAAGCGGTGGGGAAGAATTCCCTCCCTCATTGCTTTTAGCTCAGTGGTCCAGGTGCTCACCTAGGAAACCATGGGTTCAAATCCCCCTGAGGGACAGAAGTGGGCTGAACAGGGCTCTGCCACCCCCCTTATAAGGCTCTAACCACTGGGGTATGGGATGTTTGTGACGTTATTGATATAAACTGGGACTATATAGAACATGGGTTGCAACCAAGGTTCTGTAGTGCCACCAAATTCTATGTAAAGGGGTTCATATAAGGTGTCTAAGACCAGGTTACAGGTTACTGGTTATGATTATGCTGTCTGTATGTCTGTATCATTTTCGTAGTTGAAATTACGAATATTGGCTGTATATTGTCTGTATTTCAAATTGGTGCTGCAGTTCTGGGAGACACCCCAGACAAGCTGGTGTCAGCTCAGCTTAGCCTGCTTGATGGTCCATTAAGGACCATCACCTACACAATTGACCCATCGAGAGAAGGCGGATACACCCTGTGACTCAGCGGAGTATGCAGAAACTGGCCCATGTGACTGCAAACTCCATTTTGCTGTAACTTTCCACAGTAGGAACAAAGGAGTGTTCTTACACCTGGAAAAGTCTATATAAGGCGAAGGCCTCATCTCCATTTTGTCTTCAATCCTGCTTCTTACCTCTGGAGGGACTTTGCTACAAGCTGAAGCTCTGCACAAAGGACTGATGATCCATCCCAGCAGGGGATGTTCTCCAGAGACTCAATTTGAACCTGCAGTTTACTTCATCTCTTCTACAAGCCTGAACTAAAGACTTTGCCATTACTGTATGGAACTGATTCAGTTTAACCAATTCTAGCTCTCACCTCTATCTTTTTCCTTTTATGAATAAACCTTTAGATTTTAGATTCTAAAGGATTGGCAACAGCGTGATTTGTGGGTAAGATCTAAGGTGTATATTGACCTGGGTCTGGGGCTTGGTCCTTTGGGATCAAGAGAACCTTTTTCTTTTACTGGAATGTTGGTTTTCATAACCATTCATCCCCAGGACGTGTGGGATTGGTGGTGATACTGGAAGACTGGAGTGTCTAAGGAAATTGCTTGTGTGACTTGCGGTTAGCCAGAAGGGTGACACCGAAGTCTTTTGTCTGGCTGGTTTGGTTTGCCTTAGAGGTGGAAAAACCCCAGCCTTGGGCTGTGACTGCCCTGTTTGAGCAATTGATCCTGATTTGGCACTCACAGTTGGGTCCCACCAGAACCACATCATCACAATGTTCTCATGTGGGGCCCCCTCAATCTCTCCCATTGTTGTAGTCCCACTTTGAATAAATAATTAAAGCAGCACTGGAGAGAGGGTAGGGGGCAGATCCAAGGTCTTCTACATTTGGGGTAAGGGTTCTAACCACCATGATATAGAGTCATTCTTGTGCAGTCTCTCTCTCTCTCTTCTCTTCCCCTCCCCTCCCAGGCCACATGTTTGTTTCTATTCCTCCAAAGTTGAATGGCTTCAACAGGAGAGATTGAGGGAGTTCCAGGTCTGAATACCTCATAGCTTAGTGGTTCGGGCCCTCATCTGAGAGGCACCAGATTCCTGTTCAGCTTCCTTCTTCCCCTCAGTGGGACATGGGACTAGGACCAAAGGTGTCCTCAGAACTAGACTAAAGGTTATAAGGGAGGTCCTGCCCCTCCTATGTCTTTTTATGTGGATTTATGAGCACATCCTACAAGATCAGGCCCTGCAAGTGAGGTAGGCAGAGGAACACTCACTTTCTTCCAGTCTGGAAATTTGCACTGGGGCTCAAGTGGATGATAGGTGTCCAGATCCCCAAGTGAGGCTGCAGTGCACATGCCCAGAGGCAGAAACATAGACATCTAGGGAACATTTACACTGAGAATTTAGGCACTGAGTGAGTTTAGGGGCCTAAAGGATTCAGCAGCTGAGCAGGGGTTTTATGACTACCAGGGGGTGGGTCTGGGAGGCCTCCCCTTCAGTTAAGTGATTAGTGTAGCAAGTCAGGCTATGGATAAACCCAATTTAGTTTCCCCCTTCTGCCTGATAAGAGGAAGGGTTTGCCCAATAGCATCTCTCCGTTGGATGCCCAAACTGCTGCACAATAGACTCATTCTCACTCCCTTTGTTGCTCGGTGTATATTTCATTATTTCATACAAAGTGGAACAGCTTCTACAGGAGAGATTGAGAGACATTCAGACTACAGTATTCCATAGCCCAGGGTTAGGGCACTCACCTAGGAGGCTAGAAATCCAAGTCCAAATACCAACAGCACATCACACAGGGAAGTGAACTGAACTCAGGTTTTCAACATCCCAAGTGAGTGCTTCAACCCATGAGATAAAAGTGATAAGGAAGGCTTCACCTGCCCCCACCACCATCATTTTGTGTCTGTTTAGTTGTGCTCTGAGACCACCTACCAGATCAATCCCCACAGGCTAGGCAGGTGGTGCCACGCCTGCTCTGAGGACCCCATTGGGACTTAGGGATCAGATAGGCACCCAGGCACTTACACCAAGGTGGCTGTGCACATGCTGACTGGCAGAAACTTATGATCCTTGGTGACTTGAATGTTGGAAAGTCAGGCACCTAGGGATTTTAAAGGCCTACAGGGTTAAGCAATAGGGGTTTTGTGGAGTTCAGTGGCACTGACATGTTGGATTTAGGCACATAAAGTAGCAGTTAGATGCCTAAATCCTTTTGTAGAGCACACTAATTTCAGCTCCCCAAGGATTTGGAGATGGCTTTTACCTATTCTACAGTTTTAGGAATGTATAAACATACACAAAGATTTGAAGTCTATGGAAATACTTTATTCTTTTTAACATGCTATATTGTCACTTGACAGAGAAATTGCCATGCAGCATCAGCCCTGTGGTTCTTCTAGTCCAGGCACTCGTCTAGAGTGGTAGCCAGTATCAGCTGCTTCAGAGGAAGGAAAATTATAGGCTAAACTGTGAGGAAAATTTCATCCTAGCCCATGCAGTCAGTGGTTGGCTCATGTCCAGAAGTATGAAGGTCTCTTCAAATAATAAAGACATTTTATAATTCATTCAGACATGGAGACTAACAGATCTCCTGAGCCACCAACATGCACAAGTGTGATTAGAGTGTTAACTAGAGAGGGAAGTGATAGTGACAGTCAGAGAGAAAGAGATGGACAGACAGCTGAGTTGTACTAGATGTCCACCCGCATGTCTCAAAAACTCATTGGTTTATAGCCAGATATGAAATAAGAAAGAAAAACAACAGAAGAGTGTGTCATGTTTTTTCTTGTTGCTCCTGTTCTTTGTGCAAATTTAAAAGAATGCTGCCATGTTGTGTTCTGTCTCTCTGTTGAAATGCAAGGTTCATTTTGTCAAGGATTTGTGGCCCATAGTCCTTCTCAAAGCTTCTTTGACGTCCTTGTTTCTCAGGCTGTAGATGAAGGGTTTCAACATGGGGATGACGAAGGTGTAAAACACAGATACTGCTTTCCTTGGGTACAGAGAAGATAACCAAGTGGGCTGGGCGTACATGAAAGCAGTGGACCCAGAAAATAAAGTCACAACCAACATGTGGGAGGTGCAGGTGGAGAAGGCCCTGTGCCTGCCTTCAGTAGAGCGAATCCAGAGGACGGTGGAGATGATGTAGATGTAGGAGATGAGCACAATAAGGGCAGTGCTTGCTATGATGAGGCCACATAAGGTAAACATCACAAGATTATTGACATGCGTGTCGCTGCAGGAGAGACTGATCAAGGGAGGGCCATCACAGAAGAAATGATCGATCTCGTTACACCCACAATATTGCAGCGTAAAGGTGAAGCCTGTTTGCACCATGGCATTCACACAGCTGCAGATATACGACCCTACCACCATCTGAATGCAAACCCACTTGGACATGGTGACGGGATACAGGAGCGGGTTGCAGATGGCAGTGTATCGATCATATGCCATGGCTGCCAGGAGGAAACCTTCGGTGGTGAGGAAGAGACAGAAGAGGAAGAATTGGGAGGCACATCTGTTATGGGAAATGGCTTTGCTCCCTGATAGGAGGTGGAGGTGATGGTGGAGGTGAAGCAGAGGTCTAAGAGTGACAGGTTCATGAGGAAGAAGTACATAGGGGTATGAAGGTGAAAGCTGACTCTGTTGATGAGGACCAGGATGGTGTTTCCCAGCACGGTTACTATGTAAATCACCAGAAACAAGACAGAGGGGATCATCTGGCATCCTGGACCTTTTCCAAACCCAGCAGGATGAATTCCATGACTGCTGTGCCATTCCACTCTCTCACTGGCGCCATGGCTGTTAAATCCTTTGGAAAAGGTGTGATATAAGGATTAAAGAAGAAGCAAATGAAGAAGATGCAATGAAGGGCTTCATGAAAAGAAGGAGGAAGGTCATGTGGAACAGACCCTGGTCTGAGACTCGGCAGATCAATGTTCATTTTCCAGCTCTGCCACAGACTCCCTGTGAGGCCTTGGCCCAGTCACTTGGGCTGTGATTTCTAAAGCAGCCAAAGGGAAGTGGGCACTCAACTCCATTCAATTTCAGTAGGATTTAGTCACCTAGGACCAGATTTTTGAAGGTATTTCTGTGCCTAGTGGAATTTTCAAAAGCGCCAAGGCACGAAAATCTCATTGATTTCAATGAGGGTTAGACATCTAGATGCTTTTGCAAAATCTCACTAGGCTCCTAGATTCATAGATTCCAAGACCAGAAGGGGCCATTCTGATCAATACCATTAACCCTAAATGCTGTAAATTGATCCTAAATTTATTTAAAAATCAGGGATCTAACTATTAAGCTCTTGTGAAAACTCTCAGCTTTGATATTTCTGTCCCTTAGTTCCCAGTTCTGAAAATGAAGATAATATTATTTCCAGAACTCAGAGGGTGTTGTGATAATAAAATCACTAATTTTGGAATTGCTCAAATGCTACTTGGTAAGGGATAAAGTACCTTGTGAGTGATTTTCAAAATGAACCACCCAACTCCCCATTGGCTTTTTATAATATTTGTGTCCTTATTTCACTAAAGTTCTATTGCAAATCTTATCATAGATAGGTTGAATTTGATGGCAAAGCTGCCTTTGACTTGACTGTAAGCAGATAAGGCCCTTGTAATCCAAGTTAAACAAATTCCTCATAAAATTTGAGTTGTTCTTTTGGAAGGCATCTTTTCTAGACTAGCAGCCAAATTAACCTGCTGTTCCTTACAGCTGTAATACAAAGCACCTCTGTTCGGCCAAGTTGGACAATTGCAGACTCTATCCATTCATGTGCGAACCCATTGATTTATAAAAGGGTGGGAGAATGAGACTTTGACATCAATAATATCATACAAGAAGATTGGATGACCTTGAAAACTAGAGTAATAGAAATGGGGATGAAATTTAATACCATAAAGTGCAAAGTCATGCAGTTAGGGACTAACAGGATTTTTGCTATAAGCCTTGGACATATCAGTTGGAAGTGACAGAGTAGGAGAAAGACCTGGATATATTTGTCAGTCACAGGATAACTACAACCCATCAATATGATGTGGCCATGAAAAAGGCTAATGCAATCCTAGGATGTGTTAGTAGAAGTATTTCCAGGAGAGACAGGGAAGTGTAATTACCATTATACAAGGCACAGATGAGACCTCCTCTGGAATACTGTGTGCAGTCCTGGTCACCCATGTTTAAGAAAGAGGAATTCAGACTGGAACAGGTACAGAGAAGGGCTACTAGGATGATCAGAAGAATGGAGATCCTTCCTTATGAGAGAAGACTTAAGAAGCTTGACTTGTTTAGCCTAACCAAATGAAGGCAGCAGAGAAATTATTGCTCTTTATAAATACATCAGGGGGATAAACATCAGGGAGGGACAGGAGGTCTTTAAGGGCCAATATTGGCCTTAGAACAAATGCATATAAACTGACCATCAACAATTTCTGGCATGAAAATAGATGAAGTTTCTAACCATCAGAGGAGTGCCGTTCTGAAACAGCCTTCCAAAGGGAGCAGTGGGGACAAAAAACCTAACTTAGGAAGGGGGTTGTATGATGACACTGCCTATGATGGCACGTGGCCCATATGCAACTGCTAGTAGCAAATATCTCCAATAGCCAGAGATGGGACACTAGATGGGGAAGGGTTGAAGCTACTATGGAGAATTATTTCCCAGGTGTCTGGCAGGTGCATTTCTCCCACTTTCTCAAGGTCTAACTGATCTCCATATTTGCCATCAGGAAGAAATTTTCCCTTGTCCAGATTGGCAGACAGTGAGGGTTTTCGCCTTCCTCTGGAGCATGACGCATGGATTAATAGCAGGGTTGAACTAGAGTAAATGGTGGATTCTCTATAACTTGAAGTCTTTAAATCATGATTTCAGGACTTCAGTAACTCAACTCAAGGTTACAGGTCTATTACAGAAGTGGGTAGGCAAGGTTCTGTGGACTGCGACATGCAGGAGGTGAGACTAGATGATCACAATGTTTCCTTCCGGCCTTAAAATCTGTCAGTCTGGGTTGGTCCTAGGTCCAGTACTATTCAATATTTTGAATAAAGACTTGGATAATAGAGTGGAGAGTATGCTTATAACATTTGTGAATCATAGGTTTAAAAGGGACCGTAAGGGTCATCCAGTCTAAACGCTTGCAAAAAGGCAGAATTTGTTGCTTCTAAACCATCCAAGACAGATGTCTATCCAGTTTGGATGATATCAAGCTGGATAGACACCTATCTTGGTCTTCACAAGCACTTTGTAGGACACGACTAGAAATCAAAAGGATCTTGACAAATTGGAGAAATGGTCTGAAATGTGCAAACTGAAATTCAGTAAAGAAAACTGCAAAGTACCATATCTAGGAAGAAAAACATTCATTGTACAACTACAAAATGAGAAACAGTTGGCTAGGTGATGGTCCTGATGAAAAGGATCTGGGACTTATAGTGGATCACAGATTGAATATGAATCAACAATTTGATGCAGTTGCGAAAAGGCTATCATTCTGGGGTGCATTAACAGGAGTGTCCTATGTAAGACATGGGAGGTAATTATCCCACTCTACTTGACACTGGTGAGGCCTCAGCTGGAGTACTGTGTCCAGTTCTGGGTGCCAAACTTTAGGAAATTTGTGGACAAATTGGAAAGAGTGCAGAGGAGAAAAACAAACATGATGAGAGATTTAGAAAATCTGACCTATGAGGAAAGGTTAAAACTAGGCACATTTAGTCTTGAGAAAAGAAGACTGAGGGGGCACCCGATGAGAGTCTTCAAATATGTTAAGGACTGCTATAAACAGAATTGTGAGCAATTGTTCTCCATGTTCATTGAAGGTAGGACAAGAAGTAAAGGATTCAATCTGCAGCAAAAGAGATTTAGGTTAGATATCAGGAAATTTTTTCTAACTATAAAGGTAGCTGAGCTCGGAATAGGCTTCCAAGGGAGGCTGTGGAATCCCTGTTATTAGAAGTTTTTTTTAAAAAACAGGTTAGTCAAAGTTGTAAGAGAATTCACAAACTGTCACTATAGATGTGATTCTCTTCTGTCAGATGACAGACAGCTGAAATCTCACGACTGGAATCTAGGGCAACACCTGAAGATGTTCAGGGAATCCTCTGAAGATGCAGAGATGTCTGTGTTTCTCTGATTCCAGTAAAGTGTTAATTCTGCCTCATGTTACATTATTGAAGTTGGGATTTTCAGTGGCATGCATTTCCTTTTGAACTGATTGAACTAGCAATTTTAAGACTCTTCTGAGTACTGCAGGCTAATTTTTGGAGGAAAATCTTTCAATGGTCTTCTTGAATTCTCTCATTCCTCCATTTCAGCACTATCCCAAGCACCCCAGCCCAATGTGCTCCTCCACTCCCAAAAGAGGTTACTTGTATTAATGCATTCACTGTTGTGAGAGCAGTAGATAGGTCACATCAAATGGCTCTTTATGAATCAGGAGGTTACTTACCTTTGTATATGGCATGGCAGAGATGAACTCCCCACGTTTGGTGTGCACACTTCTAAAAGGACTTTGAGAAAATGAAAAGGGTTCAGAGAAGATAAATAAAAATGAGTTGAGGTTTTACAATGAACTAACAAAGGAGATTCATCTATTTAAATTATTCAAGAGATGGTTTAGACATGATTTGATCATGGTCTATAAATGCCTGATGGTAGAAGATATTAGCTTTTTTAGACACATCACCAGAATTGGAGCTCATGAACATACAGTTGCCCTCAACTGATGTAGAAAAATTGGAGTCAATGCAGAAAATAACCATGAAAATCATTTGAGTGGCGAAGAAAATACCTTACCATGAGAGAATTAAAGAGCTCAATAAGTTTAGCATCTCAGAACCTTGATCAGGAGATGATCATAGAAGCATGGAAATGTAAGGCTGGAAGGGACCTCAAGAGGTCATTTAGTCCATTCCCCTGCACAGAGAAAGGACCAAGTTTACGTAGACCTTCCCTGAGAGGTATTTGCCTAACCCGTTCTTAAAAAAAACCCTCCAATGACAGAGATTCCACAACCTCCCTTCAAAGCTGTTCCAGTGCTTAACTAGCCTTGTAGTTGGAAGTTTTTCCTAATATCTAACCTAAATCTCCCTTACTGCAGATTAAGCTCATTACTTCTTTTCCTGTCCTCAGTGGACATGGAAAACAATTGATCTCTGTCTTCTTTATGATAGCCCTTAATATATTTGAAGATAGTTATCTGGTCCCTCCATCCCCTGACCCCAGGCTTCTTTTCTCAAGACTGAACATGCCTGGGTTTTTTTAAACCTTTCCTCATAGGTCATGTTTTCTAAACCTTTGATCAATTTTGTGGTCTCTTCTGTACTCTCTCCAATTTGTCCACGTCTTTCTTAAAGTCTGGTGCCTGGAACTGACCTAGTACTCCAGCTGAGTCCTCAACAATGCTTGGCACAGTGGGACATTTATCTCCTGTGCCTTACATACAACATTCCTGTCAATACACCTACCCTAGAATGATATGTCTTCTTCACAGCTGTATCTCATTGTTGGCTCATATTCAATTTGTGATCCACTATAACCCCCAGATACTTTTCAGCAGTACTACCACCTACCCAGTTGCTTCCCATTTTGTAATTGTGCAATAGATTTTCTCTTTCCTCTAAAGCATAGTACTTTGTACTTTTCTTTACTGGATAACACCAAATCCAGGACAGATCTCTTCAGGATCCCACTAGATATGTTCCCCCATTTTGACAGAAAACCACCTATAGCTACTGTTTGAGTACAGTCTTTCAGTATTGTACCCAACTTATAGTAATTTCATCTAGACCACATTTCCTTACTTTGCTTATGACAATGGAACATTCAAGAAATATAATTTCTACAGATTTGCCCCTGTCCACTAGCTCAATGATCCTGTCAAAGAAGGAAATGAGTTTGAATTGGCATGAGTTGTTCTTCACAAATCCATCTTGGCTATAACTTGTTACCCTGTTATCCTCCAGCGGCTTAAGTGCTGATTGTTTAATCATTTGTTCCAGTAACTTTCCAGGTACCAAAGTTCTGACTAATCTAAAATTCTCTGGATCCTCTTTCGTCCTCTTTTTTTTAAAGACAGGAACTATGTGTGCCCTTATCCAGCCCTCTGGGACCTCACCCATCCTCCATGAATTCTCAAAGATAATCGCTAATGGTTCTAAGATTGCTTCATTTAGTTCCTTACGTACCCGAGGATGAATTTCATCAGGCTCTGTTGAGTTGAATAAGTTTAACATATCTAAATATTCTTTGACCTGATCTTTCCTAATTTTGGCTTGTGTTCCTTTCCCCTTGTGGTTAGTATGAATTGTGTTAAACTTCTGTTCACCATTAAGCTTTTTAGTGAAGACTGAAGCAAAATAGCCCTTAAATACCTCAGCCTTCTTAATATTATCAGTTATTGGCTCTCCTTTCCTATTAAGTAGAGGACCTACACTTTCCTTTGTCCTTCTCTTACTCCTAATATAGTATTACAGAACCTCTTCTTAGTGCCTTTTATGTCCCTTATTAGGGGTAACTCATTTTGTGCCTTAACCTTTCAGATTTTGTCCCTCATGCTTGTGCTGTCCTTTTGGACTCATCCTTACCAATCTGTTTCCACTTTTTTATTCCTTTGTCATTTTCACAACATTAAAAAGCTCCTGATGGAGCCACATTCGCCTCTGACTATTCTTCCTATCTTTCTTCCACATCGGGATAGTTTGCTGTAGCACCTTTAAGACTGTATCTTTGAGAAACTGCCAACTCTCAGGAACTCTTTTTTCCCTTACATTTTCTTCTCATGGGACCTTACCTACCCATTTCTTTGAATTTTGAAGTACATTGCCCTTATTCTGCTGCTCTCACCCCTTCCTTTCCTTCAGATTATTAAATTTATCATTTATCATTGATCACTTTCACTCAAATTACCTTTAGCCTTCAGATTCTCAACCAATTCCTTCTTGTTAGTCCTAATCAAGTCTGAAATGGCTTTTCCCCTGGTTACTTCCTCTGCCTTTTGAAACAAAAGTGGTCCCCCAAACATTCCAAGAACATGTTGACTATTTTGTGTTTTGTCATATACTTTTCCAAAAGACGTCTTGGTAGTTAAAGTCCCCCCATTATTATCAGGTCTTATGTTTGGGATATTTTTGTTATTTGTTCTAGAGAGTCCACATCCTCCTCCTCTTCCTGATTTCATGATCTACAACAGACCCCTACCATGACATCACCCCTGTATTTTCACCCTTTTTATCTTCACCCAGAGACTTTCAACTGATCTTCCTCTCACCTCCTTCTGGACCTCAGAACAAATCTATAAATCTACAAATCTGTGTGGTCTTCTTAAGGCATAAAATTATTTAATTTAGGTCTGATTTAAAAATCTGATAAATTACTTGTGTAGGAGTTTCAACCAGACACACTGAAACACATTCACACACATACTGCCTCCGCCCAATACTTTGCCGTTACAAAATGCTTATTTGCATATTAGCATGTATCCCTGCTGGCAAAAATGGAAAACTAAAAGGATAAAGACTGCATACTTAAGAAAGTCCTTTGAACTTTGTGTCTCTTATGGCACTGCTTCAATATTATTTGCCATTGATGGTGATTGTCTTGGCTCTGCTGCCTCTTTGCTAGCCGGCAGAAGAATGGTGACTCACCAGTCTGTGAAAATTATTTGAAGTTGAGGATGCTGTTGGGTTCCTTCACCAGCACAGGAGATGAAGAAATGCCTTTTCATCCAGTCCTGTGACTTCTGGAGATAAAGATACAATAGCATAAACTGATGATCCGTCTCTGACAAGGCTACTTAAAGTCTCATGACTTTTTCTCTCCCACCCATAACTCCACCCAGGAAGAAGGGCCTGGCTGTAGGGAGCCAGAGACAGGGTACCTCAGTGGAGCAGGGCTGTGGAAAGGCTGAGGAGCTGGGGAGCTTCAACCTGGAAAGCCCCAGGCTGTGGCCTAGCATAAGGCCAAGAGGTACTGGGGGTTGCAGAGGGCAGCCCAGGGGTAGGCAAAGGCAGCAAGTCCAAACCCACCCTTGCCGGTGATGAGTAGCTGATACTGCAGCCTGCCCCAGGGAGTGGGCATAGACAATGACTGGCAGTAGCCATATACTGAGGCGAGGTGGGGTTTCCCTTGGGGAGGGGGAGGCCCAAAGAGAAAGGGGTTACTGCTCAGGGGCAGCACCCCAGCTAATAGAGCCCCAGGGTCCTGAGAGGGACACGGGGGCCAGAGGACAGGCCAATCACCAGCCAGCAGGGGGAGCCCCATACCTGGCACACGCTAATTCCTGGAACAGACCAGCAGAAGGTGCCTCAGGGGTGAGTCCACTTGTCTACAGGGATGCCTATCCTTACCCAGATGGGCACACATCTTTTGCCAATAATACCTGATGCTATGTGGACACAATGCAACAGCACAACTGGCCAAGTGTCAATGCATACTACTGAATTTGGTTTGTCAGTAGTGGAACTGGTTGGAAACTCAAAATCACATTCTGTGGAAAATTCTGAAATTTCAAAAAGAGAAAAGTTATGTTGAAGAAAACAAATTATTTTCCCACAGACCAGGAATTCCCAAATTTTGTTTAGAATATTTTGTTTTGACTTTTCAAAATGTTTCCACCTCTTCATAAACTGCTCAAAGGCCCAGCAACCTGCCAGGCAGCAAAGTGGAAAGTTCTGGGGTCCTGGAAGCCCCATATCCTCGTTTTACAAGAACTTAGGTGCCTTATTTCCATTGAAATCAGTGGAAGTGAGGCACATTTGTAAATCCCACCTGGTCTAAAAATCTGTCCCCAAATCTTTTAAGGACTGTGAAGCACTCAGATACTGCCATGATGAGCTAGATAAGCACTTAGAGAGTAGAGCTGATCTAAAATGGAACAACTTTTTCTTTAAATAAAATGCTGTTTTGTTGAAACTGAAACTTTCCATGGGAAAGTGTCTCTTTCTTCAAAATTTCATTGAAAAAAAGGAAATGAATTTTTGTGACAAGATTTGCTAAGCATTTCAACAAAAGCTCCATTTCAAGCTTATTGGAATGTGATGTTGTGATTTTTCATTTCAAAAGAAACTCTCTGTTTCAGAATTTATTGTATTTTAGCAAATAAAATATAAAATTTAAAAAAATGCAGATTTTTATCCTAATGGAATATTTTTATTGACCCAAAACGAGGTTTTTATCCAAAAAATTGCTTTGTAGGAAATTTTGAGATTTTGGTTTTGTTCCAGTTTGGGGCCCGATACTTGGATGGTGTAAATTGAGAACTTCCATGGAAATCTAGGCTGAAACTCCGCTGGCCAACTCTTTATTTCAATCTAACCCCCTTTAAACTAAGTGATAACTAGGCCTCACATGCACATTTGAACTAATCGAAAACTGGTAAATATTTTTTCATGAAAACTCCTGGAAGTGTGAAATAATGTACAAATATCAGAAGGCATTTTTTTCATTAAATCATGATTTTTCAGAAAAAATGTGTATTGAAAATTTCATTTTCAGTTTTACATTTTTTGGTTTCCTCTCTTTTTCCTTACTTTCCCCTCTCCCCCTGCCTTTGCTTCATTTTCCACTTTTGCCACTGGAAAAAAAGAGAGGAAAGGAGAAAGGGGGAGGAAAAGTTAAAAAAAACAAACAAACTGAAAAGCAAAATGTTACATTGTGACACAGAAAGGGATGATATACGTCACACATATCAGTGAGGTCATGGTGTTCGCCCTCTGCAATGTCATCATAGCTGTCACTGTGGTGTCACCTCCTGTGCCTTCATCCCCTCCACCATTCTCAAGACCTGCTCTGCAGTAGGAAGGTATAAAACCTTCTTCACCTGTGCCTCCCACATGATGGCCATGAGTCTGTTCTATGGGACAGCCTGCTTCATCTATGTCCAGCCAGTCCCTATATCCCTTCCCAACCAGAGCAAAATGGTGTCCGTGTTCTGTACCCTAGTGATCCCCATGCTAAACCCTCTCATCTACAGCTTCAGGAACAAGGATGTGAAAGAGGCTCTTCGGAGTATGATGGGGAAGAAGAAGCTTTTTTTTTCAATTAACTGAATAGAGTCCTGGATCCAGTGGGCTCACAGTGGGGGTGCACACCACCCTATTCTGGAGCAGAGCAAGACTAAGGATGGGAGTTCAGTATAGTATACCAGCTGAAGGTGTGACCCTTAGGCTTTAAGTCATCCATTCCATCTCTGCCATATATCAGACAGGAAAAAAAATATTCCTGTCCATCATTTGCTAATCGCCTTGTGTTCTAAAATATGTTGGTCGATAGCTCCTATATACACTAGATTGGTTCAGTTCAGGTGCTCTTCCCACCTCCCACCGTATTTCTTACCATCTGGATAAGCCGTTGATCTGTATAACATCCTCAGTTAAGGATGTACTGAGATGAAGTGGATTTCACTTACTGTCCATTTCAACCTGTTTTCTGTTTTATTATTTTGCTATATCTTGCTCTTGAGAAAGTTGGCCAGCTCTGACTGATTCCTTATGTTATATGTGTGGATGGTCAAAAAATTTCAGCTGAAACTTCTTTGGAAGAGAAAAGAAGATTTTTCAAGTAAGTAAAATTTTCTTTAAAGTTTCTTCTTTCTGTACAATATTTGTCTTGAAAAAATTGAACACCTGAACCCACAATTTTTTTGATTCAGTGTTGACAGGTGAAATATTGCAGCCAAAAAGTGAAATGTTTCATCCAAAAATTGAGGTCTTTTAATTCTGAAATGCCACCGCTGTTCCTTGTGGGAGTTATAGTTCAAGTGCCTTATGTCCCAATTATCCTCTGTGAGTAGGTCCCCAACTGGACTTCATTTTCCATATGACTTGCGTGATGTACCACCGTCACTCACCAGGACATGATCCTGCATGGTCGTGAGGCTGTGTAGCAGGGTGAACACCCGCTCCCGCCTGGAAGGGGTTGGAAAAGCCCTGCAGAGGGCAAGATAAACCCTGGCTGATTGGGGGAAGTGGCTACAGCTGGGGCCACACCCCAAACTGAGTAACAGGGTCTTTTTAGAAGGCCAGGGAAGCCAGGAGTGAACAGTATCTTCCTGTTTGTAGAGGGAGATGGGCTTGGCTGCGGGGAGCTAGACACAAAGTACCTGAGTGGAGCAGGGCTGGGAACAGGCTGAGGAGCTGGGGAGCTCCAGCCTGGAAAGCCCCAGGCTGCAGCCTAGCATTGGGCTAAAAGGTACTGGGTGTTATAGAGGTCAGCCCAGGGGTAAACCAAGGCAGCAGGTCCAAACCCTTTTGCCTATGATGAGTGGCTGATACTGCAGTCTGCCCCAGGGCATGGGGCTAGACAATGACTGGTAGTAACCATCACTGAGGCGAGGGGATAGAGGGTGGGGGTTCCCCAGGGAGGGGAGACCCTAAGACTAGGGGGTACTGCAAGGGGGCAGCACCCCAAGTAAAAGGGCACCAGGTTCCAGGGAGGGAAACGGGGGCCAGAGGACAGGCAGATCACCAGCCTGCAGAGGCGGCTCCAGAGCTGGAATAAGCTAATTCTCAGAACAGACCAGCAGGAGGTGCCGCAGGTGTGAGTCCGATCGGCTACAGGCTGGGAATCTCAAAGGAGGCTGAGGGAATTAGGCACCTGATTCTCTTGGAAATTCAATGGGAACTGGATACCTAACTCCTATAGGAATTCTCCTCTTAAATTACTGAGATTTAAGTTCTCAGTAGGAGTTGGGAGCCTTTAAAGGCAATTCCCAGCACTTTGTAGGATTAAGTCCTATACAATCAATAGTGTTTTCAGTTACTCAGGTTGGAACACTCAAAGGAGCCTAAAGGAGTTGGGCACCTGACCTTCACTGAAATTCAGTAGGGCCCCAGCTAAACAAATGAAAAACCAGCTTGTCCAACCAAGTATGATTCAGAGGAAGAAGAGATTCATTTCAAAGCAGAAGCAATGCCTCTTCCAAGAATAAGGCATCAATGTCACTATTGCTGATTTACACCAGATGGGGATCTGTCCCCATTGACTCCAGTGGGGCAATGCTGGGCATTTGATCCCATTGATTCCAACAGAGATGTGCAGATTTACACCAGCTGGAGATCTGGCCCCATTGACTCTGATAGAGCAATGCTGATTTATATCAGCTGGGGGTCTGTCCCACTGACTCCAACAGAGCTACATTGATTTATGCCAGCTGGGGGTCTGACTTGAGAACTTTTTAGGGCAACAAACTCTTAAAGAAGGCCAAACAGAGTGTGGTTTTGAGAATTTCTGAAAGTTACCCTTAGCTCTGAGGAAATCATTGAACTATGAGATGAATTTTGTTTTCTACCTACCTTCCCATATTGGTAGAGGAGCATGGTAGAGATGCTTTGGAAGCGCTGCTTCGGGAACATCTAGGCACCCCTTGCAGTAAGGGACGGCGCTGTTTTTTGCCGTTCCAAGCATGGCACACAGGCATCTTTTGGCAACACGCCTGCTGGCGGTCTGCTGGTCACACAGATTCGGCAGCGCATCTGCTGTCAGTCCGCTGGTCACGCGGATTCGGCAGTGCACCTGCTGGTGATCCGCTGGGCATGTGGATTCGGCGGCATGCCTGCGGGAGGTCTGCCGGTGCCGTGCCATCGGAGTCCCAGCTGAATTTCCCCTGAAATCGCGGGACTGGCAGACCTCCAGCAGGCATGCTGCTTGGTGCCTGGAGCCACTCCTGCTTGCAAAGTTATGTTGTCTGAACATCCCCAGTCCATATTGCAAAAGAAACAGTGGTGTTAATCTTCCCTGCTCTGACCACAACCTAAGCTCCACCCATTCACAATTCAAACTAAAACGTCACTCACAAGAGACTGTCCCTCTTCTTGCTTGCTTGATTTGATCAGCATGAAAATAGTTAATGTCTTTGACATTTATAGCATCACCATTAAGTTTCAGGATGAACAACTTACTGGCCAAAAACTGGGATTGGGACAAAACAAACATTTCCCCCCAAAACCTCCTTCCTACAAAAAATGTTTTATTTTCCATCTGAAAACTGGAAAACTGAAAATTTTTCATCCCTTTTAACTCTCCAGCCTGGGCTGTCTCTCATTATGCTTTCCTAGTGACAAGCAGCTGTTATCATTCCAGCTGCTGTTCTCACTCAGCCACCAACTTACAGAGACTCACTCAAGGAAGTTGCATGAATGCTCTCTAAGCCACTCATGATCTATGTAGAGGGAGACAACAGCAAATGCCCCCAAGCCCCAGTTTTGCACCCCAGAACTGCACCATCTTACACAGCTCAAGACCTTCTCTTGAAGCTCATTAATTAGTTTGCCACTTTGTCAAAGGATAGTGGACATGCACCAGCCATTGTAATCTGAGCAAATTCTCCAAGCACTTTAGACAAACTCACTGGTAAAGAGAAAATATTGAAATAAGCTTAACTACAGAAAGACATAAGACATAAAGGTCAGAGATAGCTACCTAAGAAAATAAAAAGTAAACAAACATTCTAAATCCTAAATTCTTATTAAACTAAGCAAGATTTGGATTATACAGCTTTTCTCACCCCACTGGATGTCACAGGCAGGCTACAGTTCTTAATACACAGATTGAATTTCCTTCTCAGCCTGGGACCAATCTCCTCAGTTCAAAGTCTTTGTCTTCCCAGCATTCTTGTTACCTTCAGCATAGGTGAGGGAGGAGAGTAGTGGTCTCAGGATGCCACTGTCCCTTATTTTATACTTTCAATTCATCTCATGTCCCAGAGAAGATACTGGCCTAGGCATGTCCTGGAGGGCGGTTGCGCAAGTGAGTCATAGAATTGAGCAATCCCCATTGTGTGGTGCTTGCGTAACTGTCTCTTACAGAATTGTAAGCCTCTTGTTCACAATTACCCCTCTAGTCAATGGCTTGTGATGGTTGCTTAATGCCTGTTTGCATGTGGGTCATCTCCTTTGTTGCCACCGGATAGCTAGCTATGGGCATCTCCCAGACACACAACATATTTCATATCAACCATATAGCAGAATATCCTAATTCCATATACAATGATGATACAGATATTTTAACAGAACAATGAGTTTCAACATGTCATGACCTTTCATTGGATATCTTACATACAAAATATCATAATCATATACAAATTATGAGTATGGGACTTACAGGGTGCTATTATAAGATACAGTGCATCACAAAGGCAAGCAGTGATAAACTTAAAGGGAGGGAAGTTCACAGATACATATATTCCAAGGCCAGAAGGGACCATTGTGGTCATCTAGTCTGATCTCTGGTATAACACAGGCCACAGAACTTCCCCACAATAATCCTAGAGTAGATCTTTTAGAAAAATATCCAGTCTTGATTTAAACATTGTCAGCGATGGAAAATCTATCACCCTTGGTAAATTGTTCCAATGGTTAATTATTCTCACTGTTAAAAATGTGCATCTTATTTCCAGTCTGAATTTGTCTAGCTTCAACTTCCACTCAGTGGATCACGTCGTACCTTTCTCTGTGTCACACCTTAACCTTCCCTTTGCTAAGCTAAACAGATTGAGCTCTTGGAGTCTATCACTATAAGGCAGGTTTTCTAATCCTTTAGCCATTCTTGTGGCTCTTCTTTGAACCCTCTCCTGTTTCTCACCATCCTTCTTGAATGGTGGACACCAGAACTGGTCACAGTGTTTCAGCAGCAGTTGCACCAATGCCAATAAGCTCTCTACTCGAGATTTTCCTGTTTGTTCGTCCCTGGATCACATTAGTCCTATTGCCTACAGCATTGCACTGGGAGCTAATGTTCAGCTAATTACCCCCCCGCCTGCCCTCCGTGCTCCCAAACATTTTTTCAAAGTCAATGCTTCCCAGGCCCCCAGCCTGTAAGCATGGCCTCCATTGTTTATTCTGAGATGTATACGTTAACATTTAGCCATATTAAAACACAAAAATTCCTCCACATTTGTTCATCAGTTGCTTGGAAGATATTTGCATCCAATTTGTAAACAGGCTGAGAGTATTGTCTATGTCTGGGATTTTCAATGGAACTCAAGGAAGTCTATGCCTATGATCCCAATTTTTAATCATCTCTGTGCTGTAACCCTTTGGGAGTGAGACCTGTTTGCATGAAAATGTTCCAAAGGTTTTGTTTACGTAGCGTTATAGAAATGTAGGGATGGAAGGGACCCCAAGAGGTCATTTTGTCCATGCCCCCATGCTGAGAGAGAAGTAAATATACTTAGACCATCCCTGACCATCTAACCTGCTATTTAAATCTAATTCTTGCAGGGCACATTTATTTTCTATGCTGGAAATGTAGGCTGGACTTTTCAAAAGTGGCAAAGGGAGTCAAGTGCCCAACTCCCATTACCACACTTTGGGAGTTTGGTGCCTAATTCCTTTAGGCTCTTTGGTTCCTGCCAGGCTCTGTTTCAACCTCAGCACTAGAGCTGGTCACAGTTTTCCATCTAACACAATTTGGACAAAAAATGACTTTTTATCAAAAACAATGTCGGGAACATTTTATTTTCTGCAAAAACTGAAAATTTGTTGGTCAAAAGCTTTTCAGGCTTTGGTAATAATATTCAGTGTTTGAAATACGATTTTTAAGAGAAAGCACTGAATTTCTATTCGGAACAGCCCTACATCATTGCCTAATGCAGAGGTTCCCAATTTTTTATCCCTGAGGCCCACCTGTGCTGCTGATGGACCCAGTCACGGCATTGTCCCCAGAAGGCCTGTGAGGCTGATGATCCAGGAGGCCTGGCAGCCATGGATTGCTGGAGACAGCGACTCAGACCCTATTTTCTGCATCATTGTGGGACTCAGATGTCCAGATACCTGGCATGGGGCTGCAGTCCTCATGCTCAGAGGAAGAATCATAGGTGCCGAGGGAAATTTTTCCTGAAAAAATTAGGTTCCAAGAGAGTTGAGGCACCCACGCTGAGCAGGGTTTTGTGATTCTCAGTGGGGCCTCATTCTAGGATTTAGGTGCTTAACATAGAACCTAAGTTCTTTAGCGTATGTAGCTTATAGTTGCCTAAATCTCATGTTTCCTTTTGAAACACTTTACTTTGGAAGGTCTCTAGCGGGCAGGGACTGGTTCTCACTATTTTTTTTTTTTTTTTTACTTTTACAAGTCGTCGAGGTTCTGATCTCATTTGTTGCCTAAAGTAGTTAATGTAGTAATAATAATAAATAATAATTAATAATTCATCTAATGTTGCCCACAATTGGTAGAGATGAGAGAGTCTTGCTTTGACATTTGTTCAACTCCTCCCACCCATTTTTGCAGTTGTGAGTTCTCTGGTAGAATCAATCTTTCAGAGGCTAACACCGATTGTTCTCCCACATTACATAGTTCATTGCCAACTTTTTGTTATGTTCAGGGGCCAGGATTGTCTCCTGCAACCTGTTTTTCATTGTCCAATGCAGACTGGCTGCTGCAGTTATATATTCCATTGCCATCTTCCTTTTGCAAGTACCACATATAATCGGTGTTAAAACAGAGATAATGTTTTACATCAGTAAATTTTGATATAATGCATTGCAGGGATGTTGTAATTATACACAATTAAGCATTAAAACCCAAGAACTTCCAAGTTATGGTTAAACTTAAATCCAAACATATTAAGGAATGAAAATGCACAGTTAAACCACCAAAATAACCTTAACTCTGCCCTATCATAATTTTTTCCAACTTCCCTTCTAGTTAAAACAATGACATTTTGCATATATATTTTTTGTATGGTTCATGGTATTTTCCTCACCGTTATCCTTCAAAGTTTCACTATCAGCAGTCATTAAGATGGAGTCAAGGTTTAGAGAACATGTCCTTAATTTAGGGTAGAATACATTACCAAGGTATAATTTCCCCACAAACTCCCACAGGAAATTCAAAATGAAAGTTAAACAATAGGCATACATGTTACAGCAAGAAATGATATTAGGGCACCCAAACAAACTTAGCACTGCCCTATAGTGACACCTTGAAAAGGAAAAAATGAGAGGAGAGGGGGAATCTAATGTAAAGCTTAAAATCTTGGAGTCCAAAAAGACTAAAAGGTTTTAATCATAATTTTAAAGGGTTTTATGTGTCTTTTTTTTTTATTCATGTCTTTTCATGGAAGAGTCTTCTGTTCATCAATTTCTACAGGGCAAATTTCACCTCCTCATTCTGAGAGATAGATCATGGTGTTCAGAATTGGGGTGACAACATTGTATATGTGGATGACTATAATGTTCCTTTCAGAGGACACCCCAGGGGAGGCAGTCATGTAGTTGCCAAGGGTTGGTACATAGCATGGAGACACCATCATGGGGTGGGAGGTGTAGATAGAAAAGATCTTTGTCCTGATTTCCCATGATTGTCCGGAGGAAGGAAATTAAGTAGAGGTACAGCAGGCAGTTGGGGACAAAAGAACCCAGTGCGAAGCTCCTAATGATGATATTGAGGAGGCTCAGGCTGAGGTGGGTGCTGCAGCAGGCCAGGCTCAGCAGGGGCTTGATGTTACAGAGGAAGTCATAGAAGCAGCTGAGGCACTAGAAACAGAGGCAGGAGATCATGACTGTTGCATCAGCATGTTTGGGGATGAAGTGGCCCAGGTGGCTGCTATCAGCCACAGGCAGGCCTATGGGTTCCTGACCAGCGTGTCGTGCAGCGGGTTAAAGAGGGCCATGTAGCAGTGACAGACCATGACAGCCGGCAGAATGGTCTTCCTGCTGCCCAGGAAGAGGAAGAAATGGAACTGGGTGAGGCAGATGGTAAAGGAGATGGCCTGGTGCCCCGAGAGGAAGCCGACAAGCATCTTGGGTATGGTGACTGTGGAATAGAAGATGTTTTGCCTAGGAAGAAGGACATTGGGGTGGAAAGTTGGGGATGAGCCACTGTCAGAAATGTCATACAGACATAGACATTTCATAAGATCATCCTCAATTCTTAGGTGTACCAAGACAGATACCACAAATAATCACACAAGGTTTATTACATGCACAGTTGGGGCATCCAAAAAATCTTAACTCTCCATTAACAAGAAGAAGGATGTGGGGAAAAGAAACAAATCAATGGGGCTTTAAAAATCAGGTTCACTTAAGCTGGCTGCACAGACCTTAAAATAGCTCGATCACAATGGTCTGCATTAGTTGCCAGCTGTGAATACAAGCCAGAGTAGAGATTTCTAGTGAAAGAAATTTCATTTATGATGAATAATGGGAGGAAACGACAATAGCATTTAATAAATCAATAAATATTCAAATGTGACCTATGTACCAAATTTCAGTACGTTTTAACAATAAGAGAAGTTGGAAGAGTCTGTGACATGACAGAGCTAAGGTGGTTTGCAAGCCTAATCTGTTCATTTGAGGACCTTAACAAGGTTGGATTTCTTTTAAATGAAATCTTAACCTTCAATTCCAAGGTTTGTAGTGCTTGGTTTTGGAATCTACGCAATAGCTCTGTAAAGTAGTTTAACTTCAATTAATCATATGTATTATAAATCTTTATACCAATTTTGTTTGGGAATAATGTTTAAAATTAATTTCCAAACATTTTCCCCCATAACAATTAGAGATGAAGAAATCCTGAGAGGACATTTTTCCATCTCCATCTTGGTCACCGCAAGAATGTCATCTACAGGGAATATTGAAAATAGAACCCCTACATTATAATTCTCTTGGTCAACATCTCTCCTTTTCACTTCACAACAAGAAGCAGTCATTTTATTGAATTCCTTTCAGGGAAGAGTTTTCTAGTTATGAATTTCCTGGTGGCATATGTCACCTCACTGTTCCACAGGGTGTAGATGAGGGGATTCAGAGCTGGGGTGATGACACTGTACACTAGGGTGATGGTCATCTCTTCTCTCTTGGAGGTTCCTGAAGAAGGATGCGTGTAGGCCAAGATCACTGTCCCATAGTACAGTGCTATCACAGTGAGGTGGGAGGTGCAAGTGGAGAAGGCCTTTCTCCTGCTTTCCCGTGACCGGACCTTCAGGAAGAGGAAGGAGATGATGTAGAGGTAGGAGAGTAGTGTGATGCTGAGTGGACTCACACCAATAATCCCAGTGACGGTGTGGAGGAGGCTCAGGTTGAGGCGGGTGCTGCTGCAGGCCAGGCTCAGCAGGGGCTTGATGTCACAGAAGAAGTGGTGGATACGGTTGGGACCACAGGAGTGCAACCAGGAGGTCATGACCCTGTGCATCAGGGCGTGCAGGAAGCCAGTGGCCCAGGTGACTCCTGCCAGCAGCAGGCAGGCCTGTGGGCTCATGACCAGTGTGTAGCGCAATGGGTTGCAGATGGCCACGTAGCGGTCGTAGGCCATGATAGCCAGCAGCAAGGCCTCACTGCTGCCCAGGAAATAGAAGAAATGGAGCTGTGCCAGGCAGCTGGTGAAGGACATGGTCTGGTGACCTGAGAGGAAGATGGCCAACATCTTGGGCACCATGACTGAGGAGTAGACGATGTCTAGGCTGGAGTAATTTCCCAGGAAGTCGTACATGGGGATGTGTAATGAGGTGGTGTGGCTCCCTTCCTCCCCAGGGAGGGTTGAGCCCCGTCAATCATCCAGGGGGGCGGGACCGCTGGGCAGAAGTCCTGCCCCTCAGAGGGTCAGGCGGTGACCCGGAAGAATAAAAGCCGGGCCCCAGCCTTCACTTGGAGCCCAGCCGCTGTCAGGAGCAGACATGCCCTCCGATGCTCGTAACTGGGAGGCTGCTGAGGCCGGAGGCCGGGACCAGGAGATGCCAGAGCTTCCCAGCAGTCGCTACGATGAGGAGCTACCGGAGCTTCCCTGCGGTCGCTACGACGAGGAGCCGCCGGAACTGCCCCATCTCTACTACAGCCCTGAGGAGCCCCCAGACCAGGCCTGGCCCGTGTTTCCAGAGATATTACCGGACCTGGTGCCCAGCCTGGACTGGGAGGAACCGATGGTGCTGGACGTCCCCGAAATTGAGACCCCGGACCAGGTAGGAACAGAGGGGGATGTTGGAAGTAGCCCAGGGGCAGCTGACCCCAGTCAGGCTGCAGAGCTACCCATGCCTATGTCAGTGTGTTTCGGTCAGGATCCCCACTGACCACCATTAGCGGTGACAGCCGCTACCAGGGCCCCGGGCTGGAACGCAGAGGAGTGGGCAGGCCTGCGTTCCCCCTGCCACCCACACCCGGGTGGCAGAATCCCCCTCTTCCCGGCCTAAGGAGGCCACTGTGAGTGAACTATTGTAACTGGGTTTGGTGCCCCGCCCGAACCAAGAGCTGGGCCCCTTTTGACTTTGCCACTGTTCTGCCCTGCCCCAAGGGCCAGCGTTGATTGTACTCTTGTAACTGTGTGGTGCCCCGCCCGAACCAAGGGCCGGGCCCCTTTTGACTTTGCCACTACACGGTCCTGTTCACAGGGACAAACTTCCCAGGGTAGGACCACGGGTCCAAGGATCGGACCGTAGACGACAGAGAGGCTGGTGTGGCTCCACTCCTCCCCAGGGAGGGTCGAGACCCGGCAGGAACTCGTTTACAGGGTGTGAAGCCGGGGCTTAGCCAGTAGCACAGCCACAGTGGCTCCATTCCCCAAAACGCTGGCCATGTAGAGCAGCAGGAAGAGGGCAAAGAGAAAACACTGCAGACTCCTCAGATTGGTGACACCCAGGAAAATGAACTCGCTCACCTGTGTCTGGTTCTCCATCCCTGCAGGAGGAAGAGGACAAAGCAACAGGAAGTGAAGCAGCTTAAGGTTCCACCCCCCTCTATGTTGCAGAACCTGATCCCAATTGTCATGGTACAATTCCCCACTCTGAACCTTAGCGTCCAAGAGATGGTGTACCAGCATGAATTCCTCTAAGCTCGATTACCAGCTTAGAACCTGTAGTGCTGCCACCAACCAGGAATTCCAGTGCCTGGTACACTCTAGTCCCCCCCCCAAACCTTGCCCGGGGAACCCCAAGACCCAGACCCTCTGGATCTTAACACAAGGAAAGTAAACCCTTTCCCCCACTGTTGCCTCTCCCAGGCTTCCCCTCCCTGGGTTACACTGGAAGATCACTGTGATTCAAACTCCTTGAATCCTTAAACAGAGAGGAAAATTCACCTTCCCCTGCTCCTTCTCTTTCCCCCTCCCAGACTCTTCCTGAGAGAGACAGTAATCCTGACACAGAGAGAAATTAGCCTCTCTCTCCCCTTCCCTCCTTTCTCCCCACCAATTCCCTGGCGAATCCAGACCCCATCCCCTGGGGTCTTACACCAGAATAAAAAAACAATCAGGTTCTTAAACAAGAAACTTTTAATTAAAGAGAGAAAAACAGTAAAAATTATCTTTGTAAATTTAAAATGGAATAGGTACAGGGTTTTTTAGCAATAAGCACTGGGAATACCCTCCCAGCCTAAGTATTCAAGTACAAATTAAAATCCTTTCAGAAAAAATACAAATTTGAACTCCTTCCAGCCAAATGCACATTTGCAAATAAAGAAAACAAACATAAGCCTAACTCGCTTTATCTATCTAGTACTCACTATTTTGAACTTATAAGAACCTGTATCAGGGAGGTTGGAGAGAAACCTGGTTGCACGTCTGGTCCCTCTGAGCCCCCAGAGTGAACAACAACCAAATTCTCACAGCACACACAGAAACTTCCCTCCCTCAAGATTTGAAAGTATCCTGTCTCCTGATTGGTTCTCTGGTCAGGTGACAGCCACGCTTACTGAACTTGTTAACCCTTTATAGTCAAAGAGATATAAAGTACTTCTGTGCTATTAACTTTTCTTATCTGTTTATGACACCAATGCAATACATTGGGTTGGAGTCAGACATTTTATGGTAGAGAGTTTTCTTTCTGCAGCCATAGGTGCATTCTGTACCTAGATATAACTGTGTAGTAGAAAGAGGCTAAAAAATTACTGATTTTTCATTTCTTTGTGAAGCTGAGATAGATAGAAAATCAAATCTATCTATCTATCACTGCAGTTGTAAGAGTAATGTATAAAAGTAGACATATTAATCATACTACTTTGCAGTTGCAAAAGCATCTTCAATCCCATGTTGAAGTGGGACTCCAAAGTACCTTACTCTCGCTCATTAAACCTGACCATTGTCCTTGAAGAATTTATTTGCAGCAGTTCCCAAGAGGTGAAGAACTCTTCACAGATAAACACTATGCATATCTGATAATGGGAAATAGCTGCATGGAAAGCAGTCATTCCAGCAAAGCACAGATCTCAGAGTGTTTCAGGTTTTTTGCAAAAGGGGTCCTGAAAGAAACAAGACACATTCCAGTGAAAATTGTAGAGTGCTGATTTTCAAACTCTGATTGTTCTTTCTTTATTAGCCCAGTTTGCCATGAACAATCCAGATATTTTAATTGAACCAACATGAAACAAAATCAAATATTGTTCAAAGTTTACATCCCATTTGTTTTCATTGCCCCTTCTGTGAGATTTTTAGGGGGGAAATGTTTAACACTCCTGCTGTTGTTATTAATTTATTTCTATTACCCACCACTCTCACTGGAACGAAGGGGAGGGGCACCTAGACAAGAATGGACCTGCTCAGAGTTGAACTGGGGATCACCCGTAGCATCTGGTAGTCACTGTCACAGTTCAGGGCAACTGCACCTGTATTCTCACCAGTGGTCCACTGAAGGCCTCATTTTAGGCTCCTGGCTCCTCAGCCGTCACCTTTCTTTGGTAGAGAACCATGACTCTCCCCCTCCTGACCAGGCTTTCTCCAGGCTGCACAGTTCTCTGCCTTTACTGTTTAGCCAGGCTGCCTACACATGCCAGCACCAGTGCTTGGTTTTCTCTTCCAAGGCTATGAACAGCTTACTGGCTCACAGTTATGTTACCATGCAGTTCTTTAGAAGCAAGGACATTTATTGTAGGGTGAAAGCATTATAGAGAAAACATATTAAAAGACTAACAGAGGTCACCTAACTCCAGCCTCAGGCTCGGGAAGGTGTCAGTCCATCAGATCCACAACTGGGTTTTCCCTGTGGTTACAAGTTCATAACTGATTCAGAACCAGAACAACCATGAAAAGTTCCGTCTTTCCTTCAGATATTTTGGGCCTTTGATCTTATCATCATGTTATCATAAGCCTAACTCCCAAATCTGGACCTTAGCGTCTAGAAATCTGGGTGCCTAGCATGAACCCTTCTAAGCTTAATTACCAGCTTAGCTTTGATCTCACTGCCACCATCCAAAAATTCCAGTGTTTTCGCTCCCTCTGGTCTCCCCAAAACCTTCCCTGGAGGGACCCCAAGACTCAGAAGCCCTGAGTCTTACCTCAAAGGGAAATAACCCACTTCCCTTCCCCCTCTCTCTCCCACCCAGACTTTCCTCTCTGGGCTAACCGGGGAGTACTGATGCAATCTCTTTACATCACAATACCAAGAAGCATGTCTCCTCTATTCCACAAAGAGACAAACCCCAGATACAAGGAAACAGAAAAGATTCTATCTCTCCTCCCCCTCCCACAAATTCCCTGGTGCTGCAGAGCTTACCCTCCGTAGATCTAACACAAACAGAATTCCCTCCCCTTCGTTCCTTAGCCTGCACAGAGAGAAAAAACTCAAACAAGTCTTAAAAAGAAAACTTTATATAAAAAGAAAGAAAAAAGACATAAGAATATAATCTCTGCATCAAGTGACAATACAGGGCTATTGCTTATAAGAAAAATATGAATAAACAGTCTGATTCAAAAAGATATCCAATTTGAAACATTCCAGCAAGCTACACACATGTAAATACAACTAAAACAGCATAAAAGCCTATATTGTTTTTCTACCTGTACTTACAATTTGTAAACAGAAGATTAGAAGATAGAAAGAACCTTCTCATAGCTGAGAGACAGACAAAAGACTCAGACCCCAAAAATTCCCTCCCTGGCTTTGAAAAATCCAGTTTCCTGATTGGTCCTCTGGTCAGGTGTTTGGTTCCCTTTGTTAACCCTTTACAGGTAAAAGAAACATTAACCCTTAGCTATCTATTTATGACACATGTAACAGGTCATCAGCAGACAATGGCTCACTGCTCAGAGTGTAGCTACAAATGGCTGGGATTTTGCATAAAACTAGGTGGGGAATTTGCATTGACTTCCCCCTACATAGTCCTCACGGATATCCCTCACTTTTATCTCAAAAATCTGTTCTTGTCTGGTACATTTTTGAATATCGTCTGTTGAACCCCCTACATCTCACACCTGTCATCTCCCTCATTGAGAGGTTACGTACAATTCTGACCCACAATAATGCAGAAACCATTCATTCAATACAATGGACCTCCAAAATACTTAAACTTAATCCAGTAAGGTATCCCAAGGATATTGCAGGAAATTGCCATGTCTGGCACACTCATAATGGAGCTTAGACTGGAGGTTATCTGCTTAGAATCCTAGGACATTAACAGGAAGCTACATCTAGGGATCAATATGCCTAATAACAATTCAACTGTGCATTTCCCATCATGTCCACTATGATTTGTAATACTGTAGCAATTAAAGGTGACAACTGAGATTAGAGCCCTGTTTACACTGTACAGACACATAGTGAGAGATAGCCCTGCCCCAGTCCAGTGAGCTCACAAGCTAAATAAAGGATGTGTGGTGAAACAAAGGGAGGAAACCATCTACCCAAGGTTACACAGCAGGTGAATGGCTGAGCTGGGGTAAAGTGTAGGTCTCTTGAGTCCTAGCTGGTCATTCTAGCCACTAGACTAGGCTGTTTTTTTTTAAAAAAACCTACATTGCTATCTGCTATATCTCACATACACATTACATAGGAATCATTTGGTGGGATTCTTTGGCATATGTTATACATATGCTTGGAAGCATTTGTTTTTTATCAGTAAATGTCAGTGAACATTGATTTCAAAGTACACAAGCAAACCAATGGAAAAATATTGCCATTGATCATTGAAATTTAGATATAGGCAAAGGTAGAAAAATGCTGCTGGAGCATTTATTAGAGTCAAACCTTAATGTGTGTAAAATGAGCTGTAATGAATGCTGCATAAGCGGGCTCGGAGGTATCAGCTTTTTATCAGTAAATGTCATTAAACGTCAATTTCACCATGCACACACATAAAATAATGAAAAAAATATTTCTGTTGATAATAGAAATGTATAGCTCAGCAACATAAGAAAAATGTTGCTTGAGAACTCATTTGAGTTTAATTTAAGTCTGTTTACTTCGTATATTTGGACATATGACATTGACAATTTGCGTTGTAAGGGTTATAAAGCTTAAACTTTTTGAATCTCAATGTCCACTGTCATTCCACAATTATTGTCTGACCTTCCGCCCTGCCTAAATTTCCCACAGCTGTGAAAATTTAAATTGATAAAAATGTTTACAAATAAAGATTGATATTATCCAACAAAAATATATTTTTAAAAAGAGCAAAATTTGAATTTTTCCAAGCCTAGTTATACAGGATGTCAGACTAGATCATAATAATGATCCCTTCTAGCCTTGAAATGCATGAATCTAGGAAACCTCTGCCACCTTCTAAATGTCCTGTGTTTGAAACTCTTGTCTAGAAGGCTACCTTAATTTTGGGGGTAATACACAAGTTTCCTAAGCATTGGCTGTTAGGACTATTTGCATTTCCAAAATCAAGAGCTTTTCAAAAGGAGTCTGAGGCAATTTGAAACTCCTACCCTCAGTAACTCTCTCATGCTGTTCCCTCAAAGCTCAGACAGGGGCCACTTTGGTTGTCCTTGTAATGGAAACAATAACAATGACTGGTGTCAAATGGTGCTGAAGAGAAATAGCAGGAGTATCTGTCTGTTCAGAATAGAACGAACTTCTGGATGATGTGCTGAATCTGTGGAACAAATGAACCTTTTTATCATATTCACAGTCTGAATCACAGGGGGGAACCAATTTCCATTCTATAGATGGCTCCTCTGGGGCAGAATCTCTGAACCACATGAGGGTCATTGGTATGTGCATAACAAGCCAAGAATTCCCTCCTTCCTAGTCTGGGCCCAATCCTTTCCCCTGCTACGCTCCTTCTTACTTCCAGCAGACAACTTAGCAGGGGTTTTCTCATGACTGGCAGCCCCTTTGTCCTGCTTCAACCCCTTTTCTAGCTTTGCCATAAGGCGGGAATCTTTCGTCTCTCTGGGTCCTCACCCTTCCTTCCAAACGGAAAAAGACCAGATGTAAGATGGATTCCAGTATCGTGGTCTCTGTAAGAGCCCTAGTCTCCATTCTTCCTGGCTTGGCCCACATGTACACAGGAAGGTTTGCAGGTCAAAAAACCATTTACAACCTATTGTCCGGGTCAATGGGAGCCGTCAAGGTTTTAAACCACCATTAGCGGCCCACGCTTTGCATAATTACAATAGGACCTCAGAGTTAGACTTCATGTTTCTGGCTTCAGATACAAGAATGAGCCATGCATACAAATAGGAGGCATGTCTTCAGTAGGTTAGAACCTTTGTTACGATACCTTACGAGGGACCTTTTGCATAAAGCATATTCCAGTTACATCATACTCACACCTGTAAGCACGTTTCCATAAAACGTATGGAGTGCAACGGCACCGGGGGCCCTCCCTAGCCTGCTTTTGCTGCTTCCTGACGGCACAGAATTGACAACGAAGGAGCCAGGATAGGAGGCTCCTAAAACCGAGAGAGCTCTTCTATCGTGTCAACATTCTCTCAGGAGCTATCAACCCCCCTCTCTCGGTTTCTATCCCCCAAATCCTATCAGCTCAACCATTTTTCTCCCTGCAAGAGCCTCGAGGGAGGCAGAAGAAGCGGAGAGGATTGCGTTGGGGGTCAATAAAGCAGAGAAGAATTGTTCCTCGGGATTCTTGTCTGTTTCTCTGGTGACCCTGACGGAGGAACGGGAAGCATAATTCCATTTTTTTCAAGGCCTCGGATTGGGTTCAGTTGGTGAAAGTGAGCAGAGGGGTTCCTTGACTCTACGCTCTTGTTCTCACAGGGGAATGGAGACTGGACCGCTTTCCCAATTTGGACAGAAAGTGGCTTGCGAAAGCCGAGGAGAGCCTGCTCCCTGCCTGCACCGAGTTGACAAACTGGGGAAGCCAAAGCTGAGAGACCCCCGTCGACGAAGTCAGAATGCTATCCGCTCACATGGAGGGGGAGCACAAGCCCTCCCTGGGTTTCTCTGCCCAAATTCTAATCAGCTGAGGGATTTTCCTGGAGGAGCCTCTAGGTAGGCAGAAGAAGAAGTCAAGAGGCTTGCGATGGGGTAAATGAAAGCGGAGGACTCTTCCTCTTGAGATCGCTTTGTCTTGCTCTTGTGATTCTGATGGATGAACCTAAAGGGTCATTTGAGCGTGTTTCAGTGCTTTGCCTTGGGCTCAGCTTGTGACCCTGAGCACAGGGGTTCCTTCACTCTCTCTGCTTCTACCCTCTGTAATGGGGAATGGAGCAGCTTTCGAAACAGCCTAGTGGAGCTGAACAAACACTAGGCAAGAAACATGCAGGTTCAGCCTAGATTAATACTTTCTCCCCAATTTTCTTGGTGAAACAAAACAAAAACCTCGTCTTCGTAAGAACTCAACTCCCGTTCAGGCTCCAAAGTCTTTTGCAAGATTTCCAGAAGGGCTCAACACCCTGAGTGCTGAGCTATTTTGGAAAAACAAAGAAACAAAGCCCGTAGCGATTGGGAGTGCTGGCTGCTTGACTATGTGGCCCACCGCGCGGGAGTTTGAGGTTCTCCTTAAGCGAAGCGTCTCTCTTCTGCCTCTATCCTAGTGTCCATCTTTTAGTCCCCTAATAGGTGAGGGGGGAGATTAGAACACCTCAGAACGCACAGGGTTGTAGGAAACCTGAAACTTTAGATGAGAGTGATGGTGTCTAAAAACCAGATGTGATGTAGGTGTTGAAAGAGAGACGCTGCCTTGGCCTCCTTGAGCGGCTCATACAGTCTTGAAGAAAACGAGGGTTGAGAGAGCTGCTTTTTGGGCCAGCGTCAGGATGGCCGAGTGGTCTAAGGCGCCAGACTCAAGGCTCTGTCTTTCCCACGAGTGGGGCTTCTGCTCTCCCTCAGGAGGCGTGGGTTCAAATCCCACTCCTGACACAACCTCTTGGTTTTACCTCAGGAAGTGGCCTGGAAGAGCACCTCTTTAGGAGCTCTTGTAGAGTAGCAGCAAGAGAAGATGGAGGGAATCTTCAATACCTCCAGAATCCATGCGTTCGAGGCGCCTAGTTGGGTCAATTCCAGTATATTCCCCACCAGAAAGTTGCCATTGCTTGATGTCGGACAGCTATGGATGTCAAACATACCGGTGGAGGAAGAAGGGAGCAGTACAGGAAACACTGATGAATGGAAGGTAAGACTCTTAGTCTCAGGGTTTGGGCTTGAGCCCTAAACTGGGTGCTCTACCTACTCCGGTTTGGCTGCTTCCTGAGGGTACAGAATTGACAACGTAGGAGGCAGCTACAACCGAGAGCCCTCTTAGATTGTGTCAGCATCCTATCAGGAGGTCTCAAAGCCTTTCTATCAGCTCAAGGACCTTTTTCCATCCAAGCGCCACTAGGTAGGCAGAAGAAGAGGTGGAGAGGATTGCGATGGAGGTAAATAAAGCAGAGAAGAATCGTTCCTCTTGGGATTTTTTGGGTTTCTCTTGTGATCCTGACGGAGGAACCGGAAGCATACCTTGATTTTTTCAGGCTCCTTTCTGTCCAACAGATTAAGTTAGTCCATCGTCCGTTCCCCTGAGGGGTTAAGAGCTGGAAGCCCTGTGCTCAGGGTCACAACCTTAGCCCAACCGAAGGCACTGAACAAACTCCAATGATGCTTCAGCTTCCTCCCTCAGGATCACAAGACCAACCCAAAGAAAACTCAAGAGGAACAAGCCTCCGCTCCTTTCGCTTACCCCAACGCCACCCTCTCAGGGAAGGACACGCAGCCGATAGGAGTCCTTGCGTAGAAACCTAGGGACGGGTGTTTCTCCCCCTCCCTGGGAGCTGATAGCATTCTGACTCCACGGAATGGGGCTCTGAGCATGGCCAGCTTGTCAGTTCTGTGCTCTCAGAAAGCAGCCAGAATGCTCGAACCCCCACCCGCTTCTCTTGGACCGCTGGCAAGACGGTGTTTGCACAGGAGCTGCAAGCCCTTCTTTCCTGTCTTTGTCTACCCCCAGACGGTTTCATCGGACGCTGGAGGGACCTAAGGACCTGCAGGTTTCCGCACCCACCTCCTAAAGCAAACAGTCGTTCCCTTGCCTGACATTCCTGGAGCCGCGCATCCTCGGAGGACTTTTACCCCAGGGGGTTCTGATTCCCTGCAAAAAGATGTGTCTGGCGGCCGGCGGGGAACTGTCTTGTCTGCCCCCCGTTTGGGCGCTGAGAAGCTTTTGCTGAGAAACAGCACCTCCTCCTGGTGGGAGAATCCTAAATTCCACCCTCCCGCACAGGTTTCTCTGAGCAGCTGCTAGATGAACCCCACTTCTCTGGTCTAGACACCAGCATCTAACTAGCCTTGGAACGGGCCCTCTTTGCTAGCTGGAGAGCGAAGGAACCAGGAAAGAAGGCAAATGTCAGGAAAGGAATCTCAGCACGCAAAGCAACTTCCTTCGCACTTCTTTTGCACTCTCTGTGCCTTTGGGAGAGCTCTTCAGGCCTGGCCCGACTAGCTCAGTCGGTAGAGCATGAGACTCTTAATCTCAGGGTCGTGGGTTCGAGCCCCACGTCGGGCGTCTGGTCTTGCGCTTCTTAGACATCACTCTTTCCCTTCCCTTCCCTTCTCTTCTCAGGGCACAATGGAATCCACTCGTTGTCCTCTCAACCAGCTGAGGCTGTCTGGGACCTTTAGTAGATCATGGGGAGAAGACAACTTGACAATTCCATGGTCCTAAGAGAGTTGAGGCTCTTCTAGCCCAGGCTAGAGAGGGAAAAAATAACCTTTCCAAAGCTGATTGCCCCCCATCAGGGATCTATAGC
Organism: Aldabrachelys gigantea; assembly: GCA_026122505.1. Taxonomy (NCBI): domain Eukaryota; kingdom Metazoa; phylum Chordata; order Testudines; family Testudinidae; genus Aldabrachelys; species Aldabrachelys gigantea. The sequence continues at coordinate 16,644,584 of CM047499.1, forward strand.
TTCTCTACTTCTTTCTATAGCTTTGCCAGCGCTCAGTAGTTGAGATACCTGCTTCTCTCTCAAATCCTCCACCAGCCCTCTTCATTGGGGTGGAGATTGCTTGAGGCTGATGATTCCAACCGCATCTTATTCATCCCTCCTACATTTCTGCAAGCCCTTGGAGAGTAAAACAAGACAGCAATGAAACCGTTTTGTTTTTCTTGAACAAAGAAACAAAGAAAAAAGGCGCGGTCTCAATGTATAAGAATAGTGGAAATTGTTTTAATATATTTTCTGTTTTTCTTTTATATCAGTTGACTGTGGTAAAAATAGGAAGGGAACCGTAAGGAAAGGAAGAGCTCAGAGCTTGTGTTAACCTCCTTTGAAGAAGAAGGAATGGCCTCAGTTGGACAGAAAGTCGGTCTAGTAAGTCAAGCCCAGCAGCCCAAAGGCAGTCTCCCTGGTGGTCTAGTGGTTAGGTTTTGGCGCTTTCACCGCCACGGCCCGGGTTCGATTCCCGGTCAGGGAATTACCCTCTTCCATAAAAGTCTACCTTGCCTTTCCTTTCGAACTTCTCCTTCGACAGGAAGAAGGCAACTTCCTGGCCTCCTCCAGAGTGCTTGGAAACTCTTTGGAGGCCATGGGGAAAGCAAAGCTTCCTTCTACCAGCTACTACAATATGGCTCTCTGCCCCTTAAAGCCCAGCCTCTACCCCCTTTCAGACAAATGCACTCACTTGGGCAAACCATTTAGGTTTTCCTTGTGCCTAGCCTAACCTAAATTAGAACAACATCCCACTTTGACCCAAGATCTTTTTTTCTTTTTTTTCACTTTTCTTGGTGAAACCAAACCAAACCAAACAATCTTTCTGGGTCCACCAAAATATTTCACTAAATAGAATATTCACCCAAAAATCTTTCCCCCAGCGCTATATACAAGTCTTTGGAAGTAACCACCCCAGAGAAAGATCATTAAGCTTTTCCATGGCTTAGATCTAGCCGCTGAAGACTTCAGAGCATGGGCTATGGGCCTTTCACCTCTAGGCCAATGGTTACCCTCTTGCTCAGGTGGCTACTGACGAAAGGCAACGTGCTTTAGTGGCAGAGCCCTTTCAGACTCCCTCTGCCAATGTCTACGGGGGGGGTGTTTGTTTCGCATTGCATCTAAGACTGAAATCAATTCTCTCGAAACCTCAGCCTGGAATCAAGCTGATTGTAGCTCGAGGAAGGAAGGTTTTCTTCATCCTCTTCTAGTAAATGCTCAAAGTGGTCATGGTTCTTGGAGCTTCCAGACGCATTGGCCAGAATTTTCAGAAGGTCTCACTCCCACCACTAGGGCCAGATTTTCCGAAGAACTAGGCTCCCGGTTAGGCACTTAAAATCTTTAGACAGATTGTCAAAAAGGCTCCACCTATTTTTCCAAAGCAGGAGTTATTTTGCAAAAAAGCTTGTCAAGATGGTGGGTGCCGGTTACCTGTCTATGTGGCCCACACTGCCGGCGCTGGAGGTTCCCCATTGTTTTCTCATAATGCGGTGTCCGTAGTCTGCCTCAGTTCTGCTGTCCCTCATTGATTCTCCTAATAAATCAGCCGGGAGACTAAAAGAACACAGGACTCACAGGGCTCGCGGAAACCTGCCAGTTTGGCTCACGGTGAAGGTGTATGCAAATCATCTGTGCTGTAGAAGGACTCCGGGAGTTGAAAAAGACTTGTGAAAAAATTTAACCCTCTAGCTTTCGGGCATAATCTGAAACTGTTTCAAAACCAATTCCTTAAATAGACCATAGTTTGAAGCCTCAGCAATAGGCATCTGACTGAGTATATCCACAGCTTTCCCAGTCAATTTTGCAACCCTTTCCCGAATAAGCACTTTGTCTGTCCTCCAGACAACACACTTAAAAATCGCTACCAGTGTCTCAAAGCAATCAGCTGGGCACATATCCTGCTCGACCACGCCACTGTGATGGGTTCGGTCACAGAGACCCCCTGGGGACTGAAATTACTTCCGAGCCCGTTTTCCCTGCCCGCTTGGGACTCCAGAACCCTGCCTTGTTGAGCCAGACACCCGAGCCTGCGGCAACACAGACCCAGGCTCTGGGCCACACCCCCAAAGCTGCAGACTTTAAACTAAACACAGCTCAGCACCTGTCTCCAGCACCCACACACCCAGCTCCCAGGGGGATCCAAAACCCCAAATAAATCCCTTGTGCTCTCTATAAAGCTTATACAGGCTAACTTCCTAAATGCTTCACCTTCTACATCACCGACCGAGAGATATGCACAGCTCTTTGCTCCCCCAGGGATTAATCACTTACTCTGGGTTTACTAATAGACAAAAGTCATTTTTATTAAGTATAAAAAGTAGGAGTTAAGTGGTGTCAAGTCATAGCAGACAGAACAAAGGAAGTCACCAAGCACAATAAAAGAAAACCTAAGCCTAAGACATAAAGAAACTGATTCCCGGGAAGAGCCCACCCTCAGAGGTGGTTCCAATCGGCTTCTTTCACCAGACTAGACTCCTTCCTAGTCTGGGCCCAATCCTTTCCCCTGCTACGCTCCTTCTTACTTCCAGCAGACATCTTAGCAGGGGTTTTCTCATGACTGGCAGCCCCTTTGTCCTGCTTCAACCCCTTTTCTAGCTTTGCCATAAGGCGGGAATCTTTCGTCTCTCTGGGTCCTCACCCTTCCTTCCAAACGGAAAAAGACCAGATGTAAGATGGATTCCAGTATCGTGGTCTCTGTAAGAGCCCTAGTCTCCATTCTTCCTGGCTTGGCCCACATGTACACAGGAAGGTTTGCAGGTCAAAAAACCATTTACAACCTATTGTCCGGGTCAATGGGAGCCGTCAAGGTTTTAAACCACCATTAGCGGCCCACGCTTTGCATAATTACAATAGGACCTCAGAGTTAGACTTCATGTTTCTGGCTTCAGATACAAGAATGAGCCATGCATACAAATAGGAGGCATGTCTTCAGTAGGTTAGAACCTTTGTTACGATACCTTACGAGGGACCTTTTGCATAAAGCATATTCCAGTTACATCATACTCACACCTGTAAGCACGTTTCCATAAAACGTATGGAGTGCAACGGCACCGGGGGCCCTCCCTAGCCTGCTTTTGCTGCTTCCTGACGGCACAGAATTGACAACGAAGGAGCCAGGATAGGAGGCTCCTAAAACCGAGAGAGCTCTTCTATCGTGTCAACATTCTCTCAGGAGCTATCAACCCCCCTCTCTCGGTTTCTATCCCCCAAATCCTATCAGCTCAACCATTTTTCTCCCTGCAAGAGCCTCGAGGGAGGCAGAAGAAGCGGAGAGGATTGCGTTGGGGGTCAATAAAGCAGAGAAGAATTGTTCCTCGGGATTCTTGTCTGTTTCTCTGGTGACCCTGACGGAGGAACGGGAAGCATAATTCCATTTTTTTCAAGGCGTCGGATTGGGTTCAGTTGGTGAAAGTGAGCAGAGGGGTTCCTTGACTCTATGCTCTTGTTCTCACAGGGGAATGGAGACTGGAGCGCTTTCCCAATTTGGACAGAAAGTGGCTTGCGAAAGCCGAGGAGAGCCTGCTCCCTGCCTGCACCGAGTTGACAAACTGGGGAAGCCAAAGCTGAGAGACCCCCGTCGACGAAGTCAGAATGCTATCCGCTCACATGGAGGGGGAGCACAAGCCCTCCCTGGGTTTCTCTGCCCAAATTCTAATCAGCTGAGGGATTTTCCTGGAGGAGCCTCTAGGTAGGCAGAAGAAGAAGTCAAGAGGCTTGCGATGGGGTAAAGGAAAGCGGAGGACTCTTCCTCTTGAGATCGCTTTGTCTTGCTCTTGTGATTCTGATGGATGAACCTAAAGGGTCATTTGAGCGTGTTTCAGTGCTTTGCCTTGGGCTCAGCTTGTGACCCTGAGCACAGGGGTTCCTTCACTCTCTCTGCTTCTACCCTCTGTAATGGGGAATGGAGCAGCTTTCGAAACAGCCTAGTGGAGCTGAACAAACACTAGGCAAGAAACATGCAGGTTCAGCCTAGATTAATACTTTCTCCCCAATTTTCTTGGTGAAACAAAACAAAAACCTCGTCTTCGTAAGAACTCAACTCCCGTTCAGGCTCCAAAGTCTTTTGCAAGATTTCCAGAAGGGCTCAACACCCTGAGTGCTGAGCTATTTTGGAAAAACAAAGAAACAAAGCCCGTAGCGATTGGGAGTGCTGGCTGCTTGACTATGTGGCCCACCGCGCGGGAGTTTGAGGTTCTCCTTAAGCGAAGCGTCTCTCTTCTGCCTCTATCCTAGTGTCCATCTTTTAGTCCCCTAATAGGTGAGGGGGGAGATTAGAACACCTCAGAACGCACAGGGTTGTAGGAAACCTGAAACTTTAGATGAGAGTGATGGTGTCTAAAAACCAGATGTGATGTAGGTGTTGAAAGAGAGACGCTGCCTTGGCCTCCTTGAGCGGCTCATACAGTCTTGAAGAAAACGAGGGTTGAGAGAGCTGCTTTTTGGGCCAGCATCAGGATGGCCGAGTGGTCTAAGGCGCCAGACTCAAGGCTCTGTCTTTCCCACGAGTGGGGCTTCTGCTCTCCCTCAGGAGGCGTGGGTTCAAATCCCACTCCTGACACAACCTCTTGGTTTTACCTCAGGAAGTGGCCTGGAAGAGCACCTCTTTAGGAGCTCTTGTAGAGTAGCAGCAAGAGAAGATGGAGGGAATCTTCAATACCTCCAGAATCCATGCGTTCGAGGCGCCTAGTTGGGTCAATTCCAGTATATTCCCCACCAGAAAGTTGCCATTGCTTGATGTCGGACAGCTATGGATGTCAAACATACCGGTGGAGGAAGAAGGGAGCAGTACAGGAAACACTGATGAATGGAAGGTAAGACTCTTAGTCTCAGGGTTTGGGCTTGAGCCCTAAACTGGGTGCTCTACCTACTCCGGTTTGGCTGCTTCCTGAGGGTACAGAATTGACAACGTAGGAGGCAGCTACAACCGAGAGCCCTCTTAGATTGTGTCAGCATCCTATCAGGAGGTCTCAAAGCCTTTCTATCAGCTCAAGGACCTTTTTCCATCCAAGCGCCACTAGGTAGGCAGAAGAAGAGGTGGAGAGGATTGCGATGGAGGTAAATAAAGCAGAGAAGAATCGTTCCTCTTGGGATTTTTTGGGTTTCTCTTGTGATCCTGACGGAGGAACCGGAAGCATACCTTGATTTTTTCAGGCTCCTTTCTGTCCAACAGATTAAGTTAGTCCATCGTCCGTTCCCCTGAGGGGTTAAGAGCTGGAAGCCCTGTGCTCAGGGTCACAACCTTAGCCCAACCGAAGGCACTGAACAAACTCCAATGATGCTTCAGCTTCCTCCCTCAGGATCACAAGACCAACCCAAAGAAAACTCAAGAGGAACAAGCCTCCGCTCCTTTCGCTTACCCCAACGCCACCCTCTCAGGGAAGGACACGCAGCCGATAGGAGTCCTTGCGTAGAAACCTAGGGACGGGTGTTGCTCCCCCTCCCTGGGAGCTGATAGCATTCTGACTCCACGGAATGGGGCTCTGAGCATGGCCAGCTTGTCAGTTCTGTGCTCTCAGAAAGCAGCCAGAATGCTCGAACCCCCACCCGCTTCTCTTGGACCGCTGGCAAGACGGTGTTTGCACAGGAGCTGCAAGCCCTTCTTTCCTGTCTTTGTCTACCCCCAGACGGTTTCATCGGACGCTGGAGGGACCTAAGGACCTGCAGGTTTCCGCACCCACCTCCTAAAGCAAACAGTCGTTCCCTTGCCTGACATTCCTGGAGCCGCGCATCCTCGGAGGACTTTTACCCCAGGGGGTTCTGATTCCCTGCAAAAAGATGTGTCTGGCGGCCGGCGGGGAACTGTCTTGTCTGCCCCCCGTTTGGGCGCTGAGAAGCTTTTGCTGAGAAACAGCACCTCCTCCTGGTGGGAGAATCCTAAATTCCACCCTCCCGCACAGGTTTCTCTGAGCAGCTGCTAGATGAACCCCACTTCTCTGGTCTAGACACCAGCATCTAACTAGCCTTGGAACGGGCCCTCTTTGCTAGCTGGAGAGCGAAGGAACCAGGAAAGAAGGCAAATGTCAGGAAAGGAATCTCAGCACGCAAAGCAACTTCCTTCGCACTTCTTTTGCACTCTCTGTGCCTTTGGGAGAGCTCTTCAGGCCTGGCCCGACTAGCTCAGTCGGTAGAGCATGAGACTCTTAATCTCAGGGTCGTGGGTTCGAGCCCCACGTCGGGCGTCTGGTCTTGCGCTTCTTAGACATCACTCTTTCCCTTCCCTTCCCTTCTCTTCTCAGGGCACAATGGAATCCACTCGTTGTCCTCTCAACCAGCTGAGGCTGTCTGGGACCTTTAGTAGATCATGGGGAGAAGACAACTTGACAATTCCATGGTCCTAAGAGAGTTGAGGCTCTTCTAGCCCAGGCTAGAGAGGGAAAAAATAACCTTTCCAAAGCTGATTGCCCCCCATCAGGGATCTATAGCTTCTCTACTTCTTTCTATAGCTTTGCCAGCGCTCAGTAGTTGAGATACCTGCTTCTCTCTCAAATCCTCCACCAGCCCTCTTCATTGGGGTGGAGATTGCTTGAGGCTGATGATTCCAACCGCATCTTATTCATCCCTCCTACATTTCTGCAAGCCCTTGGAGAGTAAAACAAGACAGCAATGAAACCGTTTTGTTTTTCTTGAACAAAGAAACAAAGAAAAAAGGCGCGGTCTCAATGTATAAGAATAGTGGAAATTGTTTTAATATATTTTCTGTTTTTCTTTTATATCAGTTGACTGTGGTAAAAATAGGAAGGGAACCGTAAGGAAAGGAAGAGCTCAGAGCTTGTGTTAACCTCCTTTGAAGAAGAAGGAATGGCCTCAGTTGGACAGAAAGTCGGTCTAGTAAGTCAAGCCCAGCAGCCCAAAGGCAGTCTCCCTGGTGGTCTAGTGGTTAGGTTTTGGCGCTTTCACCGCCACGGCCCGGGTTCGATTCCCGGTCAGGGAATTACCCTCTTCCATAAAAGTCTACCTTGCCTTTCCTTTCGAACTTCTCCTTCGACAGGAAGAAGGCAACTTCCTGGCCTCCTCCAGAGTGCTTGGAAACTCTTTGGAGGCCATGGGGAAAGCAAAGCTTCCTTCTACCAGCTACTACAATATGGCTCTCTGCCCCTTAAAGCCCAGCCTCTACCCCCTTTCAGACAAATGCACTCACTTGGGCAAACCATTTAGGTTTTCCTTGTGCCTAGCCTAACCTAAATTAGAACAACATCCCACTTTGACCCAAGATCTTTTTTTCTTTTTTTTCACTTTTCTTGGTGAAACCAAACCAAACCAAACAATCTTTCTGGGTCCACCAAAATATTTCACTAAATAGAATATTCACCCAAAAATCTTTCCCCCAGCGCTATATACAAGTCTTTGGAAGTAACCACCCCAGAGAAAGATCATTAAGCTTTTCCATGGCTTAGATCTAGCCGCTGAAGACTTCAGAGCATGGGCTATGGGCCTTTCACCTCTAGGCCAATGGTTACCCTCTTGCTCAGGTGGCTACTGACGAAAGGCAACGTGCTTTAGTGGCAGAGCCCTTTCAGACTCCCTCTGCCAATGTCTACGGGGGGGGTGTTTGTTTCGCATTGCATCTAAGACTGAAATCAATTCTCTCGAAACCTCAGCCTGGAATCAAGCTGATTGTAGCTCGAGGAAGGAAGGTTTTCTTCATCCTCTTCTAGTAAATGCTCAAAGTGGTCATGGTTCTTGGAGCTTCCAGACGCATTGGCCAGAATTTTCAGAAGGTCTCACTCCCACCACTAGGGCCAGATTTTCCGAAGAACTAGGCTCCCGGTTAGGCACTTAAAATCTTTAGACAGATTGTCAAAAAGGCTCCACCTATTTTTCCAAAGCAGGAGTTATTTTGCAAAAAAGCTTGTCAAGATGGTGGGTGCCGGTTACCTGTCTATGTGGCCCACACTGCCGGCGCTGGAGGTTCCCCATTGTTTTCTCATAATGCGGTGTCCGTAGTCTGCCTCAGTTCTGCTGTCCCTCATTGATTCTCCTAATAAATCAGCCGGGAGACTAAAAGAACACAGGACTCACAGGGCTCGCGGAAACCTGCCAGTTTGGCTCACGGTGAAGGTGTATGCAAATCATCTGTGCTGTAGAAGGACTCCGGGAGTTGAAAAAGACTTGTGAAAAAATTTAACCCTCTAGCTTTCGGGCATAATCTGAAACTGTTTCAAAACCAATTCCTTAAATAGACCATAGTTTGAAGCCTCAGCAATAGGCATCTGACTGAGTATATCCACAGCTTTCCCAGTCAATTTTGCAACCCTTTCCCGAATAAGCACTTTGTCTGTCCTCCAGACAACACACTTAAAAATCGCTACCAGTGTCTCAAAGCAATCAGCTGGGCACATATCCTGCTCGACCACGCCACTGTGATGGGTTCGGTCACAGAGACCCCCTGGGGACTGAAATTACTTCCGAGCCCGTTTTCCCTGCCCGCTTGGGACTCCAGAACCCTGCCTTGTTGAGCCAGACACCCGAGCCTGCGGCAACACAGACCCAGGCTCTGGGCCACACCCCCAAAGCTGCAGACTTTAAACTAAACACAGCTCAGCACCTGTCTCCAGCACCCACACACCCAGCTCCCAGGGGGATCCAAAACCCCAAATAAATCCCTTGTGCTCTCTATAAAGCTTATACAGGCTAACTTCCTAAATGCTTCACCTTCTACATCACCGACCGAGAGATATGCACAGCTCTTTGCTCCCCCAGGGATTAATCACTTACTCTGGGTTTACTAATAGACAAAAGTCATTTTTATTAAGTATAAAAAGTAGGAGTTAAGTGGTGTCAAGTCATAGCAGACAGAACAAAGGAAGTCACCAAGCACAATAAAAGAAAACCTAAGCCTAAGACATAAAGAAACTGATTCCCGGGAAGAGCCCACCCTCAGAGGTGGTTCCAATCGGCTTCTTTCACCAGACTAGACTCCTTCCTAGTCTGGGCCCAATCCTTTCCCCTGCTACGCTCCTTCTTACTTCCAGCAGACATCTTAGCAGGGGTTTTCTCATGACTGGCAGCCCCTTTGTCCTGCTTCAACCCCTTTTCTAGCTTTGCCATAAGGCGGGAATCTTTCGTCTCTCTGGGTCCTCACCCTTCCTTCCAAACGGAAAAAGACCAGATGTAAGATGGATTCCAGTATCGTGGTCTCTGTAAGAGCCCTAGTCTCCATTCTTCCTGGCTTGGCCCACATGTACACAGGAAGGTTTGCAGGTCAAAAAACCATTTACAACCTATTGTCCGGGTCAATGGGAGCCGTCAAGGTTTTAAACCACCATTAGCGGCCCACGCTTTGCATAATTACAATAGGACCTCAGAGTTAGACTTCATGTTTCTGGCTTCAGATACAAGAATGAGCCATGCATACAAATAGGAGGCATGTCTTCAGTAGGTTAGAACCTTTGTTACGATACCTTACGAGGGACCTTTTGCATAAAGCATATTCCAGTTACATCATACTCACACCTGTAAGCACGTTTCCATAAAACGTATGGAGTGCAACGGCACCGGGGGCCCTCCCTAGCCTGCTTTTGCTGCTTCCTGACGGCACAGAATTGACAACGAAGGAGCCAGGATAGGAGGCTCCTAAAACCGAGAGAGCTCTTCTATCGTGTCAACATTCTCTCAGGAGCTATCAACCCCCCTCTCTCGGTTTCTATCCCCCAAATCCTATCAGCTCAACCATTTTTCTCCCTGCAAGAGCCTCGAGGGAGGCAGAAGAAGCGGAGAGGATTGCGTTGGGGGTCAATAAAGCAGAGAAGAATTGTTCCTCGGGATTCTTGTCTGTTTCTCTGGTGACCCTGACGGAGGAACGGGAAGCATAATTCCATTTTTTTCAAGGCCTCGGATTGGGTTCAGTTGGTGAAAGTGAGCAGAGGGGTTCCTTGACTCTCCGCTCTTGTTCTCACAGGGGAATGGAGACTGGAGCGCTTTCCCAATTTGGACAGAAAGTGGCTTGCGAAAGCCGAGGAGAGCCTGCTCCCTGCCTGCACCGAGTTGACAAACTGGGGAAGCCAAAGCTGAGAGACCCCCGTCGACGAAGTCAGAATGCTATCCGCTCACATGGAGGGGGAGCACAAGCCCTCCCTGGGTTTCTCTGCCCAAATTCTAATCAGCTGAGGGATTTTCCTGGAGGAGCCTCTAGGTAGGCAGAAGAAGAAGTCAAGAGGCTTGCGATGGGGTAAAGGAAAGCGGAGGACTCTTCCTCTTGAGATCGCTTTGTCTTGCTCTTGTGATTCTGATGGATGAACCTAAAGGGTCATTTGAGCGTGTTTCAGTGCTTTGCCTTGGGCTCAGCTTGTGACCCTGAGCACAGGGGTTCCTTCACTCTCTCTGCTTCTACCCTCTGTAATGGGGAATGGAGCAGCTTTCGAAACAGCCTAGTGGAGCTGAACAAACACTAGGCAAGAAACATGCAGGTTCAGCCTAGATTAATACTTTCTCCCCAATTTTCTTGGTGAAACAAAACAAAAACCTCGTCTTCGTAAGAACTCAACTCCCGTTCAGGCTCCAAAGTCTTTTGCAAGATTTCCAGAAGGGCTCAACACCCTGAGTGCTGAGCTATTTTGGAAAAACAAAGAAACAAAGCCCGTAGCGATTGGGAGTGCTGGCTGCTTGACTATGTGGCCCACCGCGCGGGAGTTTGAGGTTCTCCTTAAGCGAAGCGTCTCTCTTCTGCCTCTATCCTAGTGTCCATCTTTTAGTCCCCTAATAGGTGAGGGGGGAGATTAGAACACCTCAGAACGCACAGGGTTGTAGGAAACCTGAAACTTTAGATGAGAGTGATGGTGTCTAAAAACCAGATGTGATGTAGGTGTTGAAAGAGAGACGCTGCCTTGGCCTCCTTGAGCGGCTCATACAGTCTTGAAGAAAACGAGGGTTGAGAGAGCTGCTTTTTGGGCCAGCATCAGGATGGCCGAGTGGTCTAAGGCGCCAGACTCAAGGCTCTGTCTTTCCCACGAGTGGGGCTTCTGCTCTCCCTCAGGAGGCGTGGGTTCAAATCCCACTCCTGACACAACCTCTTGGTTTTACCTCAGGAAGTGGCCTGGAAGAGCACCTCTTTAGGAGCTCTTGTAGAGTAGCAGCAAGAGAAGATGGAGGGAATCTTCAATACCTCCAGAATCCATGCGTTCGAGGCGCCTAGTTGGGTCAATTCCAGTATATTCCCCACCAGAAAGTTGCCATTGCTTGATGTCGGACAGCTATGGATGTCAAACATACCGGTGGAGGAAGAAGGGAGCAGTACAGGAAACACTGATGAATGGAAGGTAAGACTCTTAGTCTCAGGGTTTGGGCTTGAGCCCTAAACTGGGTGCTCTACCTACTCCGGTTTGGCTGCTTCCTGAGGGTACAGAATTGACAACGTAGGAGGCAGCTACAACCGAGAGCCCTCTTAGATTGTGTCAGCATCCTATCAGGAGGTCTCAAAGCCTTTCTATCAGCTCAAGGACCTTTTTCCATCCAAGCGCCACTAGGTAGGCAGAAGAAGAGGTGGAGAGGATTGCGATGGAGGTAAATAAAGCAGAGAAGAATCGTTCCTCTTGGGATTTTTTGGGTTTCTCTTGTGATCCTGACGGAGGAACCGGAAGCATACCTTGATTTTTTCAGGCTCCTTTCTGTCCAACAGATTAAGTTAGTCCATCGTCCGTTCCCCTGAGGGGTTAAGAGCTGGAAGCCCTGTGCTCAGGGTCACAACCTTAGCCCAACCGAAGGCACTGAACAAACTCCAATGATGCTTCAGCTTCCTCCCTCAGGATCACAAGACCAACCCAAAGAAAACTCAAGAGGAACAAGCCTCCGCTCCTTTCGCTTACCCCAACGCCACCCTCTCAGGGAAGGACACGCAGCCGATAGGAGTCCTTGCGTAGAAACCTAGGGACGGGTGTTGCTCCCCCTCCCTGGGAGCTGATAGCATTCTGACTCCACGGAATGGGGCTCTGAGCATTGCCAGCTTGTCAGTTCTGTGCTCTCAGAAAGCAGCCAGAATGCTCGAACCCCCACCCGCTTCTCTTGGACCGCTGGCAAGACGGTGTTTGCACAGGAGCTGCAAGCCCTTCTTTCCTGTCTTTGTCTACCCCCAGACGGTTTCATCGGACGCTGGAGGGACCTAAGGACCTGCAGGTTTCCGCACCCACCTCCTAAAGCAAACAGTCGTTCCCTTGCCTGACATTCCTGGAGCCGCGCATCCTCGGAGGACTTTTACCCCAGGGGGTTCTGATTCCCTGCAAAAAGATGTGTCTGGCGGCCGGCGGGGAACTGTCTTGTCTGCCCCCCGTTTGGGCGCTGAGAAGCTTTTGCTGAGAAACAGCACCTCCTCCTGGTGGGAGAATCCTAAATTCCACCCTCCCGCACAGGTTTCTCTGAGCAGCTGCTAGATGAACCCCACTTCTCTGGTCTAGACACCAGCATCTAACTAGCCTTGGAACGGGCCCTCTTTGCTAGCTGGAGAGCGAAGGAACCAGGAAAGAAGGCAAATGTCAGGAAAGGAATCTCAGCACGCAAAGCAACTTCCTTCGCACTTCTTTTGCACTCTCTGTGCCTTTGGGAGAGCTCTTCAGGCCTGGCCCGACTAGCTCAGTCGGTAGAGCATGAGACTCTTAATCTCAGGGTCGTGGGTTCGAGCCCCACGTCGGGCGTCTGGTCTTGCGCTTCTTAGACATCACTCTTTCCCTTCCCTTCCCTTCTCTTCTCAGGGCACAATGGAATCCACTCGTTGTCCTCTCAACCAGCTGAGGCTGTCTGGGACCTTTAGTAGATCATGGGGAGAAGACAACTTGACAATTCCATGGTCCTAAGAGAGTTGAGGCTCTTCTAGCCCAGGCTAGAGAGGGAAAAAATAACCTTTCCAAAGCTGATTGCCCCCCATCAGGGATCTATAGCTTCTCTACTTCTTTCTATAGCTTTGCCAGCGCTCAGTAGTTGAGATACCTGCTTCTCTCTCAAATCCTCCACCAGCCCTCTTCATTGGGGTGGAGATTGCTTGAGGCTGATGATTCCAACCGCATCTTATTCATCCCTCCTACATTTCTGCAAGCCCTTGGAGAGTAAAACAAGACAGCAATGAAACCGTTTTGTTTTTCTTGAACAAAGAAACAAAGAAAAAAGGCGCGGTCTCAATGTATAAGAATAGTGGAAATTGTTTTAATATATTTTCTGTTTTTCTTTTATATCAGTTGACTGTGGTAAAAATAGGAAGGGAACCGTAAGGAAAGGAAGAGCTCAGAGCTTGTGTTAACCTCCTTTGAAGAAGAAGGAATGGCCTCAGTTGGACAGAAAGTCGGTCTAGTAAGTCAAGCCCAGCAGCCCAAAGGCAGTCTCCCTGGTGGTCTAGTGGTTAGGATTTGGCGCTTTCACCGCCACGGCCCGGGTTCGATTCCCGGTCAGGGAATTACCCTCTTCCATAAAAGTCTACCTTGCCTTTCCTTTCGAACTTCTCCTTCGACAGGAAGAAGGCAACTTCCTGGCCTCCTCCAGAGTGCTTGGAAACTCTTTGGAGGCCATGGGGAAAGCAAAGCTTCCTTCTACCAGCTACTACAATATGGCTCTCTGCCCCTTAAAGCCCAGCCTCTACCCCCTTTCAGACAAATGCACTCACTTGGGCAAACCATTTAGGTTTTCCTTGTGCCTAGCCTAACCTAAATTAGAACAACATCCCACTTTGACCCAAGATCTTTTTTTCTTTTTTTTCACTTTTCTTGGTGAAACCAAACCAAACCAAACAATCTTTCTGGGTCCACCAAAATATTTCACTAAATAGAATATTCACCCAAAAATCTTTCCCCCAGCGCTATATACAAGTCTTTGGAAGTAACCACCCCAGAGAAAGATCATTAAGCTTTTCCATGGCTTAGATCTAGCCGCTGAAGACTTCAGAGCATGGGCTATGGGCCTTTCACCTCTAGGCCAATGGTTACCCTCTTGCTCAGGTGGCTACTGACGAAAGGCAACGTGCTTTAGTGGCAGAGCCCTTTCAGACTCCCTCTGCCAATGTCTACGGGGGGGGGTGTTTGTTTCGCATTGCATCTAAGACTGAAATCAATTCTCTCGAAACCTCAGCCTGGAATCAAGCTGATTGTAGCTCGAGGAAGGAAGGTTTTCTTCATCCTCTTCTAGTAAATGCTCAAAGTGGTCATGGTTCTTGGAGCTTCCAGACGCATTGGCCAGAATTTTCAGAAGGTCTCACTCCCACCACTAGGGCCAGATTTTCCGAAGAACTAGGCTCCCGGTTAGGCACTTAAAATCTTTAGACAGATTGTCAAAAAGGCTCCACCTATTTTTCCAAAGCAGGAGTTATTTTGCAAAAAAGCTTGTCAAGATGGTGGGTGCCGGTTACCTGTCTATGTGGCCCACACTGCCGGCGCTGGAGGTTCCCCATTGTTTTCTCATAATGCGGTGTCCGTAGTCTGCCTCAGTTCTGCTGTCCCTCATTGATTCTCCTAATAAATCAGCCGGGAGACTAAAAGAACACAGGACTCACAGGGCTCGCGGAAACCTGCCAGTTTGGCTCACGGTGAAGGTGTATGCAAATCATCTGTGCTGTAGAAGGACTCCGGGAGTTGAAAAAGACTTGTGAAAAAATTTAACCCTCTAGCTTTCGGGCATAATCTGAAACTGTTTCAAAACCAATTCCTTAAATAGACCATAGTTTGAAGCCTCAGCAATAGGCATCTGACTGAGTATATCCACAGCTTTCCCAGTCAATTTTGCAACCCTTTCCCGAATAAGCACTTTGTCTGTCCTCCAGACAACACACTTAAAAATCGCTACCAGTGTCTCAAAGCAATCAGCTGGGCACATATCCTGCTCGACCACGCCACTGTGATGGGTTCGGTCACAGAGACCCCCTGGGGACTGAAATTACTTCCGAGCCCGTTTTCCCTGCCCGCTTGGGACTCCAGAACCCTGCCTTGTTGAGCCAGACACCCGAGCCTGCGGCAACACAGACCCAGGCTCTGGGCCACACCCCCAAAGCTGCAGACTTTAAGCTAAACACAGCTCAGCACCTGTCTCCAGCTCCCAGGGGGATCCAAAACCCCAAATAAATCCCTTGTGCTCTCTATAAAGGTTATACAGGCTAACTTCCTAAATGCTTCACCTTCTACATCACCGACCGAGAGATATGCACAGCTCTTTGCTCCCCCAGGGATTAATCACTTACTCTGGGTTTACTAATAGACAAAAGTCATTTTTATTAAGTATAAAAAGTAGGAGTTAAGTGGTGTCAAGTCATAGCAGACAGAACAAAGGAAGTCACCAAGCACAATAAAAGAAAACCTAAGCCTAAGACATAAAGAAACTGATTCCCGGGAAGAGCCCACCCTCAGAGGTGGTTCCAATCGGCTTCTTTCACCAGACTAGACTCCTTCCTAGTCTGGGCCCAATCCTTTCCCCTGCTACGCTCCTTCTTACTTCCAGCAGACATCTTAGCAGGGGTTTTCTCATGACTGGCAGCCCCTTTGTCCTGCTTCAACCCCTTTTCTAGCTTTGCCATAAGGCGGGAATCTTTCGTCTCTCTGGGTCCTCACCCTTCCTTCCAAACGGAAAAAGACCAGATGTAAGATGGATTCCAGTATCGTGGTCTCTGTAAGAGCCCTAGTCTCCATTCTTCCTGGCTTGGCCCACATGTACACAGGAAGGTTTGCAGGTCAAAAAACCATTTACAACCTATTGTCCGGGTCAATGGGAGCCGTCAAGGTTTTAAACCACCATTAGCGGCCCACGCTTTGCATAATTACAATAGGACCTCAGAGTTAGACTTCATGTTTCTGGCTTCAGATACAAGAATGAGCCATGCATACAAATAGGAGGCATGTCTTCAGTAGGTTAGAACCTTTGTTACGATACCTTACGAGGGACCTTTTGCATAAAGCATATTCCAGTTACATCATACTCACACCTGTAAGCACGTTTCCATAAAACGTATGGAGTGCAACGGCACCGGGGGCCCTCCCTAGCCTGCTTTTGCTGCTTCCTGACGGCACAGAATTGACAACGAAGGAGCCAGGATAGGAGGCTCCTAAAACCGAGAGAGCTCTTCTATCGTGTCAACATTCTCTCAGGAGCTATCAACCCCCCTCTCTCGGTTTCTATCCCCCAAATCCTATCAGCTCAACCATTTTTCTCCCTGCAAGAGCCTCGAGGGAGGCAGAAGAAGCGGAGAGGATTGCGTTGGGGGTCAATAAAGCAGAGAAGAATTGTTCCTCGGGATTCTTGTCTGTTTCTCTGGTGACCCTGACGGAGGAACGGGAAGCATAATTCCATTTTTTTCAAGGCGTCGGATTGGGTTCAGTTGGTGAAAGTGAGCAGAGGGGTTCCTTGACTCTACGCTCTTGTTCTCACAGGGGAATGGAGACTGGACCGCTTTCCCAATTTGGACAGAAAGTGGCTTGCGAAAGCCGAGGAGAGCCTGCTCCCTGCCTGCACCGAGTTGACAAACTGGGGAAGCCAAAGCTGAGAGACCCCCGTCGACGAAGTCAGAATGCTATCCGCTCACATGGAGGGGGAGCACAAGCCCTCCCTGGGTTTCTCTGCCCAAATTCTAATCAGCTGAGGGATTTTCCTGGAGGAGCCTCTAGGTAGGCAGAAGAAGAAGTCAAGAGGCTTGCGATGGGGTAAAGGAAAGCGGAGGACTCTTCCTCTTGAGATCGCTTTGTCTTGCTCTTGTGATTCTGATGGATGAACCTAAAGGGTCATTTGAGCGTGTTTCAGTGCTTTGCCTTGGGCTCAGCTTGTGACCCTGAGCACAGGGGTTCCTTCACTCTCTCTGCTTCTACCCTCTGTAATGGGGAATGGAGCAGCTTTCGAAACAGCCTAGTGGAGCTGAACAAACACTAGGCAAGAAACATGCAGGTTCAGCCTAGATTAATACTTTCTCCCCAATTTTCTTGGTGAAACAAAACAAAAACCTCGTCTTCGTAAGAACTCAACTCCCGTTCAGGCTCCAAAGTCTTTTGCAAGATTTCCAGAAGGGCTCAACACCCTGAGTGCTGAGCTATTTTGGAAAAACAAAGAAACAAAGCCCGTAGCGATTGGGAGTGCTGGCTGCTTGACTATGTGGCCCACCGCGCGGGAGTTTGAGGTTCTCCTTAAGCGAAGCGTCTCTCTTCTGCCTCTATCCTAGTGTCCATCTTTTAGTCCCCTAATAGGTGAGGGGGGAGATTAGAACACCTCAGAACGCACAGGGTTGTAGGAAACCTGAAACTTTAGATGAGGGTGATGGTGTCTAAAAACCAGATGTGATGTAGGTGTTGAAAGAGAGACGCTGCCTTGGCCTCCTTGAGCGGCTCATACAGTCTTGAAGAAAACGAGGGTTGAGAGAGCTGCTTTTTGGGCCAGCGTCAGGATGGCCGAGTGGTCTAAGGCGCCAGACTCAAGGCTCTGTCTTTCCCACGAGTGGGGCTTCTGCTCTCCCTCAGGAGGCGTGGGTTCAAATCCCACTCCTGACACAACCTCTTGGTTTTACCTCAGGAAGTGGCCTGGAAGAGCACCTCTTTAGGTGCTCTTGTAGAGTAGCAGCAAGAGAAGATGGAGGGAATCTTCAATACCTCCAGAATCCATGCGTTCGAGGCGCCTAGTTGGGTCAATTCCAGTATATTCCCCACCAGAAAGTTGCTATTGCTTGATGTCGGACAGCTATGGATGTCAAACATACCGGTGGAGGAAGAAGGGAGCAGTACAGGAAACACTGATGAATGGAAGGTAAGACTCTTAGTCTCAGGGTTTGGGCTTGAGCCCTAAACTGGGTGCTCTACCTACTCCGGTTTGGCTGCTTCCTGAGGGTACAGAATTGACAACGTAGGAGGCAGCTACAACCGAGAGCCCTCTTAGATTGTGTCAGCATCCTATCAGGAGGTCTCAAAGCCTTTCTATCAGCTCAAGGACCTTTTTCCATCCAAGCGCCACTAGGTAGGCAGAAGAAGAGGTGGAGAGGATTGCGATGGAGGTAAATAAAGCAGAGAAGAATCGTTCCTCTTGGGATTTTTTGGGTTTCTCTTGTGATCCTGACGGAGGAACCGGAAGCATACCTTGATTTTTTCAGGCTCCTTTCTGTCCAACAGATTAAGTTAGTCCATCGTCCGTTCCCCTGAGGGGTTAAGAGCTGGAAGCCCTGTGCTCAGGGTCACAACCTTAGCCCAACCGAAGGCACTGAACAAACTCCAATGATGCTTCAGCTTCCTCCCTCAGGATCACAAGACCAACCCAAAGAAAACTCAAGAGGAACAAGCCTCCGCTCCTTTCGCTTACCCCAACGCCACCCTCTCAGGGAAGGACACGCAGCCGATAGGAGTCCTTGCGTAGAAACCTAGGGACGGGTGTTGCTCCCCCTCCCTGGGAGCTGATAGCATTCTGACTCCACGGAATGGGGCTCTGAGCATGGCCAGCTTGTCAGTTCTGTGCTCTCAGAAAGCAGCCAGAATGCTCGAACCCCCACCCGCTTCTCTTGGACCGCTGGCAAGACGGTGTTTGCACAGGAGCTGCAAGCCCTTCTTTCCTGTCTTTGTCTACCCCCAGACGGTTTCATCGGACGCTGGAGGGACCTAAGGACCTGCAGGTTTCCGCACCCACCTCCTAAAGCAAACAGTCGTTCCCTTGCCTGACATTCCTGGAGCCGCGCATCCTCGGAGGACTTTTACCCCAGGGGGTTCTGATTCCCTGCAAAAAGATGTGTCTGGCGGCCGGCGGGGAACTGTCTTGTCTGCCCCCCGTTTGGGCGCTGAGAAGCTTTTGCTGAGAAACAGCACCTCCTCCTGGTGGGAGAATCCTAAATTCCACCCTCCCGCACAGGTTTCTCTGAGCAGCTGCTAGATGAACCCCACTTCTCTGGTCTAGACACCAGCATCTAACTAGCCTTGGAACGGGCCCTCTTTGCTAGCTGGAGAGCGAAGGAACCAGGAAAGAAGGCAAATGTCAGGAAAGGAATCTCAGCACGCAAAGCAACTTCCTTCGCACTTCTTTTGCACTCTCTGTGCCTTTGGGAGAGCTCTTCAGGCCTGGCCCGACTAGCTCAGTCGGTAGAGCATGAGACTCTTAATCTCAGGGTCGTGGGTTCGAGCCCCACGTCGGGCGTCTGGTCTTGCGCTTCTTAGACATCACTCTTTCCCTTCCCTTCCCTTCTCTTCTCAGGGCACAATGGAATCCACTCGTTGTCCTCTCAACCAGCTGAGGCTGTCTGGGACCTTTAGTAGATCATGGGGAGAAGACAACTTGACAATTCCATGGTCCTAAGAGAGTTGAGGCTCTTCTAGCCCAGGCTAGAGAGGGAAAAAATAACCTTTCCAAAGCTGATTGCCCCCCATCAGGGATCTATAGCTTCTCTACTTCTTTCTATAGCTTTGCCAGCGCTCAGTAGTTGAGATACCTGCTTCTCTCTCAAATCCTCCACCAGCCCTCTTCATTGGGGTGGAGATTGCTTGAGGCTGATGATTCCAACCGCATCTTATTCATCCCTCCTACATTTCTGCAAGCCCTTGGAGAGTAAAACAAGACAGCAATGAAACCGTTTTGTTTTTCTTGAACAAAGAAACAAAGAAAAAAGGCGCGGTCTCAATGTATAAGAATAGTGGAAATTGTTTTAATATATTTTCTGTTTTTCTTTTATATCAGTTGACTGTGGTAAAAATAGGAAGGGAACCGTAAGGAAAGGAAGAGCTCAGAGCTTGTGTTAACCTCCTTTGAAGAAGAAGGAATGGCCTCAGTTGGACAGAAAGTCGGTCTAGTAAGTCAAGCCCAGCAGCCCAAAGGCAGTCTCCCTGGTGGTCTAGTGGTTAGGATTTGGCGCTTTCACCGCCACGGCCCGGGTTCGATTCCCGGTCAGGGAATTACCCTCTTCCATAAAAGTCTACCTTGCCTTTCCTTTCGAACTTCTCCTTCGACAGGAAGAAGGCAACTTCCTGGCCTCCTCCAGAGTGCTTGGAAACTCTTTGGAGGCCATGGGGAAAGCAAAGCTTCCTTCTACCAGCTACTACAATATGGCTCTCTGCCCCTTAAAGCCCAGCCTCTACCCCCTTTCAGACAAATGCACTCACTTGGGCAAACCATTTAGGTTTTCCTTGTGCCTAGCCTAACCTAAATTAGAACAACATCCCACTTTGACCCAAGATCTTTTTTTCTTTTTTTTCACTTTTCTTGGTGAAACCAAACCAAACCAAACAATCTTTCTGGGTCCACCAAAATATTTCACTAAATAGAATATTCACCCAAAAATCTTTCCCCCAGCGCTATATACAAGTCTTTGGAAGTAACCACCCCAGAGAAAGATCATTAAGCTTTTCCATGGCTTAGATCTAGCCGCTGAAGACTTCAGAGCATGGGCTATGGGCCTTTCACCTCTAGGCCAATGGTTACCCTC
Source organism: Aldabrachelys gigantea (assembly GCA_026122505.1). Classification (NCBI taxonomy): domain Eukaryota; kingdom Metazoa; phylum Chordata; order Testudines; family Testudinidae; genus Aldabrachelys; species Aldabrachelys gigantea. The sequence goes on from CM047499.1 coordinate 16,664,940, forward strand.
TTGCTCAGGTGGCTACTGACGAAAGGCAACGTGCTTTAGTGGCAGAGCCCTTTCAGACTCCCTCTGCCAATGTCTACGGGGGGGGGTGTTTGTTTCGCATTGCATCTAAGACTGAAATCAATTCTCTCGAAACCTCAGCCTGGAATCAAGCTGATTGTAGCTCGAGGAAGGAAGGTTTTCTTCATCCTCTTCTAGTAAATGCTCAAAGTGGTCATGGTTCTTGGAGCTTCCAGACGCATTGGCCAGAATTTTCAGAAGGTCTCACTCCCACCACTAGGGCCAGATTTTCCGAAGAACTAGGCTCCCGGTTAGGCACTTAAAATCTTTAGACAGATTGTCAAAAAGGCTCCACCTATTTTTCCAAAGCAGGAGTTATTTTGCAAAAAAGCTTGTCAAGATGGTGGGTGCCGGTTACCTGTCTATGTGGCCCACACTGCCGGCGCTGGAGGTTCCCCATTGTTTTCTCATAATGCGGTGTCCGTAGTCTGCCTCAGTTCTGCTGTCCCTCATTGATTCTCCTAATAAATCAGCCGGGAGACTAAAAGAACACAGGACTCACAGGGCTCGCGGAAACCTGCCAGTTTGGCTCACGGTGAAGGTGTATGCAAATCATCTGTGCTGTAGAAGGACTCCGGGAGTTGAAAAAGACTTGTGAAAAAATTTAACCCTCTAGCTTTCGGGCATAATCTGAAACTGTTTCAAAACCAATTCCTTAAATAGACCATAGTTTGAAGCCTCAGCAATAGGCATCTGACTGAGTATATCCACAGCTTTCCCAGTCAATTTTGCAACCCTTTCCCGAATAAGCACTTTGTCTGTCCTCCAGACAACACACTTAAAAATCGCTACCAGTGTCTCAAAGCAATCAGCTGGGCACATATCCTGCTCGACCACGCCACTGTGATGGGTTCGGTCACAGAGACCCCCTGGGGACTGAAATTACTTCCGAGCCCGTTTTCCCTGCCCGCTTGGGACTCCAGAACCCTGCCTTGTTGAGCCAGACACCCGAGCCTGCGGCAACACAGACCCAGGCTCTGGGCCACACCCCCAAAGCTGCAGACTTTAAACTAAACACAGCTCAGCACCTGTCTCCAGCACCCACACACCCAGCTCCCAGGGGGATCCAAAACCCCAAATAAATCCCTTGTGCTCTCTATAAAGCTTATACAGGCTAACTTCCTAAATGCTTCACCTTCTACATCACCGACCGAGAGATATGCACAGCTCTTTGCTCCCCCAGGGATTAATCACTTACTCTGGGTTTACTAATAGACAAAAGTCATTTTTATTAAGTATAAAAAGTAGGAGTTAAGTGGTGTCAAGTCATAGCAGACAGAACAAAGGAAGTCACCAAGCACAATAAAAGAAAACCTAAGCCTAAGACATAAAGAAACTGATTCCCGGGAAGAGCCCACCCTCAGAGGTGGTTCCAATCGGCTTCTTTCACCAGACTAGACTCCTTCCTAGTCTGGGCCCAATCCTTTCCCCTGCTACGCTCCTTCTTACTTCCAGCAGACATCTTAGCAGGGGTTTTCTCATGACTGGCAGCCCCTTTGTCCTGCTTCAACCCCTTTTCTAGCTTTGCCATAAGGCGGGAATCTTTCGTCTCTCTGGGTCCTCACCCTTCCTTCCAAACGGAAAAAGACCAGATGTAAGATGGATTCCAGTATCGTGGTCTCTGTAAGAGCCCTAGTCTCCATTCTTCCTGGCTTGGCCCACATGTACACAGGAAGGTTTGCAGGTCAAAAAACCATTTACAACCTATTGTCCGGGTCAATGGGAGCCGTCAAGGTTTTAAACCACCATTAGCGGCCCACGCTTTGCATAATTACAATAGGACCTCAGAGTTAGACTTCATGTTTCTGGCTTCAGATACAAGAATGAGCCATGCATACAAATAGGAGGCATGTCTTCAGTAGGTTAGAACCTTTGTTACGATACCTTACGAGGGACCTTTTGCATAAAGCATATTCCAGTTACATCATACTCACACCTGTAAGCACGTTTCCATAAAACGTATGGAGTGCAACGGCACCGGGGGCCCTCCCTAGCCTGCTTTTGCTGCTTCCTGACGGCACAGAATTGACAACGAAGGAGCCAGGATAGGAGGCTCCTAAAACCGAGAGAGCTCTTCTATCGTGTCAACATTCTCTCAGGAGCTATCAACCCCCCTCTCTCGGTTTCTATCCCCCAAATCCTATCAGCTCAACCATTTTTCTCCCTGCAAGAGCCTCGAGGGAGGCAGAAGAAGCGGAGAGGATTGCGTTGGGGGTCAATAAAGCAGAGAAGAATTGTTCCTCGGGATTCTTGTCTGTTTCTCTGGTGACCCTGACGGAGGAACGGGAAGCATAATTCCATTTTTTTCAAGGCCTCGGATTGGGTTCAGTTGGTGAAAGTGAGCAGAGGGGTTCCTTGACTCTCCGCTCTTGTTCTCACAGGGGAATGGAGACTGGAGCGCTTTCCCAATTTGGACAGAAAGTGGCTTGCGAAAGCCGAGGAGAGCCTGCTTCCTGCCTGCACCGAGTTGACAAACTGGGGAAGCCAAAGCTGAGAGACCCCCGTCGACGAAGTCAGAATGCTATCCGCTCACATGGAGGGGGAGCACAAGCCCTCCCTGGGTTTCTCTGCCCAAATTCTAATCAGCTGAGGGATTTTCCTGGAGGAGCCTCTAGGTAGGCAGAAGAAGAAGTCAAGAGGCTTGCGATGGGGTAAAGGAAAGCGGAGGACTCTTCCTCTTGAGATCGCTTTGTCTTGCTCTTGTGATTCTGATGGATGAACCTAAAGGGTCATTTGAGCGTGTTTCAGTGCTTTGCCTTGGGCTCAGCTTGTGACCCTGAGCACAGGGGTTCCTTCACTCTCTCTGCTTCTACCCTCTGTAATGGGGAATGGAGCAGCTTTCGAAACAGCCTAGTGGAGCTGAACAAACACTAGGCAAGAAACATGCAGGTTCAGCCTAGATTAATACTTTCTCCCCAATTTTCTTGGTGAAACAAAACAAAAACCTCGTCTTCGTAAGAACTCAACTCCCGTTCAGGCTCCAAAGTCTTTTGCAAGATTTCCAGAAGGGCTCAACACCCTGAGTGCTGAGCTATTTTGGAAAAACAAAGAAACAAAGCCCGTAGCGATTGGGAGTGCTGGCTGCTTGACTATGTGGCCCACCGCGCGGGAGTTTGAGGTTCTCCTTAAGCGAAGCGTCTCTCTTCTGCCTCTATCCTAGTGTCCATCTTTTAGTCCCCTAATAGGTGAGGGGGGAGATTAGAACACCTCAGAACGCACAGGGTTGTAGGAAACCTGAAACTTTAGATGAGGGTGATGGTGTCTAAAAACCAGATGTGATGTAGGTGTTGAAAGAGAGACGCTGCCTTGGCCTCCTTGAGCGGCTCATACAGTCTTGAAGAAAACGAGGGTTGAGAGAGCTGCTTTTTGGGCCAGCGTCAGGATGGCCGAGTGGTCTAAGGCGCCAGACTCAAGGCTCTGTCTTTCCCACGAGTGGGGCTTCTGCTCTCCCTCAGGAGGCGTGGGTTCAAATCCCACTCCTGACACAACCTCTTGGTTTTACCTCAGGAAGTGGCCTGGAAGAGCACCTCTTTAGGTGCTCTTGTAGAGTAGCAGCAAGAGAAGATGGAGGGAATCTTCAATACCTCCAGAATCCATGCGTTCGAGGCGCCTAGTTGGGTCAATTCCAGTATATTCCCCACCAGAAAGTTGCTATTGCTTGATGTCGGACAGCTATGGATGTCAAACATACCGGTGGAGGAAGAAGGGAGCAGTACAGGAAACACTGATGAATGGAAGGTAAGACTCTTAGTCTCAGGGTTTGGGCTTGAGCCCTAAACTGGGTGCTCTACCTACTCCGGTTTGGCTGCTTCCTGAGGGTACAGAATTGACAACGTAGGAGGCAGCTACAACCGAGAGCCCTCTTAGATTGTGTCAGCATCCTATCAGGAGGTCTCAAAGCCTTTCTATCAGCTCAAGGACCTTTTTCCATCCAAGCGCCACTAGGTAGGCAGAAGAAGAGGTGGAGAGGATTGCGATGGAGGTAAATAAAGCAGAGAAGAATCGTTCCTCTTGGGATTTTTTGGGTTTCTCTTGTGATCCTGACGGAGGAACCGGAAGCATACCTTGATTTTTTCAGGCTCCTTTCTGTCCAACAGATTAAGTTAGTCCATCGTCCGTTCCCCTGAGGGGTTAAGAGCTGGAAGCCCTGTGCTCAGGGTCACAACCTTAGCCCAACCGAAGGCACTGAACAAACTCCAATGATGCTTCAGCTTCCTCCCTCAGGATCACAAGACCAACCCAAAGAAAACTCAAGAGGAACAAGCCTCCGCTCCTTTCGCTTACCCCAACGCCACCCTCTCAGGGAAGGACACGCAGCCGATAGGAGTCCTTGCGTAGAAACCTAGGGACGGGTGTTGCTCCCCCTCCCTGGGAGCTGATAGCATTCTGACTCCACGGAATGGGGCTCTGAGCATGGCCAGCTTGTCAGTTCTGTGCTCTCAGAAAGCAGCCAGAATGCTCGAACCCCCACCCGCTTCTCTTGGACCGCTGGCAAGACGGTGTTTGCACAGGAGCTGCAAGCCCTTCTTTCCTGTCTTTGTCTACCCCCAGACGGTTTCATCGGACGCTGGAGGGACCTAAGGACCTGCAGGTTTCCGCACCCACCTCCTAAAGCAAACAGTCGTTCCCTTGCCTGACATTCCTGGAGCCGCGCATCCTCGGAGGACTTTTACCCCAGGGGGTTCTGATTCCCTGCAAAAAGATGTGTCTGGCGGCCGGCGGGGAACTGTCTTGTCTGCCCCCCGTTTGGGCGCTGAGAAGCTTTTGCTGAGAAACAGCACCTCCTCCTGGTGGGAGAATCCTAAATTCCACCCTCCCGCACAGGTTTCTCTGAGCAGCTGCTAGATGAACCCCACTTCTCTGGTCTAGACACCAGCATCTAACTAGCCTTGGAACGGGCCCTCTTTGCTAGCTGGAGAGCGAAGGAACCAGGAAAGAAGGCAAATGTCAGGAAAGGAATCTCAGCACGCAAAGCAACTTCCTTCGCACTTCTTTTGCACTCTCTGTGCCTTTGGGAGAGCTCTTCAGGCCTGGCCCGACTAGCTCAGTCGGTAGAGCATGAGACTCTTAATCTCAGGGTCGTGGGTTCGAGCCCCACGTCGGGCGTCTGGTCTTGCGCTTCTTAGACATCACTCTTTCCCTTCCCTTCCCTTCTCTTCTCAGGGCACAATGGAATCCACTCGTTGTCCTCTCAACCAGCTGAGGCTGTCTGGGACCTTTAGTAGATCATGGGGAGAAGACAACTTGACAATTCCATGGTCCTAAGAGAGTTGAGGCTCTTCTAGCCCAGGCTAGAGAGGGAAAAAATAACCTTTCCAAAGCTGATTGCCCCCCATCAGGGATCTATAGCTTCTCTACTTCTTTCTATAGCTTTGCCAGCGCTCAGTAGTTGAGATACCTGCTTCTCTCTCAAATCCTCCACCAGCCCTCTTCATTGGGGTGGAGATTGCTTGAGGCTGATGATTCCAACCGCATCTTATTCATCCCTCCTACATTTCTGCAAGCCCTTGGAGAGTAAAACAAGACAGCAATGAAACCGTTTTGTTTTTCTTGAACAAAGAAACAAAGAAAAAAGGCGCGGTCTCAATGTATAAGAATAGTGGAAATTGTTTTAATATATTTTCTGTTTTTCTTTTATATCAGTTGACTGTGGTAAAAATAGGAAGGGAACCGTAAGGAAAGGAAGAGCTCAGAGCTTGTGTTAACCTCCTTTGAAGAAGAAGGAATGGCCTCAGTTGGACAGAAAGTCGGTCTAGTAAGTCAAGCCCAGCAGCCCAAAGGCAGTCTCCCTGGTGGTCTAGTGGTTAGGATTTGGCGCTTTCACCGCCACGGCCCGGGTTCGATTCCCGGTCAGGGAATTACCCTCTTCCATAAAAGTCTACCTTGCCTTTCCTTTCGAACTTCTCCTTCGACAGGAAGAAGGCAACTTCCTGGCCTCCTCCAGAGTGCTTGGAAACTCTTTGGAGGCCATGGGGAAAGCAAAGCTTCCTTCTACCAGCTACTACAATATGGCTCTCTGCCCCTTAAAGCCCAGCCTCTACCCCCTTTCAGACAAATGCACTCACTTGGGCAAACCATTTAGGTTTTCCTTGTGCCTAGCCTAACCTAAATTAGAACAACATCCCACTTTGACCCAAGATCTTTTTTTCTTTTTTTTCACTTTTCTTGGTGAAACCAAACCAAACCAAACAATCTTTCTGGGTCCACCAAAATATTTCACTAAATAGAATATTCACCCAAAAATCTTTCCCCCAGCGCTATATACAAGTCTTTGGAAGTAACCACCCCAGAGAAAGATCATTAAGCTTTTCCATGGCTTAGATCTAGCCGCTGAAGACTTCAGAGCATGGGCTATGGGCCTTTCACCTCTAGGCCAATGGTTACCCTCTTGCTCAGGTGGCTACTGACGAAAGGCAACGTGCTTTAGTGGCAGAGCCCTTTCAGACTCCCTCTGCCAATGTCTACGGGGGGGGGTGTTTGTTTCGCATTGCATCTAAGACTGAAATCAATTCTCTCGAAACCTCAGCCTGGAATCAAGCTGATTGTAGCTCGAGGAAGGAAGGTTTTCTTCATCCTCTTCTAGTAAATGCTCAAAGTGGTCATGGTTCTTGGAGCTTCCAGACGCATTGGCCAGAATTTTCAGAAGGTCTCACTCCCACCACTAGGGCCAGATTTTCCGAAGAACTAGGCTCCCGGTTAGGCACTTAAAATCTTTAGACAGATTGTCAAAAAGGCTCCACCTATTTTTCCAAAGCAGGAGTTATTTTGCAAAAAAGCTTGTCAAGATGGTGGGTGCCGGTTACCTGTCTATGTGGCCCACACTGCCGGCGCTGGAGGTTCCCCATTGTTTTCTCATAATGCGGTGTCCGTAGTCTGCCTCAGTTCTGCTGTCCCTCATTGATTCTCCTAATAAATCAGCCGGGAGACTAAAAGAACACAGGACTCACAGGGCTCGCGGAAACCTGCCAGTTTGGCTCACGGTGAAGGTGTATGCAAATCATCTGTGCTGTAGAAGGACTCCGGGAGTTGAAAAAGACTTGTGAAAAAATTTAACCCTCTAGCTTTCGGGCATAATCTGAAACTGTTTCAAAACCAATTCCTTAAATAGACCATAGTTTGAAGCCTCAGCAATAGGCATCTGACTGAGTATATCCACAGCTTTCCCAGTCAATTTTGCAACCCTTTCCCGAATAAGCACTTTGTCTGTCCTCCAGACAACACACTTAAAAATCGCTACCAGTGTCTCAAAGCAATCAGCTGGGCACATATCCTGCTCGACCACGCCACTGTGATGGGTTCGGTCACAGAGACCCCCTGGGGACTGAAATTACTTCCGAGCCCGTTTTCCCTGCCCGCTTGGGACTCCAGAACCCTGCCTTGTTGAGCCAGACACCCGAGCCTGCGGCAACACAGACCCAGGCTCTGGGCCACACCCCCAAAGCTGCAGACTTTAAACTAAACACAGCTCAGCACCTGTCTCCAGCTCCCAGGGGGATCCAAAACCCCAAATAAATCCCTTGTGCTCTCTATAAAGGTTATACAGGCTAACTTCCTAAATGCTTCACCTTCTACATCACCGACCGAGAGATATGCACAGCTCTTTGCTCCCCCAGGGATTAATCACTTACTCTGGGTTTACTAATAGACAAAAGTCATTTTTATTAAGTATAAAAAGTAGGAGTTAAGTGGTGTCAAGTCATAGCAGACAGAACAAAGGAAGTCACCAAGCACAATAAAAGAAAACCTAAGCCTAAGACATAAAGAAACTGATTCCCGGGAAGAGCCCACCCTCAGAGGTGGTTCCAATCGGCTTCTTTCACCAGACTAGACTCCTTCCTAGTCTGGGCCCAATCCTTTCCCCTGCTACGCTCCTTCTTACTTCCAGCAGACATCTTAGCAGGGGTTTTCTCATGACTGGCAGCCCCTTTGTCCTGCTTCAACCCCTTTTCTAGCTTTGCCATAAGGCGGGAATCTTTCGTCTCTCTGGGTCCTCACCCTTCCTTCCAAACGGAAAAAGACCAGATGTAAGATGGATTCCAGTATCGTGGTCTCTGTAAGAGCCCTAGTCTCCATTCTTCCTGGCTTGGCCCACATGTACACAGGAAGGTTTGCAGGTCAAAAAACCATTTACAACCTATTGTCCGGGTCAATGGGAGCCGTCAAGGTTTTAAACCACCATTAGCGGCCCACGCTTTGCATAATTACAATAGGACCTCAGAGTTAGACTTCATGTTTCTGGCTTCAGATACAAGAATGAGCCATGCATACAAATAGGAGGCATGTCTTCAGTAGGTTAGAACCTTTGTTACGATACCTTACGAGGGACCTTTTGCATAAAGCATATTCCAGTTACATCATACTCACACCTGTAAGCACGTTTCCATAAAACGTATGGAGTGCAACGGCACCGGGGGCCCTCCCTAGCCTGCTTTTGCTGCTTCCTGACGGCACAGAATTGACAACGAAGGAGCCAGGATAGGAGGCTCCTAAAACCGAGAGAGCTCTTCTATCGTGTCAACATTCTCTCAGGAGCTATCAACCCCCCTCTCTCGGTTTCTATCCCCCAAATCCTATCAGCTCAACCATTTTTCTCCCTGCAAGAGCCTCGAGGGAGGCAGAAGAAGCGGAGAGGATTGCGTTGGGGGTCAATAAAGCAGAGAAGAATTGTTCCTCGGGATTCTTGTCTGTTTCTCTGGTGACCCTGACGGAGGAACGGGAAGCATAATTCCATTTTTTTCAAGGCCTCGGATTGGGTTCAGTTGGTGAAAGTGAGCAGAGGGGTTCCTTGACTCTCCGCTCTTGTTCTCACAGGGGAATGGAGACTGGAGCGCTTTCCCAATTTGGACAGAAAGTGGCTTGCGAAAGCCGAGGAGAGCCTGCTTCCTGCCTGCACCGAGTTGACAAACTGGGGAAGCCAAAGCTGAGAGACCCCCGTCGACGAAGTCAGAATGCTATCCGCTCACATGGAGGGGGAGCACAAGCCCTCCCTGGGTTTCTCTGCCCAAATTCTAATCAGCTGAGGGATTTTCCTGGAGGAGCCTCTAGGTAGGCAGAAGAAGAAGTCAAGAGGCTTGCGATGGGGTAAAGGAAAGCGGAGGACTCTTCCTCTTGAGATCGCTTTGTCTTGCTCTTGTGATTCTGATGGATGAACCTAAAGGGTCATTTGAGCGTGTTTCAGTGCTTTGCCTTGGGCTCAGCTTGTGACCCTGAGCACAGGGGTTCCTTCACTCTCTCTGCTTCTACCCTCTGTAATGGGGAATGGAGCAGCTTTCGAAACAGCCTAGTGGAGCTGAACAAACACTAGGCAAGAAACATGCAGGTTCAGCCTAGATTAATACTTTCTCCCCAATTTTCTTGGTGAAACAAAACAAAAACCTCGTCTTCGTAAGAACTCAACTCCCGTTCAGGCTCCAAAGTCTTTTGCAAGATTTCCAGAAGGGCTCAACACCCTGAGTGCTGAGCTATTTTGGAAAAACAAAGAAACAAAGCCCGTAGCGATTGGGAGTGCTGGCTGCTTGACTATGTGGCCCACCGCGCGGGAGTTTGAGGTTCTCCTTAAGCGAAGCGTCTCTCTTCTGCCTCTATCCTAGTGTCCATCTTTTAGTCCCCTAATAGGTGAGGGGGGAGATTAGAACACCTCAGAACGCACAGGGTTGTAGGAAACCTGAAACTTTAGATGAGGGTGATGGTGTCTAAAAACCAGATGTGATGTAGGTGTTGAAAGAGAGACGCTGCCTTGGCCTCCTTGAGCGGCTCATACAGTCTTGAAGAAAACGAGGGTTGAGAGAGCTGCTTTTTGGGCCAGCGTCAGGATGGCCGAGTGGTCTAAGGCGCCAGACTCAAGGCTCTGTCTTTCCCACGAGTGGGGCTTCTGCTCTCCCTCAGGAGGCGTGGGTTCAAATCCCACTCCTGACACAACCTCTTGGTTTTACCTCAGGAAGTGGCCTGGAAGAGCACCTCTTTAGGTGCTCTTGTAGAGTAGCAGCAAGAGAAGATGGAGGGAATCTTCAATACCTCCAGAATCCATGCGTTCGAGGCGCCTAGTTGGGTCAATTCCAGTATATTCCCCACCAGAAAGTTGCTATTGCTTGATGTCGGACAGCTATGGATGTCAAACATACCGGTGGAGGAAGAAGGGAGCAGTACAGGAAACACTGATGAATGGAAGGTAAGACTCTTAGTCTCAGGGTTTGGGCTTGAGCCCTAAACTGGGTGCTCTACCTACTCCGGTTTGGCTGCTTCCTGAGGGTACAGAATTGACAACGTAGGAGGCAGCTACAACCGAGAGCCCTCTTAGATTGTGTCAGCATCCTATCAGGAGGTCTCAAAGCCTTTCTATCAGCTCAAGGACCTTTTTCCATCCAAGCGCCACTAGGTAGGCAGAAGAAGAGGTGGAGAGGATTGCGATGGAGGTAAATAAAGCAGAGAAGAATCGTTCCTCTTGGGATTTTTTGGGTTTCTCTTGTGATCCTGACGGAGGAACCGGAAGCATACCTTGATTTTTTCAGGCTCCTTTCTGTCCAACAGATTAAGTTAGTCCATCGTCCGTTCCCCTGAGGGGTTAAGAGCTGGAAGCCCTGTGCTCAGGGTCACAACCTTAGCCCAACCGAAGGCACTGAACAAACTCCAATGATGCTTCAGCTTCCTCCCTCAGGATCACAAGACCAACCCAAAGAAAACTCAAGAGGAACAAGCCTCCGCTCCTTTCGCTTACCCCAACGCCACCCTCTCAGGGAAGGACACGCAGCCGATAGGAGTCCTTGCGTAGAAACCTAGGGACGGGTGTTGCTCCCCCTCCCTGGGAGCTGATAGCATTCTGACTCCACGGAATGGGGCTCTGAGCATGGCCAGCTTGTCAGTTCTGTGCTCTCAGAAAGCAGCCAGAATGCTCGAACCCCCACCCGCTTCTCTTGGACCGCTGGCAAGACGGTGTTTGCACAGGAGCTGCAAGCCCTTCTTTCCTGTCTTTGTCTACCCCCAGACGGTTTCATCGGACGCTGGAGGGACCTAAGGACCTGCAGGTTTCCGCACCCACCTCCTAAAGCAAACAGTCGTTCCCTTGCCTGACATTCCTGGAGCCGCGCATCCTCGGAGGACTTTTACCCCAGGGGGTTCTGATTCCCTGCAAAAAGATGTGTCTGGCGGCCGGCGGGGAACTGTCTTGTCTGCCCCCCGTTTGGGCGCTGAGAAGCTTTTGCTGAGAAACAGCACCTCCTCCTGGTGGGAGAATCCTAAATTCCACCCTCCCGCACAGGTTTCTCTGAGCAGCTGCTAGATGAACCCCACTTCTCTGGTCTAGACACCAGCATCTAACTAGCCTTGGAACGGGCCCTCTTTGCTAGCTGGAGAGCGAAGGAACCAGGAAAGAAGGCAAATGTCAGGAAAGGAATCTCAGCACGCAAAGCAACTTCCTTCGCACTTCTTTTGCACTCTCTGTGCCTTTGGGAGAGCTCTTCAGGCCTGGCCCGACTAGCTCAGTCGGTAGAGCATGAGACTCTTAATCTCAGGGTCGTGGGTTCGAGCCCCACGTCGGGCGTCTGGTCTTGCGCTTCTTAGACATCACTCTTTCCCTTCCCTTCCCTTCTCTTCTCAGGGCACAATGGAATCCACTCGTTGTCCTCTCAACCAGCTGAGGCTGTCTGGGACCTTTAGTAGATCATGGGGAGAAGACAACTTGACAATTCCATGGTCCTAAGAGAGTTGAGGCTCTTCTAGCCCAGGCTAGAGAGGGAAAAAATAACCTTTCCAAAGCTGATTGCCCCCCATCAGGGATCTATAGCTTCTCTACTTCTTTCTATAGCTTTGCCAGCGCTCAGTAGTTGAGATACCTGCTTCTCTCTCAAATCCTCCACCAGCCCTCTTCATTGGGGTGGAGATTGCTTGAGGCTGATGATTCCAACCGCATCTTATTCATCCCTCCTACATTTCTGCAAGCCCTTGGAGAGTAAAACAAGACAGCAATGAAACCGTTTTGTTTTTCTTGAACAAAGAAACAAAGAAAAAAGGCGCGGTCTCAATGTATAAGAATAGTGGAAATTGTTTTAATATATTTTCTGTTTTTCTTTTATATCAGTTGACTGTGGTAAAAATAGGAAGGGAACCGTAAGGAAAGGAAGAGCTCAGAGCTTGTGTTAACCTCCTTTGAAGAAGAAGGAATGGCCTCAGTTGGACAGAAAGTCGGTCTAGTAAGTCAAGCCCAGCAGCCCAAAGGCAGTCTCCCTGGTGGTCTAGTGGTTAGGATTTGGCGCTTTCACCGCCACGGCCCGGGTTCGATTCCCGGTCAGGGAATTACCCTCTTCCATAAAAGTCTACCTTGCCTTTCCTTTCGAACTTCTCCTTCGACAGGAAGAAGGCAACTTCCTGGCCTCCTCCAGAGTGCTTGGAAACTCTTTGGAGGCCATGGGGAAAGCAAAGCTTCCTTCTACCAGCTACTACAATATGGCTCTCTGCCCCTTAAAGCCCAGCCTCTACCCCCTTTCAGACAAATACACTCACTTGGGCAAACCATTTAGGTTTTCCTTGTGCCTAGCTTAACCTAAATTAGAACAACATCCCACTTTGACCCAAGATCTTTTTCTTTTTTTTCACTTTTCTTGGTGAAACCAAACCAAACCAAACAATCTTTCTGGGTCCACCAAAATATTTCACTAAATAGAATATTCACCCAAAAATCTTTCCCCCAGCGCTATATACAAGTCTTTGGAAGTAACCACCCCAGAGAAAGATCATTAAGCTTTTCCATGGCTTAGACCTAGCTGCTGAAGACTTCAGAGCATGGGCTATGGGCCTTTCACCTCTAGGCCAATGGTTACCCTCTTGCTCAGGTGGCTACTGACAAAAGGCAACGTGCTTTAGTGGCAGAGCCCTTTCAGACTCCCTCTGCCAATGTCTACGGGGGGGGGTGTTTGTTTCGCATTGCATCTAAGACTGAAATCAATTCTCTCGAAACCTCAGCCTGGAATCAAGCTGATTGTAGCTCGAGGAAGGAAGGTTTTCTTCATCCTCTTCTAGTAAATGCTCAAAGCGGTCATGATTCTTGGAGCTTCCAGACGCATTGGCCAGAATTTTCAGAAGGTCTCACTCCCACCACTAGGGCCAGATTTTCCGAAGAACTAGGCTCCCGGTTAGGCACTTAAAATCTTTAGACAGATTGTCAAAAAGGCTCCACCTATTTTTCCAAAGCAGGAGTTATTTTGCAAAAAAGCTTGTCAAGATGGTGGGTGCCGGTTACCTGTCTATGTGGCCCACACTGCCGGCGCTGGAGGTTCCCCATTGTTTTCTCATAATGCGGTGTCCGTAGTCTGCCTCAGTTCTGCTGTCCCTCATTGATTCTCCTAATAAATCAGCCGGGAGACTAAAAGAACACAGGGCTCGCGGAAACCTGCCAGTTTGGCTCACGGTGAAGGTGTATGCAAATCATCTGTGCTGTAGAAGGACTCCGGGAGTTGAAAAAGACTTGTGAAAAAATTTAACCCTCTAGCTTTCGGGCATAATCTGAAACTGTTTCAAAACCAATTCCTTAAATAGATCATAGTTTGAAGCCTCAGCAATAGGCATCTGACTGAGTATATCCACAGCTTTCCCAGTCAATTTTGCAACCCTTTCCCGAATAAGCACTTTGTCTGTCCTCCAGACAACACACTTAAAAATCGCTACCAGTGTCTCAAAGCAATCAGCTGGGCACATATCCTGCTCGACCACGCCACTGTGATGGGTTCGGTCACAGAGACCCCCTGGGGACTGAAATTACTTCCGAGCCCGTTTTCCCTGCCCGCTTGGGACTCCAGAACCCTGCCTTGTTGAGCCAGACACCCGAGCCTGCGGCAACACAGACCCAGGCTCTGGGCCACACCCCCAAAGCTGCAGACTTTAAACTAAACACAGCTCAGCACCTGTCTCCAGCACCCACACACCCAGCTCCCAGGGGGATCCAAAACCCCAAATAAATCCCTTGTGCTCTCTATAAAGCTTATACAGGCTAACTTCCTAAATGCTTCACCTTCTACATCACCGACCGAGAGATATGCACAGCTCTTTGCTCCCCCAGGGATTAATCACTTACTCTGGGTTTACTAATAGACAAAAGTCATTTTTATTAAGTATAAAAAGTAGGAGTTAAGTGGTGTCAAGTCATAGCAGACAGAACAAAGGAAGTCACCAAGCACAATAAAAGAAAACCTAAGCCTAAGACATAAAGAAACTGATTCCCGGGAAGAGCCCACCCTCAGAGGTGGTTCCAATCGGCTTCTTTCACCAGACTAGACTCCTTCCTAGTCTGGGCCCAATCCTTTCCCCTGCTACGCTCCTTCTTACTTCCAGCAGACATCTTAGCAGGGGTTTTCTCATGACTGGCAGCCCCTTTGTCCTGCTTCAACCCCTTTTCTAGCTTTGCCATAAGGCGGGAATCTTTTGTCTCTCTGGGTCCTCACCCTTCCTTCCAAACGGAAAAAGACCAGATGTAAGATGGATTCCAGTATCGTGGTCTCTGTAAGAGCCCTAGTCTCCATTCTTCCTGGCTTGGCCCACATGTACACAGGAAGGTTTGCAGGTCAAAAAACCATTTACAACCTATTGTCCGGGTCAATGGGAGCCATCAAGGCTTTAAACCACCATTAGCGGCCCACGCTTTGCATAATTACAATAGGACCTCAGAGTTAGACTTCATGTTTCTGGCTTCAGATACAAGAATGAGCCATGCATACAAATAGGAGGCATGTCTTCAGTAGGTTAGAACCTTTGTTACGATACCTTACGAGGGACCTTTTGCATAAAGCATATTCCAGTTACATCATACTCACACCTGTAAGCACGTTTCCATAAAACGTATGGAGTGCAACGGCACTGGGGGCCCTCCCTAGCCTGCTTTTGCTGCTTCCTGACGGCACAGAATTGACAACGAAGGAGCCAGGATAGGAGGCTCCTAAAACCGAGAGAGCTCTTCTATCGTGTCAACATTCTCTCAGGAGCTATCAACCCCCCTCTCTCGGTTTCTATCCCCCAAATCCTATCAGCTCAACCATTTTTCTCCCTGCAAGAGCCTCGAGGGAGGCAGAAGAAGCGGAGAGGATTGCGTTGGGGGTCAATAAAGCAGAGAAGAATTGTTCCTCGGGATTCTTGTCTGTTTCTCTGGTGACCCTGACGGAGGAACGGGAAGCATAATTCCATTTTTTTCAAGGCCTCGGATTGGGTTCAGTTGGTGAAAGTGAGCAGAGGGGTTCCTTGACTCTCCGCTCTTGTTCTCACAGGGGAATGGAGACTGGAGCGCTTTCCCAATTTGGACAGAAAGTGGCTTGCGAAAGCCGAGGAGAGCCTGCTCCCTGCCTGCACCGAGTTGACAAACTGGGGAAGCCAAAGCTGAGAGACCCCCGTCGACGAAGTCAGAATGCTATCCGCTCACATGGAGGGGGAGCACAAGCCCTCCCTGGGTTTCTCTGCCCAAATTCTAATCAGCTGAGGGATTTTCCTGGAGGAGCCTCTAGGTAGGCAGAAGAAGAAGTCAAGAGGCTTGCGATGGGGTAAAGGAAAGCGGAGGACTCTTCCTCTTGAGATCGCTTTGTCTTGCTCTTGTGATTCTGATGGATGAACCTAAAGGGTCATTTGAGCGTGTTTCAGTGCTTTGCCTTGGGCTCAGCTTGTGACCCTGAGCACAGGGGTTCCTTCACTCTCTCTGCTTCTACCCTCTGTAATGGGGAATGGAGCAGCTTTCGAAACAGCCTAGTGGAGCTGAACAAACACTAGGCAAGAAACATGCAGGTTCAGCCTAGATTAATACTTTCTCCCCAATTTTCTTGGTGAAACAAAACAAAAACCTCGTCTTCGTAAGAACTCAACTCCCGTTCAGGCTCCAAAGTCTTTTGCAAGATTTCCAGAAGGGCTCAACACCCTGAGTGCTGAGCTATTTTGGAAAAACAAAGAAACAAAGCCCGTAGCGATTGGGAGTGCTGGCTGCTTGACTATGTGGCCCACCGCGCGGGAGTTTGAGGTTCTCCTTAAGCGAAGCGTCTCTCTTCTGCCTCTATCCTAGTGTCCATCTTTTAGTCCCCTAATAGGTGAGGGGGGAGATTAGAACACCTCAGAACGCACAGGGTTGTAGGAAACCTGAAACTTTAGATGAGGGTGATGGTGTCTAAAAACCAGATGTGATGTAGGTGTTGAAAGAGAGACGCTGCCTTGGCCTCCTTGAGCGGCTCATACAGTCTTGAAGAAAACGAGGGTTGAGAGAGCTGCTTTTTGGGCCAGCATCAGGATGGCCGAGTGGTCTAAGGCGCCAGACTCAAGGCTCTGTCTTTCCCACGAGTGGGGCTTCTGCTCTCCCTCAGGAGGCGTGGGTTCAAATCCCACTCCTGACACAACCTCTTGGTTTTACCTCAGGAAGTGGCCTGGAAGAGCACCTCTTTAGGAGCTCTTGTAGAGTAGCAGCAAGAGAAGATGGAGGGAATCTTCAATACCTCCAGAATCCATGCGTTCGAGGCGCCTAGTTGGGTCAATTCCAGTATATTCCCCACCAGAAAGTTGCCATTGCTTGATGTCGGACAGCTATGGATGTCAAACATACCGGTGGAGGAAGAAGGGAGCAGTACAGGAAACACTGATGAATGGAAGGTAAGACTCTTAGTCTCAGGGTTTGGGCTTGAGCCCTAAACTGGGTGCTCTACCTACTCCGGTTTGGCTGCTTCCTGAGGGTACAGAATTGACAACGTAGGAGGCAGCTACAACCGAGAGCCCTCTTAGATTGTGTCAGCATCCTATCAGGAGGTCTCAAAGCCTTTCTATCAGCTCAAGGACCTTTTTCCATCCAAGCGCCACTAGGTAGGCAGAAGAAGAGGTGGAGAGGATTGCGATGGAGGTAAATAAAGCAGAGAAGAATCGTTCCTCTTGGGATTTTTTGGGTTTCTCTTGTGATCCTGACGGAGGAACCGGAAGCATACCTTGATTTTTTCAGGCTCCTTTCTGTCCAACAGATTAAGTTAGTCCATCGTCCGTTCCCCTGAGGGGTTAAGAGCTGGAAGCCCTGTGCTCAGGGTCACAACCTTAGCCCAACCGAAGGCACTGAACAAACTCCAATGATGCTTCAGCTTCCTCCCTCAGGATCACAAGACCAACCCAAAGAAAACTCAAGAGGAACAAGCCTCCGCTCCTTTCGCTTACCCCAACGCCACCCTCTCAGGGAAGGACACGCAGCCGATAGGAGTCCTTGCGTAGAAACCTAGGGACGGGTGTTGCTCCCCCTCCCTGGGAGCTGATAGCATTCTGACTCCACGGAATGGGGCTCTGAGCATGGCCAGCTTGTCAGTTCTGTGCTCTCAGAAAGCAGCCAGAATGCTCGAACCCCCACCCGCTTCTCTTGGACCGCTGGCAAGACGGTGTTTGCACAGGAGCTGCAAGCCCTTCTTTCCTGTCTTTGTCTACCCCCAGACGGTTTCATCGGACGCTGGAGGGACCTAAGGACCTGCAGGTTTCCGCACCCACCTCCTAAAGCAAACAGTCGTTCCCTTGCCTGACATTCCTGGAGCCGCGCATCCTCGGAGGACTTTTACCCCAGGGGGTTCTGATTCCCTGCAAAAAGATGTGTCTGGCGGCCGGCGGGGAACTGTCTTGTCTGCCCCCCGTTTGGGCGCTGAGAAGCTTTTGCTGAAAAACAGCACCTCCTCCTGGTGGGAGAATCCTAAATTCCACCCTCCCGCACAGGTTTCTCTGAGCAGCTGCTAGATGAACCCCACTTCTCTGGTCTAGACACCAGCATCTAACTAGCCTTGGAACGGGCCCTCTTTGCTAGCTGGAGAGCGAAGGAACCAGGAAAGAAGGCAAATGTCAGGAAAGGAATCTCAGCACGCAAAGCAACTTCCTTCGCACTTCTTTTGCACTCTCTGTGCCTTTGGGAGCTCTTCAGGCCTGGCCCGACTAGCTCAGTCGGTAGAGCATGAGACTCTTAATCTCAGGGTCGTGCGTTCGAGCCCCACGTCGGGCATCTGGTCTTGCGCTTCTTAGACATCACTCTTTCCCTTCCCTTCTCTTCTCAGGGCACAATGGAATCCACTCTTTGTCCTCTCAACCAGCTGAGGCTGTCTGGGACCTTTAGTAGATCATGGGGAGAAGACAACTTGACAATTCCATGGTCCTAAGAGAGTTGAGGCTCTTCTAGCCCAGGCTAGAGAGGGAAAAAATAACCTTTCCAAAGCTGATTGCCCCCCATCAGGGATCTATAGCTTCTCTACTTCTTTCTATAGCTTTGCCAGCGCTCAGTAGTTGAGATACCTGCTTCTCTCTCAAATCCTCCACCAGCCCTCTTCATTGGGGTGGAGATTGCTTGAGGCTGATGATTCCAACCGCATCTTATTCATCCCTCCTACATTTCTGCAAGCCCTTGGAGAGTAAAACAAGACAGCAATGAAACCGTTTTGTTTTTCTTGAACAAAGAAACAAAGAAAAAAGCCGCGGTCTCAATGTATAAGAATAGTGGAAATTGTTTTAATATATTTTCTGTTTTTCTTTTATATCAGTTGACTGTGGTAAAAATAGGAAGGGAACCGTAAGGAAAGGAAGAGCTCAGAGCTTGTGTTAACCTCCTTTGAAGAAGAAGGAATGGCCTCAGTTGGACAGAAAGTCGGTCTAGTAAGTCAAGCCCAGCAGCCCAAAGGCAGTCTCCCTGGTGGTCTAGTGGTTAGGATTTGGCGCTTTCACCGCCACGGCCCGGGTTTGATTCCCGGTCAGGGAATTACCCTCTTCCATAAAAGTCTACCTTGCCTTTCCTTTCGAACTTCTCCTTCGACAGGAAGAAGGCAACTTCCTGGCCTCCTCCAGAGTGCTTGGAAACTCTTTGGAGGCCATGGGGAAAGCAAAGCTTCCTTCTACCAGCTACTACAATATGGCTCTCTGCCCCTTAAAGCCCAGCCTCTACCCCCTTTCAGACAAATACACTCACTTGGGCAAACCATTTAGGTTTTCCTTGTGCCTAGCCTAACCTAAATTAGAACAACATCCCACTTTGACCCAAGATCTTTTTCTTTTTTTTCACTTTTCTTGGTGAAACCAAACCAAACCAAACAATCTTTCTGGGTCCACCAAAATATTTCACTAAATAGAATATTCACCCAAAAATCTTTCCCCCAGCGCTATATACAAGTCTTTGGAAGTAACCACCCCAGAGAAAGATCATTAAGCTTTTCCATGGCTTAGATCTAGCTGCTGAAGACTTCAGAGCATGGGCTATGGGCCTTTCACCTCTAGGCCAATGGTTACCCACTTGCTCAGGTGGCTACTGACGAAAGGCAACGTGCTTTAGTGGCAGAGCCCTTTCAGACTCCCTCTGCCAATGTCTACGGGGGGGGTGTTTGTTTCGCATTGCATCTAAGACTGAAATCAATTCTCTCGAAACCTCAGCCTGGAATCAAGCTGATTGTAGCTCGAGGAAGGAAGGTTTTCTTCATCCTCTTCTAGTAAATGCTCAAAGTGGTCATGGTTCTTGGAGCTTCCAGACGCATTGGCCAGAATTTTCAGAAGGTCTCACTCCCACCACTAGGGCCAGATTTTCCGAAGAACTAGGCTCCCGGTTAGGCACTTAAAATCTTTAGACAGATTGTCAAAAAGGCTCCACCTATTTTTCCAAAGCAGGAGTTATTTTGCAAAAAAGCTTGTCAAGATGGTGGGTGCCGGTTACCTGTCTATGTGGCCCACACTGCCGGCGCTGGAGGTTCCCCATTGTTTTCTCATAATGCGGTGTCCGTAGTCTGCCTCAGTTCTGCTGTCCCTCATTGATTCTCCTAATAAATCAGCCGGGAGACTAAAAGAACACAGGGCTCGCGGAAACCTGCCAGTTTGGCTCACGGTGAAGGTGTATGCAAATCATCTGTGCTGTAGAAGGACTCCGGGAGTTGAAAAAGACTTGTGAAAAAATTTAACCCTCTAGCTTTCGGGCATAATCTGAAACTGTTTCAAAACCAATTCCTTAAATAGACCATAGTTTGAAGCCTCAGCAATAGGCATCTGACTGAGTATATCCACAGCTTTCCCAGTCAATTTTGCAACCCTTTCCCGAATAAGCACTTTGTCTGTCCTCCAGACAACACACTTAAAAATCGCTACCAGTGTCTCAAAGCAATCAGCTGGGCACATATCCTGCTCGACCACGCCACTGTGATGGGTTCGGTCACAGAGACCCCCTGGGGACTGAAATTACTTCCGAGCCCGTTTTCCCTGCCCGCTTGGGACTCCAGAACCCTGCCTTGTTGAGCCAGACACCCGAGCCTGCGGCAACACAGACCCAGGCTCTGGGCCACACCCCCAAAGCTGCAGACTTTAAACTAAACACAACTCAGCACCTGTCTCCAGCACCCACACACCCAGCTCCCAGGGGGATCCAAAACCCCAAATAAATCCCTTGTGCTCTCTATAAAGCTTATACAGGCTAACTTCCTAAATGCTTCACCTTCTACATCACCGACCGAGAGATATGCACAG
Organism: Aldabrachelys gigantea; assembly: GCA_026122505.1. Lineage (NCBI taxonomy): Eukaryota > Metazoa > Chordata > Testudines > Testudinidae > Aldabrachelys > Aldabrachelys gigantea. The sequence goes on from CM047499.1 coordinate 16,685,454, forward strand.
CTCTTTGCTCCCCCAGGGATTAATCACTTACTCTGGGTTTACTAATAGACAAAAGTCATTTTTATTAAGTATAAAAAGTAGGAGTTAAGTGGTGTCAAGTCATAGCAGACAGAACAAAGGAAGTCACCAAGCACAATAAAAGAAAACCTAAGCCTAAGACATAAAGAAACTGATTCCCGGGAAGAGCCCACCCTCAGAGGTGGTTCCAATCGGCTTCTTTCACCAGACTAGACTCCTTCCTAGTCTGGGCCCAATCCTTTCCCCTGCTACGCTCCTTCTTACTTCCAGCAGACATCTTAGCAGGGGTTTTCTCATGACTGGCAGCCCCTTTGTCCTGCTTCAACCCCTTTTCTAGCTTTGCCATAAGGCGGGAATCTTTCGTCTCTCTGGGTCCTCACCCTTCCTTCCAAACGGAAAAAGACCAGATGTAAGATGGATTCCAGTATCGTGGTCTCTGTAAGAGCCCTAGTCTCCATTCTTCCTGGCTTGGCCCACATGTACACAGGAAGGTTTGCAGGTCAAAAAACCATTTACAACCTATTGTCCGGGTCAATGGGAGCCGTCAAGGTTTTAAACCACCATTAGCGGCCCACGCTTTGCATAATTACAATAGGACCTCAGAGTTAGACTTCATGTTTCTGGCTTCAGATACAAGAATGAGCCATGCATACAAATAGGAGGCATGTCTTCAGTAGGTTAGAACCTTTGTTACGATACCTTACGAGGGACCTTTTGCATAAAGCATATTCCAGTTACATCATACTCACACCTGTAAGCACGTTTCCATAAAACGTATGGAGTGCAACGGCACCGGGGGCCCTCCCTAGCCTGCTTTTGCTGCTTCCTGACGGCACAGAATTGACAACGAAGGAGCCAGGATAGGAGGCTCCTAAAACCGAGAGAGCTCTTCTATCGTGTCAACATTCTCTCAGGAGCTATCAACCCCCCTCTCTCGGTTTCTATCCCCCAAATCCTATCAGCTCAACCATTTTTCTCCCTGCAAGAGCCTCGAGGGAGGCAGAAGAAGCGGAGAGGATTGCGTTGGGGGTCAATAAAGCAGAGAAGAATTGTTCCTCGGGATTCTTGTCTGTTTCTCTGGTGACCCTGACGGAGGAACGGGAAGCATAATTCCATTTTTTTCAAGGCCTCGGATTGGGTTCAGTTGGTGAAAGTGAGCAGAGGGGTTCCTTGACTCTCCGCTCTTGTTCTCACAGGGGAATGGAGACTGGAGCGCTTTCCCAATTTGGACAGAAAGTGGCTTGCGAAAGCCGAGGAGAGCCTGCTCCCTGCCTGCACCGAGTTGACAAACTGGGGAAGCCAAAGCTGAGAGACCCCCGTCGACGAAGTCAGAATGCTATCCGCTCACATGGAGGGGGAGCACAAGCCCTCCCTGGGTTTCTCTGCCCAAATTCTAATCAGCTGAGGGATTTTCCTGGAGGAGCCTCTAGGTAGGCAGAAGAAGAAGTCAAGAGGCTTGCGATGGGGTAAAGGAAAGCGGAGGACTCTTCCTCTTGAGATCGCTTTGTCTTGCTCTTGTGATTCTGATGGATGAACCTAAAGGGTCATTTGAGCGTGTTTCAGTGCTTTGCCTTGGGCTCAGCTTGTGACCCTGAGCACAGGGGTTCCTTCACTCTCTCTGCTTCTACCCTCTGTAATGGGGAATGGAGCAGCTTTCGAAACAGCCTAGTGGAGCTGAACAAACACTAGGCAAGAAACATGCAGGTTCAGCCTAGATTAATACTTTCTCCCCAATTTTCTTGGTGAAACAAAACAAAAACCTCGTCTTCGTAAGAACTCAACTCCCGTTCAGGCTCCAAAGTCTTTTGCAAGATTTCCAGAAGGGCTCAACACCCTGAGTGCTGAGCTATTTTGGAAAAACAAAGAAACAAAGCCCGTAGCGATTGGGAGAGCTGGCTGCTTGACTATGTGGCCCACCGCGCGGGAGTTTGAGGTTCTCCTTAAGCGAAGCGTCTCTCTTCTGCCTCTATCCTAGTGTCCATCTTTTAGTCCCCTAATAGGTGAGGGGGGAGATTAGAACACCTCAGAACGCACAGGGTTGTAGGAAACCTGAAACTTTAGATGAGGGTGATGGTGTCTAAAAACCAGATGTGATGTAGGTGTTGAAAGAGAGACGCTGCCTTGGCCTCCTTGAGCGGCTCATACAGTCTTGAAGAAAACGAGGGTTGAGAGAGCTGCTTTTTGGGCCAGCGTCAGGATGGCTGAGTGGTCTAAGGCGCCAGACTCAAGGCTCTGTCTTTCCCACGAGTGGGGCTTCTGCTCTCCCTCAGGAGGCGTGGGTTCAAATCCCACTCCTGACACAACCTCTTGGTTTTACCTCAGGAAGTGGCCTGGAAGAGCACCTCTTTAGGAGCTCTTGTAGAGTAGCAGCAAGAGAAGATGGAGGGAATCTTCAATACCTCCAGAATCCATGCGTTCGAGGCGCCTAGTTGGGTCAATTCCAGTATATTCCCCACCAGAAAGTTGCCATTGCTTGATGTCGGACAGCTATGGATGTCAAACATACCGGTGGAGGAAGAAGGGAGCAGTACAGGAAACACTGATGAATGGAAGGTAAGACTCTTAGTCTCAGGGTTTGGGCTTGAGCCCTAAACTGGGTGCTCTACCTACTCCGGTTTGGCTGCTTCCTGAGGGTACAGAATTGACAACGTAGGAGGCAGCTACAACCGAGAGCCCTCTTAGATTGTGTCAGCATCCTATCAGGAGGTCTCAAAGCCTTTCTATCAGCTCAAGGACCTTTTTCCATCCAAGCGCCACTAGGTAGGCAGAAGAAGAGGTGGAGAGGATTGCGATGGAGGTAAATAAAGCAGAGAAGAATCGTTCCTCTTGGGATTTTTTGGGTTTCTCTTGTGATCCTGACGGAGGAACCGGAAGCATACCTTGATTTTTTCAGGCTCCTTTCTGTCCAACAGATTAAGTTAGTCCATCGTCCGTTCCCCTGAGGGGTTAAGAGCTGGAAGCCCTGTGCTCAGGGTCACAACCTTAGCCCAACCGAAGGCACTGAACAAACTCCAATGATGCTTCAGCTTCCTCCCTCAGGATCACAAGACCAACCCAAAGAAAACTCAAGAGGAACAAGCCTCCGCTCCTTTCGCTTACCCCAACGCCACCCTCTCAGGGAAGGACACGCAGCCGATAGGAGTCCTTGCGTAGAAACCTAGGGACGGGTGTTGCTCCCCCTCCCTGGGAGCTGATAGCATTCTGACTCCACGGAATGGGGCTCTGAGCATTGCCAGCTTGTCAGTTCTGTGCTCTCAGAAAGCAGCCAGAATGCTCGAACCCCCACCCGCTTCTCTTGGACCGCTGGCAAGACGGTGTTTGCACAGGAGCTGCAAGCCCTTCTTTCCTGTCTTTGTCTACCCCCAGACGGTTTCATCGGACGCTGGAGGGACCTAAGGACCTGCAGGTTTCCGCACCCACCTCCTAAAGCAAACAGTCGTTCCCTTGCCTGACATTCCTGGAGCCGCGCATCCTCGGAGGACTTTTACCCCAGGGGGTTCTGATTCCCTGCAAAAAGATGTGTCTGGCGGCCGGCGGGGAACTGTCTTGTCTGCCCCCCGTTTGGGCGCTGAGAAGCTTTTGCTGAGAAACAGCACCTCCTCCTGGTGGGAGAATCCTAAATTCCACCCTCCCGCACAGGTTTCTCTGAGCAGCTGCTAGATGAACCCCACTTCTCTGGTCTAGACACCAGCATCTAACTAGCCTTGGAACGGGCCCTCTTTGCTAGCTGGAGAGCGAAGGAACCAGGAAAGAAGGCAAATGTCAGGAAAGGAATCTCAGCACGCAAAGCAACTTCCTTCGCACTTCTTTTGCACTCTCTGTGCCTTTGGGAGCTCTTCAGGCCTGGCCCGACTAGCTCAGTCGGTAGAGCATGAGACTCTTAATCTCAGGGTCGTGGGTTCGAGCCCCACGTCGGGCGTCTGGTCTTGCGCTTCTTAGACATCACTCTTTCCCTTCCCTTCTCTTCTTTTCTCAGGGCACAATGGAATCCACTCTTTGTCCTCTCAACCAGCTGAGGCTGTCTGGGACCTTTAGTAGATCATGGGGAGAAGACAACTTGACAATTCCATGGTCCTAAGAGAGTTGAGGCTCTTCTAGCCCAGGCTAGAGAGGGAAAAAATAACCTTTCCAAAGCTGATTGCCCCCCATCAGGGATCTATAGCTTCTCTACTTCTTTCTATAGCTTTGCCAGCGCTCAGTAGTTGAGATACCTGCTTCTCTCTCAAATCCTCCACCAGCCCTCTTCATTGGGGTGGAGATTGCTTGAGGCTGATGATTCCAACCGCATCTTATTCATCCCTCCTACATTTCTGCAAGCCCTTGGAGAGTAAAACAAGACAGCAATGAAACCGTTTTGTTTTTCTTGAACAAAGAAACAAAGAAAAAAGCCGCGGTCTCAATGTATAAGAATAGTGGAAATTGTTTTAATATATTTTCTGTTTTTCTTTTATATCAGTTGACTGTGGTAAAAATAGGAAGGGAACCGTAAGGAAAGGAAGAGCTCAGAGCTTGTGTTAACCTCCTTTGAAGAAGAAGGAATGGCCTCAGTTGGACAGAAAGTCGGTCTAGTAAGTCAAGCCCAGCAGTCCAAAGGCAGTCTCCCTGGTGGTCTAGTGGTTAGGATTTGGCGCTTTCACCGCCACGGCCCGGGTTCGATTCCCGGTCAGGGAATTACCCTCTTCCATAAAAGTCTACCTTGCCTTTCCTTTCGAACTTCTCCTTCGACAGGAAGAAGGCAACTTCCTGGCCTCCTCCAGAGTGCTTGGAAACTCTTTGGAGGCCATGGGGAAAGCAAAGCTTCCTTCTACCAGCTACTACAATATGGCTCTCTGCCCCTTAAAGCCCAGCCTCTACCCCCTTTCAGACAAATGCACTCACTTGGGCAAGCCATTTAGGTTTTCCTTGTGCCTAGCCTAACCTAAATTAGAACAACATCCCACTTTGACCCAAGATCTTTTTTTCTTTTTTTTCACTTTTCTTGGTGAAACCAAACCAAACCAAACAATCTTTCTGGGTCCACCAAAATATTTCACTAAATAGAATATTCACCCAAAAATCTTTCCCCCAGCGCTATATACAAGTCTTTGGAAGTAACCACCCCAGAGAAAGATCATTAAGCTTTTCCATGGCTTAGATCTAGCTGCTGAAGACTTCAGAGCATGGGCTATGGGCCTTTCACCTCTAGGCCAATGGTTACCCTCTTGCTCAGGTGGCTACTGACGAAAGGCAACGTGCTTTAGTGGCAGAGCCCTTTCAGACTCCCTCTGCCAATGTCTACGGGGGGGGTGTTTGTTTCGCATTGCATCTAAGACTGAAATCAATTCTCTCGAAACCTCAGCCTGGAATCAAGCTGATTGTAGCTCGAGGAAGGAAGGTTTTCTTCATCCTCTTCTAGTAAATGCTCAAAGTGGTCATGGTTCTTGGAGCTTCCAGACGCATTGGCCAGAATTTTCAGAAGGTCTCACTCCCACCACTAGGGCCAGATTTTCCGAAGAACTAGGCTCCCGGTTAGGCACTTAAAATCTTTAGACAGATTGTCAAAAAGGCTCCACCTATTTTTCCAAAGCAGGAGTTATTTTGCAAAAAAGCTTGTCAAGATGGTGGGTGCCGGTTACCTGTCTATGTGGCCCACACTGCCGGCGCTGGAGGTTCCCCATTGTTTTCTCATAATGCGGTGTCCGTAGTCTGCCTCAGTTCTGCTGTCCCTCATTGATTCTCCTAATAAATCAGCCGGGAGACTAAAAGAACACAGGACTCACAGGGCTCGCGGAAACCTGCCAGTTTGGCTCACGGTGAAGGTGTATGCAAATCATCTGTGCTGTAGAAGGACTCCGGAAGTTGAAAAAGACTTGTGAAAAAATTTAACCCTCTAGCTTTCGGGCATAATCTGAAACTGTTTCAAAACCAATTCCTTAAATAGACCATAGTTTGAAGCCTCAGCAATAGGCATCTGACTGAGTATATCCACAGCTTTCCCAGTCAATTTTGCAACCCTTTCCCGAATAAGCACTTTGTCTGTCCTCCAGACAACACACTTAAAAATCGCTACCAGTGTCTCAAAGCAATCAGCTGGGCACATATCCTGCTCGACCACGCCACTGTGATGGGTTCGGTCACAGAGACCCCCTGGGGACTGAAATTACTTCCGAGCCCGTTTTCCCTGCCCGCTTGGGACTCCAGAACCCTGCCTTGTTGAGCCAGACACCCGAGCCTGCGGCAACACAGACCCAGGCTCTGGGCCACACCCCCAAAGCTGCAGACTTTAAACTAAACACAGCTCAGCACCTGTCTCCAGCACCCACACACCCAGCTCCCAGGGGGATCCAAAACCCCAAATAAATCCCTTGTGCTCTCTATAAAGGTTATACAGGCTAACTTCCTAAATGCTTCACCTTCTACATCACCGACCGAGAGATATGCACAGCTCTTTGCTCCCCCAGGGATTAATCACTTACTCTGGGTTTACTAATAGACAAAAGTCATTTTTATTAAGTATAAGAAGTAGGAGTTAAGTGGTGTCAAGTCATAGCAGACAGAACAAAGGAAGTCACCAAGCACAATAAAAGAAAACCTAAGCCTAAGACATAAAGAAACTGATTCCCGGGAAGAGCCCACCCTCAGAGGTGGTTCCAATCGGCTTCTTTCACCAGACTAGACTCCTTCCTAGTCTGGGCCCAATCCTTTCCCCTGCTACGCTCCTTCTTACTTCCAGCAGACATCTTAGCAGGGGTTTTCTCATGACTGGCAGCCCCTTTGTCCTGCTTCAACCCCTTTTCTAGCTTTGCCATAAGGCGGGAATCTTTCGTCTCTCTGGGTCCTCACCCTTCCTTCCAAACGGAAAAAGACCAGATGTAAGATGGATTCCAGTATCGTGGTCTCTGTAAGAGCCCTAGTCTCCATTCTTCCTGGCTTGGCCCACATGTACACAGGAAGGTTTGCAGGTCAAAAAACCATTTACAACCTATTGTCCGGGTCAATGGGAGCCGTCAAGGTTTTAAACCACCATTAGCGGCCCACGCTTTGCATAATTACAATAGGACCTCAGAGTTAGACTTCATGTTTCTGGCTTCAGATACAAGAATGAGCCATGCATACAAATAGGAGGCATGTCTTCAGTAGGTTAGAACCTTTGTTACGATACCTTACGAGGGACCTTTTGCATAAAGCATATTCCAGTTACATCATACTCACACCTGTAAGCACGTTTCCATAAAACGTATGGAGTGCAACGGCACCGGGGGCCCTCCCTAGCCTGCTTTTGCTGCTTCCTGACGGCACAGAATTGACAACGAAGGAGCCAGGATAGGAGGCTCCTAAAACCGAGAGAGCTCTTCTATCGTGTCAACATTCTCTCAGGAGCTATCAACCCCCCTCTCTCGGTTTCTATCCCCCAAATCCTATCAGCTCAACCATTTTTCTCCCTGCAAGAGCCTCGAGGGAGGCAGAAGAAGCGGAGAGGATTGCGTTGGGGGTCAATAAAGCAGAGAAGAATTGTTCCTCGGGATTCTTGTCTGTTTCTCTGGTGACCCTGACGGAGGAACGGGAAGCATAATTCCATTTTTTTCAAGGCCTCGGATTGGGTTCAGTTGGTGAAAGTGAGCAGAGGGGTTCCTTGACTCTCCGCTCTTGTTCTCACAGGGGAATGGAGACTGGAGCGCTTTCCCAATTTGGACAGAAAGTGGCTTGCGAAAGCCGAGGAGAGCCTGCTCCCTGCCTGCACCGAGTTGACAAACTGGGGAAGCCAAAGCTGAGAGACCCCCGTCGACGAAGTCAGAATGCTATCCGCTCACATGGAGGGGGAGCACAAGCCCTCCCTGGGTTTCTCTGCCCAAATTCTAATCAGCTGAGGGATTTTCCTGGAGGAGCCTCTAGGTAGGCAGAAGAAGAAGTCAAGAGGCTTGCGATGGGGTAAAGGAAAGCGGAGGACTCTTCCTCTTGAGATCGCTTTGTCTTGCTCTTGTGATTCTGATGGATGAACCTAAAGGGTCATTTGAGCGTGTTTCAGTGCTTTGCCTTGGGCTCAGCTTGTGACCCTGAGCACAGGGGTTCCTTCACTCTCTCTGCTTCTACCCTCTGTAATGGGGAATGGAGCAGCTTTCGAAACAGCCTAGTGGAGCTGAACAAACACTAGGCAAGAAACATGCAGGTTCACCCTAGATTAATACTTTCTCCCCAATTTTCTTGGTGAAACAAAACAAAAACCTCGTCTTCGTAAGAACTCAACTCCCGTTCAGGCTCCAAAGTCTTTTGCAAGATTTCCAGAAGGGCTCAACACCCTGAGTGCTGAGCTATTTTGGAAAAACAAAGAAACAAAGCCCGTAGCGATTGGGAGAGCTGGCTGCTTGACTATGTGGCCCACCGCGCGGGAGTTTGAGGTTCTCCTTAAGCGAAGCGTCTCTCTTCTGCCTCTATCCTAGTGTCCATCTTTTAGTCCCCTAATAGGTGAGGGGGGAGATTAGAACACCTCAGAACGCACAGGGTTGTAGGAAACCTGAAACTTTAGATGAGGGTGATGGTGTCTAAAAACCAGATGTGATGTAGGTGTTGAAAGAGAGACGCTGCCTTGGCCTCCTTGAGCGGCTCATACAGTCTTGAAGAAAACGAGGGTTGAGAGAGCTGCTTTTTGGGCCAGCGTCAGGATGGCCGAGTGGTCTAAGGCGCCAGACTCAAGGCTCTGTCTTTCCCACGAGTGGGGCTTCTGCTCTCCCTCAGGAGGCGTGGGTTCAAATCCCACTCCTGACACAACCTCTTGGTTTTACCTCAGGAAGTGGCCTGGAAGAGCACCTCTTTAGGAGCTCTTGTAGAGTAGCAGCAAGAGAAGATGGAGGGAATCTTCAATACCTCCAGAATCCATGCGTTCGAGGCGCCTAGTTGGGTCAATTCCAGTATATTCCCCACCAGAAAGTTGCCATTGCTTGATGTCGGACAGCTATGGATGTCAAACATACCGGTGGAGGAAGGAAGGGAGCAGTACAGGAAACACTGATGAATGGAAGGTAAGACTCTTAGTCTCAGGGTTTGGGCTTGAGCCCTAAACTGGGTGCTCTACCTACTCCGGTTTGGCTGCTTCCTGAGGGTACAGAATTGACAACGTAGGAGGCAGCTACAACCGAGAGCCCTCTTAGATTGTGTCAGCATCCTATCAGGAGGTCTCAAAGCCTTTCTATCAGCTCAAGGACCTTTTTCCATCCAAGCGCCACTAGGTAGGCAGAAGAAGAGGTGGAGAGGATTGCGATGGAGGTAAATAAAGCAGAGAAGAATCGTTCCTCTTGGGATTTTTTGGGTTTCTCTTGTGATCCTGACGGAGGAACCGGAAGCATACCTTGATTTTTTCAGGCTCCTTTCTGTCCAACAGATTAAGTTAGTCCATCGTCCGTTCCCCTGAGGGGTTAAGAGCTGGAAGCCCTGTGCTCAGGGTCACAACCTTAGCCCAACCGAAGGCACTGAACAAACTCCAATGATGCTTCAGCTTCCTCCCTCAGGATCACAAGACCAACCCAAAGAAAACTCAAGAGGAACAAGCCTCCGCTCCTTTCGCTTACCCCAACGCCACCCTCTCAGGGAAGGACACGCAGCCGATAGGAGTCCTTGCGTAGAAACCTAGGGACGGGTGTTGCTCCCCCTCCCTGGGAGCTGATAGCATTCTGACTCCACGGAATGGGGCTCTGAGCATTGCCAGCTTGTCAGTTCTGTGCTCTCAGAAAGCAGCCAGAATGCTCGAACCCCCACCCGCTTCTCTTGGACCGCTGGCAAGACGGTGTTTGCACAGGAGCTGCAAGCCCTTCTTTCCTGTCTTTGTCTACCCCCAGACGGTTTCATCGGACGCTGGAGGGACCTAAGGACCTGCAGGTTTCCGCACCCACCTCCTAAAGCAAACAGTCGTTCCCTTGCCTGACATTCCTGGAGCCGCGCATCCTCGGAGGACTTTTACCCCAGGGGGTTCTGATTCCCTGCAAAAAGATGTGTCTGGCGGCCGGCGGGGAACTGTCTTGTCTGCCCCCCGTTTGGGCGCTGAGAAGCTTTTGCTGAGAAACAGCACCTCCTCCTGGTGGGAGAATCCTAAATTCCACCCTCCCGCACAGGTTTCTCTGAGCAGCTGCTAGATCAACCCCACTTCTCTGGTCTAGACACCAGCATCTAACTAGCCTTGGAACGGGCCCTCTTTGCTAGCTGGAGAGCGAAGGAACCAGGAAAGAAGGCAAATGTCAGGAAAGGAATCTCAGCACGCAAAGCAACTTCCTTCGCACTTCTTTTGCACTCTCTGTGCCTTTGGGAGCTCTTCAGGCCTGGCCCGACTAGCTCAGTCGGTAGAGCATGAGACTCTTAATCTCAGGGTCGTGGGTTCGAGCCCCACGTCGGGCGTCTGGTCTTGCGCTTCTTAGACATCACTCTTTCCCTTCCCTTCTCTTCTCAGGGCACAATGGAATCCACTCGTTGTCCTCTCAACCAGCTGAGGCTGTCTGGGACCTTTAGTAGATCATGGGGAGAAGACAACTTGACAATTCCATGGTCCTAAGAGAGTTGAGGCTCTTCTAGCCCAGGCTAGAGAGGGAAAAAATAACCTTTCCAAAGCTGATTGCCCCCCATCAGGGATCTATAGCTTCTCTACTTCTTTCTATAGCTTTGCCAGCGCTCAGTAGTTGAGATACCTGCTTCTCTCTCAAATCCTCCACCAGCCCTCTTCATTGGGGTGGAGATTGCTTGAGGCTGATGATTCCAACCGCATCTTATTCATCCCTCCTACATTTCTGCAAGCCCTTGGAGAGTAAAACAAGACAGCAATGAAACCGTTTTGTTTTTCTTGAACAAAGAAACAAAGAAAAAAGCCGCGGTCTCAATGTATAAGAATAGTGGAAATTGTTTTAATATATTTTCTGTTTTTCTTTTATATCAGTTGACTGTGGTAAAAATAGGAAGGGAACCGTAAGGAAAGGAAGAGCTCAGAGCTTGTGTTAACCTCCTTTGAAGAAGAAGGAATGGCCTCAGTTGGACAGAAAGTCGGTCTAGTAAGTCAAGCCCAGCAGCCCAAAGGCAGTCTCCCTGGTGGTCTAGTGGTTAGGATTTGGCGCTTTCACCGCCACGGCCCGGGTTCGATTCCCGGTCAGGGAATTACCCTCTTCCATAAAAGTCTACCTTGCCTTTCCTTTCGAACTTCTCCTTCGACAGGAAGAAGGCAACTTCCTGGCCTCCTCCAGAGTGCTTGGAAACTCTTTGGAGGCCATGGGGAAAGCAAAGCTTCCTTCTACCAGCTACTACAATATGGCTCTCTGCCCCTTAAAGCCCAGCCTCTACCCCCTTTCAGACAAATACACTCACTTGGGCAAACCATCTAGGTTTTCCTTGTGCCTAGCTTAACCTAAATTAGAACAACATCCCACTTTGACCCAAGATCTTTTTCTTTTTTTTCACTTTTCTTGGTGAAACCAAACCAAACCAAACAATCTTTCTGGGTCCACCAAAATATTTCACTAAATAGAATATTCACCCAAAAATCTTTCCCCCAGCGCTATATACAAGTCTTTGGAAGTAACCACCCCAGAGAAAGATCATTAAGCTTTTCCATGGCTTAGATCTAGCTGCTGAAGACTTCAGAGCATGGGCTATGGGCCTTTCACCTCTAGGCCAATGGTTACCCACTTGCTCAGGTGGCTACTGACGAAAGGCAACGTGCTTTAGTGGCAGAGCCCTTTCAGACTCCCTCTGCCAATGTCTACGGGGGGGGTGTTTGTTTCGCATTGCATCTAAGACTGAAATCAATTCTCTCGAAACCTCAGCCTGGAATCAAGCTGATTGTAGCTCGAGGAAGGAAGGTTTTCTTCATCCTCTTCTAGTAAATGCTCAAAGTGGTCATGGTTCTTGGAGCTTCCAGACGCATTGGCCAGAATTTTCAGAAGGTCTCACTCCCACCACTAGGGCCAGATTTTCCGAAGAACTAGGCTCCCGGTTAGGCACTTAAAATCTTTAGACAGATTGTCAAAAAGGCTCCACCTATTTTTCCAAAGCAGGAGTTATTTTGCAAAAAAGCTTGTCAAGATGGTGGGTGCCGGTTACCTGTCTATGTGGCCCACACTGCCGGCGCTGGAGGTTCCCCGTTGTTTTCTCATAATGCGGTGTCCGTAGTCTGCCTCAGTTCTGCTGTCCCTCATTGATTCTCCTAATAAATCAGCCGGGAGACTAAAAGAACACAGGACTCACAGGGCTCGCGGAAACCTGCCAGTTTGGCTCACGGTGAAGGTGTATGCAAATCATCTGTGCTGTAGAAGGACTCCGGGAGTTGAAAAAGACTTGTGAAAAAATTTAACCCTCTAGCTTTCGGGCATAATCTGAAACTGTTTCAAAACCAATTCCTTAAATAGACCATAGTTTGAAGCCTCAGCAATAGGCATCTGACTGAGTATATCCACAGCTTTCCCAGTCAATTTTGCAACCCTTTCCCGAATAAGCACTTTGTCTGTCCTCCAGACAACACACTTAAAAATCGCTACCAGTGTCTCAAAGCAATCAGCTGGGCACATATCCTGCTCGACCACGCCACTGTGATGGGTTCGGTCACAGAGACCCCCTGGGGACTGAAATTACTTCCGAGCCCGTTTTCCCTGCCCGCTTGGGACTCCAGAACCCTGCCTTGTTGAGCCAGACACCCGAGCCTGCGGCAACACAGACCCAGGCTCTGGGCCACACCCCCAAAGCTGCAGACTTTAAACTAAACACAGCTCAGCACCTGTCTCCAGCACCCACACACCCAGCTCCCAGGGGGATCCAAAACCCCAAATAAATCCCTTGTGCTCTCTATAAAGCTTATACAGGCTAACTTCCTAAATGCTTCACCTTCTACATCACCGACCGAGAGATATGCACAGCTCTTTGCTCCCCCAGGGATTAATCACTTACTCTGGGTTTACTAATAGACAAAAGTCATTTTTATTAAGTATAAAAAGTAGGAGTTAAGTGGTGTCAAGTCATAGCAGACAGAACAAAGGAAGTCACCAAGCACAATAAAAGAAAACCTAAGCCTAAGACATAAAGAAACTGATTCCCGGGAAGAGCCCACCCTCAGAGGTGGTTCCAATCGGCTTCTTTCACCAGACTAGACTCCTTCCTAGTCTGGGCCCAATCCTTTCCCCTGCTACGCTCCTTCTTACTTCCAGCAGACATCTTAGCAGGGGTTTTCTCATGACTGGCAGCCCCTTTGTCCTGCTTCAACCCCTTTTCTAGCTTTGCCATAAGGCGGGAATCTTTCGTCTCTCTGGGTCCTCACCCTTCCTTCCAAACGGAAAAAGACCAGATGTAAGATGGATTCCAGTATCGTGGTCTCTGTAAGAGCCCTAGTCTCCATTCTTCCTGGCTTGGCCCACATGTACACAGGAAGGTTTGCAGGTCAAAAAACCATTTACAACCTATTGTCCGGGTCAATGGGAGCCGTCAAGGTTTTAAACCACCATTAGCGGCCCACGCTTTGCATAATTACAATAGGACCTCAGAGTTAGACTTCATGTTTCTGGCTTCAGATACAAGAATGAGCCATGCATACAAATAGGAGGCATGTCTTCAGTAGGTTAGAACCTTTGTTACGATACCTTACGAGGGACCTTTTGCATAAAGCATATTCCAGTTACATCATACTCACACCTGTAAGCACGTTTCCATAAAACGTATGGAGTGCAACGGCACCGGGGGCCCTCCCTAGCCTGCTTTTGCTGCTTCCTGACGGCACAGAATTGACAACGAAGGAGCCAGGATAGGAGGCTCCTAAAACCGAGAGAGCTCTTCTATCGTGTCAACATTCTCTCAGGAGCTATCAACCCCCCTCTCTCGGTTTCTATCCCCCAAATCCTATCAGCTCAACCATTTTTCTCCCTGCAAGAGCCTCGAGGGAGGCAGAAGAAGCGGAGAGGATTGCGTTGGGGGTCAATAAAGCAGAGAAGAATTGTTCCTCGGGATTCTTGTCTGTTTCTCTGGTGACCCTGACGGAGGAACAGGAAGCATAATTCCATTTTTTTCAAGGCCTCGGATTGGGTTCAGTTGGTGAAAGTGAGCAGAGGGGTTCCTTGACTCTCCGCTCTTGTTCTCACAGGGGAATGGAGACTGGAGCGCTTTCCCAATTTGGACAGAAAGTGGCTTGCGAAAGCCGAGGAGAGCCTGCTTCCTGCCTGCACCGAGTTGACAAACTGGGGAAGCCAAAGCTGAGAGACCCCCGTCGACGAAGTCAGAATGCTATCCGCTCACATGGAGGGGGAGCACAAGCCCTCCCTGGGTTTCTCTGCCCAAATTCTAATCAGCTGAGGGATTTTCCTGGAGGAGCCTCTAGGTAGGCAGAAGAAGAAGTCAAGAGGCTTGCGATGGGGTAAAGGAAAGCGGAGGACTCTTCCTCTTGAGATCGCTTTGTCTTGCTCTTGTGATTCTGATGGATGAACCTAAAGGGTCATTTGAGCGTGTTTCAGTGCTTTGCCTTGGGCTCAGCTTGTGACCCTGAGCACAGGGGTTCCTTCACTCTCTCTGCTTCTACCCTCTGTAATGGGGAATGGAGCAGCTTTCGAAACAGCCTAGTGGAGCTGAACAAACACTAGGCAAGAAACATGCAGGTTCAGCCTAGATTAATACTTTCTCCCCAATTTTCTTGGTGAAACAAAACAAAAACCTCGTCTTCGTAAGAACTCAACTCCCGTTCAGGCTCCAAAGTCTTTTGCAAGATTTCCAGAAGGGCTCAACACCCTGAGTGCTGAGCTATTTTGGAAAAACAAAGAAACAAAGCCCGTAGCGATTGGGAGAGCTGGCTGCTTGACTATGTGGCCCACCGCGCGGGAGTTTGAGGTTCTCCTTAAGCGAAGCGTCTCTCTTCTGCCTCTATCCTAGTGTCCATCTTTTAGTCCCCTAATAGGTGAGGGGGGAGATTAGAACACCTCAGAACGCACAGGGTTGTAGGAAACCTGAAACTTTAGATGAGGGTGATGGTGTCTAAAAACCAGATGTGATGTAGGTGTTGAAAGAGAGACGCTGCCTTGGCCTCCTTGAGCGGCTCATACAGTCTTGAAGAAAACGAGGGTTGAGAGAGCTGCTTTTTGGGCCAGCGTCAGGATGGTCGAGTGGTCTAAGGCGCCAGACTCAAGGCTCTGTCTTTCCCACGAGTGGGGCTTCTGCTCTCCCTCAGGAGGTGTGGGTTCAAATCCCACTCCTGACACAACCTCTTGGTTTTACCTCAGGAAGTGGCCTGGAAGAGCACCTCTTTAGGAGCTCTTGTAGAGTAGCAGCAAGAGAAGATGGAGGGAATCTTCAATACCTCCAGAATCCACGCGTTCGAGGCGCCTAGTTGGGTCAATTCCAGTATATTCCCCACCAGAAAGTTGCCATTGCTTGATGTCGGACAGCTATGGATGTCAAACATATCGGTGGAGGAAGGAAGGGAGCAGTACAGGAAACACTGATGAATGGAAGGTAAGACTCTTAGTCTCAGGGTTTGGGCTTGAGCCCTAAACTGGGTGCTCTACCTACTCCGGTTTGGCTGCTTCCTGAGGGTACAGAATTGACAACGTAGGAGGCAGCTACAACCGAGAGCCCTCTTAGATTGTGTCAGCATCCTATCAGGAGGTCTCAAAGCCTTTCTATCAGCTCAAGGACCTTTTTCCATCCAAGCGCCACTAGGTAGGCAGAAGAAGAGGTGGAGAGGATTGCGATGGAGGTAAATAAAGCAGAGAAGAATCGTTCCTCTTGGGATTTTTTGGGTTTCTCTTGTGATCCTGACGGAGGAACCGGAAGCATACCTTGATTTTTTCAGGCTCCTTTCTGTCCAACAGATTAAGTTAGTCCATCGTCCGTTCCCCTGAGGGGTTAAGAGCTGGAAGCCCTGTGCTCAGGGTCACAACCTTAGCCCAACCGAAGGCACTGAACAAACTCCAATGATGCTTCAGCTTCCTCCCTCAGGATCACAAGACCAACCCAAAGAAAACTCAAGAGGAACAAGCCTCCGCTCCTTTCGCTTACCCCAACGCCACCCTCTCAGGGAAGGACACGCAGCCGATAGGAGTCCTTGCGTAGAAACCTAGGGACGGGTGTTGCTCCCCCTCCCTGGGAGCTGATAGCATTCTGACTCCACGGAATGGGGCTCTGAGCATTGCCAGCTTGTCAGTTCTGTGCTCTCAGAAAGCAGCCAGAATGCTCGAACCCCCACCCGCTTCTCTTGGACCGCTGGCAAGACGGTGTTTGCACAGGAGCTGCAAGCCCTTCTTTCCTGTCTTTGTCTACCCCCAGACGGTTTCATCGGACGCTGGAGGGACCTAAGGACCTGCAGGTTTCCGCACCCACCTCCTAAAGCAAACAGTCGTTCCCTTGCCTGACATTCCTGGAGCCGCGCATCCTCGGAGGACTTTTACCCCAGGGGGTTCTGATTCCCTGCAAAAAGATGTGTCTGGCGGCCGGCGGGGAACTGTCTTGTCTGCCCCCCGTTTGGGCGCTGAGAAGCTTTTGCTGAGAAACAGCACCTCCTCCTGGTGGGAGAATCCTAAATTCCACCCTCCCGCACAGGTTTCTCTGAGCAGCTGCTAGATCAACCCCACTTCTCTGGTCTAGACACCAGCATCTAACTAGCCTTGGAACGGGCCCTCTTTGCTAGCTGGAGAGCGAAGGAACCAGGAAAGAAGGCAAATGTCAGGAAAGGAATCTCAGCACGCAAAGCAACTTCCTTCGCACTTCTTTTGCACTCTCTGTGCCTTTGGGAGCTCTTCAGGCCTGGCCCGACTAGCTCAGTCGGTAGAGCATGAGACTCTTAATCTCAGGGTCGTGGGTTCGAGCCCCACGTCGGGCGTCTGGTCTTGCGCTTCTTAGACATCACTCTTTCCCTTCCCTTCTCTTCTCAGGGCACAATGGAATCCACTCGTTGTCCTCTCAACCAGCTGAGGTTGTCTGGGACCTTTAGTAGATCATGGGGAGAAGACAACTTGACAATTCCATGGTCCTAAGAGAGTTGAGGCTCTTCTAGCCCAGGCTAGAGAGGGAAAAAATAACCTTTCCAAAGCTGATTGCCCCCCATCAGGGATCTATAGCTTCTCTACTTCTTTCTATAGCTTTGCCAGCGCTCAGTAGTTGAGATACCTGCTTCTCTCTCAAATCCTCCACCAGCCCTCTTCATTGGGGTGGAGATTGCTTGAGGCTGATGATTCCAACCGCATCTTATTCATCCCTCCTACATTTCTGCAAGCCCTTGGAGAGTAAAACAAGACAGCAATGAAACCGTTTTGTTTTTCTTGAACAAAGAAACAAAGAAAAAAGCCGCGGTCTCAATGTATAAGAATAGTGGAAATTGTTTTAATATATTTTCTGTTTTTCTTTTATATCAGTTGACTGTGGTAAAAATAGGAAGGGAACCGTAAGGAAAGGAAGAGCTCAGAGCTTGTGTTAACCTCCTTTGAAGAAGAAGGAATGGCCTCAGTTGGACAGAAAGTCGGTCTAGTAAGTCAAGCCCAGCAGCCCAAAGGCAGTCTCCCTGGTGGTCTAGTGGTTAGGATTTGGCGCTTTCACCGCCACGGCCCGGGTTCGATTCCCGGTCAGGGAATTACCCTCTTCCATAAAAGTCTACCTTGCCTTTCCTTTCGAACTTCTCCTTCGACAGGAAGAAGGCAACTTCCTGGCCTCCTCCAGAGTGCTTGGAAACTCTTTGGAGGCCATGGGGAAAGCAAAGCTTCCTTCTACCAGCTACTACAATATGGCTCTCTGCCCCTTAAAGCCCAGCCTCTACCCCCTTTCAGACAAATACACTCACTTGGGCAAACCATCTAGGTTTTCCTTGTGCCTAGCTTAACCTAAATTAGAACAACATCCCACTTTGACCCAAGATCTTTTTCTTTTTTTTCACTTTTCTTGGTGAAACCAAACCAAACCAAACAATCTTTCTGGGTCCACCAAAATATTTCACTAAATAGAATATTCACCCAAAAATCTTTCCCCCAGCGCTATATACAAGTCTTTGGAAGTAACCACCCCAGAGAAAGATCATTAAGCTTTTCCATGGCTTAGATCTAGCTGCTGAAGACTTCAGAGCATGGGCTATGGGCCTTTCACCTCTAGGCCAATGGTTACCCACTTGCTCAGGTGGCTACTGACTAAAGGCAACGTGCTTTAGTGGCAGAGCCCTTTCAGACTCCCTCTGCCAATGTCTACGGGGGGGGTGTTTGTTTCGCATTGCATCTAAGACTGAAATCAATTCTCTCGAAACCTCAGCCTGGAATCAAGCTGATTGTAGCTCGAGGATGGAAGGTTTTCTTCATCCTCTTCTAGTAAATGCTCAAAGTGGTCATGGTTCTTGGAGCTTCCAGACGCATTGGCCAGAATTTTCAGAAGGTCTCACTCCCACCACTAGGGCCAGATTTTCCGAAGAACTAGGCTCCCGGTTAGGCACTTAAAATCTTTAGACAGATTGTCAAAAAGGCTCCACCTATTTTTCCAAAGCAGGAGTTATTTTGCAAAAAAGCTTGTCAAGATGGTGGGTGCCGGTTACCTGTCTATGTGGCCCACACTGCCGGCGCTGGAGGTTCCCCATTGTTTTCTCATAATGCGGTGTCCGTAGTCTGCCTCAGTTCTGCTGTCCCTCATTGATTCTCCTAATAAATCAGCCGGGAGACTAAAAGAACACAGGGCTCGCGGAAACCTGCCAGTTTGGCTCACGGTGAAGGTGTATGCAAATCATCTGTGCTGTAGAAGGACTCCGGGAGTTGAAAAAGACTTGTGAAAAAATTTAACCCTCTAGCTTTCGGGCATAATCTGAAACTGTTTCAAAACCAATTCCTTAAATAGACCATAGTTTGAAGCCTCAGCAATAGGCATCTGACTGAGTATATCCACAGCTTTCCCAGTCAATTTTGCAACCCTTTCCCGAATAAGCACTTTGTCTGTCCTCCAGACAACACACTTAAAAATCGCTACCAGTGTCTCAAAGCAATCAGCTGGGCACATATCCTGCTCGACCACGCCACTGTGATGGGTTCGGTCACAGAGACCCCCTGGGGACTGAAATTACTTCCGAGCCCGTTTTCCCTGCCCGCTTGGGACTCCAGAACCCTGCCTTGTTGAGCCAGACACCCGAGCCTGCGGCAACACAGACCCAGGCTCTGGGCCACACCCCCAAAGCTGCAGACTTTAAACTAAACACAGCTCAGCACCTGTCTCCAGCACCCACACACCCAGCTCCCAGGGGGATCCAAAACCCCAAATAAATCCCTTGTGCTCTCTATAAAGCTTATACAGGCTAACTTCCTAAATGCTTCACCTTCTACATCACCGACCGAGAGATATGCACAGCTCTTTGCTCCCCCAGGGATTAATCACTTACTCTGGGTTTACTAATAGACAAAAGTCATTTTTATTAAGTATAAAAAGTAGGAGTTAAGTGGTGTCAAGTCATAGCAGACAGAACAAAGGAAGTCACCAAGCACAATAAAAGAAAACCTAAGCCTAAGACATAAAGAAACTGATTCCCGGGAAGAGCCCACCCTCAGAGGTGGTTCCAATCGGCTTCTTTCACCAGACTAGACTCCTTCCTAGTCTGGGCCCAATCCTTTCCCCTGCTACGCTCCTTCTTACTTCCAGCAGACATCTTAGCAGGGGTTTTCTCATGACTGGCAGCCCCTTTGTCCTGCTTCAACCCCTTTTCTAGCTTTGCCATAAGGCGGGAATCTTTCGTCTCTCTGGGTCCTCACCCTTCCTTCCAAACGGAAAAAGACCAGATGTAAGATGGATTCCAGTATCGTGGTCTCTGTAAGAGCCCTAGTCTCCATTCTTCCTGGCTTGGCCCACATGTACACAGGAAGGTTTGCAGGTCAAAAAACCATTTACAACCTATTGTCCGGGTCAATGGGAGCCGTCAAGGTTTTAAACCACCATTAGCGGCCCACGCTTTGCATAATTACAATAGGACCTCAGAGTTAGACTTCATGTTTCTGGCTTCAGATACAAGAATGAGCCATGCATACAAATAGGAGGCATGTCTTCAGTAGGTTAGAACCTTTGTTACGATACCTTACGAGGGACCTTTTGCATAAAGCATATTCCAGTTACATCATACTCACACCTGTAAGCACGTTTCCATAAAACGTATGGAGTGCAACGGCACCGGGGGCCCTCCCTAGCCTGCTTTTGCTGCTTCCTGACGGCACAGAATTGACAACGAAGGAGCCAGGATAGGAGGCTCCTAAAACCGAGAGAGCTCTTCTATCGTGTCAACATTCTCTCAGGAGCTATCAACCCCCCTCTCTCGGTTTCTATCCCCCAAATCCTATCAGCTCAACCATTTTTCTCCCTGCAAGAGCCTCGAGGGAGGCAGAAGAAGCGGAGAGGATTGCGTTGGGGGTCAATAAAGCAGAGAAGAATTGTTCCTCGGGATTCTTGTCTGTTTCTCTGGTGACCCTGACGGAGGAACGGGAAGCATAATTCCATTTTTTTCAAGGCCTCGGATTGGGTTCAGTTGGTGAAAGTGAGCAGAGGGGTTCCTTGACTCTCCGCTCTTGTTCTCACAGGGGAATGGAGACTGGAGCGCTTTCCCAATTTGGACAGAAAGTGGCTTGCGAAAGCCGAGGAGAGCCTGCTTCCTGCCTGCACCGAGTTGACAAACTGGGGAAGCCAAAGCTGAGAGACCCCCGTCGACGAAGTCAGAATGCTATCCGCTCACATGGAGGGGGAGCACAAGCCCTCCCTGGGTTTCTCTGCCCAAATTCTAATCAGCTGAGGGATTTTCCTGGAGGAGCCTCTAGGTAGGCAGAAGAAGAAGTCAAGAGGCTTGCGATGGGGTAAAGGAAAGCGGAGGACTCTTCCTCTTGAGATCGCTTTGTCTTGCTCTTGTGATTCTGATGGATGAACCTAAAGGGTCATTTGAGCGTGTTTCAGTGCTTTGCCTTGGGCTCAGCTTGTGACCCTGAGCACAGGGGTTCCTTCACTCTCTCTGCTTCTACCCTCTGTAATGGGGAATGGAGCAGCTTTCGAAACAGCCTAGTGGAGCTGAACAAACACTAGGCAAGAAACATGCAGGTTCAGCCTAGATTAATACTTTCTCCCCAATTTTCTTGGTGAAACAAAACAAAAACCTCGTCTTCGTAAGAACTCAACTCCCGTTCAGGCTCCAAAGTCTTTTGCAAGATTTCCAGAAGGGCTCAACACCCTGAGTGCTGAGCTATTTTGGAAAAACAAAGAAACAAAGCCCGTAGCGATTGGGAGTGCTGGCTGCTTGACTATGTGGCCCACCGCGCGGGAGTTTGAGGTTCTCCTTAAGCGAAGCGTCTCTCTTCTGCCTCTATCCTAGTGTCCATCTTTTAGTCCCCTAATAGGTGAGGGGGGAGATTAGAACACCTCAGAACGCACAGGGTTGTAGGAAACCTGAAACTTTAGATGAGGGTGATGGTGTCTAAAAACCAGATGTGATGTAGGTGTTGAAAGAGAGACGCTGCCTTGGCCTCCTTGAGCGGCTCATACAGTCTTGAAGAAAACGAGGGTTGAGAGAGCTGCTTTTTGGGCCAGCGTCAGGATGGCCGAGTGGTCTAAGGCGCCAGACTCAAGGCTCTGTCTTTCCCACGAGTGGGGCTTCTGCTCTCCCTCAGGAGGCGTGGGTTCAAATCCCACTCCTGACACAACCTCTTGGTTTTACCTCAGGAAGTGGCCTGGAAGAGCACCTCTTTAGGAGCTCTTGTAGAGTAGCAGCAAGAGAAGATGGAGGGAATCTTCAATACCTCCAGAATCCATGCGTTCGAGGCGCCTAGTTGGGTCAATTCCAGTATATTCCCCACCAGAAAGTTGCCATTGCTTGATGTCGGACAGCTATGGATGTCAAACATACCGGTGGAGGAAGGAAGGGAGCAGTACAGGAAACACTGATGAATGGAAGGTAAGACTCTTAGTCTCAGGGTTTGGGCTTGAGCCCTAAACTGGGTGCTCTACCTACTCCGGTTTGGCTGCTTCCTGAGGGTACAGAATTGACAACGTAGGAGGCAGCTACAACCGAGAGCCCTCTTAGATTGTGTCAGCATCCTATCAGGAGGTCTCAAAGCCTTTCTATCAGCTCAAGGACCTTTTTCCATCCAAGCGCCACTAGGTAGGCAGAAGAAGAGGTGGAGAGGATTGCGATGGAGGTAAATAAAGCAGAGAAGAATCGTTCCTCTTGGGATTTTTTGGGTTTCTCTTGTGATCCTGACGGAGGAACCGGAAGCATACCTTGATTTTTTCAGGCTCCTTTCTGTCCAACAGATTAAGTTAGTCCATCGTCCGTTCCCCTGAGGGGTTAAGAGCTGGAAGCCCTGTGCTCAGGGTCACAACCTTAGCCCAACCGAAGGCACTGAACAAACTCCAATGATGCTTCAGCTTCCTCCCTCAGGATCACAAGACCAACCCAAAGAAAACTCAAGAGGAACAAGCCTCCGCTCCTTTCGCTTACCCCAACGCCACCCTCTCAGGGAAGGACACGCAGCCGATAGGAGTCCTTGCGTAGAAACCTAGGGACGGGTGTTGCTCCCCCTCCCTGGGAGCTGATAGCATTCTGACTCCACGGAATGGGGCTCTGAGCATTGCCAGCTTGTCAGTTCTGTGCTCTCAGAAAGCAGCCAGAATGCTCGAACCCCCACCCGCTTCTCTTGGACCGCTGGCAAGACGGTGTTTGCACAGGAGCTGCAAGCCCTTCTTTCCTGTCTTTGTCTACCCCCAGACGGTTTCATCGGACGCTGGAGGGACCTAAGGACCTGCAGGTTTCCGCACCCACCTCCTAAAGCAAACAGTCGTTCCCTTGCCTGACATTCCTGGAGCCGCGCATCCTCGGAGGACTTTTACCCCAGGGGGTTCTGATTCCCTGCAAAAAGATGTGTCTGGCGGCCGGCGGGGAACTGTCTTGTCTGCCCCCCGTTTGGGCGCTGAGAAGCTTTTGCTGAGAAACAGCACCTCCTCCTGGTGGGAGAATCCTAAATTCCACCCTCCCGCACAGGTTTCTCTGAGCAGCTGCTAGATGAACCCCACTTCTCTGGTCTAGACACCAGCATCTAACTAGCCTTGGAACGGGCCCTCTTTGCTAGCTGGAGAGCGAAGGAACCAGGAAAGAAGGCAAATGTCAGGAAAGGAATCTCAGCACGCAAAGCAACTTCCTTCGCACTTCTTTTGCACTCTCTGTGCCTTTGGGAGCTCTTCAGGCCTGGCCCGACTAGCTCAGTCGGTAGAGCATGAGACTCTTAATCTCAGGGTCGTGGTTTCGAGCCCCACGTCGGGCGTCTGGTCTTGCGCTTCTTAGACATCACTCTTTCCCTTCCCTTCTCTTCTCAGGGCACAATGGAGTCCACTCGTTGTCCTCTCAACCAGCTGAGGCTGTCTGGGACCTTTAGTAGATCATGGGGAGAAGACAACTTGACAATTCCATGGTCCTAAGAGAGTTGAGGCTCTTCTAGCCCAGGCTAGAGAGGGAAAAAATAACCTTTCCAAAGCTGATTGCCCCCCATCAGGGATCTATAGCTTCTCTACTTCTTTCTATAGCTTTGCCAGCGCTCAGTAGTTGAGATACCTGCTTCTCTCTCAAATCCTCCACCAGCCCTCTTCATTGGGGTGGAGATTGCTTGAGGCTGATGATTCCAACCGCATCTTATTCATCCCTCCTACATTTCTGCAAGCCCTTGGAGAGTAAAACAAGACAGCAATGAAACCGTTTTGTTTTTCTTGAACAAAGAAACAAAGAAAAAAGCCGCGGTCTCAATGTATAAGAATAGTGGAAATTGTTTTAATATATTTTCTGTTTTTCTTTTATATCAGTTGACTGTGGTAAAAATAGGAAGGGAACCGTAAGGAAAGGAAGAGCTCAGAGCTTGTGTTAACCTCCTTTGAAGAAGAAGGAATGGCCTCAGTTGGACAGAAAGTCGGTCTAGTAAGTCAAGCCCAGCAGCCCAAAGGCAGTCTCCCTGGTGGTCTAGTGGTTAGGATTTGGCGCTTTCACCGCCACGGCCCGGGTTCGATTCCCGGTCAGGGAATTACCCTCTTCCATAAAAGTCTACCTTGCCTTTCCTTTCGAACTTCTCCTTCGACAGGAAGAAGGCAACTTCCTGGCCTCCTCCAGAGTGCTTGGAAACTCTTTGGAGGCCATGGGGAAAGCAAAGCTTCCTTCTACCAGCTACTACAATATGGCTCTCTGCCCCTTAAAGCCCAGCCTCTACCCCCTTTCAGACAAATACACTCACTTGGGCAAACCATCTAGGTTTTCCTTGTGCCTAGCTTAACCTAAATTAGAACAACATCCCACTTTGACCCAAGATCTTTTTCTTTTTTTTCACTTTTCTTGGTGAAACCAAACCAAACCAAACAATCTTTCTGGGTCCACCAAAATATTTCACTAAATAGAATATTCACCCAAAAATCTTTCCCCCAGCGCTATATACAAGTCTTTGGAAGTAACCACCCCAGAGAAAGATCATTAAGCTTTTCCATGGCTTAGACCTAGCTGCTGAAGACTTCAGAGCATGGGCTATGGGCCTTTCACCTCTAGGCCAATGGTTACCCACTTGCTCAGGTGGCTACTGACGAAAGGCAACGTGCTTTAGTGGCAGAGCCCTTTCAGACTCCCTCTGCCAATGTCTACGGGGGGGGTGTTTGTTTCGCATTGCATCTAAGACTGAAATCAATTCTCTCGAAACCTCAGCCTGGAATCAAGCTGATTGTAGCTCGAGGAAGGAAGGTTTTCTTCATCCTCTTCTAGTAAATGCTCAAAGCGGTCATGGTTCTTGGAGCTTCCAGACGCATTGGCCAGAATTTTCAGAAGGTCTCACTCCCACCACTAGGGCCAGATTTTCCGAAGAACTAGGCTCCCGGTTAGGCACTTAAAATCTTTAGACAGATTGTCAAAAAGGCTCCACCTATTTTTCCAAAGCAGGAGTTATTTTGCAAAAAAGCTTGTCAAGATGGTGGGTGCCGGTTACCTGTCTATGTGGCCCACACTGCCGGCGCTGGAGGTTCCCCGTTGTTTTCTCATAATGCGGTGTCCGTAGTCTGCCTCAGTTCTGCTGTCCCTCATTGATTCTCCTAATAAATCAGCCGGGAGACTAAAAGAACACAGGACTCACAGGGCTCGCGGAAACCTGCCAGTTTGGCTCACGGTGAAGGTGTATGCAAATCATCTGTGCTGTAGAAGGACTCCGGGAGTTGAAAAAGACTTGTGAAAAAATTTAACCCTCTAGCTTTCGGGCATAATCTGAAACTGTTTCAAAACCAATTCCTTAAATAGACCATAGTTTGAAGCCTCAGCAATAGGCATCTGACTGAGTATATCCACAGCTTTCCCAGTCAATTTTGCAACCCTTTCCCGAATAAGCACTTTGTCTGTCCTCCAGACAACACACTTAAAAATCGCTACCAGTGTCTCAAAGCAATCAGCTGGGCACATATCCTGCTCGACCACGCCACTGTGATGGGTTCGGTCACAGAGACCCCCTGGGGACTGAAATTACTTCCGAGCCCGTTTTCCCTGCCCGCTTGGGACTCCAGAACCCTGCCTTGTTGAGCCAGACACCCGAGCCTGCGGCAACACAGACCCAGGCTCTGGGCCACACCCCCAAAGCTGCAGACTTTAAACTAAACACAACTCAGCACCTGTCTCCAGCACCCACACACCCAGCTCCCAGGGGGATCCAAAACCCCAAATAAATCCCTTGTGCTCTCTATAAAGCTTATACAGGCTAACTTCCTAAATGCTTCACCTTCTACATCACCGACCGAGAGATATGCACAGCTCTTTGCTCCCCCAGGGATTAATCACTTACTCTGGGTTTACTAATAGACAAAAGTCATTTTTATTAAGTATAAAAAGTAGGAGTTAAGTGGTGTCAAGTCATAGCAGACAGAACAAAGGAAGTCACCAAGCACAATAAAAGAAAACCTAAGCCTAAGACATAAAGAAACTGATTCCCGGGAAGAGCCCACCCTCAGAGGTGGTTCCAATCGGCTTCTTTCACCAGACTAGACTCCTTCCTAGTCTGGGCCCAATCCTTTCCCCTGCTACGCTCCTTCTTACTTCCAGCAGACATCTTAGCAGGGGTTTTCTCATGACTGGCAGCCCCTTTGTCCTGCTTCAACCCCTTTTCTAGCTTTGCCATAAGGCGGGAATCTTTCGTCTCTCTGGGTCCTCACCCTTCCTTCCAAACGGAAAAAGACCAGATGTAAGATGGATTCCAGTATCGTGGTCTCTGTAAGAGCCCTAGTCTCCAT